>CM019721.1:57861767-58476767 GCA_009760885.1 Achatina immaculata | reverse complement strand
AAAGAATGAATGAATGAATGAAGGAGAGAAAGAGGGAAGGAAGGAGGGAAGGAAGGAAGGAAGGAGGGAAGGAAGGAAGGAAGGAAAGAAGGAAGGAAAGATTCATATTTTGCGGTTAATTTCCACACAGTCACTGAGCTAATTTGCTTTCTTTTAGCATTTTAACGTGATTGTAAACATGTCTATTCATCATGTAACATGCTTTAGTAATGAATTGTACTTTTTGTTTGATCTCCCTCTGTAACAACGAACATACAGCCAAATCGACGTGTATACTGAAGCGCTGTTTCTTCGTATTGAGACTCACCAAAGTATGGATGGGAAACGTTGGAACCAGGTAGCTAAAATGTTTCAGTCATACCAAAATAACAACTGTATTACAGGGGAAAAGGGAAGGACAGAGATAGCACAGATGTCAGTCTCTCTGTTTGTCAGTCTGCTTATATGTCTGTGTCTGTCGTATGATTGTTTGTCTGTCTGTCTGTGATTACTACAGAAAATGGCGTGACGGGGCATGAGACCAGTCATGGCATTAAGGGAGTGAAATAGGCCATGGAAACATTTGTGGAAGATTGAACGTTGGTTCTTTAGTTTTATTGAAAGTTGAAGAGATGGAGTGGATAATTGTTGCCTTCTTGAAGTCGAAGTTTTCCTAGTGTTGTTATTCTGGATGTTGCTACTGTGGATGTTGTTACATTGGATACTGCTAATGTAGATGTTGTTAATGTAGATGTTGTTACTGTGGAGATTGGTAGTGTAGATGTTGTTACTGTGGAGATTGGTAATGTAGATGTTGTTACTGTGGATATTGGTAGTGTAGATGTTGTTACTGTGGATATTGGTAATGTAGATGTTGTTACTGTGGATATTGGTAATGTAGATGTTGTTACTGTGGATATTGGTAATGTAGATGTTGTTAATGTAGATGTTGTTACTGTGGATATTGGTAATGTAGATGTTGTTAATGTAGATGTTGTTACTGTGGATATTGGTAATGTAGATGTTGTTACTGTGGATATTGGTAATGTAGATGTTGTTACTGTGGATATTGGTAATGTAGATGTTGTTAATGTAGATGTTGTTACTGTGGATATTGGTAATGTAGATGTTGTTACTGTGGATATTGGTAATGTAGATGTTGTTAATGTAGATGTTGTTACTGTGGATATTGGTAATGTAGATGTTGTTAATGTGGATATCGGTAATGTAGATGTTGTTACTGTGGATATTGGTAATGTAGATGTTGTTAATGTGGATATTGGTAATGTAGATGTTGTTACTGTGGATATTGGTAATGTAGATGTTGTTACTGTGGATATTGGTAATGTAGATGTTGTTACTGTGGATATTGGTAATGTAGATGTTGTTAATGTGGATATCGGTAATGTAGATGTTGTTACTGTGGATGTTGCTTCTCTGGATATTGCTAATGTAGATGCTGTTATTCTGAATGTTGTTACTGTGGATATTGGTAGTGTAGATGTTGTTACTGTGGATATGGTAATGTAGATGTTGTTACTGTGGATATTGGTAATGTAGATGTTGTTACTGTGGATATTGGTAATGTAGATGTTGTTACTGTAGATGTTGTTACTGTGGATATTGGTAATGTAGATGTTGTTAATGTAGATGTTGTTACTGTGGATATTGGTAATGTAGATGTTGTTACTGTGGATATTGGTAATGTAGATGTTGTTACTGTGGATATTGGTAATGTAGATGTTGTTAATGTAGATGTTGTTACTGTGGATATTGGTAATGTAGATGTTGTTACTGTGGATATTGGTAATGTAGATGTTGTTAATGTAGATGTTGTTACTGTGGATATTGGTAATGTAGATGTTGTTAATGTGGATATCGGTAATGTAGATGTTGTTACTGTGGATATTGGTAATGTAGATGTTGTTAATGTGGATATTGGTAATGTAGATGTTGTTACTGTGGATATTGGTAATGTAGATGTTGTTACTGTGGATATTGGTAATGTAGATGTTGTTACTGTGGATATTGGTAATGTAGATGTTGTTAATGTGGATATCGGTAATGTAGATGTTGTTACTGTGGATGTTGCTTCTCTGGATATTGCTAATGTAGATGCTGTTATTCTGAATGTTGTTACTGTGGATATTGCTAATGTGGATGCTGTTATTCTGAATGTTGTTACTGTGGATATTGCTAATGTAGATGCTGTTATTCTGAATGTTGTTACTGTGGATATTGCTAATGTGGATGCTGTTATTCTGAATGTTGTTACTGTGGATATTGCTAATGTAGATGCTGTTATTCTGAATGTTGTTACTGTGGATATTGCTAATGTAGATGCTGTTATTCTGAATGTTGTTACTGTGGATATTGCTAATGTAGATGCTGTTATTCTGAATGTTGTTACTGTGGATATTGCTAATGTGGATGTTGTTACTGTAGATACGGCTAATGTAGATGTTGTTACTGTCGATGCTGTTACTGTGGATGTTGTTACTGTGGATGTTAATGTGGATGTTATTATTGTGGATGCTGCTGTTGCTGTTTTTGTTGATTCTGCGGGGTTGTCGCTGCTGATTTTGTCGCGAATGCTGCGTGATGATTCGTCTGATGCCCAGTGATAATAATGACGGTGATGAAAATTATGCTGACGGTGATAATGATGTCGATAATGTTGATGACGGTGATGATAATGATGACTATGGTGTAAGAATGCCAGCCAAACTACCATGCATCCTCTCACGAGCCTTGATGTGAAAACGGATGAGGAGAGGGAGACCGTTACCAATATATATATTTTGTACGGATAGTCTGCTGGAGGGTACTCCAGTATCTGGTTTTCCTGCACGCATCACCACCACGGCGCGAGCAGCCGCATAGTTCACTGCCTTCTATCGCCAAGCTGCTGCTCTTGCCTCGCTGCTAAGGAAGGGGAAGCACGCTGTTGGTTTGGTTGTTACTTCCCCCTGCCCATAGACCCAGTGTCGTACAGCCTCTCTGAAACAGTGGATTAAAAAAAAATCCCATCCCCCCACCCATACCTTCCCCCCTCCCATCCCTACCCACCCCACGATCTCCCCTTGGCTTTCCAATTTCACCTCCACTCTCTCACTTGGTCCAGGTAATTAATTCTCCAGATTCACCGCCCTCTTAAGCTAACAGCATTGACAGACATCTCCCCTACGATCGGCCCCTTCTGTTATTATTTGCACAGTCTCTCAAATGTCCCGCTAACATCTGCGCCAATTATTTTCTCCTCTGAGTTTTTTTTTCTTTTTGTCCCTTATTCCCCCTGACAGCCTCACACTGGATAAAAATTGTGGGGGGGGGGGGGGGGAGAATTCCAGGCTTTGGCCAGTTTTAGGTGGATCTTCAATGGGTTTCCGTGACTTCATCTCTGAGGGCGTTTATTTAAAAGTACTGGAGTGGAGACGGCTTTTTTTTGTGTGTGTGTTATCTTTCTGTTTGTTTTTATATAATAGGATATCAGATAACAGTGTGTACCCTGGTCTTGACCATTCGAGGACGAAAGTGGTTTTTCGCTTTCTGTTTGTTACTCTCTCTCTCTCTCTTTTCCTTCTAGTTCAGAAAGGACAGCGTGTAATCTATCTATCTATCTATCTATCTATCTATCTATCTATCTATCTATCTATCTATCTATCTATCTATCTATCTATCTATCTATCTATCTATCTGTCTGTCTGTCTGTCTGTCTGTCTGTCTGTTTGTTTGTCTCCTTTGATGCTATCTTCAAGCTAGAACTGAAGTGATTTCAGGACCCGACATCACTATATGAAAGACCCAGCTTTGAGAAGAGGCAAGTCTGTAATCCGTGCCCATGTAAAGATAATGTATAAAAGCGCCCTCCAAATACAAGCACACATCCTTTGAATCCCTTAAGCCTCTAATTCTAGCGTGCCCAACTGCTCATGCCTTCAAGGGCCACAACTGTATGATGAAAATCTACCCGCAAACCGCATGTAAATCAACCATTATTTGCAAAACGCATAAAAACCGAGAAAGAAAAAGTGACAATTAACAAAGTAAACATTAATTTATTGTATTTAATTAGCCTTTCCAGACCTTAAAAATAATTAACATGTTCTGAATGAAAAAAAAAATGTTAAATTTAATCAAATAAATTTACATTGTCATAATAACATGGCGGTTTGCAAAGAAAAAAAAGTTTTGTCTATCCGTTTTTTTTTTATTGAACAAATACTGAACGTCATATACTTTAAAAAGGCATTTGATAGCATACACAAAGATTCAATGTGAAGAATTTTAAGTCTATATGGAATACCGTCTAAAAATGTCAACATCATTAAGGACTTATACAATGGATATGTTTGTGCAGTCAAGACAGAAGAAGGGATGAGTGAATGGTTCTAGATTGAAACAGGTGTGAAACAAAGATGTATAATGTCTCCTTTGCTTTTTGGAATTACACTAGACTTCATAATGAAAAAATGCTGCACAGGTAACACAGGTATTGACTGGGTACATGGGACCCAAACAGAAGATCTTGATTTTGCCTATGACATAACTCTTATCAGTAACAATGTGAAATCAATGCAAGAAAAAACAGATTGCCTGTCTTCGCTGGCTGGCAAAATATGACTTGAAATTAGAAAGGACTAACAAACATAATGAAACTTCCCATTAATCAAAATGGAAAAATTCACATAGAAGGGATAACTATTGAAGAAATCAATCAATTTGCATACTTTGGCAGCTACATAGACCAGGATGGTGACACCAGAAAGGAAATTAGAAATAGAATTGCAAAAGCAGCATCGATCTCCAAGAATCTTGAGAACATATGGCATTCAAAAGTTATAAGCACAAAAACCAAGTTAAGACTATTCAATTCAAATGTAATATCCACCCTTATTTATGCATATGAAAGCTGGAAAACAACTAAAGAAATGGACAAGAAATTAGACTCTTTTGAAAAAAAAATGCCTAAGGAAAATACTCGGCATCAAGTGGAACGAATTCAAGAACAATGCAGAGAAAAGACAGATGACTGAACAACAACCAGTCTCATGGGTGATCAGGAAAAGGAGATGGACATATGTTGGTCACTTGATGAGAAGAAATGATCAGAGAATCCCAAAACAAGCTATCAAATGGAACACAACAGGCCAAAGAAAAAGAGGCAGACCGCGTGAAACTCTGAAAAGGACATTGTTAAGAGAGGCCAAATTAACAGGTATAAAATCCCTTGACGACGTTGAAAAACTCGCCGAAGACAGGAAAAAATTGGCGAACTATCTTGGGAGCCATATGTGACGTTTAACACCACGGGAAGCATATAAGATACAAGATAAGATTATATGTATTGTATATAGATATGTGTTTTCTAATATTTTAGACTTAACATCATTTGCACTACATGTCCATTGCTGCTTTCATATCATCACTGGAAGAAGAATCTCAGCATACGTGCCCGTGCTCCGTAGCTCGACCGCGAAATCTTGACTCTTGGAATTGTCGTGTGTCGCGTAAAGAGTATTAAAACTACAGTAAAATAGTTTTGTTTCATAACTGGGAGTCCGCAGTTTTAAACTCCTATAAGTACTAAAAACACACATAAAAATTATGGCCGCTGTAATGAATTATAGCACCAAAAAATCGTGTATTGTTAGTGTTGTAGGCGAAGTATTTATTTCAAAAAGAAGTCGAAGAGTACTGGACTATAAACCTACACATTTAGAACTAGCTGACTGTAAACCAATATATTTATAACTAGGTGACTGTAAACCAACAAATTTATAACTAGGTGACTGTAAACCAACAGATTTATAACTAGATGACTGTAAACAAATAGATTTATAACCAGTTGACTGTAAATCAACAGATTTATAACTTCTTATATATATTATCTTCTTATATCCTTCCCGTGCCGTTAGACGTCACATAGGGCTCGCAAAGTAGTTCGCCAATTTTTCCTGTCTTCGGCGAGTCTTTCAACCTCAACAAAGGATTTTATGCCTGTTAACTTGGCCTCTCTTAATAATGTTCTCTTCAGAGTTTCACGCGGTCTGCCCCTTTTTCTTCGGCCTGTTGTGTTCCACTTGATAGCTTGTTTTGGGATTCTCTGCTCATTTCTTCTCATCAAGTGGCCAACATATGTCCATCTCCTTTTCCTGATCACCCGTGAGACTGGTTGTTGTTCAGTCATCTGTCTTATCTCTGCATTGTTCTTGAATTCATTCCACTTGATGCCGAGTATTTTCCTTAGGCATTTGTTTTCAAAAGAGTCTAATTTCTTTTCTATTTCTTTAGTTGTTTTCCAGCTTTCGCATGCATAAATGAGGGTGGATATTACATTTGAATTGAATAGTCTTAACTTGGTTTTTGTGCTTATAACTTTTGAATTCCATATGTTCTCAAGATTCTTGAAGATTGATGCTGCTTTTGCAATTCTGATCCTAACTTCCTTTCTAGTGTCACCATCCTGGTCTATGTAGCTGCCAAGGTATGCAAATTGATTGACTTCTTCAATATCTGTCCCTTCTGTGTGTATTTTTCCATTTTGATTGATGGGAATTTTCATTATTTTTGTTTTGTCCTTGTTAATTTCAAGTCCTATTTTGCTAGCCAGTGAAGACAGGCTATCTGTTTTTTCTTGCATGGAATTCACATTATTACTGATAAGAGTTATGTCATCAGCAAAATCAAGATCTTCTAGTTGGGTCCCATGTACCCAGTCAATACCTGTGTTACCTGTGCAGCATTTTTTCATTATGAAGTCTATTGTAATCCCAAAAAGTAAAGGAGACAGTATACATCCTTGTTTCACGCCTGTTTCAATCTGGAACCATTCACTCATCCCTTCTTCTGTCTTGACTGCACAACCATATCCATTGTATAAGTCCTTAATGATGTTGACAATTTTAGATGGTATTCCATATAGACATAAAATTCTCCATAATGAATCTCTGTGTATGCTATCAAATGCCTTCTTAAAATCTATGAAATTCAGTATTAATGGTTTCTGCTTTTCAATATGTTCTTCAAGTATTATTCTGAGAGTAAAGATCTGGTCGAGACAGCTTCTCCCTTTTCGAAATCCTGCTTGTTCTTCTCTCATTGCGGTATCCACTATATCTTTGAGTCTATTCAAAATGACCTTGCAAAATACTTTTGACACAACTGATATTAAGGTTACTCCTCTTCAGTTGTTACAGTCACTAAGGTTGCCCTTTTTTGGTATTTTAACAATGATTCCCTTCTTCCAATTAGAAGGGACCTTTTCTTCTTTCCAAATCTTGTTAAACATTCTCTGTAGTTGTCTCATGTTGTCACTATTGATAGCTTTTAGCATCTCGGCTGTTATTTCATCTTCACCTGCAGCTTTGTTGTTAGCCATTAAATTCACTGCTGTTTCAATTTCATGCAATTTAATTTCATCTAGATTGACATTTAGTTGTGGGGCTGGTAAGTCAGTTTCAAGGTTTAACAATTCTTTTGGGTGTGGTCGATTGAGTATTTCTTGGAAGTGTTCAGCCCATCTTTGCTTTTGGTCTTTATTTGATGTTAATAGTGTTCCAGTTTTGCTAAGGATTGGTCTTTCTTTAGATGTAATAGTACCTGTTAGCCTCTTTTGTATGTTATATAAAGTTTTGCTGTCTCCCGTTTTTGCTGCTTTTTCTGCCTCTTTCGCCATATTGTCTATGTATTCTCTTTTATCCCTTCTAGCTGAACTTTTTACTTTCTTGTCTATGTCTTTGTATTTTGCTTTTGCCGAATCTCTTTCATGATCTGCTTTTGCATTCAACATGTTTAATTTGACCGCTCGTCTTTCATGTATATACTTCCATGTTTTATCTGATATCCATGCTTTTCTATTTGGTTTTTCCAATCCAGCGCTTACTTTTGCTGCTGTGATTATGGCTGTGCTGTAAGAATTCCATAACTCATCTATACCTATCTCCTCAACTTGACTGGATGTTTTGGAATGATTGGCAAGTTCCTGATTGAAATTAATGTTAGTATTTTCTTCTTGTAGGCTGTGGATGTTTATCTTTCTGTGTACTGATTTCTTGTGTTGACTTTTCAATTTTAGTTTTATTTTCCCTATGCACAGGTTGTGATCACTGTTGACATCTGCACCCCTATAAGCCCTTACATCCATGAGAGATGTTCTGTATTGCTTTCTATTACAAAAATGGTCTATCTGGTTTCTAGTTCTATCATCTGGAGATATCCACGTCGTTTTATGTATCTCTTTGTGTGGGAATATTGTGCCTCCAATGGCCATGCCCTCTGTTAGACATATTTCAATTAATATTTATAATTTAGTTTATAACTAGATGACTGTAAATCAACAGATGTATAACTAGGTGATGTAAACCAACAGATTTATAACCAGGTGCCTGTAAACCAAAAGGTTTATAACTAGGTGACTGTAAACCAACAGATTTAGAACTATGTGACTGTAAACCAACAGATTTAGAACTATGTGACTGTAAATCAACAGATGTATAACTCTAGTGGATTATAAACCTATAGATTTAGAACTAGCTGACTGTAAACCAAAATATTTATAACTATGTGACTGTAAAACAACAGATTTATAACTAGGTTACTATAAACCAACAGATGTATAGCTCTAGTGGAGTATAAACCTACAAATTTAGAACTAGCTGACTGTAAAACAATATATTTATAACTATGTGACTGTAAACCAACAGATTTATAATTAGCTGATTGCAAACCAACAAATTCATAACCAGTGAACTATTAACCTACAGGTGTATAACTCTAGTGAATTATAAACCTACAGATTTATGACTCTAGTGGAACATGGACCTACAGATTTATAACTCTAGTGGACTATAAACCTACAGATATATAACTATAGAGGACTATGAACCTGCATATGTATAACTATGAATCTACAGATTTATAACTCTATTCGACTATGAACCTACAGATTTATAACTCTAGTGGACTATGGACCTACAGATTTATAACTCTAGTGGACTATGGACCTACAGATTTATAACTCTAGTGGACTATGGACCTACAGATTTATAACTCTAGTGGACTATGGACCTACAGATTTATGATTCTAGTGGAATATGGACCTATAGATTTATAAATCCAGTGAACTATAAACCTACAAGTTTATAACTCTAGTGGACTATAAACCTACAGATATATAAGTCTAGTGGACTATTAACCTACAAATGTATAACTCTAGTGGATTATGAAACTGCAGATTTATATTTCTAGTGGACTATGGACCTACCGATTTATAACTCCAGTTGACAATAAATCTACAGATTTATAACTCTAGTGGTCTATAAACCTACAGATATGTAAATCTAGTGGATTATAAATCTACCGATTTATGACTCTATGGGACTATTACCAGTATTTGAGCTTGTAGAAATTAGAAGGCAAAGCTTTTGTAAGATGGTATTGTTGAGCTGTTAGTAAACGTATTAGAAATTCAAAATGTATAAACTAGGAAAAAAAAAGTAGGAACAGCATTATTACTTAACGAGCACACAGTTGTGACGTTTTGGTGGTATCCTTGATTATACAGAAAAACACGGGGCGAAGAAATAGAGAGAGGAGATAAAGTATAAGTTCACATGAATGCTATGTTAAAAAAAAGGAGATATCAAAATATCTATTGGTGGCACAGAAAGACTTGTCACCTCTGTATTTTACAAGCCCACCGACAGCCACACCTATTTACTTTACACCTCCTCTCATCCTGAAGCTTATAAGAGCTCCATCCCATACTCCCAACTCTTCCATCTTCGCCATCTGGTATGTCAGGATACCTTGGAGTTTATAGATCAGTCCAACAAATTATTAGAATGTTTCCATCATCGCCACTACCCAGAACATGTCTTTCGGAAAGCATTCAGCCGCATCTAACTTTTCATGTATTCATCTATTTGCATGTCCCTTGCGGAACTTTGCTTCCCTAACAGCACTCCTGTAGGCCTCTCGTTTGTGAGAAAGATGCCGTGCTGCTGATGCATCCATTTGCAGATTATCAACGATGTCTTGCAACCATCTTCGCCTTGGTCTTTCTCTCTTTCTTTTTCCTAGTATGTACCCTTCCAAGACGGTCTTCTCTAGATTATCATGACGTTTAATGTGTCCAGAATATGTAAGTTTTCTCTGTTTAATCGTCTTTACTAGCCAGCCTTCTTCAGTATTAAGTTCTTATAGTATGGATATATTTGTTCTTTTTTTGTGCCCATGATATTTGAAGAACTCTTCTGTAGCATTTACATTCAAATGCATTTCTGTGTTTCTCAGCTGTTTTGTTAAGTGTCCAAGTCTCACAGGCATATGTTGCGATGGGAAAGATGCACGCCCTTATAAATCTTATTTTTGTAGTTCTGTCTGTTCCTCTCCACAGCTTCTTAAGTTGTTTTACTTTCTGAAGAGCGACAGATGTCCTCCTTTTAATTTCCATCATTGCATCTCCATTATTAGTTGGTAGTGATCCTACGATGGTATACAGATGATCTCAATGTAGGGACACTGGCTACGATCACTGACTAGTACAGTCACTGCCCGGAAGGAAAGCAATGGTATATTATCTTCTGGAAATATACCAAGAAACCCGATCAGCATCCAACTAGTGAGCCGCAAAGAAGCATTCAGAAAAAGAACCTGCTACCCCCATCTGACGGAGTTCAATTAGTACCTCCTTTTCACCCGCATGGACAGGTGATTAGGAAAAATCTTTATCGTCATCTGCCACTAATCCATCTCGACCCGACACTACATTTTCTCTGAGCCACCCCTATTACCATACAAACGGGAACCAAATCTTAAGGACATCCTCTCCATAGCCACTTGAAGTGGAACCTTGCATATGTTGGCACCCGAAAATGTAACCGCCCTCACTGTGTTACCTGCCCTGTAGTGTGGGAATCGAAAACGATCACTTTTCCTAAAATTATCCTCACTCTTCAGGAGGGATCCACATGCGAGTCCCATAATGTGATATATATATATATAATTGTATGCAAAATGTGCAGGATAATTTATATTGGTGAAACTGGCCTCAGATCAGGAGACCCCATGCAAAAACATATGTACGATATCGCCCAGCATGCTTCAAAACCAGTCCCGAATCATTTGCCCCAACTGCAGAGGCAAGTCTGACTTTCTTGTAACAGCCATCAAACAATGTCACGCAGATGACAGAAGCCGCCTAGCGCTTGAGAACCGCTACATACAGGAATATGAGACGCTTGAACCACATGGTTTGAACTCGTTATTCACCTACACCTAACATTCTCCTCCTCCACAATCATAATCTCTTCCCACTAAGTTCCACTCCCGTCTCATTTGTTACACATAGTTCAAAACCTCCTCACATTACAACCCCTCTACCACAACTATAATCACCTATTTCACCTTCTCCCGACCAGATTACCATTGTTTCACTCTCTCTCCCTTCCAAGGTTTCCCCACCCACCACCCTCAGTTACGACCCACCTATTACACATCCCAAGCGTAATACTCTCTACACTCCACCATGCGCATTTCTGACACACAGCGACGGACAAGCCACAGCTTCTTACAAGTTACAGCTGAGTGCTCTATTCATTTTATTTTATTTGATTTTGTATGTGTGTGTGTGTGTGTGTGTGTTTAACTTAGCATTCATGTGAATTTGTACTTTATCTCCTCTCTTTATTTCTTCGTCCTGTGTGTTTTTGTATGATTAAGGCTCACGCCGAAACGTCGCAACTGCACGCTCGTTAAGTAATAAAGCTGTTCTAACTTTTCACCCATGTTTATACATTTTGGTATCATAGCTCTACTGCAGTGGATAGTTATATACTCATACACTAATTATTGTGTAGCAGAAATTCATTAAGGATTTGTGACGATGACGATGATGATTGCAGCAAAGACTGGTTCTAGATTAGGTGGAACAAGGTGTGTGATGACATTTTACCAAAAAAAAAGAACGGAGAAAGGAAGAGGGAAAAGGCAAAAATATGAGACAGGAAAATAAATAAACGTGAAATAATCATGAATAAATAAAAACAGAAAGGAGAACAATCCAATATTTTGGCAAAAAATGTCGCCTCATATAAGGACAATAGAGAAGAGCTGAAGCCAGCTGATGAATACACGAACAAACTCTACTCTGTTAGAAATTCATTAGAGCTTTTGTGGAAAGATACAAACACACTGGAGAGCTGCTTCCAGAGATCTCTTGAACAGATATTATGAGCGACATGCTTTAAAAAATGCAAATTAATGTTGAACTTTTTAATTATGCATATACTGGCAATATAGAATAGAAATAACCAAGCTGATATACAGACAGTATTTTGTTCCTTTGTTGCTAAGGAATAGAATAGATTTCTTCATGTTAGAGATAAATAAGAAACAAAATATCGCGGATCACAGACCAGAACTTTCGTACCTCTTCTAGTTTTCCTCATTACATTTATATAGAAGCATTCAGTCAATCAGTCAGTCAGTCATTTGCGTGTCCCTTGCGGAAATTTGCTTCCCTAACAGCACTCCTGTAGGCCTCTCGGTTGTGAGCAAGATGCCCTGCTGCTGATGCATCCATTTGCAAATTAACAACGATGTCTTGCAGCCATCTTCGCCTTGGTCTTTCTCTCTTTCTTTTTCCTAGTATGTGTTCTTCCAAGACTGTCTTCTCTAAATTCTTATGACTTTTAATGTGTCCAAAATATTTCAGTTTTCTCTCTTTAATCCTCTTTACTAGACAACCTTCTTCATATTAAGTTCTTGTAGTATGGACGTATTTGTTCTTTTTTGTGTCCATGGTATTTGAAGAACTCTTCTGTAGCATTTAGATTCACAGGTATTTATGTTTCTCGGCTGTTTTGTTAAGTGTCCAGGTCTCACAGGCATATGTTGTGATGGGAAAGATGCATGCCCTTAAAAATCTTATTTTTGTGGTTCTGTCTGCTCCTCTCCACAGATTCTTGTAACAGCCATCAAACAATGTCACGCAGATGACAGAAGCCGCCTAGCGCTTGAGAACCGCTACATACAGGAATATGAGACGCTTGAACCACATGGTTTGAACTCGTTATTCACCTACACCTAACATTCTCCTCCTCCACAATCATAATCTCTTCCCACTAAGTTCCACTCCCGTCTCATTTGTTACACATAGTTCAAAACCTCCTCACATTACAACCCCTCTACCATAACTATAATCACCTATTTCACCTTCTCCCGACCAGATTACCATTGTTTCACTCTCTCTCCCTTCCAAGGTTTCCCCACCCACCACCCTCAGTTACGACCCACCTATTACACATCCCAAGCGTAATACTCTCTACACTCCACCATGCGCATTTCTGACACACAGCGACGGACAAGCCACAGCTTCTTACAAGTTACAGCTGAGTGCTCTATTCATTTTATTTTATTTGATTTTGTATGTGTGTGTGTGTGTGTGTTTAACTTAGCATTCATGTGAATTTGTACTTTATCTCCTCTCTTTATTTCTTCGTCCTGTGTGTTTTTGTATGATTAAGGCTCACGCCGAAACGTCGCAACTGCACGCTCGTTAAGTAATAAAGCTGTTCTAACTTTTCACCCATGTTTATACATTTTGGTATCATAGCTCTACTGCAGTGGATAGTTATATACTCATACACTAATTATTGTGTAGCAGAAATTCATTAAGGATTTGTGACGATGACGATGATGATTGCAGCAAAGACTGGTTCTAGATTAGGTGGAACAAGGTGTGTGATGACATTTTACCAAAAAAAAAGAACGGAGAAAGGAAGAGGGAAAAGGCAAAAATATGAGACAGGAAAATAAATAAACGTGAAATAATCATGAATAAATAAAAACAGAAAGGAGAACAATCCAATATTTTGGCAAAAAATGTCGCCTCATATAAGGACAATAGAGAAGAGCTGAAGCCAGCTGATGAATACACGAACAAACTCTACTCTGTTAGAAATTCATTAGAGCTTTTGTGGAAAGATACAAACACACTGGAGAGCTGCTTCCAGAGATCTCTTGAACAGATATTATGAGCGACATGCTTTAAAAAATGCAAATTAATGTTGAACTTTTTAATTATGCATATACTGGCAATATAGAATAGAAATAACCAAGCTGATATACAGACAGTATTTTGTTCCTTTGTTGCTAAGGAATAGAATAGATTTCTTCATGTTAGAGATAAATAAGAAACAAAATATCGCGGATCACAGACCAGAACTTTCGTACCTCTTCTAGTTTTCCTCATTACATTTATATAGAAGCATTCAGTCAATCAGTCAGTCAGTCATTTGCGTGTCCCTTGCGGAAATTTGCTTCCCTAACAGCTCTCCTGTCGACCTCTCGGTTGTGAGCAAGATGCCCTGCTGCTGATGCATCCATTTGCAGATTAACAACGATGTCTTGCAGCCATCTTCGCCTTGGTCTTTCTCTCTTTCTTTTTCCTAGTATGTGTTCTTCCAAGACTGTCTTCTCTAAATTCTTATGACTTTTAATGTGTCCAAAATATTTCAGTTTTCTCTCTTTAATCCTCTTTACTAGACAACCTTCTTCATATTAAGTTCTTGTAGTATGGACGTATTTGTTCTTTTTTGTGTCCATGGTATTTGAAGAACTCTTCTGTAGCATTTAGATTCACAGGTATTTATGTTTCTCGGCTGTTTTGTTAAGTGTCCAGGTCTCACAGGCATATGTTGTGATGGGAAAGATGCATGCCCTTAAAAATCTTATTTTTGTGGTTCTGTCTGCTCCTCTCCACAGATTCTTTATTTGTTTTATTTTCTGAAGAGACATAATGTCCTCCTTTTAATTTCCCTAATTGCGTCTCCATTATTAGTTAGTAATGATCCAAGATATTCAAAACTCTCCACCTCTTCCAGTTTTTCCTCATTGATATATATTTCAGCTGCTTTGTCTGTTTTGTCGGGTGTCATCAGTTTAGTTTTATTCGCATTAAGATAAGAGGTTTTGCTCTTCACTATTCTTACAGACTGACATAATTAGTTTTTTCTTTCATTCCTTTTTGTGTTCTGAACAGTAATGCTGTGCTAACAGCATATCTAATCTCTGGCATTTCATAACCTCCAGTTGTTATTTCTGTCACTTTGTCTAAGTAAGAAATTATTCTGGTCTTTCAGGAACCAGTACATCACATTTTCACACTGAGTATGTATCAGGGAATGTGTATGAGATATCCTATGGTTGCCGCTGATGATGAGAAACGGCAGGTTTGTCGACTGAAAATTCATCATAAGGTCAATAAAGTGATTCGTTTTGAGGTTGGGCCTCAAATGTAATGACAAATTATTTTGGTCATTTGAAAGAATGTATGTTTTATTTTTCTTGAGTATGTATGGGAATACACTTTGATGCAGAATATGTATAATCTAAAGAAGAAGAATGAATTTATGTTTTATGGGCATGTGTAACAAGATGTAACTATTATTTTACATATTTTTCTATGATGGTTCAGAGTTATTGAGAGAATGTAACTACCATGTAATTGCTTAAGGCAGTCGATATAGCTGACAGTTAACATTCTGACTTAAACAAGGGGAGGTGACCGCAAAGTGATTTTTGTTGGTACTGTGGTCCACATGGAAATATATTTTGGTAGCTCATTACTTACAAGGCACTTTGCTAGTTTTTTTTGTGTAGTCATAATGTTAACAATATGACTTAAACGAGGGGAGGTATGTAGCATAGCCTTGTAAGTAATGATTATAGTTATTATAATTATTATTATTATTATTATTAGTGACATGATCAGGAATAAAGAATGTATTGGGGGGCAGAGAAGTTATAGTTAGAGGAGCGAGGAACGGATACTCGGTACTTCAAAGACCTGATCAAAGGTAAAACCGTATCGATAGATCTGATAGATCGTGAGAGTGGTCCAGTTCTAGAGGTGCGACTTCGCGCGCACATGCAGTAGCCCAGGGGGAACAATTGACCAGTAGATCAAAGACTGAACAGAGAACGGACTAGGTCCCGAAGCAGATAACTTGAAAGAGATGAGGGACTGGGTTAATTGGAGGTAACAATTGGACCGACGGAGATGAAAGCGAATAACACGAAGAAGCCAGTTGCGACCGGTTTTGGCGTGGTCAGAACTTACGAATATAAAGAAGGGAGGAGGATTCAGGAAGGCAGAGGGCGGAGAGCAGATAGGGGTTCTGATAGAGGAGGAGAGAGAGAGACGCAGAGAGGAGGGGAAGAAGCATTCAGCAAGAGAAATGTAGAGATAGAGACATAGTGTTAGATTGAACTAGTGTAGCAAGAGATCGTACAGTAATTGTTACCAAGAGCTTTTGTATTACTGAATATTGTGAACGCTGCTTAAATACTGCTTGTAGAATTATGAGAATTTTGATATTGTGATTTTGTGAGATTTCGTGCTACTATGATGAAAATAATGAAATGTGTATAATCTTGCCTATGCCTATTATTACAAGTGAGTTATCAGCTATACGTATTGATCATATTGATATTATTTGTCAAATTAAAATGAATCAGTGAAATGTTCATGAGAAATCTTCTATTGCCATGTATGTGAAACTTCGACGTGTGATGTACCAAGGTGAGATGTGATGATAATAGAACATTCAATAATAACAATAATAATGAACAATATAAAATAGAAAAATGTGTTAAAATTTCTGTCACTTTGTCTAAGTAAGAAATTATGTATCTCAGTGAGACACAGACTAGGAATTCTATTGTGTTTGGGGTGTTCTTATCTCTTTGATATGCGGACCAGATGATTTGGGGGGGGGGGGGTAATGAGGAAAATATATGGAGGTATGGAAATCAAATGATTGAGTGGGAGGGGTATAGGAACTAAATGTTGAGGGTATGGGAATCAAATGATGGGGTCATGGGAACTAAATGATGAGAATATAGGAAACAAATAATGAGAGTATGGGTATCAAATGATGGGTGTATGAGAATCAAATGATGGAGATATCGAAATCAATTAATGGGGACCAAGAGATGGGTGTTTATGGGCCGAGTAATGGAGATATGTGTGCAATATGATGGGGGTATGGGAACTAAATGACGAGCATATAAGAAACAAATGATGAGGGTATGGGAATCAAATGATGGGGGTATGAGAACTAAATGATCGGGTTTGAGAACTAAATGATGGAGGTATGATAACTAAATGATGGGGATATTATAACTAAATAATGGGGGTATGAGAACTGAATGATGGAGGAATTGAAATCATTTAATGGGAACCAAAAGACGAGTGTTTATGGACCGAGTAATGGAGATATGTGAGCACAATGATGGGGGTGTGGGAACTAAATGATGATAATATAGGAAACAAATGATGAGGGCATTGAAATCAAATGATGGGGGTATGAGAACTAAATTATGGGGGTATGAGAACTAAATTATGGGGGTATGAGAACTAAATGATGTGGGTATGAGAACTAAATGATGTGGGTATGAGAACTAAATGATGTGGGTATGAGAACTAAATGATAGGGGTAAGAGAACTAAATGATAGGAGTATGAGAACTAAATGATGTGAGTATGAGAACTAAATGATGTGGGTATGAGAACTAAATGATGTGGGTATGAGAACTAAATGATAGGGGTAAGAGAACTAAATGATGGGTGTATGTGAACTGAATGGTGCAGATATCGAAATCAATTAATGGGGACCAAAAGATGGGAGTTTATGGACCGAGTAGTGGAGATATGTGTGCAAAATGTTCCAATTTTCCTCTTCTCAGGAAATGTCTTATAAATCTCGCTTGCCTGCCTCTGATCTTTGCTATAATTTGCTTTTTAACTCCAGCCTCTCTTAAGACTTCTTCATTGGTTTTCTTGGCTGTCCATGGCACCCTCAACATCCCTCTTATGAACCACATTTCCATGGCCTCCATTTCTCGCTGTACTCTCTTATTCATAGACCATGCTTCACACCCATAAAACAAAACTGGCTCGATGCAACATTTAAGAACTCAGAATCTTGTTTCCATTGATATGTATCTGTTGCACAAGATGTGTTTCATTGTCTGGAATGCAAACGTGGCCTGAGCAAGTCTGCTTTTTATTTCGTTGTGATATTTCCCATCAAATATAAACACTTATAAAATTAAATATATATACACACACACACATAGAGTCGCTGCAGTAAAGCCATGATAACAAGAAATGTTAAGATTATTTGAAACAGATGAAGAAACAGGTTTATTAAATAACGATATATTTTATTGTGTGTACGTTGTATGTTGTCTGTTGTATATTTTGATTGCGTGTATGTTGTTTGTTGTGTATGTTGTATATTTTTATTGTGTGTATATTGTGTATTGTGTATTGTGTGTGTTGTATATTTTGATTGTTTGTATATTGGGTTTTGTGTGTTGTATATTTTGATTGTGTGTACGTCGTGTGTTGTGTATGTTGTATATTTTGATTGTGTGCATGTTGTGTGTTGTGTATGTTGTATGTTGTATATTTTGATTGTGTGTATGTTGTGTGTTGTGTGTTTTTTATGTTGTATACTTTGACTGTGTATATATTGTTCGTTGTGTGTTGTGTGTTGTGTGCTGTATATTTTGATATTGTGTACGTTGTGTGTTGTGTATGTAGCATAATTTGATTCTATGTACATTGTGTGTTGTGTGTGTTGTATATTGTGACTGTGTATATGTTGTGTGTTTGTGTTATATGTTGTGTGTTGTATAATTTGATTGTTTGTACGTTGTGTGTTGTGTTTTGTGTATGTTGTATATTTTGATTTTGTGTACGCTTTTTGTTTTGTGTTGTGTATGTTGTATATTTTGATTGTGTGTACGTTGTGTGTTGTGTGTTGTGCATGTTGTATATTTTGATTGTGTGTATGGTGTGTGTTGAGTGTTGTGCGTGTTGTATATATTGTATATTGTGTACGTTGTGTTTTTGTATACCGTGTATGTTGTATATTTTGTTTGTTGTGCACGTTGCGTATATTAACCACACGCAGTACACTATACTATTTAAAAAAAACTATGAACAGAATCTTTAAAAAAACAGAACGGCTTGTATCTTTAACAAAACAAAAAAAAACACAGATTAAATGAACCATTTCATACATTTCCTTTTGTCATGACTTTTTTTCCTTCAAACTCGTGTAATACAACATTTTGTGAATAAAATTTTCCACGTAATATTAAACATTAATAACTCCAACAGGAAATCGATGTCATATTTTCATTTTATCATTATTATTTTTTTTTGTTTGTTTCATAGACTTTTTTTGTCATGCTTCCCTGGACATTTTTTTTTTTTTTGTTTTGTAATTTTGCTGTCACTCTGCGTCATTCCGTTGATGTTTTGTAATTTGCATTATTTTTCACAGATATTTATTGCATTGTTTCGCATTTTTACTGTCCGAGTGAAGAATTTGCAATAGATCAAAATCATCTGACAGTTGTACTTTCTGAGGTTTGTTGGGCAAAGTTTTGAAGGCGTTAGAAGAATTTCTTTGTTGGTCTTTTTTATTTTAGGGGGTTGTTTTCTTCTTCGTTCTGTGATTGCAGCCCTGAAGTTCTTCGCGTTAAACTTCTAGAAATGCAGGCAAATGGGAAAGAAAGTTGGATGGCTAAGTCGATAACGACTTCTTTTCTCGTTACAGAAGTCGTTGGTTCGTGACCTGCTTCTGGCTACTCCGGGTTATTAAGATGATCTTCTTCTTCTTCTTCTTTTTCTTCTTCTTCTATCTCCCTGGAACTGCGACCTGGTGATCTTTGCAGCCGATGCAGTGAAGACACTGATTTACACCACCGTGTCGGATAGGGAGCTGGTTATGGTGGCTATTTTTCAGTCCCTGAATGGAGCATACAAGTTGGCGGTTGTGCAATGCATTTGCTTCATGTTGTCCACCACGGCTTGGGCAATCCTTCCTCACGTAATCCTTTCCTTGCTTACCTAAATCGTAGCAGTTCCAGCTTCTCTGACGCTGGTCCTTTAATCCACTGCAGAGTGTAATATCCACCCTCATTGATGCACGTGAAACATGACAAAAGACTAAAAACAAACCTCCAACAAATTAGACTCTTTTGAAAACAAATGCCTCACGAAAATACTTGGTATAAAGTGGAACGAATTCAAGAACAATGCAGAGATAAGACAAATGAGCAAACGACAACCTGTCTCATGGGTGATTAGAAAAAAAAAAGGGGATGGGCATATGTCGGTCATGTGATGAGAAGAAACAATCAGAGAATCCCAAAGCAAGCTATCAAGTGGAACACACCAGGCTGACGAAAAAGAGGTCGACTCCGTGAAGCTCTGAAGAGGACCATTGTTAAGAGAGGCCAGTTTAGTGGGCATAACATCCCTTGATGAGGTTGAAAAGCCCGCCGAAAACAGGAAAACTAGGTCACCTGCGATGCGAGCCGTATTTGACGTTTAGCGCCACGGGAAGGATGTAAGATGTAAGAAGAGTGATAGAGGAAAGTTCATTTTGTATCCATCGTTATTGGAGGGAAAGAACTACATACCATTGATATTTTAAGGTTCTTTCTAATCTTGATAGACCTGCACGTTCTCAGACAGGATCTGCAGCAACGTAACATTGGGAAATTTTGAGGAAATGTTGCAAATAAAAAAAATGTGGGAGATTAGGGAAGAAAATAAAGAGTTAACATGTTTGTGATGAGGTAAGAAAGTAAAGAGTTAACATGTTTGTGATGAAATAAGAAAGTAAAGAGTTAACATGTTTGTGATAAGGAAGAAAATAAATCAATGTAAAAAAAGCGATGATCACCACTTGGCACAAGAAAATAAAAGCAATCGTTGAGGGTGTGGGGAGAGGGGGGGAGTAGCAGGGGTAGAGGTGGATGGGCCAGAAGAGAAACTCTGAGGTTAAAAAAAAAACAACAACAACAACAACAAAAAGAAGCAAATTTGCGAGCAGAGAGCAAAGAGTGAGAAACCCTGGTTTCGAATACGTACGGACTCAGTGACAAGATGGCTGCTAGCTAGTGACCGGGATTTCGCCAACGGTTCCCCCCCCCCCCCCCCCGAAAAACTTAGAATTGTCCGCCTATCCTGACGGACACGCGGATAAATCCTCATTCTCTGCACGCGTGGAAAGTGTAGAGGGGGCGGCATGAGAATGGGACTGCATTTAAATAAATTTATTTTGAGTGAGTCCTGCAGATCTTTGAAGAATCATTAGACACATTTAAAATCCTATCCGCACTCGTTTTGCCAATAGTGGAAAAAAAAAAACAAACTCCAGAAACGTTTAGAGAATTCTTCTTCTTCTTCTTCTTCTTACTGGAACTGCCAGGTGGTGTTATTTTTTGGTAGTCGATGAGGTGAAGATGTTGAGGCATTGCATGATGTAGAATTGGGAGCGGATCATGTCGGCTATTTTTTCAGTCCAGGAGTGGAGACAGAAAAAGCAGGGACCAGGAGTGGAGACAGAAAAAGCAGGGACCAGGAGTGGAGACAGAAAAAGCAGGGACCAGGAGTGGAGACAGAAAAAGCAGGGACCAGGAGTGGAGACAGAAAAAGCAGGGACCAGGAGTGGAGACAGAAAAAGCAGGGACCAGGAGTGGAGACAGAAAAAGCAGGGGCTGTGCATTAGTTTTGTGGTTTTTTTTTTTTATTAGCAGACTCCACAACCAGGGGGACTATGCCGATCCCTTCCCCGTTAGCTAGACTAGGCCTGTTACTGGGGATACCAGTGGAAAGGTGGGACATGGTCTTTGTCAGCTATGGCTGGCAACCCTTGATGCCAGCATGTCATCTATGGCTGGCAACCCTTGACGCCAGCATGTCATTTATGGCTGGCAACCCTTAACGCCAGCATGTCATCTATGGCTGTCAACCCTTGACGTTAGCTATGGGTAGCTGATTGCCAAAAACGGACAGCAATGTGTGCTCTCAAAAGAACGATGGGTTGCATCATCGTTACAGCTGGACACGTTCAGCTATGTGTTCTGCTAACGTGGGGGCTGGCATCCCGGTAAAGGCTGATCCCAACGAGCCTGTTCTACCTCCCCAGTGGTGCTCCTAGTAACACGCCAGCGCCTGGCTAATGGGGTAGGAATCCCCATTGTCCCTGTGGTGGCGGAGACTGCTAAAGAAACACTGCGCATATTCCCCGCCCCCCCCCCAAACCCACCCCGTTTGTTAGCTCCACTCATAGACTGGAAGAAACAGCTGCTGCAACCCGTTTTAAATCCTGCATGATGGTGCCTCTCGTCATCCTCGCCGCAGTTGTTGCAGTTCCAATGAGAAGAAGAAGAAGATAACTGGGTTCGCCTTCTCAGTGTGGTCCACAAGCACTTGGCCAGGGTTCAGTATCAGCTTCCAGGGTCGCCAGAAACACTAGAAGGCAGAATAGGGTCTTGTTCAGTCACGGTTCGCTAGACTTGAAGCAAGAAGTCAGCCGTGGGTCGCCGACAGCCGACTCGTTCATCTTCAGTACCGCACCTTAGCCACCGAAGAATGTCTAGTATGAAGGACATGTCTAGTTTTGTGTGTGGCGCGTTCATGGTTAGAGAAGCCGCTGATGGTAAGAGGAATCGATTTCAGTTTTGTCGTCGCTTTATGTCCCGATGGCTTCTTGGATAAGGCGGTTGTGGCTGAGTGGACAGCTTCCCCCGCCCCCGGCATGAATCCCCGGGCGTGTTTAGTGAGATATCCTTAACTGCCCTAGAATCTTTCCTCCATCGAATGACCTACGGACAGTGGCGGATTAGCATTTAGGATAAACAGACTTAAGCTAGGGACCCCGAAAGGAAGTGGAGAGAGGGGGCCCGCCGCCACCCCCCCCCCCCCCCGCTTCAAGGAAAGATAACTCCGGATATATAAACTGTTGCCTCTGATAATCATTTATAGGCGTTACTGTTCCGCTAGCACATTATGTTATTCAAGAGATAGAAACATATAAAGTAAAAGAATAGATCACAACTAGACCGGTATTAGCCTATATGTCAGCAAATGGACAGTATAAATCGGGCTAAGATTAGCTTGGGAGGGGGGGGGGAGGTCTTGGTCGTGGTTAATCCGTGGTTAAACTGTCACGTGGACATGTCCAGGGGCACAATGATGATGGTCAGACCAATTTTAAAACTTAACATTTGATTGTTTTCTCTCTCTCTCTCTCTCTCTCTCTCTCTCTCTCTCTCTCTCTCTCTCTCTCTCTCTACCTCTGTCTCTTCTACCTTCGATCTTTTCCTGTTGCCATTATGTGCTCTAGCCCGCCTCTTCTCCAAACGTGCTCCACGAATTTGGATTGTCGCTTTCTGATCTTTGTTTCTTGTGCCTCTGTTGGAGTCTATTATGTCCGTTCTATGATTTATACACTCGCTGTTATTGTTAATTATGTTAGGTATTTCATTTTGTGAAATATTACAGCAACAGGTGTCGGAGTGATTGGATGAATGAATGCTTGACAGTAATTTAGAAAGTCGTCTCAAAATTTCAAACACGGCCATACAGAATTTCCAATTTTCCTCATTTGCTACATGACATTTTCCACCTTGTCTGTTTTTTGTTTCGTTGTTTTGAAGTTCGCCTCCGAAATTGAAATTCTGTTTTTCTAATTTTCTGTGTTTTGTTAATCAGCGAACGTCAAAGATCACGTGTCATTTAAGAACTTTTACAGCAGTGGTTCCCAAACTATTAGCACGCAGGGATCACCACTCCAAGTGCACGCTGGCTTAAGTTCAGCCTGATGGTTTTGGAGAAAGATGCAAAAATAGCCTTGAGAGGCAGAAAAAAAAAGCAAAAACGAAGTGTCCCTCAGAGAAAACTAGTTAAGATGATTTGAAAAAGACAACTAAAACTTCTCAGACTTGTCATGACACGACAGAAGACAGGTTAAAGAACGAGGTAATGGCTGGAAAATTCAAGAAGAGAAAAGAGGAGAGGAAGGCCAAGAGGAAAAAAGTCCAAGGGGAACTGACAAAGAGGTATGAAAAAAATGAAAACATTTTAAAGCAGAGTGGCCTATATGTGAAAGGCCGGATGCCAGTTGAAGAAGGAATTAGAATGGCAGAAATATATTCTGCTGACAGCAAGCAAATTCATAAGAGAGTTGTAGAAAGTTAGGGTGTCTATCTCTGCTGCCTCATCCATTCATTCATTCATTCATTTGCCTCCCTAACAGCACTCTCGTAAGCCTCTCGGTTGTGAGCAAGATGGCCTGCTGCTGATGCATCCATTTGCAGATCATCAACGATGTCTTGCAGCCATCTTCGCCTTGGTCTTCCTCTTTTTCTTTTTCCCATTCTTTTTTCCCGTATCTCTGCTGCCTATATCTAATAATTTCTGGTCTTCTTTCTATTGCGCAGATTGCTTCTATGTTGAGCCAGTTTGCAAAATCTGTTGCTACGTTATACACACAGCAGCTCAACAAGACACCCAGTCATCCAGCAACTATACGGCAGAACACAATATAATAAAAATCTATACCACAACTGTAACCTGCAGGCAATCAATATCACCAACATTTAACATTCCAGATAAAGACTGAACCAGGTCTGCTGTTAGAACAGATTTTCAGTACAACATTTATTAATGGACCAAAACGAAGGGTGATCAGATGAAGAAGAGCACGTGGCCTATCAGGCTGTAAAACACTAACAACAATGATTCCCGGCGTGAATTATTCGACGCCATATGGAAAGAAAAAAACTGTTACATTTTAACTACAGCAAAAAGGTCCTACTTACAAGATCCAACTCTGCAATGTACCACACAAACTTCGAAAAACATTACCATCATGAACTACCACAGACGAGACTAAGCTCCCAACCCCTCCCCCCCCCCCCCCAACAAAAAAAAAATCTCTGAGCTAGATTCCTGGCCTGAGGCTTTAAAGAGTAACCTATCAAACCAACAGCTGGACAAGCTCTACGACTGTCCTTAAATTCTTCTAAAAAAAAAAACTCTCCAAAACTCCTCAAAAACATGCCTGAAATACAGTCGGAAAAAAATTCCACCCTCACAAAACACGAAATTCTACCCTCACAAAGCAAGAAATTCTACCCTCGCAAAACAAGAAATTCCATCCTCACAAAACAAGAAATTCTATCCTCACAGAACAAGAAATTCTATCCTCACAAAACAAGAAATTCCATCCTCACAAAACAAGAAATTCTATTCTCACAAATCAAGAAATTCTACCCTCACAGAACAAGAAATTCTATTCTCACAAAACGAGAAATTCTACCATCACAAAACAAGAAATTCTATTCTCACAAAACAAGAAATTCTATTCCAACAAAACATGAAAGTCTACCCTCACAAAATAAGAAATTCTATCCTCACAAAACAAGAAATTCCACCCTCACAAAACAAGAAATTCCACCCTCACAAAACAAGAAATTCTATTCTCACAAACCAATAAATTCTATTCTCTCAAAACAAGAAATTCTGTTCTCACAAAACAAGAAATTCTATCCTCACAAAACAAGAAATTCTATTCTCACAAAACGAGAAATTCTACCCTCACAAAACAAGAAATTCTATTCTAACAAAACAAGCAATTCAACCCTCACAAAACAAGAAATTCTACTCTGCCTGTTCTAATCCTGAGTGGTATTTATACCTCAACTTTTCCCCACACACTTCTCATGTTGCAACTTTCGCCCAAGTCCTTCAAAGCTAAGTTACCCTTTAACCTCCTCAAACAAGGGTACTCACTCTGTTGATCAATTTACTCCTATACCAGTTCTACTTATGTCCCATTTATTTGGAAAATACCACCACAATGAGAACTGGTCGAGAATACCACATATCACCCAAGATGGAGAAGCATGACCACCAGTGTTATCCGACACGGCACATAAATCTAATATGTACTTTCACAACTCAATGAACCGTTAATTTCTTTTATTTAGTTGTTGCACATGATACCAGAACGTCTGTTTCAGCAATGGCGGTAGGCTGCATTTGACCTTTTTCATGCTCTCACAAGCGACACTCCCATTGCTATGATATTCGATGTGGAGTTGGATTTCTGGCCGTCGATTAAAAGCGCTTGTGTCCTGTGATGGCTTGCCGAGATTTGACCGAGTGTGGTGCAGACTGGAACGCCCGGATGCGTCAGATGAGCAACAGTCGTTTTTTTTTTTTTTTTGCTTTCAACATGGAGATCGGTTCTGTGCGCCGTGCGACTGAGTTGAGTGCTATGGCACCACTGTGAGCTGTGAACTTCCCATGAACAGCATTGATAATTCTTAGTTATGTCTACCCGGCCAATGATGAACTATGATGGTTCTTTTGTGTCTTGGTTCGGCTTGGCGCCTTAGCTAAGGAGCTCGTGCCGAGAGCGACGCTGACTAGTTTCGCATTTGGACTTTTGTAGTTCCAAAAAATGGTGTCGTCACTGGGTGGCTCATCATCAACGACTGATTCGAAGGACACTCGATGAACTTTCTGTGCTATATTCACTGGCCAAGGCGTTGGAGTAATTAAGCGAGTATCTCTTCTGAGACGATACCCGAGACCTAATATTGAAAACTGAAACATGATAACAAGTTGAGAACGTAATGCGGACCAGCTGATAAATCTCTTTAAGTCTGTAGACCACAGACTGGGAAAGACTGCTCTACAGGCCAATGATATTTTTTACTTTCCCAAGTTTTAACTTAAGACGTTAATTCCCATCCTCCTACAAAGTGTTTTTTATGTCGTCATTTCATTGCTCACCCCTCCTGGTGACGTTTGCTGCTTTTTTTTTTTTTTTTTGGTTACTTTTCCGTCGCGGAAGAGGATAAGAACAAAGTATGGTGTCATTTAAGGTGTGGGTTTACCCCACGAGGCCGCGACGGTAGCAATGGAAGGCCAACGCGGATCATCCTGAGAACGGTTGGCTAAATGGGCCCTGTTGGTGCTGCGACACACCTCGCAAGCCGACAGTTGGATTTTCTCATGGCACAAACCTAAGAAAGAAGATAAAGCGGACTGATATAATGTATGAAAGATGAAAATCATTATAGAGGTATGGTCATCTATGATGATGATGATGATGATGATGACTACGGGTAGACCAATTTTTAGAAGTGCTTATATTATGTATCCCCCCCCCCCTCTCTCTCTCTCTCTTAATGTTTTCATGAACCTGTAACGGTCCGAACGTTAGCATAGCTGCTCTATCACTGACACGTCTGTAGAGAAAGCCACTTAAATGTAATATCCCTGTTTCCGTGCCAATAAGGCATATTTGGGACACGGGGTTAGGTCCGTATCTCCATGACCTTCGGCACATGAAAGTCTGATGTGGTCAGTGTCACACCTGGCCCGCATTTACCTTCCCGGATTTTTCTGGTACATATTTTCAGAGGCTTGGGGCGGGGGCGGGGGGGGGGAGACCCCCGAGGGTGATGATAGCAGAAAACTTCCCGCTGCTGGGATTTGAACTCGGTACCACCGAATTTCATTAGACCGAACGCTCTAACTACTCAGCCAACCTGGCCGTCAGAGAAAACATCGGGTTGTTTAGAAATAGACGGGAAAAGCATTTTGCATAAATTCTTAGAAGAGAGCTGAAAGTAAGCTTCCGCAAGTTAATTTTACCAGACTGGAGACGTCCTCATCACAAAGTCCTCATCTTCTTCTTCTTCTAGAAATCGGATTTACAGAAATCAATGATGACAATTGTTTACTTAATGTTCACCGTATCAAGCTAGTAAACTTCTCAGGGGCAGAATTGGTTTTGGGCACGTGGACCTGAATTCTAAACAGGCCAGGCACGGGCGAATAAGATCAAACCAGAGATATCCATAAAAGAGGCGGACTGCGGAGAAAACTAACAATTTATAGTAGAAGGGAAGCCATCAAAGAGATAACTACGGAAACCAGGTGGGTCATATTTCACAAATTATGGAGCGTTATGAACGGTGTTTTCTAAATACACGCCTAGTATGGTATAATCATGCAACGGATATTAAAATCTAAAACAAAATTGTGTAAATTAACAGCAAACAAAGCAGAGGTTGATGATATCGTGAAGTATGACAGTCTGAAATATAATCCTGTAACCGAAGTAACTACCCAGAATTTGTATCCAGTATTGAGATTAATATTGCTGATATATGATATATTGGAACTTTCCGTCAAAAAGACGGTTTTTGAAGTAGGCAGATACCAGCTTTTTACAATGGTCTCTTTACACTGTGAAATAAATGGAAATAAACAAAGCAGATGCCCTCTCCAAGCAGGTAGCAAAATGGAGCCAAGAAGTAGAAACCATCTTCTACAATAAAGAAATACAAATGAAAACAGAATTAAAAAAAAAAGACCCCCCATTCATCAACTACAGATACCGCAAACTACAATCTTTCGCCTAAGAACGGGACACTGCAGACTTCTAAGCCGTCTTAATCGTTTCAAAATATCACACACACAAATGAGTGTCCCTGTGGTTTTGGTATCCAGACACCAGAACACATCCTGCAAACCTGTCCAACCTATTCTTCTACTTCTTCTTCGCTCGCTTCTATCACCAAGACCACCCCGTGGTCCTACTGAATTTACTCCTATCGTCCTGTGGTCCTCCTGTGGTCCCAGAGAGGGCCACATGAGATCCCTGAGAGGACCACAAGAGGTTCAGGGTATCGCGGGGCGTGGGCCTGTATTTAGGGGTATTATCCCAATATGGGCGTTTTTAGGAGGTGACAGACTTCTAGAGCGGATGTACCGTGACATGAGTAGTCATCAAGTTTCACCCCCGGGTTAAACCGGTGTAGGCATATTTCACCAGTATGGGTGTATATAGGACGTGGCCGGTCTCTAGAGCAGAAGTACCGTGGTATGAGTAGCTCTCGCCGCGAAATACTGGACATACCGATTAAACTTCACTTTATGCTTTCCATAGCCTTATTCACAGAGGCACCGCACGGCAACCCTAATCGCATTTTCCCATTTTATTCACTGGCTGGGAGGAGTTTCACTCCACGCGCGGCAGCTGAAAAATCTCGCCAGCAGTGTCTTAGTTTAACTCCTTGGTTAAGCTGGTTTAGGCAATCTGCCCCAGTATGGATGTATATAGGACGTGGCACCTCTGGAGCAGAGATGCAGTGATTTGAGTAACCCTGACCTCGAGATTACTGGTTACTTCACTTAATCCTTTCTTTCACCTTTTCCACGGCGGTGCTGCGCGGCAACCCTAATCGTATTTTTCTTCAGTGCCCGGGAGGAGTTTCACCCCACCCACAGCAACTGAAGAATCTCGTCAGTACCTGTAAACCTACTCAAACCTCCAAGCACAGATCAGGCCTGTCTTTTCTTACCTCATTTTTTCCAGTTGCCACAGTGTGTTTCAATTTTCCTCTTCTCAGAAAATGACCTATAAATCTCGACTCTCTGCCTCTGATCTTTGCTATAATTTGTCTATTAACTTCAGCCTCTCTTAAGACTTCTTCATTGGTTTTCTTAGCTGTCCTTGGTACTTTCAACATTCTTCTTATAAACCACATTTCCATGGCCTCCATTTCTCGCTGTACTCTCTTGTTCATAGACCATGCTTCACACTTATAAAACAGAATTGGCTCGATGTAACATTTAAGAACTCAGAAGACAAAGTTCATCACTCTCTGTTTAAATCAGCACCACACACACAGAGAGAGAGAGAGAGAGAGAGAGAGAGAGAGAGAGAGAGAGAGAGAATATGAATAATGAATGAATAATCTTTATTTTTCAAGGGTAAAGAATTGGGCACGCAGGCCCGTCTTACATTCTGCCCTTCATCACTCCATCTTTCATTCTTCCCACACACTTGATTTAGTACAAAAATACAAATTAAATTTGTAAAAACATATCAAAAGAGAGAGAGAGAGAGAGAGAGAGAAAGAGAGAGAGAGAAACTAAGACATGGTCTTAAGCATCTCTGATTCATTAGTCTTGAAACTTAGACCCACTGCATGGTCACAGTCAAATTTGCTCATGAATGATCACGGAGGAGGAGAAGCTCATAATGATGATGATGATTATGATTTGCTCAAGGCCGTTGCTATGGACAGTCACGGAGTGAAAAATGTGAAGGAAGAGTGATAAGCGAGGAAAAAAAAAACAATATGGAAAGGAAGCCAGCTATCCGAAAGTCTTATCACAAGAACAAAGAAAAGACCCTGAAACAAAAAAAGATGTCATTGAACAATCTATCATGTTTTGACATTTCTGTCTTGTCTCCTTCTTCATATAGCTTTCGGTGTTGAAGGGACAAATAGACGTCTTGATGGAGCTCGACGATTTGCTTCATATAATGGGATATTTAACGCTTCTGTAATTTCCTCTCTCTCTCTCTCTCTCTCTCTCTCTCTCTCTCTCTCCATCTCCTGCATGGGGCGGCCTCATCCTCTGTTACCTACAAATCTTAGTGTGAGTGTTGTCTGTGATATACTGTCTGGTGGCAACCACGTAACATGATCAAACCATCTGACTTAATGTTTCTGGATATAACGTAATACTGGTGTTACCCCAACCTTTGCCCTGATGATGTTATTTCTTATTTGGTCTCTTCTTGTCACATTTAGTATTCTCCTTAAACATCTAATTTCTGGAATTATGATTTTTCTTTTGTTCTTAACTGTTAATGTCCATGTATGACATTGATATCATAGAGTTGGGTGGAAAATTGTGTTGTACAGTGGCCCTTTTTGTTCCGTTTATGATGTATTTGTTTTCCGATGACCTGTTTTGCTTCACCGCATCTGGGTAAACTGTCCCTGAGGATGATATTATCCTACCTAGGTATCTTCTTCTTCTTCTTCGTTCGCTTCTACCACCAAGATCGCCCTGTGGTCCAACTGAATTTACGCCTGTGGTCCTCGTTAAGTCTCGTGGTCCCCCGTATGGTCCCCCACACGAGATCCCCGAGAGGACCACAAAAGGTTCAGAGTATCTCACGCTGGGTGAGAGATGGTAGCCCACCCAGGCCAGAGTTGGACTTTCTCACCGGAAAACCTCAGTGTGATTAGGATACGCAAACATCCCCGCCGGGTGAGAGGTAGTTGCCTATCTAGACTGCCCTGGTCCAGTATCTCCGACTTCAGCATTTTGTGGTCGTGGCCGCTACCCTTCCTAGATGTGACCAGGATGGAGCTTTTGTCCAGGAGGACAAATCCTCGCCACTAGTGACTTCCACCCCTGGGTGGAGCCGGTTTAGGCATATTATCCCAGTATGGACGTGTTTGGGACGTGACCGACCTCTAGAGCAGAGGTACTGTGACATGCATAGCCTTCAAGATTCACCCCTGGTATGAGCCGGTTTAGGCATAATTCACCAGTATGGGTGTATATCAGGCGTGACCGACCTCTAGAGCGGAGGTGGCATGACATGTCTAGCCATCAAGTTTCACCCCTGGTGTGTGCCGGTTTAGGCAAATTTCACCAGTGTAGGTGTATTTCGGACGTGGCCGGCCTCTAGAGCAGAGGCGCCATGGTATGTGTAGCTCTCGCAGTGATACTACTGGACATACCGATTAAACTTCACGTTATCCTTTCCACCACCTTTTCACATCGGCGCCGCACAGCAACCTTTATTTCTTTTCCGCATTTTCTTCCTTGACCGGGAGGAGCTTCACTCCACGCGCGGCATCCGAAGAGTCTCGTCAGCAACCTAGGTATCTGAAATGTTTCTCTTGTTTCAAGGGCACGTTGTCTAGGAAAATCTTTGTTCGGATGTCTTCTCTCGCTATATGGTCATGTACATTTCTTGCACAAGATAGAATTACCAATTTTTCTCTCAGATATAGCGAGATTTTTCTCTTCGTTTTTTTTTTTAAAACTAGACAATTTCTTCTCGAATTTCGTCTGAACAATACAAGTAACGGGAGCTGTGGTTTTTTTTTTATTAACTTCCAAACCGACCGGAGCTTATTTTGTTTGTCAGATGTCATTCATTATGTCTTCTGTCTCATCATCGTTCTTCTTGCTTTCTCTCCCAATCCAGTTCCACCGTTTACATGAATATCGAAATTATTGTATGGGTTGAGGGGAGACCGAATCAGGTGTGGGGAGAATAGATGTAGATTAATCATGATAGTAGAGGACAATGTTCCCTCTAAAGGTTTGCGATCTGTTTGCAAAATGTTCAGCTCGTGACCGCACAAATTTTGTGTGTGCAAATGTGTGTAGTAAGAACATATATATATGAAGTGGTTAGTGCACTGGTCTCTCATGGCGAAGGTCCGGGGTTCGAATCCGGCCGGAGGCACCCCAGTCACCCAGCTGTAGAAATGGGTACCTGACTTCTTCTGGAGTTGGAGAATGAAAGGCGGCCAGGCGTGATATTGACAGGTCAAGGAAAATAAGGGTACTAACACTATATCCCTATGTGCCTCTAAGGCATTACAGGATTTTTCCTTTGACATATATATGTATATAAACTGTAAAAGTCTGTACATTTAATAACACGACAGACCTGCTGTACTTTTCAGCAGTGGAAGTTCATCTGCCCGTTTATTTTAATTACCCTCTATTCTCTGTGTGCCCACTTGCATAGTCACGATTCTGCCACAGTACTAACCGAAACTACGTGATAAAAGACCAGTCGAAACATCTGGTCCGAAAGTCATATCTCAACAAGAAAGAAACAGTAAAGAAAAAAACATGTACCATCACTGTGTTTTTTCTTGATGGCAATTATAGCTCGGAGTAATATCTGGAAACTTAAAAGTAAAAGTAGGAGTTTTTTTTTTCTTTACTGTGCGCGGCCGCGCAGGCGCGCTGCTTAGAGGGAACAGTGGTAGAGGGTTAATATCATGGTGTTGGTGGAGAATAGACTGTTATGTAGGTAGAGAATAAATTTATCTTATTGGTGAAGAATAGACTGTGCTACGTGGGTGGAGAGTGGATTATGTTATGCAGGCGGAGAGAAGATTATTTTCTGCAGGTTGAGAGTAGATTATGTTATGCAGGTGGAGAGAAGATTATGTTATGCTGGTGGAGAGAAGATTATGGTATACTGGTGGAAAGTAGGTTATATTATGCAGGTGGAGACTAGATTATGTTATTAGGTGGAGAGTATAGATTTATCATGAAGAATACTTTATGTTACGTGATTGGAAAATATATTTATCATGTTGGTGGAAAATAGACTGTGCCACGTGGGAGGAGAATAGATTTCTCATTTTCATGGCGAATAGATTGTGTAACAAGGCTGGAGAATAGATTTATCATGTTGGTGGAGAATAAATTATGTCACGTGGGTATACACTAGATTTGTCATGTTGGTGGAGAACAGATTGTATCATGTGGGCAGAGAACAGATTGTGTTACATGGATTTATGCTAGACTGTGTCAGCTGAGTGTAGAATAGATTATATGATATGGATGAAGAACAAAACGTATCATGTACATGTACGTATAAAGTATGTTATGAGTGAATTCTAGATTGAACTTGGACGTATACAATGAGTAGATATTAGACTGTATCATGTACATCATATGAAATGATAATAGACTGTATCATATGAAGTGAAGAAATGATTTACCTCATGAGCAGATAATAGACGATAGAATGTGAGCGCATATATTCATGTCCCACATGTGGACAGTGCATTACGTAAGCCGAGAATCGATTATATTATGGAGAATGATATGTATGATATAAACTGAGGGACAAAAAACTATCATGTGAGAGGGAAACGGACTGAATCATTTAATTAAAGAAAGACTATATCGTATGAGTGGAGAATAGACAGACACGAAAGAAAAAGTAGAATTCATCGATTCTAAAGAAATGACTGTACAGTATAATGTGAATGGAGAGTAGATTATATCTTGTAGACTGTGAGTACTTTTATCAAGCGAATGGAGAATCAATCTGAAGATGACACTCCATTTCGTGACCGGAGAATAGATTGTATCAAATGAGTAATGGGAGAATAGATTGTATCAAATGGGTGATGGGAGAATAGATTGTATCAAATAGGTGATGGGAGAATAGACTTGTATCAAATAGGTGATGGGAGAACAGATTGTATCAAATGAGTAATGGGAGAATAGATTGTATCAAATGAGTAATGGAAGAATAGATTGTATCAAATGAGTAATGGGAGAATAGATTGTATCAAATGGGTGATGGGAGAATAGACTTGTATCAAATAGGTGATGGGAGAATAGGCTGCATCAAAGATGCATTACATCGCACCACGTGGGCAAGTATTCGTGTTACATCTCCTCTCAGCCGTGAGTAAAATGTTCTTTTCAGTCAATGCTGTGAAGATGTTGAAGAACAAAATCATGCCGAATGGGAAAACAGGTCACTGCGGCTTTTTTTGTTTGTTTGTCAGACGTTCAAAGAGAAAAGAGAGAAAGGAACAAAGCTTCTTTTTTCAGGTTTCTTCTGCCATGCGGACTACGGCAACTTCTGACCCAGTAGCTAGGCTGAGTCTGTTACTGGGAGCGCCAGTGGGCAGAGTGTTTGGGGGCAGAGTGTTTGGGGCCAGAGTATTTGGGGGCAGAGTGTTTGGGGGCAGAGTGTTTGGGGCCAGAGTATTTGGGGCCAGAGTGTTTGGGGGCAGAGTGTTTGAGGCCAGAGTGTTTGGGGCCAGAGTGTGTGTTACTGAGTTGTTGTCGCCGTCTTCACTCCCGCCACGTGGGCAAAGAGCAGTATCCACAGTGAAATGGAGAACATACAAAATCCAGTAACTGGAGAATATATCTTACAAAGCAAGAGACTACACTGAAGAATATACTGAAAATGGATAACATACAGAATCCAGTAACTGGGTAATATATCTTACAAGGCAGGAGTATACTGAAGAATACGCTGAAGATGGATAATATACAAAATCCAATAACTGGAGAATATATTTTACAAGGCATGAGACTATAGTGAAAAATATGCTGAAAACGGAGAACACACAAAATCCAATAACTGGATAATGTATCTTACAAGGCAGGAGACTATACTGAAGATTATACTGAAAATGGAGAAACGTATAGAAGCCAGAGAAGGAAAAAAAAAACGCACGGAGCGACTTGTTTATCAGGAATGGCTGAACGGGACGGATGACGGTACTTTGTTTTCCTGACATGAATTAATAATGGCACGTCATAACCAATAATACAATCCCACAATGACGTTAGCGAGCTTCCCACGTCAGGTTGCGCTCTATTCTCGGTCTCGTTCCTGGAAGCCGCTGCCGAGACTTCGCGAGACATCGCGTGACTGAATGGCTGCTGTTTATTGTTGCGTTAAGTTTCATATTGTACAAATTTCGTCGGCTGTTTCATTTATAGTTCTTTGTTCTATTTGTTCTAGATCTTTCTGCCAGGAGCTGCGAGCAGAATGTTCTGTGCAGCCGATGTGGTGAAGGTGATGAAGTACAAGCACTAGTGTCTAGAAGGGGGAATAGGTTCGCATATCTAGAGTCAGGCTAAAAAAAAAAAAAAGAGCAGGGAAAGCTGCAATGCTTCTTTAGCAAAGACTTCACCGACTTACGGGCTTCACCAATCCGTGCCCACTTTGGGCTAAGCTGACTCATTTAATATGAGAGCGGGTTGCAGACAGAGTCTTTGCCAGTTGTGGTTTAAATGTGACATGATACTTAAACCTAGCCACCTTCGCTCCTGTCAGTTCTAATTTTAAACTGTATCGTTAAAAACGAAGACGTGTACATTATTACACATATTAATGTACCATATATAACAACGTATGGATTTTCAGGAGCTTGTCCCCTCTGCATTATTAGTTAAAGTTAACAGCCATGGTTGTTTTTTAAATAAGAATTAAAATGTTTGGGTGATATTGCACATAATCTAGTGATTAGATACTTACATGTAGTTGGAAAAGTGGTTCTTTGATCTAAATAAGTTGGGAACCATTGGTATGGGGCAAAGACATGAAATAGGAAAAAAAAATGGTATAGAAAATGTGATCGCCTAAAACTGGGTTTGTATGGAAGAACTAGGCATTTTTCTAAAACTGGGCTTGTATGGAAGAACTGGGCATTTTTCTAAAACTGGGCTTGTGTGGAAGAACTGGGCACTTTTCTAAAACTGGGCTTGTATGGAAGAACTGGGCACTTTTCTAAAACTGGGCTTATATGGAAGAACTGGGCACTTTTCTAAAACTGGGCTTGTGTGGAAGAACTGGGCACTTTTCTAAAACCGGGCTTGTATGGAAGAACTGTGCACTTTTCTAAAACTGGGCTTGTATGGAAGAGCTTTTCAATTTTCTTTGACGGAAAAGAACAAAAAATATGTTGAAGATCAAAAGAATTTGAAAATAATTGATGTGCAAGAAACACGAGAAACTAATACATACAAGTGTAATAATTTGGCCATATCAAGAAACACAATACAATAATGAAAATCATCGTAATTGATGGAAACATTTAAAGGGAAATAAGCAGAACGATGATTTTGATGTAAGTGATTGTAAACATCAAAACAGGGACCACAGTCAGATTTCTGGAGAACGCAGTGACCCCAAGGCTCACGGCGAACTGGAGATCTACCGCAGCCAACCTTCCACGTAGAGGTGGCGTAGGATGATAACGAGACTGGACAACCGAACAACGATTCAGCCATTACCGAAACACGTCTTTTAATTCAATAAAAATAGGACACGTGAATAGCAACCCGCACGGCATTTCTGTAAGCGTGGAAAGATCGCGTGGCAGTATCCATGGCAACGGCGTAGAATATCCAATCAGCATTGAGAAATCCCAACATGCATTGCGATCTGGTGGTAATTTAAACAGACAGCGCAGGAAGTGTTCTCTTTGAGGAAGAGGGACCACCTTGGGTTCTCGTAATTCGAAACGAGATTCCTTGCTGGAGACATGCCATATTGTCTTTTCTTTCTAATCTCGCCATAGTGAAACCTCACCAAAGCTGAAGAAGAGAAAGAGAAACAGCCATAAATTTGTAAAAAAAAAAAAAGGAGGGTGATCAGGTTCAGAATATAATGTCCTGTTAACCTCATTATCTTAAGGCAGACGCATAGCGGTATTATACACAGAGTGTATTGCATGCAGGCAGTGGCATCTGGTCCCAATGTCTCCTCTTGCCTTGATCTTTCTAGTCCTCTATCTCCCTGGAATTGCGAGATGGTGTTCTTTGTAGTCGATAATATAAATGTGTTGAGGTACAGCATCGTGTCGGTTTGGGAGTGGGTTGAGGCTGCTATTTTTTTTTTTTCATTTCCTGAGCTTAACTAACAGAAGACGGGGCTGTACAGTACTTCTTTAGCAGAGTCCACCACCACGGGGGCTATGATCTTCCTTGCCCCTTTACCCAGACTGAGCCTGTTACTGGGGGGGGGGGGGATACTAACGGAGAGATGGAACAGGGTCTTGATCATCTATGGTTCACAAGCTCTGACACTAGCAGGTCAGCTATGGACCGGGCCGACTGTCAGATCGAATAGCGTCTTTACCATCCATCTAGCCCTTAATATCACTTTAAAATGACACTTGAATGCTATTGGTATAAATATGACAAACTGGAAACAAGAGACCTGCGCAGAATGAAGTGACTGAGTATAGCTGTGTGTGGTTAGCACGGAAAACAAAGGTAGAGAAACCCACTTTATAATGTGGGAGGAGGAAGAAAAAATGTAAGATCAAGATCGAGACTCGAATCATGGACCCAGACCAAGTGACGGCAGAATAGCGCACTAGAAACGTGGATGCGAGGTGGCCAAGTTGATGGTGTGTTGGGTATTATCCCCTCACTCTAGACAGACAGCCAGAAAAACATCTAGACAGGCAAACAGACAAATAGACAATCAGGCAAAGAGTAAATAGACAGACAGACAGAACGAACGAACGAGCGAGCGAAATACTTTCAAAGGGTTAAGAATTGGGCACGCAGGCCCGTATAACATTTTGCCCTTCATCATACAGCTTTCACTCTGTCACAGTCATTCAGCATTTGCTAATGAGCATAATAATCATGAAGACACAATTAAATGATTACATAAATAAATAATAAACCTATCTCTTGTTCATACACTCTACACTCTGATTTATGCAACAGCATGAAATAAACATGCACTCTTACATTTATTCAAAGCTAACAAATTTATAGAAAAGCAGCATTAAAAAAATTACAACAATCGAGCCATATTTTAAACTACTTTAGACTATGCTTAGAGAGGCATATAGTTCATATCAAACAGATGCTGACAAAGTTTGAAGTTATAAGAACGAATATTACTTATAAGTTTTACATGAGTTGGACAGACAGACAGACATAGATAGACAGACAGACAGACAGACAGGCAAGCAGGTGGGCAGGCAGATAGATAGATAGATAGATAGATAGAGAGATAGATAGATAGATAGATAGATAGATAGATAGATAGATAGATAGACAGGCAGGCAAGCAGGTGGGCAGATAGATAGATAGATAGATAGATAGATAGATAGATAGATAGATAGATAGACAGACAGACCGGCAGGCAAGCAGGTGGGCAGGCAGATAGATAGATAGATAGATAGATAGATAGATAGATAGATAGATAGATAGATAGATAGATAGATAGATAGATAGATAGATAGATAGATAGATAGATAGATAGATCAGGCACGTCTAATCACTCATATCATCAGGATATTGACAGCACGTAATCGTGTCTAGCATACAACAACAGAGCTAGAATGGCCACCGTGGTCCAGTCCATAATACGGCGACATTTTCAATTTCACACTTTTCTTCCCGGCCACTTTTTGGATTCAGAACTTTCAGAAATGTCTGTCAATCGACCCCTACAGATGCTATCACGCTGGCACTGAACCTCATTGTCCAGGTAGTAATTTCGTTACGTAGGACGCAAAGGCCCTGGCGATGTAATCATTGCATTCATTCAATTCGTGTCATCACAGGACATAAGAAAACAGGAGCGTAACAGCTTCGCGGGCATGTCTGAGGGACAAATTGAGGACTCTCATGCCGTGACTGGTCATTAACATTGTCAGACCAAACTGACGGGAAGTGTTATCAGGGGCGTAGAAGGTTATATTGTTCGTGATGGGGAGCCAAAACATGACTTCTCCCATGCCTAAACTAAAGAGCTTAATAGAAGTGAACAGTGAAAAGTGAGCGGCTGTATTAGATCTGGGAATCATTTTTGTGTGTCTGAGTTTTCGGAACTCAGTAAGTTTTGTCTGTGTATTGCATGTGTTTGTCTCCTCGTTTCAGAGTCTGGTTATGTCTGCATCCAGTAGACATGTGTCTGTCTCTAGGTTTTCAACAAACGTTTTTGTCTCCATAGTTGGGACTCTAGTTTATCTTAGCGAGTTACTTAGTCGGTTGGTTGGTTGGTTGGTTTGTCGGTTGATTGGTTGGCTGCTTGCTTGCTTGGTTAGTTGGTTGAATGGTTGCTTGGTTCGTTGCTTGGTTGATTTATTGATTGCTGGTTGTTTGGTAGCTTTGTTGCTTGGTTGGTTTATTGATTAGTTGCTTGCTTAATTATTTTTAGTTAGATGTTAGCTGGTTAGTCATTTAGTGTTAGCTCGTTAGTTAATTAGTTAGTTAGTTATTCATTTACTTAGCCAGTTAGCTAGCTAGCTAGTTAGTTCGTTAGTTAGTTAGTTAGCTAGTTAGCCATTTAGTTAGTTTGTTGGTTAGTTAGTTAGTTAGTTAGTTAGTTAGTTAGCTAGTTAGTTAGTTAGTTAGTTAGTTAGTTAGCTAGTTAGTTAGTTAGTTAGTTAGTTAGTTAGTTAGTTAGTTAGTTAGTTAGCTAGTTAGTTAGTTAGTTAGTTAGTTAGTTAGTTAAAAAGGACCATCATCCGTGCACTATGGACATCTATCGGTGCATAGATCTCATCTTCTCTACCTCCTTCACCGTAAAATAACTAATTATCTTAACAGAATTGCTGATGTCGAGTCTGTAGACTTCCAACATGCGTCTGTCTGTTATTTTGTCTGCATATTCAGAAATGTGTTAACATGTTATCCCTAGAAACACGAACCCACGTGTAGAACATTAAAAGCAACAGAGAAAACCTAAAAAAAAAAAAAACATATAAAAGTACGGGAGCACTGTTAATTTTACAGGAGAAGAATGAAGCGTGACACCGGAAGAAAGACATGGGAGAATAGAACAAGAAAATGGGGCTGGTTCTGATTGTAACAGGAAGGAGAAAAGACAAAAAAAAAAAGGGAGAATTCAAGAGAAGACAACAAGGGGGGGGGGGGGGGGGGCAAGCCCTGGCTTTGTCCTTCAGCGTAGACTTAGAAAGATACCCAGTTTTATAAGTCAGGAGTGAGGGATGCTTCTTATGAGTCAGGAGTGTTGGAAGCATCTTATGAGTCAGGAGTAAGGGAAGCTTCTTATGAGTCAGGAGAGAGGGAAGCTTCTTATGAGTCAGGAGTGATGGAAGCATCTTATGAGTCAGGAGTGAAGGAAGCATCTTATGAGTCAGGAGTGAAGGAAAGCATCTTATGAGTCAGGAGTGATGGAAGCATCTTATGAGTCAGGAGTGAAGGAAGCATCTTATGAGTCAGGAGTGAAGGAAAGCATCTTATGAGTCAGGAGTGAGGGAAGCTTCGCATGTTTTCCTGTGAATCATTTCAAGTGATACTATGTGTCTTCTGTTTCAAAGTGACTACATTTGATGTTTCTGTACAAATTCTGGTAAGCTACTGTCAAAAGAACTTCAAGAATTATTATTTTTTTCTTGTATAAGGATTTGTCACTAATGTATGTGGGAAGACTGACTGGAACCCCATACTGTTATAGACGCCAATACATAATTTGAAACGAATGCCGAGAGGTGGCCAATCGATAGTGAATTGTCTTCTCGCTCGCAAGGCTTTGTCTTCATGATCATGATCGGTCCATTAAAAAAATGGATACCCGCTCGATACCGTATTTCTGTGGTTGGGGGGGGGGGGGGGTCCAACAACATTTGAATTCAAGAATATATTTGCCTGCAGGGCGAAGCAAACCATGCTTCATACTGTTGTCATTGAACACTACAGAAAACAAGGAATTGTCAGAAGAGCCTGCAGTGGCTGAACAGGAAAACGACGTTTCGGCACGCGGGACAACACAGACACGAGACATACTCATACGGTTTTCTGTTATGATGATGATGATAATGATGATGATAGTGATGATGGTGATGAATTGTATTAATTTTGTATTGCTTCTTATTTTTGTTATACTAGTGCTATACTATGCTTAAGGATGAAAGTTGAATGATGAAGGGTGGAACGTTGTACGGGCCTGCGCGTCTCGGTTCTTCATCCACTGAAAATAAATAGTTAGTTTTTCGTAGTCATCATCATCTTCATCATCATCATCATCTCATCATCACCATCATCATCATCATCATCATCATCATCATCATCATCATCATCATCATCGCCTTTCATTCCCTTGAGAGCATAGGCCACGGATAAAGGTTCTCCAGTCATCCCTGTTCTTGGAATCATTCCCTGCTTCCTTTCATGCGTATCCCTTGTCTCTGAGGTTCGTAGTTCTGGAAACTGTGAATGTTGGCAGATGTTGCTGTGTTGAAGATGTAAGAAATAAAGTGAAATGATGGGTAGTATCTTGTAATATTAAACTGAAAGCATACCATGTACTAGTGGTTACAGCAGCAATAACAATAGCAGTCACGTAAGCAGCAACCGCAGTAATAATAGAATCAATAACATTAGCAGCCACACGAACTGCAACACTAGCAATAACAGTCACACGACCAGCATCTTATGCTCATGCATTATTCTTCCTTGTTGATTGTTTATTGTTGTTGCTGTTTTTGTTCGTGTTGTTTTTGTTGTTGCTGCTGCTGCTGCTATTCATGTTGCTGCTTTTGATGTTGTTGCTGCTGTAATTGCTGCTTTTGCTGCTAGTGTAACTGCTATTGTTGATGCTGTTGCTGCTCGAGTGAATGCTATTGTTATTGGTACTGTTATTGCTGGTGTTGCTGTTCGTTTGATTGCTATTATTATTGCTGCTGTTGCTGTTCGTGTGACTGCTATTGTTATAGCTGCTGTTATTGCTGGTGTTGCTGCTCGCGTGACTCCTGTTGTTATTTCTTCTGTTGTTGCTGATGTTGCTACTCGTGTGACTTTTATTGTTGCTGTTGCTGTTATTGTTCCTCTTGCTGCTCGTGTGACTGCTATTGTTATTGCTGCTGTTGCTGCTCGTGTGCCTGCTACTGTTATTGCTGATTTTGTTACTCGTGTGACTGCTACTGTTGCTGCTGGTGTGACTGCTATTATTATTACTGCTATTGCTGCTGGTGTGACTGCTATTATTATTACTGCTATTGCTGCTGGTGTGACTGCTATTATTATTACTGCTATTGCTGCTGTTTTAAAACGCTCTCGCCGGCATGCAGAAATCAGCGGAATTCCGCTTGATCTGTTACATATCATGTACCGGGAGTTGGGCATAAGGCTAACAACCTTATCCTGAGACCTATCTAGAGGCAACTCCAGATAGGAAAAAAAGATATCGTTATGGAAACTCGCAGAGAAACCAACCGAGCATCAGGAATGCCAACTCCGAAGAGCTCATTCGTCGGCCCCAAACATGTGACAAGGGTTGGATTCTGGAATGTAAAAATTGGCGAACTACTTTGCGAGCCCTATGTGACGTCTAACGGCACGGGAAGGATATAAGATATAAGATATTGCTGCTAGCGTGACTACTATTATTATTACTGCTATTGCTGCTGGTGTGACTGCTATTGCTGTCCGTGTGACTGCTATTATTATTGCTGGTGTTGCTGCTCGTGTGACTGTATTGTTATTGCTGGTGTTGTTGCTAATGGGACTGCTACTGTTCTTGCAGCTGTTATTTCTGCTGTTGCTGCTGGTGTGAGTACTATTGTTATTGCTGTTGTTATTGCTGCTCTTACTGCTCGTGCGACTGCTATTATTATAGCTGCTGTTATTGCTGGTGTTTCTCCTGGTATGATTGGTATTGTTATTGCTGCTGTTGTTGTTGGTGGTGTTGCTCTTGTGTCTGTTATTGTTATTGCTGCTGTAATTGCTGCTGTTGTTGCTATTGTTATAGCTGCTGTTATTGCTGGTGTTGCTGCTCGCGTGACTCCTGTTGTTATTTCTTCTGTTGTTGCTGATGTTGCTACTCGTGTGACTTTTATTGTTGCTGTTATTGTTCCTCTTGCTGCTCGTGTGACTGCTATTGTTATTGCTGCTGTTGCTGCTCGTGTGCCTGCTACTGTTATTGCTGATTTTGTTACTCGTGTGACTGCTACTGTTGCTGCTGGTGTGACTGCTATTATTATTACTGCTATTGCTGCTGATGTGACTGCTATTATTATTACTGCTGTTGCTGCTAGCGTGACTACTATTATTATTACTGCTATTGCTGCTGGTGTGACTGCTATTGCTGTCCGTGTGACTGCTATTATTATTGCTGGTGTTGCTGCTCGTGTGACTGTATTGTCATTGCTGGTGTTGTTGCTAATGGGACTGCTACTGTTCTTGCAGCCGTTATTTCTGCTGTTGCTGCTGGTGTGAGTACTATTGTTATTGCTGTTGTTATTGCTGCTCTTACTGCTCGTGCGACTGCTATTATTATAGCTGCTGTTATTGCTGGTGTTTCTCCTGGTATGATTGGTATTGTTATTGCTGCTGTTGTTGTTGGTGGTGTTGCTCTTGTGTCTGTTATTGTTATTGCTACTGTAATTGCTGCTGTTGTTGCTAGTGTGACAGCTATTGTTATTGCTGGCATTGCTGCCCGTGTGACTGCTATTGTATTTTTCTGTTGTTGCTGATCGTGTGATTGCTATTATTATTGCTGCTGCTGTTACTGCTGTTGCTGTTCGCGTGACTGCTTTATTGTTGCTGCTGTAATAAGTTGTTGCTGCTTGTGTGACTGATATTGTTATTGGTGTTGTTGCTTGTGTGAGTTCTACTGTTATTGCTGGTGTTGTTCGTTTGACTGCTATTGCTATTGCTGCTGTTGCTGCTGTTGCTGCTAGTGTGACTACTATTGTTATTGCTGCTGTTAGTGCTGCTGTTGCTGCTAGTGTGATTACTAGTGTTATTACTGCTGTTACAACTGATTTTACTGCTCGTGTGTGATTGCTATTGTTATTGCTCCTGTTATTGCTAGTGTTGGTGCTCATGTGATTGCTATTGTTGTTGCTGCTTTTTCTGTTCGTGTGACTGCAATTGCTGCTACTGCTGCTCGAATGACCGCTATTGTTGTTGCTGCTGCTCCTCGAGTGGCTGCTATTGTTTTTGTTGCTGCTGCTGTTTCTCTTAGTATGACTACAATTGTTGTTGCTGCTGCTGTTATTGCTGGTTTTGTTGCGCGTGTGACTACAATTGTTGTTACTTCTGTTGTTGCTCGTGTGACTACTATTGTTATTGCTGCTGTTACTGTTCGTGTTACTGCTATTGCTCTTGCTGCTGTTATTGCTAGACTGTTCGTGTTACTGCTATTGCTCTTGCTGCTGTTATTGTTAGTGTTGCAGTTCGTGTGGCTGCTATTGTTATTGATGCTGTTATTACAGCTGTTGCTGCTTATGTGACTGCTATTGTTATTGCTGCTGTAATTACTTGTGATGCTGCTCGTGTGACTGTTATAGTTTTTGTTGCTGCTGTTATTGCTGCTCCTGTGACTACAGTTGTTGTTGCTACTACTGTTATTGCTGTTATTGCTGGTGTTGTTGCTCGTGTGACTACAATTGTTTTTCTTGCTGCTGTTATTGCTGATGTTGCTGCTCGTGTGACAGCTATTATTGTTGTTGCAGCTACTGTTGCTGCTACTGTTGCTCGTGTGACGACTATTGTTATTATTGCTGTTCCAAGTCGTGCTGCTGCTGTTGCTGTTGCTGCATTAATAGTAGCTGTCGGTTTTGCTATTACTGGTGTCATTACCGCGTTTGTTGTTAATTATCTTAGTTGTTATTGTTCTTACTGGTGTTGTTGTTGTTCATGTCGTTGCTGTTGCAGTTGTTATTTGTTGCAGCTGTCGTTGTTTCTGCTGCTGTTCTTCTTGTTGTTTCTGCAGCTGTTCTTGTTGTTGTTTCTGCTGCTGTTCTGGTTATTGTTTCTGCTGCTGTTCCTGTTATTGTTTCTACTGCTGTTCTTGTTGTTTCTACTGCTGTTCTTGTTATTGTTTCTACTGCTGTTCTTGTTGTTTCTGCTGCTGTTCTTGTTATTGTTTCTGATGCTGTTCTTGTTGTTTCTGCTGCTGTTCTTGTTGCTTCTGCTGCTGTTCTTGTTGTTTCTGCTGCTGTTCTTGCAATTGTTTCTGCTGTTGTTATTGTTGTTGTTTATTCTGCTGTTCTTGTTCTTGTTTATGCTGCAGCTATGGTTGTTGTTTCTTCTGCTGTTATTGCTGTTGTTTCTGCTGCTGTTCTTGCAATGGTTTCTGCTGCTGTTATTGTTGTTGTCTCTTCTGCTGTTCCTGTTATTGTTTCTGCTGCTGTTCTTGTTATTGTTTCTGCTGCTGTTCTTCCTGTTGTTTCTGCTGCTGTTCTTGTTATTGTTTCTGCTGCTGTTCTTGTTATTGTTTCTACTGCTGTTCTTGTTGTTGTTTCTGCTGCTATTCTTGCAATTGTTTCTGCTGCTGTTATTGTTGTTGTTTCTTCTGCTGTTCTTGTTATTGTTTCTGCTGCTGTTCTTGTTATAGTTTCTGCTGCTGTTATTGTTATTGTTTCTGCTGATGTTCCTGTTATTGTTTCTGCTGCTGTTCTTTTTATTGTTTCTGCTTCTTTCTTGTTATTGTTTCTGCTCCTGTTATTGTTGTTGTTTCTGCTGCTGTTCTTATTGTTGCTTCTGCTACTGTTCTTGTTAATTTTTTTGCTGCTGTTCTTCCTGTTGTTTCTCCTGCTGTTCTTGCTGTTGTTTCTGCTGCTGTTCTTGTTATTGTTTCTGCTCCTGTTCTTGTTATTGTTTCTGCTGCTGTTATTGTTGTTGTTTCTTCTGCTGTTCCTGTTATTGTTTCTGCTGCTGTTCTTGTTATTGTTTCTGCTGCTGTCATTGTTGTTGTTTCTGCTGCTGTTATTGTTGTTGTTTCTGCTACTGTTCTTGTTATTGTTTCTGCTTCTTTCTTGTTATTGTTTTTGCTACTGTTACTGTTGTTGTTTCTGCTGCTGTTCTTGTTAATTTTTCTGCTGCTGTTCTTCCTGTTGTTTCTGCTGCTGTTCTTGCTGTTGTTTCTGCTGCTGTTCTTGTTATTGTTTCTGCTGCTGTTCTTGTTATTGTTTCTACTGCTGTTCTTGTTGTTGTTTCTGCTGCTGTTCTTGCAATTGTTTCTGCTGCTGTTATTGTTGTTGTTTCTTCTGCTGTTCCTGTTATTGTTTCTGCTGCTGTTCTTGTTATTGTTTCTGCTGCTGTTATTGTTGTTGTTTCTGCTGCTGTTCTTGTTATTGTTTCTGCTGCTGTTTTTGTTGTTGTTTCTGCTGCTGTTCTTGTTGTCGCTTCTGCTATTTTTGCTGTGGCTGTTGTTATATTTTCATCTATTCCTGTTGATTGATGAGTCCGAAACTTACAACTAAACAGTGACACTGAAACATTCCGGAAAAAAAAAAAACAACAGCAATTTATATTTCTTTACATTTTATGTCCGGCACTTACTTTTATCTATTTTTGTAGAACAAAATTCTCCATGCGCCCGCTTGTGAGTGCTTTTCGAGTAATATGAGATATCGAATCCGTCCTGCTGTTTTAATCTTCATCCGCGTGATGAAAGTCGAGGATCAATTCGATCTAAAGTTGATTCGGATATGAGATTATAAAATAACGGAAATCAGCTCTGTCCAATTTGCGTTTTTCTGGATTACACAGAGGAACTTGGCTGTCTCTCTAGGATTAAAATTCCGATCGATAAAGAGTGTAATCCCTTCAACCTAGATTTAACAACCGTCAAAAGTCGGTCCCAGGCCATATGCAAGTCACGACAAGAGGTCAGTTGCTGGCAGTACAGGTCAGACATCATATGACTTTTTTTTTTTTTTTGCTTTTTTTTTTTCAAATAAGCGCCCCCTTTTATTTTCTATTTCTAGAATTTCCTTTTGGTTTCTAGTATTTCCTTTTCTGTTTTTGGTATTTCCTTTCCTGTTTCTAGTATTTCCTTTCTATTTCTATTATTTCTTTTCTGTTTCCAGTATTTCCTTTCTGTTTCTAGTATTTCCTTTTCTGTTTCCAGTATTTCCTTTTCTGTTTCTAGTATTTCCTTTCTATTTCTATTATTTTTGTGTTTCTAGTATTTCTTTTCTTTTTTCTAGTATTTCTTTCCTGTTTCTAGTATTTCTTTTCTTTTTTCTAGTATTTCTTCAAGCTTTTCCCCAGTGATTCTCAGTTTCTGCTGGCCGTTTCTCATGGCAGGACGACCATCTCAAACGGCTTCTTGTTTAACTCCACGGAATGAGTGTTCATTTGTTGGAGTTACTTTATTTATAATACTGTACTTCAAATTTTGGTCGACCACGTGAAACTCTAAAGAGGACATTGTTAAGGCAGCCAGTTTAACGGGCATAAAATCCCCTGATGAGGTTGAAAAAGCTCGCTGAAAACATGAGAACTTGGCGAACTACCATGCGAACCCTATTTGACGTTTAACGGCACGGGAAGGATGTAAGATTACAAATTGTATCTGTTACCTGCTGCAACCAATGTAAAAAAAAAAAAAGAATTGGGGGATGGGAAAAAAAAAAACTTGCTTAACTCTTTCACCCCAAAACAACTCTGACAGGGTTGGCAGACCTAGCACACCTGTAAGAATCAATACTCCGAAGGATGTTTAGTCGAAGCCTAACATAAAATGAAAAGTAATACATTTCTAAACTTTACCTCTATTTAAAAATCACAGAGTGTTTATATTCCTTCCAGCTTCTTTCTACAAATATTTCTCATAAGAAATGTATTCAGCCAGTGCATGGACATTAATTCGGGAATGAAAGAGTTAAAAAAAAATGTTCAAGCCATGCATTACAAAAAACGATAAATAAATAAACAGATAAATATTTACAATAAATTCTCATTCCCTCTTCTGGGATTGAATTTCCAACCGTTTCGCAGATCAATACACTTTACCAATACACCCAGTGATTGATCTAGCTTCTTTTTTACTCATAGATGAAAGATTAAACAAGAAAAATTAATAATAAAGACACAAGTCACTTAAATAATGTCAAGAGGAAGAGAAAATTAGCACAGTATTGTGTTCTTCCTGTCGTTTCTGCTGCTGTTCTTGCTGTTGTTTCTGCTGCTGTTCTTGTTGTCGCTTCTGCTATTTTTGCTGTGGCTGTTGCTATATTTTCATCTATTCTTGTTGATTGATGAGTCCGAAACTTACAACTAAACAGTGACACTGAAACATTCCGGAAAAAAAAACAACAGCAATTTATATTTCTTTACATTTTATGTCCGGCACTTACTTTTATCTATTTTTGTAGAACAAAATTCTCCATGCGCCCGCTTGTGAGTGCTTTTCGAGTAATATGAGATATCGAATCCGTCCTGCTGTTTTAATCTTCATCCACGTGATGAAAGTCGAGGATCAATTCGATCTAAAGTTGATTCGGATATGAGATTATAAAATAACGGAAATCAGCTCTGTCCAATTTGCGTTTTTCTGGATTACACAGAGGAACTTGGCTGTCTCTCTAGGATTAAAATTCCGATCGATAAAGAGTGTAATCCCTTCAACCTAGATTTAACAACCGTCAAAACTCGGTCCCAGGCCATATGCAAGTCACGACAAGAGGTCAGTTGCTGGCAGTACAGGTCAGACATCATATGACTTTTTTTTTTTTTTTTGCTTTTTTTTTTTCAAATAAGCGCCCCCTTTTATTTTCTATTTCTAGAATTTCCTTTTGGTTTCTAGTATTTCCTTTTCTGTTTTTGGTATTTCCTTTCCTGTTTCTAGTATTTCCTTTCTGTTTCTATTATTTCTTTTCTGTTTCCAGTATTTCCTTTCTGTTTCTAGTATTTCCTTTTCTGTTTCCAGTATTTCCTTTTCTGTTTCTAGTATTTCCTTTCTATTTCTATTATTTTTGTGTTTCTAGTATTTCTTTTCTTTTTTCTAGTATTTCTTTCCTGTTTCTAGTATTTCCTTTTCTGTTTCTAGTATTTCTTCAAGCTTTCAGTTTCTGCTGGCCGTTTCTCATGGCAGGACGACCATCTCAAACGGCTTCTTGTTTAACTCCACGGAATGAGTGTTCATTTGTTGGAGTTACTTTATTTATAATACTGTACTTCAAATTTTGGTCGACCACGTGAAACTCTAAAGAGGACATTGTTAAGGCAGCCAGTTTAACGGGCATAAAATCCCCTGATGAGGTTGAAAAAGCTCGCTGAAAACATGAGAACTTGGCGAACTACCATGCGAACCCTATTTGACGTTTAACGGCACGGGAAGGATGTAAGATTACAAATTGTATCTGTTACCTGCTGCAACCAATGTAAAAAAAAAAAAAAGAATTGGGGGATGGGAAAAAAAAAAACTTGCTTAACTCTTTCACCCCAAAACAACTCTGACAGGGTTGGCAGATCTAGCACACCTGTAAGAATCAATACTCCGAAGGATGTTTAGTCGCAGCCTAACATAAAATGAAAAATAGTACATTTCTAAACTTTACCTCTATTTAAAAATCACAGAGTGTTTATATTCCTTCCAGCTTTTTTCTACAAATATTTCTCATAAGAAATGTATTCAGCCAGTGCATGGACATTAATTCGGGAATGAAAGAGTTAAAAAAAATGTTCAAGCCATGCATTACAAAAAAACGATAAATAAATAAACAGATAAATATTTACACTAAATTCCCATTCCCTCTTCTGGGATTGAATTTCCAACCGTTTCGCAGATCAATACACTTTACCAATACACCCAGCGATTGATCTAGCTTCCTTTTTGCTCATAGATGAAAGATTAAACAAGAAAAATTAATAATAAAGACACAAGTCACTTAAATAATGTCAAGTGGAAGAGAAAATTAGCACAGTATTGTGTGGATGATACTAAAGATGAAGAAAGGCGAGAGGCATACCAAGGCAGAGACTGGGAGGCAACATAGAAGAGGATATACAGGAAACCGCTGTCATTTACTGGAGAGAGAAGATCAGGAACAGAGAAGAATGGAGGCAAACTTTGTCTGCAGCAATGAGCCTTAATGAGCGAGAAAGCTGAGGAAGAGGAAGAAGTTCTATGGTTAGTACTGGAAAAATATTAGACAAAGTAATTTAGACGTAAGAGAAAGGGAAATAACAAGAGAATTACCTGGGACTAGAACCACGGCCTCTGGTAGGGCGAGCAGCCACCCAGCCCAGAGAAACGGCGCACTGTCTACTCAGGCATCTATTAAAAACACTTCCGCCCTACCGGAGTCGGTGGTTGGAGTTCAAGTATTTCTCTTGTTGTTTTTCTTTCTATCACTTCTTCTTCTTCTTTCTCCTCCTCCTCCTCTTTCTTCTTCTTCTTCTTCTTTCTCCTCCTCCTCTTTTTTCTTCTTCTTCTTCTTCTTCTTCCTCCTTCTCATTATTATTATTATATTCCTCCTTCTCCTCCTCCTTCTTCTTCTTCATCTCCTTCTTGTTATTTTTCTTCTTCGTCCTCTTCCTCCTCCTCCTTCTTCTTCTTCTTCTTCTTCTTCTTCTTCTTCCTCCTACTCTTGCTCCTTCTCTTCGTCTTCTTTTTCTTCTTCTTTTATCCAAAAAAAAGGAAAGAAAAAAAGATGATATGTACTATGTGTGTGATCAAGAAAATTATACACACATAAATGATCTATCTACCTCATATAGAAAATATTTTTTAAATAAAATGTCGTGTTTGCCGTTGTTCTAGTTAACAGAACTGTTGGACACACAACAGACTTCAGCCGTAAATACAGCTAGACAGGAACATGCAAAACAGACCAAAATAGCAGCAATTTATGTTATTCTAATTTTGTATCCGGCTGTTACTTTTATGTAATTTTGTATAATAATATTATGCCCCTGTTACCTGAATGTCAACGGTGTAAACAGTCTGTTGTTGGCGGCTGGAACATTAGGCTGTGAACACTATTCAGTGCACAAGTTGTTGCAAAGATATTTTCCAGTTAGTTCGGGATATGTGTCGGTGGGCGAGCCATCGTGTGGTTTTCGTGGATGTGGTTGTTCTTGATACTGAAGCATATCCAGTGTTATTATGGCCGGCACTGATTATGTTGTAAGCAAATGCATTATGTAATTTTTGGCCATGACACTATAGAACACCCCGGACTTATTTAGATTGGTTGTGTATGGGTTTGATTATTAGAGATGATTTCATAAGGATGATAGTGTATGTGCTGGGTGCACCCATAGGTTAGCACTGGGAAAATATTAACAAGGTTGTGGTATGAGTTGGGATAATGTTAATATATATTTACATAAAGCGGATATGAGTAGGTATACAATAATGCTTTTGGTCTATGTTGATAACATAGTATGATTTATTTATGTAATAGATCTTGAAGGATGGTTCAGTTACTGCATATTGTTTTGCTATGAGTTTGATGTCATTGTCATGCATGTATATTATATATGTAATGTGAGATTTGGTGTGATGAATATTAACAGCTGTTCATAGTAAGGAAAGACGGCATGTTATGTTCTAGCGTTTATGATAAATGTGTTATGAGGGTCCTCACTCTTTTGACAATGCTTTAATTACGAGTGATGTAAATGTTCAATGCACTGCTGAATATATGTATGTGTACGTATTGATTTATTGACTGCTGAAACTTCTCATGACAACGGAGGTTGATATTAATGAGGATTACTGACTTGCATATTGTGGTTCAGTTATGCATTGCTATGCCATTGCCTTCTATGTTATATATATAGGTATTGCGTGTGCTAATGATGACTGTCTTGATGCTTTGTCATAATAAACTTATTTTGTTAGATATTGTTTTACATACTGAAATATTTGCTTTGTATCTGGTATGATAGATGATGAGAAAACAGAGTTGCATGATATCTACGAGTTGAACTGTTGGCTAACAAGGATCCAAGAACCGGGATGGCTGTGGTCAGGTTTTCTTCAAAATTTGGGTTTTGGGGTTTGTGCCATGGGAAGAATTTAATTACTTTATTATCACTCCCATAAGTCCCTTACTCGCTTAACTCTCTCCCTTACTCCCTTCACTCTCTCTCTCTCTTATTCCCTTCACTCTCTCCCTTACTCCCTTCACTCACTCCCTTCACTCTCTCCCTTCACTCTCTCCCTTACTCCCTTCATTCCCTACCCTGCATGAATCACCCGGCCGAACTGACTGTAAAAATAAGGACCCGACACGTAACTGTTTGGGAAAAAACAAAACAGCCACCTTAAAAGAAACGGAGATCTGCCTTGCTGGACATGCAGCGTCTTCACGTACTGTAAACGTAACTGTCGCTGATACAGAGTATCACGTGGAGCTAAATCTCGTAAATAACGGGACGCAGTTTAGTCCAAGAAGACAGAGGGGAAAAATTGTGCAGTCGACTTTTATAAAATCACAAAATAACTTAATGAACGAAGACACAGTCTACTCAAACTTCGTCGTTTCTTGTTACAGTCTGGCAAGATGAAGTGGCTTGTCTGAATTACCCTACGCGAGTGTCGAGAACTTGGCTGTCGACCTGGGCTGGTTGTGTGGAGGTCGTAAGTAGATCTTTCACAACAACTGGCCAGCTCTTCTTCTTCTTCTTGTTCTTCTTCTTCTTGTTCTTCTTCTTGTTCTTCTTGTTGTTGTTCTTCTTCTTCTTGTTCTTCTTCTTGTTGTTCTTCTTGTTCTTCTTGTTGTTGTTGTTCTTCTTCTTGTTCTTCTGCTTGTTGTTCTTCTTCTTGTTCTTGTTGTTGTTGTTCTTCTTCTTATTCTTGTTGTTGTTGTTGTTGTTCTTCTTCTTCTTGTTCTTGTTCTTCTTCTTCTTCTTGTTCTTGTTCTTCTTCTTCTTCTTGTTCTTGTTGTTCTTCTTGTTCTTCTTGTTGTTGTTCTTCTTGTTGTTCTTCTTGTTGTTCTTCTTCTTGTTGTTCTTGTTGTTCTTCTTGTTCTCCTTCTTGTTCTTCTTGTTCTTGTTCTTCTTCTTGTTCTTCTTCTTCTTGTTGTTCTTCTTGTTCTTATTCTTCTTGTTGTTCTTCTTGTTGTTCTTCTTGTTCTTCTTCTTCTTGTTGTTCTTGTTCTTGTTCATCTTCTTCTTCTTCTTCTTCTTCGTGTTCTTCTTGTTCTTCTTCTTGTTCTTGTTCTTGTTATTGTTCTTCTTGTTCTTCTTCTTGTTCTTCTTGTTCTTGTTCTTCTTGTTCTTCATCTTCTTGTTCTTGTTCTTCTTGTTCTTGTTCTTCTTCTTGTTCTTCTTGTTCTTCTTCTTCTCAGCCTGCTTATACCATTAGCGTCGCAGGGAGTTTCAGACATCGGCCCAGAGCAAGGCGAGAGGCCTGGGTAACTGTCATGTTATGCTTCCTCAGTGTGTCTTTCACCCTATCTATCCACCTTTTCTTTGGTCGTCCTGGCGCCGGTTGTTTGCCATTTGTATGCGCATGCGTCTGGTTGTTCTGGATCCATGCGTATTAAATGCCCGAACCACTTAACTCTCTGACTGTCTGTGTAGTCCTTGGCAGTTGTTGTTCCCAGCATTTGCCGGATTATTTCATTTTGCTCTTGATCGCTTCTTGTCTTTTTTACTATTTTTCTTAAGCGTTTAATCTCGCAGGCTGTTATCTTTCCGTTATGGCACTTGGTCAGTGTCCATATTTGGCATTGACAGCACAGAATCGGGGTGAGCAAAGAAGAAAAAGAAGAAGAAGAAGAAAAAGGAGAGCAGAATGATTGACGGTATCCATTATCCATAGGAAGGATGAGGACCGAATAAACAGCTGTTTTGTTTTTTTTTGTCCATCGAGAAATTAGGATTGTTTAGGGTTGGTGCAGGCTGGTAAGAATGCTTGCAATATGGACTCAACATTCAGTTTCTCTGTCTAATGCAGCAGCACCGATTTGGTAGACAGAGCCACGAATGTCTCTCTGCAAAACTACTGGGTATAGAAACTGGGCTCTACGTGGTTTACTGTGGCAAACGTTTAGAAAATATTCTTGTCTCCCGATGCCACTTAAGCATAGTTTTGTCACTAGGATAACACATATTAACCATAGTTTTATCTCTCGGATAACACATATTAACCATAATTTTACTCGTATCACACATCTTCTTTCTCTATTCTCCGAAACCTTAAGTGTTCAAGGCATATGGGGCTTCCGCCAGGTTTTCCACAAGCCCCTGTCCTTTGCCTTTTTTTCCCGCTTTTGCCCAAGTGACGCCTCTATTGTTCAACATCCTAACACATACTAACCATAGTTTTATCACTCGGATAACACAATTTAACCATAGTTTTATCATTCGGATAACACAACTTAACCATAGTTTTATTACTCGGATAAAATTTAAATCTGAAATGTGCTCGCACTTTTCTCTAAGAAAAGCAAATGTAGAAAGGAACCTAATTAATCCATAATGAAAGCGGCACTTATCATTCATTAAGTATATAATGAGAAGAACAAGGCTTGAAAAGATTATAACACCAGGAACGATAAATGGGCTGAGAGGCAGGGAAAGATGAAGAGGAAAAAAAAAAAAAGGAAAAATCATGGACAGTGCAACGCCATGACATGAATAAACTGAGCTGATGGAAAACATCAAGGATCGAGATTTATGAGAAACTATGACCGCCAAAGGCACACCGCAACCTCCATCAGCGTCTTCTCACTTGGAAACAAATAACGGTGATTGCCTAGACTTTATATTTGACAGCACTTTTTGAACTCGACAGTTTCTAGTCTCTGCTGTGCAGAATAAGTGTGGCAAGTTTGTGCCTGGTTTCCTCGCAGAGCCGAAAGTTTTTGGGGGTTTTTTTAATGTATTCATCGGTTTGTTTTTGTCTTCTCTGATGTCCTTGGTAAAGACATTTTTTTTTTCAGAAATATTGGATGTTTGTTTCATTTCCATAACGATTTCACTGTTCTTATGTCATATTGCTAACCTTTCCTTTTTAACATATAGAACTGCACTACACACCTTCACATAACTCTACTAATATCTCTCAGCGAGCACGGACTATGGCAGCTCGTCTTGCATCAATTCAAACTTTATATCTGATCTCTCTCTCTCTCTTTCTCTCTCTCTCTCTCTCTCTCTCTGAACCTTAAGTGCCCAGGGCACATGGGGCTTCCGAAAAGGTTTTCCACAAATGCCTGTCCTTTGCCTTTTTTTCTGCTCTTGCCCAGGTGAGCCCTCTATTGCTCAACATCCTTTCTGTTGTTCTTCTCCATGTCTCTTTTGGTCTGCCCTTACTTCTGTTCCCCTGTGGTGTCCATCTTAGTGCTATTTTTGGTAGTCAGTTGTCAGTCATTCGGAGCACATGTCCCAACCATCGCCAGCGTCTTTCCTCAATACTTGCTGTCAGTGGCTTCATCTGCACTTCTGCCAACAAGATGTTATTTCTTATGGTGTTTGGTCAAAATATTTTTCTAATTCTTCCTAAACATTTAATCGGGAAAGAATTCAGCTTGTTTTCTATTGTTTTGGTAATATATCTGATAATTTTTACAAAAAAAAATTATCTTTAATTAATCTTACTTCTGCATTTCAGATCTGAACGATGTGGAGTTCGATTGCTGCCTATTTCTGTTTTCTGACTGCCTTAGCAGGTGAGTCAGTTTTAACGTTCAATGGTGGATTTATTGTGACAGACAGCTATGAAAGAGGCCGAGCTTTTATTATATTTTCTCTTTCGCTTTTAATTGGCTGTAATATTTTTTGAGGGCGTGGAAGAGATATGCGTAAGAACAGTCTGATTTGCTAAAGAATGTCGGGGCAGGCTTTCAATGGGAAATTCGCTACTACATTTTTATATTTGGTGCAAAGGGGGAATTAAGACGCTGTCCGATTTGGCAATCAGCGACCCATAACTGTCATGCTAGCGGCAGGATTGACGAATCATAGCCGGTCAAGACCATGTCCCACCTCCCATTTGGTATCTCCAGTAACAGGCCTAGCCTGACTATAGTCCCCCATGGTGGTGGAGTCTGCTAAAGAAGTACCGCATGCCCCTATGATGGTGGAGTCTGCTTAAGAAGTACTGCATGCCCCTGCTTTTCAGCTCCACTTACGGGCTGAAAAAATATCCGCCATGGCCTGAGTCAGCATCTTCAAGGCACTGCCTGAAAGAACTCCAGCCGGCAGCTCCAAGGAGACTGAAGAAGAAGAAGAAGATTTGATGCAAAGATATGACCATTGGAAATGTAGGTAGTAAGTTAAGATGAGATGCTTGGACTTAGCTTATTAGAAAGGTTAATTAAAGAAAAAAAGTATTGAAAGCTTTTGAAAGCTGGAGCCAAGGAAAGATTTCCTAACATAAATTTTCAACGTTTGTTTAAAAGTAGACTCAACAGGATCACAGAGACGGCAAAGAGCTTTTGTTTTCAAAGAGTGAAGAACTGATTGGAGGGAAGGAGGTCACCGTTTACTCTTTCTCTCTTTCTTTTTCCTTTCTTTCTTTCTTTCTTTTTCTTCTTTCTTTCTTTCTTCTTCTTCTTTCTTCTTCTTCAGCGCTCGCTCTCAAACCGGTTGCTTTTTAAACTTTTCAGACCACCACACACAGCTAGGGCTCTACACTTTTGGCATTCTCCCGCTGATTATTAACATTAACTCCTTTGTGCAGATATTCTTAACCCAGGGATATCAGTACCCATAGGAGGTACGAGAATCCTAATGTTTGGGTGTATTCAAACCCCATCGAAGGTATGACAAGCGAGTGGTTGGGGGTATTTAAACCCCATAGAATGTATGAGAACCTAATGATTGGGGGTATTCAAACACCATCGAAGGTATGAGAACCAAATGATTGGGGGTATTCAAACCCCATCGAAGGTATGAGAATCAGATGATTGGGGGTATTCAAACCCCATCGAAAGTATGAGAATCAAATGATTGGGGGTATTCAAACCCATCGAAGGTATGAGAATCAAATGATTGGGGGCATTCAGACCCCATCGAAGGTATGAGAACCAAATGATTGGGGGTATTCAAACCTCATCGAAGGTATGAGAACCAAATGATTGGGGCAAACCCCATCGAAGGTATGAGAACCAAATGATTGGGGGTATTCAAACCTCATCAAATGTGCGAGAACCGAATGATTGGGGGCATCCATACCTTTCTGAGCTATTAGAAGCGAATGGCCTTAAAAAAAAACTTGTAAAAATAGCTATGATATCGCATCATATTCATACTCTGTCTACGATATTCTCAAATTACAAAGAACTCTAAGCAGATGAGTATCTGCACTTTGTATCCATTTATGCTCGATGTGCTTCATGGTGGTTTGCTTTTTTAAACCATCATCTTTATGCCAATGTTGTTCTTAATGATGACGATTATGATGATGATGATGATGATGATGATGATGATGATGATGATGATGATGATGGACATGTCTACGGCTTCTTCATTTCCAAGGGTCTACACAAATGATAAGCGTAAAGCGATGATTCCCAAACTTTTTTCAAGATGGCGTCCTACTGCCTCCCTAAATGCCCACAAAAAAACATTTTTTCCTCTCAAGTGATTCTCATGCCCCCCCCCCCCCACCCCAACCATTTTTCCTCAATGTCCTCTTTGCCTCTCCTGGAACCTCCTATTCCCACACAGGAGGGCGGTACAGTCTTTTTTTTTTTTTTTGAGGGAAGGGGAGATCACTGAAAGTAAATGAAGGTTGTTACTAAGGGCAATTCACCTGTTCTCAGATGTCCATAATTTTAACGTATTCCTCAGTGTACAGAGACTGGTGACACAGGATTCATGTTTAGCTTTAGCTTGGCATCAATGTCTGTTACTCTGAACCTTTTCTCAGTAACTGCACGCAGTTAGAGTTGCAAGATGCTTAGCCGTGGACATTGTTAGGGGAGAAATTGAGCAACTTAAAAATTTCCCCAAGGAAGTCGAAGTCAAGAAAGGCCCAGAGCAACTTGGAGAAGGGAAGTTATGAAACAATTTTTTTTTTTATAAATAGGAAACTACGAGGCTTTGGTACGGTAAAGTAAGAGATCACAGTTTTGTAGGATTGGACTTCGAAAAAATCGCAGATAAAGCACTTTAGTGAGACGTGAGAGAAAGAAAAATCACAAGAGAAATACCTGGGATTCGAACCACGGACTCCGGTAGGACGAGCAGCCGTCTAGCGACGAGAGAAGTTTTTAAAGTGCGCAGGGACGAGGAATACACACGGAAGAAAACAGAGAGCAAATCCAAGAACAGGGACGACTTGGAGAGAATTCACCCGGGGGTCTATACCCTAAAAAGAAGTGAACGGGCAAGTGATAATGATACCCGAATCTGAAGGACCATTACAGAACCTTCCTTGCCTGAAAAATGAGGCCACATGATGAACCTCTTTTGATTTCATCAAACTGTCCTGCCATAGTTATCCACCGCACCGAAGAGAAAGAAATCTCATTGACTCCCTCCAGAACATTCCCAGCATAGTGTGACTCACTTGCACTATATCTATCGGGAAGAGAGTAAAGACTTCGAGCAGTTGCCAACAGCCTTTTTTCCCAAGTCTTATCTCTCCCTATATCACGCCCCCCCCCCCCTAAAAAAAATGATGATGTTTATTAACTAATGAGGCCACAGATAACGGTGAAGGTGAAAGATACGAGGGCAAAAGTTTAAAATATCTTCCCCTAAACAAGAACGCATGCCGTCGGGTAACACTCCTAAAGTACCCAATTATTTACATCAGGTCGGACTACTAACAAGGTTATTTAGTTAATCAAAACAGCGACTTTAACTCATGTTACTGCCGAATAACGATCCGGCTCTTTACCCGCTCCACCATACAGCACGTTCTCAACCATCACCAGGACTTGCAATTTTCAATTAATTTCTCTTTTTCTTTCCCCTCTACTCACTCAACGTCCCCCCCCCCCCACCAAAGCTCTGTGAAGTGCTGTTAAGTTTAGGGACAGGAAACGTCTGATAGCTTTTCGGTAATTGCCACTTGCGACTCCAAATGACATCGATTTCCTTCCCTTTATTGTGTCTCCATGGAAGTCGCAACAAACCAGTCACCGTCAGAATCGCTATGAGTTGACGGCGGAGTCACCAGCCATTACTTCCCTGACAATAACCAGATCGGAGGTGGGGGGAAACTTCCGTGATCGAAGTGTGGCTCCACTCCCACGTTTACAATGAGTTTTTATGCTCTCTCGCACCAAGTACTGATTCCGGGAGACTTGAAGAAATTATGACCACGCTCTTGTTTAGAAAAAAGAAGAAGAAGAAGAAGGGGGGTATTACAGTGCAGTACTTGGGAAAAGTTCTGGCTACACTCTTATTACAGTGCCATACCGAGCTACAGCTACTCAGTGTTTTGAGACTTCGAGCATAAACAAACAGACTGAACAGACATTAGAAGCTCCAAGGATCTGATTTTGAACAAAAATGGTAAATTAGGACGTATAAACAAAGAACATGCAACATTCCAATATTTCGGCAAATGCCTTTGTCATGGACGATATATATATATATATATATATATATATATATATATATATATATATATATAAGGACATCAGATATTTACATTAAAAATGACTAAAACAATAAATAAAAGCACAGAAAAGCTAAGATTTAATGTTTCATTTATTTTTCGCTTATTTATCAGGTGTGCTGTTTCTACATATGGCCTTTAAGAAAGGCATTTTGCCGAAATATTGGATTGTTGTTACGTTCTTCATTTACACGTGCTCATCTTACTTTCTATCACTCTCATTTCTGTCTTCTTGACTCACACTTTCTGTCTTCTCCTCATAAAACTGAACACAGACGTACAAACTCTGTTTATCTTTACTACTGGTACTAGTATCAGTTTTACTACAGTCCTCGTCATTTCTCTTATCTTGAAGAAAGCTGCAGCATATGCTCTGGAGAACCCAGAAAAATGAAGAAGCTAGCAGAGAAGTTGTAGACCAAGGAAAACCTATTACATTTCCCTACTATATAAGACGCACCAATATTATGACAAGGAATGTTGTGTGAGGGAAACCCAGTCCGTCAGTGTGGGGGAAACCCAGTCAGTGTGGGGGAAACCCAGTCAGTCAATGTGGGGGAACCGAGTCAGTGTGGGGGAAACCCAGTCAGTCAGTGTGGGGGAAACCCATTCAATCGGTGTGGGGGAAACCCATTCAGTCAGTGTGGGGGAAACCCAGTCAGTCAGTATGGGGGAAACCCATTCAGTCAGTGTGGGGGAAACCCAGTCAGTCAGTGTGGAGGAAACCCATTCAGTCAGTGTGGTGGAAACCCAGTCAGTCAGTGTGGGGGAAACCCAGTCAGTCAGTGTGGGGGAAAACCCAGTCAGTCAGTCATTTGCATGTCCCTTGCGGAACTTTGCCTCCCTAACAGCTTTCCTGTAGGCCTCTCAGTTGTAGCAAGATGCCCTGCTGCTGATGCATCCATTTGCAGATTATCAACGATGTCTTGCAGCCATCTTCGCCTTGGTCTTCCTCTCTTTCTTTTTCCCATTATTTACTCTTCCAAGACTGTCTTCTCTAAATTCTCATAACGTTTAATATGTCCAAAATATTTAAGTTTTCTCTGTTTAATCCTCTTTACTAGTCAACCTCTTTCAATATTAAGTTCTTGTAGTATGAATATATTTGTTCTTTTTTTGTGCTCATGATATTTGAAGAGCTCTTTAGTAGCATTTTGCATTCAAAGGCATTTATGTGTTTCTCAGCTGTTTTGTTAAGTGACCAGGTCTCACAGGCATATGTTGTGATGGGAAAGATGAATGCCACGTCGTGATTATATTGATCTTTTTTTTTTCTTCACATTATATTATGTTCTTAATTTTTATGTGGCCTTTAAGAGATTCTTACCTTGAGATATCCATATCCTGAAACAGAGACTTTTATATTGGGCTAAGCATGTCAATAGAGCAAAGTTGTTTTATATTGGATTATGCATACCATTAGAGCAGAGGTTTTTTATACTGGGATATGCATACCACTGGAGCAGAGGTTTTTTATCTTTGACTATGCATACCACTAGAGCAGAGGTTCTTATCTTGGCTATGCATACCACTGGAGCAGAGGTTCTTATCTTGGCTATGCATACCACTAGAGCAGAGGTTCTTTTCGTGGGCTATGCATACCACTAGAGCAAAGGTTCTTATCTTGGAGTATGCATACCACTAGGAGTAGAAGTTTTTATATTGGGCAATGCATACCCACCAGAGTAGAGGTTCTTAATTTGGAGTATACATACCCTTAGAGCAAAGGTTTCTGTCTTGGAATATGGATACCCTCAAAACAAAGGGTCTTATCTTAGGGTATGCATACCTCAAAACAAAGGTTCTTATCTTAGGGTATGCATACCTCAGAATAAATGTTCTTATCTTGGGGTACGCATACCCCTAGAGTAAAGCCTCTTATCTTGGGGTATACATATCTAAGAGCTGAATTTCGTCTTAGGGTTTCCTTACACAGACGGCAGTTTCTTATCTTGGAGTAAACATACCAGAGGCAGAGTTTATTATCTTGGGGTAAACATACCAAAGGGCAGAGTTTGTTATCTTGGAGTAAACATACCAGAGGCAGAGTTTATTATCTTGGTTGTAAACATACCAGAGGCAGAGTTTATTATCTTGGAGTAAACATACCAGAGGCAGAGTTTATTATCTTGGAGTAAACATACCAGAGGCAGAGTTTATTATCTTGGAGTAAACATACCAGAGGCAGAGTTTCTTATCTTGGTTGTAAACATACCAGAGGCAGAGTTTATTATCTTGGAGTAAACATACCAGAGGCAGAGTTTATTATCTTGGAGTAAACATACCAGAGGCAGAGTTTATTATCTTGGAGAAAACATACCAGAGGCAGAGTTTATTATCTTGGAGTAAACATATCAGAGGCAGAGTTTATTATCTTGGAGTAAACATACCAGAGGCAGAGTTTATTATCTTGGAGTAAACATACCAGAGGCAGAGTTTATTATCTTGGAGTAAACATATCAGAGGCAGAGTTTATTATCTTGGAGTAAACATACCAGAGGCAGAGTTTATTATCTTGGGGTAAACATACCAGAGGCAGAGTTTATTATCTTGGTTGTAAACATATCAGAGGCAAAGTTTATTATCTTGGGATAAACATACCAGAGGCAGAGTTTATTATCTTGGTTGTAAACATATCAGAGGCAAAGTTTATTATCTTGGGGTAAACATACCAGAGGCAGAGTTTATTATCTTGGGGTAAACATACCAGAGGCAGAGTTTATTATCTTGGGGTAAACATACCAGAGGCAGAGTTTCTTATCTGGGGGTAAACATACCAGAGGGCAGTTTCTTATCATGGGGGTAAACATACCAGAGGGCAGTTTCTTATCTTGGGGGTAAACTTGCCAGAGGCCAGAGTTTCTTATCTTTTGGTAAACATATCCAAATGATGGTAATATGGTATTCATTCTCTGCACAATCTTTTAAAACTTTAAGATTAGAAATTTATTTCTTTTCTCCTGTTCCCAGTTATCCACATGGAGATTAAATCCAGGCTACTGACATCATAAATAATAATAGACCAATGATGATGAAGATGTTGACATGGAATATGCAATATATGACACTATCGGTGTCCCGTACTTGAAGTTTATTGATACTCATCGCTCCATTTGATTCCGCTTTAATAGTTTCATCAAGGCCTGTAACCTTTTCGTTGTCTCACACGCGATAAGTCATCCTTACTTCCCTTGGTTCCCTTGCCAACATGAAAAGCCTGGCACACACAGATGCGTCTTGGCACACATTACATGTCCTGTTTCAGTGGTTCTTAACCTGGAGACCACTAAACTCACCTCCTCACCGGACCAGCAAATAGGTTTGATTCGATTACAAAATAATAATAACAGTAATAATAACAATAATAATAATACATTAGCATCATCTGAGTTCCATGTATGGTGTTATTGTTAATATGGAGCCCTAATTTGTTCTCAGACCGGAAAAGGGGACCACGACAAAAACAGGTTAAGGACCACTGTTCTACGTGGTTTAAATATATCAGTTCTTAAAGCACACATGACCATGACAGTCCTCGTTTGGATACGATCTACCTCATTTGCATGAAGTGTTCATTGGTGAAAAGAAACTATGTCATATTATCTGGCAGGAAGAATTTGGACTGGATGTGATCTTTAAGTCGTTCTTTAAGTTTAGTGACAAATTTGGGAAACCATGTTAAGGAAGTGGTTGGTGGGCTCCCATGACGAATGTTGGCTGTTCGAATCCGGCTGGAGTCCTCTCAGTGATCCAGCCGTAGAAATGGGTACCTGGCACTTTCTGTAACTGGGATAGGAAACGCAGGGGAAACATTCAGCCAGACAATGTCACCCTCTGATGTGCTTATTTGTCAAAAAGAAGCATGGACAGCATGTCTCCTAGACTGACCCTAGGAGGATTATGAGGGGTGGGGCAGGGGGGGGGGGGAAGGACTGTGAGAGTTTTCCTTGTTTAGGATGAGCCTCGATGGCCACGGGCCAGGAGTGGATGGAAGAAAGGGGCGGGGGGGGGGGGGAAACCGGCTTACAAAATCTCCATCGGAGGCTCTGCCTTGATCTGTCATGACAGGCCTACTATTATGGTGATCTAGATCTCTTAACACAGCATCGTCACAGCTATACCCGCCCCCGAAAATGGCAGCCACAACAGCTTGCTGTCATCACTGCCATTAGCGTCATTGCTAGATAGTAGGTGAAAGCCCTCAGTGGGGGGGGGGGGCAGGTTTGTTGGCAGGGCCACTGTGGAAAACGTACGAGCAGTGAACCAGGTTGATGTTCTAAATGTTCTTGTGGGATTCCGGGGGCGACATTGAATCTCAGGTCTTGCTCTTAAGGGATTCTAGTTGCGACAATGAATCTCAGGCCTTGCTCTTAAGGGATTCCAGGGGCGACAGTGAATCTCAGGCCTTGCTCTTAAGGGATTCCAGGGGCGACATTGAATCTCAGGCATTGCTCTTAAGAGATTCCAGGGGCGACATTGAATCTCAGGCCTTGCTCTTAAGGGATTCCGGGGGCGACATTGAATCCTAGGCCTTGCTCTTAAGAGATTCCAGGGGCGACATTGAATCTCAGGCCCTGCTCTTAAGGGAATCATAGGGGCGACATTGAATGTCAGGCTTTGCTCTTAAGGGATAACAGAGGCGATATTGAATCTCAGGCCCTGCTCTTAAGGGAATCATAGGGGCGACATTGAATGTCAGGCTTTGCTCTTAAGGGATAACAGAGGCGACATTGAATCTCAAGCCTTGCTCTTAAGGGAATCATAGGGGTGACATTGAATCTCAGACCTTGCTCTTAAGGGATCCCAGGGGCGACATTGAATCTCAGGCCTTGCACAGATTCTTTGAGCACAACGTCCAAAGGGATATAGACAGACGAAAGCTCTATGTAGGGAGCCTGATGTCTATTCTTGTCTTGTCTTGTCTTATGCTATCTCCCTGTAACTTCGAGCTGGTGTTCTTCGCAGTCGATGCTGTGGAGGTGTTAAACTACAGCGTCGTATCTGCGTGGGTGGCGGGGTTATGGCGGCTACTTTTTCAGTCCCGGAGTACAGCTAAAAAGCAGGGGGGGGGGTGCGTGCAGTGCTTCTTTAACAGACTCCACCACCACGGGGACTATGCCGAACCCTGTCCCCGTAAATGAGGCTAGGCTTGTTCCTAGGGGTACTAAAGGAGCGGTGAATAGGTGGTCAACTACTGGTCGCTGATTGCCTCATCGGACAGATTCTTCACCCCTTGCTTGTACTCAAAACCAAAAAAGGCAAAAAACACGTGAGTGTTGTCTTGATAAGAAGACTGATAAAGCAGCAAAGAACTGGCGTCATCAGTCGTTGAGAGCCGGGGAAGATACTGAGCAACGGAAGATCGGACCAATTCTGGACTACTTGTCCGATTAGCAGCGCGGATAGTCTATTGACCGACTAACTAAAATGATGGAAACTCTCATAGCCGTAGCTGTAACGAAACAAATTAAGAGTATTTTTTTTAATAACAGTCTGGGCTTTCCCAGGTTCTGCGTTCTCTCCGACCACAGGGCCGTATTATCAGCATTGTAGGGCCTGGACAAAGCCATGTCGGGGGGTCGGGGATGGGGGGGGGGGAGGGAGGGTTGGGGATGAGAAGTCCTACCTACCTATTCAGTAAGATTCATTCCTTAGATTTATTGGTACTTTCAACAAAAGCAGTGCCTCCTCCCCCTCATTCATTCAGTTTCTTGTATTCTATGGGTGAATTCAAGGATCAACCCGGCGTGAATCACTGGGTGATAAATTCACATCCACAGGGCCCATGCATTAGAGCAACATTGTGGCTAGTGACAGCTTGATCTATCGATAACCGCTGTGAGTACAGGGCACTTTCTGTCTTCCTACCCTACAATCCAACAGGCCGTTAGCTAACCTCCCACTTGTGTGTCTTGTCTTGTCTTTTTTTTATCTCCCTTGAACTGCGAGTTTGTGGTCTTCGCAGCCGATGTTGAGGCACAGCATGGAGTCGGTTTGGGAGTATGTTTTTTTTTTCTTCTAATCCCTGAGTGGAGGTTGAAAGCTGGGTCCCATGTTTGGTGTTAGTGTTAATATGGAGCCCATAGCTGTTCTCAGGCCGAAAAAGGGGCGGCCCAAGACAAAAACAGGTTAAGAACCACTGTTTTATGTGGTTTAAGTATATCATTACAGACGCTGGCGATGGCTGGGACATGTGCTCCGAATGACTGACAACTCACTACCAAAAATAGCACTAAGATGGACACCACAGGGGAACAGAAGTAAGGGTAGACCAGAAGAGACATGGAGAAGAACAACAGAAAGGATGTTGAGCAATAGAGGGCTCACCTGGGCAAGAGCAGGAAAAAAGGCAAAGGACAGGCATTTGTGGAAAACCCTTGCGGAAGCCCCATGTGCCCTGGGCACTTAAGGTTCAGAGAGAGAGAGAGAGAGAGAGAGAGAGAAGTAGAGAGAAGTATATCATTTCTTATTAAAACACACCTGGTCACGACTTACCTCGTTTGCTTACGACCTGCCTCGTGTGCATGAAGTGTTCATTGGGGGAAAAAAAACAATGTCAAATCATCTGGCAGGAAGAGTTTGACTGAATGTGTCAATACTTCAATACATCTTTAGCAGAATCCACCACCGTGGGATCTAAGGCGATTCCTGCCGGATTAGCCAGGCTAGGTCTTTTACTAGGGGTACCAGCGTAGAAATGGGGGGGGGGCGAACAGGGGGGGCAGGGTTTTTGATTGAGGCTCCGGTTCAGCGACCCTGAAGCTGGCATGTGGGTCGCTGACTGCCAGATCAGACACCGTCTTTAGCGCCATCTAACCCACACAAAGAAGAGCTACACTGGCAAGATATGAGCCCCTGCACCCACGGCAGCAGTGTGGGCATGCGTTAAGAAGGTACAGCAGGACCAGTTTGAAAACCACTGAAAAATAAGAATAATTAATTGCTCTCTTTTTTATATATAAACTTAATATGTTATATAAACTTTAGGTATTAAATTTCACATTTTAAGTAACATATAAAAACGTTATATTTTATACAAAACATAGAAATAAAAAAAATATATATATATATACATATATGTAAATGTAAACTGTATGTAAAACATAGGTTTTATAAATAAAACTACATTTTGTGAAAATTTCATATATAAGACTATATTATATATAAAACTGTATATAAAAAAAACTTCGTATTATATATACAACTTTATATTATACATGAAACTTTATATTATATATAAAATTTATACTGTATGTAAAACTTTATATTATATATAAAATTTATACTGTATGTAAAACTTTATATTATATATAAAACTTTATATTCTGTACTAAACTTTATATTATATATAAAATTTTATACTATACACGAAACTATATATTTAAAACTTTTAAATCTCAGTGACGGATCCCAAGATCAAGGACATTAGCTACGAGATCAGGTGGTCGAGTCCAGACCAGGCACAGACACACGACTGTCAGAAAGAGGCTGTGTTCGAGTGTGACGAGTCACAGTGCATTCCACTCGATCTACGATGTGACGGAGTGACGGACTGCGCAAATGGGCGTGACGAGATCGTCGAGACATGCGGTAACGTATTTACATCTCATATCTTTTAAAAGAACCAAGGAACAGAATGGCCCTGCGTCAAGGTTGTTGGGGTGGGGTGGGGTGGGGTGGGGTTATCGCATCCAGGCTCAGAGGATGAACAGCAAAAACAAACAAACAAACAAAACAAATCAAGAGGTTCTAACGGAGGCTGAGCATACATAGAGAAATCATGACAAAATTCAAAACCTGACAACACAGATTTGTAGGATTAAGTTTTGTGAAGACGTGAACTGGAACACTTAGTGACAGTGGAAAAAAAAATGGAAGGGGAAAAAAAGGAGTACAGGTAGACAAAGTAACAAGAACTAAAAGAGTGGCATGGAACACGAACCACAACATGTGTTCCAGAAAGAGCAAAGGACAGGTGGCTGTGGAAATCAGTGACGACCAACGCCTGATTGTCATGGACCGAGAGACTGATTGACTGATTGATTGATCTTTATTTCAAAAGGGTTAAGAATTGGGCACGCAGGCCCGTCTGACATTCTGCCTTTTATCATACAACTTTTACTCTGTCCTAGATATTCTACATATATGCTGCTCATATAACCAACATAAATAACACTGAAGCTGGGAGACATAACATAGAATAAAATAAAACATCTACGTTTCGCTCTTATCTATGCACTCACTACAAAAAGTAACTACATATATATATAAATAACTACATACATATATAAATAACTACATACATATATATAAATAACTACATACATATATATATAAATAACTACATACATATATAAATAACTACATACATGTATATAAATAACTACATACATATATAAATAACTACATACATATATAAATAACTACATACATATATAAATAACTATATACATATATAAATAACTACATACATATATAAATAACTACATACATATATAAATAACTACATACATATATTTTAAATAACTACATACATATATAAATGACTATCTACCAAACAAACATTTCGGTACTACTCAGAATAAACAGTTAACTGAATTCCGTGTCTGTAAGAGCAGTCTAAAATAACTTTTAAAGTTTTTTTTTATTCATGGAGGCATGAAATAGATATTGGAGAGAGAGAGAGAGAGAGAGAGAGAGAGAGAGAGAGAGAGAGAGAGAGAGGAACAATAATTTTAAAACCTAGACTTGCTATATGGACACCCAGACTTCCCGCATGACCCTTCGCAAGAACCCCTCCCCAATTTACCACTTTTGTGGGCCCTCATGATTTAGAATCTACAGATAACAATGAGGTCTATTTTGATCATTTCGGGTTACTGTATTTTCTCTGCTCCTTTCATGTACTTCATTTGTGCCACACAATTTTCCTGTTCCTTTCCATTAACCATTGATTTATGAAGTAGTTATGGCTTATCATTTTGTCACTGTTTGTGATTTTATCTTCGCTGTTCACATTCTTTCTGTATAATTCATGTGCATTTTATGTAAGGATTTTCCAGCTGAATAACAAATATATAGCCCGTAAATGACATAGCAAGATTTACTGGGCATATAATGAGAAGGAGAGGTCATGAAGATAACGCCACAGCAAGAAATACAAGGGGAAAGAGAGGCAGCGCGAGGCTGGATGAGAATATAATGGGTGTAGTTACATGTTAGCGCCTCAACTTGTTACAAAATATGGCTGCTTTGATGTTATTGAAGATACTCAAGGACGAGTTTTCGGTTACAAGGTAGGGTTGAAGAGTTGAAGTGGTGGTAGGGTGGAAGTAACGGAAGAGTTGAAGTGGTAGTAGAGTCGAAGTAACAGAAGAGTTGAAGTGGTGGTAGGGTCGAAGTAACAGAAGAGTTGAAGTGTTATTAGGGTCGAAGTAACAGAAGAGTTGAAGTGATTGTAGGGTCGAGGTGTTGGTAGGGTCGAAGTAACAGAAGAGTCGAAGTGGTAGTAGGGTCGAAGTAACAGAAGAGTCGAAGTGGTGGTAGAGTCGAAGTAACAGAAGAGTCGAAGTGGTGGTAGGGTCGAAGTAACAGAAGAGTTGAAGTGGTCTTAGGTTCAAAGCAACGGAAAAGTTGAAGTGATGGTAGGGTCGAAGTAACGAAAAAGTTGACGTGGTGGTAGGGTCGAGGTAGTGGTAGGGTCGAGGTGTTGGTAGAGTCGAGATGGTCTTAGGGTCAAGGCGACGGAAGAGCTGAAGTGGTTGTAGAGTCGAAGTAAAACTAGGGTCGAAGTGGTTGTAGGGTCGAAGTAACGGTAGGATCGAAGTGGTGGTTGGGTCGAAGTATCAGTAGGGTCGAAGTGGTGGTTGGGTCGAAGTGGTGATAGGTTCGAAGTTGTAGTAGGGTCGAATTGGGGGTACAGTCGAAGTGGTGGTAGGATCGAAGTGGTGATAGGGTCGAAGTTGTAGTAGGGTCGAATTGGGGGTACAGTCCAAGTGGCGGTAGGGTCGAAGCAACGGTAGGGTTGAAGTGGTGGTGGGATCGAAGTAACACTAGGGTCAAAGTGCAGGTGGGGTCGAAACGTTGATAGGATTGAAGTATTACTAGGGTCGAAGTAGTTGTTGTGGTCGAAGTGGTGATAGGACCGAAGTAACGGTAGGGTAGAAGTGGTGGTAGGGTCGAAGTGGTGGTAGGGTAGAAGTGGTGGTACGGTTAAAGTGACAATAGGAGAGAAGTAACGAAAGGATCGAAATGGTGGTGGTGTAGAAGTGGCCGAATCCATATTGACACATTTTTAAAAATAAAACTGAAGGCAGCCAGGTTCTATTCCCGTTGATGTCAGAACCTTCAGTCCACCCAGCTGTAAAAACAGGTACTCGGCACGGTGTAATGAGGAAAATTACCTTTGAAAAAAAAATATATATCTACACGGTGATGTGCACTGGAATACATCGCACGCACGACTGTCAATCTTGGCGGGAAATAAGACATTACTTTCAACCAAGTTTTTAAATACGGATCTTATAGGGTCGAGTGGAAAGGAGAAGTGACACCAGGTAAAACTATTAAACAGCAGGGTGTTCGGAAAGTTCCTTTACACTTTTCGGAAGTCATTGTAGGAAGACAAATATAGTTATATGGAAAAAAAAGTGTATGTTATTTTGTAGAGAAATTCTAAAAAAAAAAAATTAGACAAAACATTACAGAAACTCAATATCCCAAGTCCCCGACAAATAGACATGGCGCTCGTCAATGCGACAATCCCTTCCAGGTTTTGTGTAGCATATCTGAGCAGCAGATTCGATGACATCCATGAGGTCCTGCTTCAGAATGATCAAATCCTGTGGAAGTAGGGGGTTCGTAGACATTGTCTTTAATGTATACCCACAAAAAAGGTCATAAGATGTCAGGTTAGGGGTATCTAGGGGTCACCTACAGTTCCCTCCGGAAAGTGTAAAGGAACTATCCGAACACGCTGTACGTTGCATGTAAATCTACACAGAATCTGTTTATATATTCTCCTACAGGTTGCCTTAGCAATCAGTTCCAGTGTAATTCTACTTACTGCATCGAAGCTACCCAGAGGTGCGACTTAAGTAACGATTGTGGCAATGAGGAAGACGAGCAGGATTGTGGTATCTATCTATCTATCTATCTATCTATCTATCTATCTATCTATCTATCTATCTATCTATCTATCTATCTATCTATCTATCTATCTATCTATCCGTGAGTTTAACTGTCTGTTTAGTGTATGCACGTACATCTATTTATCCGTCTCTATTTCTCTCTATCTGTATATCTAACTGCTTCTTCGTTTTTCTGCCTGAAAGTTAGAGTTTCTGTACAATTTCTTGTTAGTTAGTATTTCTGTATGTGAGCCGATGTTTCTGTCTAATTTCTTGTTAGGTAATATTTCTACCTATCATCCCATGTTTCTGTATAATTTCTTGTTAGTTAATGTTTCTACCTGACAGTCCATGTTTCTGTATAATTTCTTGTTAGTTAATATTTCTACCTGACAGTTCATGTTTCTGTATAATTTCTTGTTAATGTTTCTACCTGACAGTCCATGTTTCTGTATAATTTCTTGTTAGTTAATATTTCTACCTGACAGTCCATGTTTCTGTATAATTTCTTGTTAGTTAATATTTCTACCTGACAGTTCATGTTTCTGTATAATTTCTTGTTAATGTTTCTACCTGACAGTCCATGTTTCTGTATAATTTCTTGTTAGTTAATGTTTCCACCTGACAGTCCATGTTTCTAATCTGACAGTACATGTTTCTGTATAATTCCTTGTTAGTGAATGTTTCTACCTGTCAACCCATGTTTCTGTATAATTTCTTGTAAGTTAATGTTTCTACTTATCAGCCGATGATTCTGACCTGACAGTCAATGTTTCTGACCTGACAGTCAATGTTTCTGGCCTGACAGTCAATGTTTCTGGCCTGACAGTCAATGTTTCTGGCCTGACAGTCGATGTTTCTGACCTGACAGTCAATGTTTCTGACCTGACAGTCAATGTTTCTGACCTGACAGTCAATGTTTCTGACCTGACAGTCAATGTTTCTGACCTGACAGTCGATGTTTCTGACCTGACAGTCAATGTTTCTGCATGCTTTCTCTTCTGCTGTCTCCACTAAAGCCGTGCCAATGCAAAACAAACAGAAACAAGCATATCCTCCTAATTTTTCCTGTCGCAGTGTAAACAATCCCGGTCAGAATATCCGGGAAACGTAAGTCGATTCAAATTTACACAATTGTAAAACGAGACAGCACGTTACGTATTTTCTTCCTGTCCCGCTCCACCCCCTCCCCCTTTTTCTCTCGTTTTAGCCCATCCGACTTCGTTAACTCGTTTTAATGAGATTCAACAGGGGCTGTAACTCGGCTATAAATTTTCTCAACATGAAAGCCACGTTGCTTACCTTCCCCTGAAGTTCAATCTTTTTTGGGGTGAAGAGCTAAGTTTTGCGAAGGGCTTTGGGCTGGCTTTCATCGTTTCCTTGGGAGCATGTGTTTCAGCCAATCACGTGGAGTCACACATATCCATCATGGTCAAAGGGAAGATTCTTTGTGTGAAAGTTTATTACTGGAAACAAAAAACGACAGAGTATGTTTAGTTCAGTGGTTCTAAAATCTTCTTTTTTTTTTTTTTGGCTATGGACCCAATTTCTGGCCTGACCGCAGCCTTATTTAAAATAGAGCAATAAAAATGCTGGAAGATTCTTTTTTTTAAAATTTAATCCAGCCATTCCATTTCCTTGTTCATGCCACCACTCGCCCAATGGACTCACAGGTTAAGAACCACTGCTATAATGTTAAGGAAAAGTTATCTATAATGTCCTGCCGTGTGATATTGACAAAGAAAAAAAGCAATGCAATGTTTCAGCTTTAATCACACACACTCACACAGAGGAAAAAATTACCACAAAAACAGAAGGAATGAGCAGGGAAGCGATAACATTAATGATGGAGGAAGAAATGAAAATCTGCGAAGTTTAAAAAAGAAACTTGAGGTTCATTCATTCATTCATTTGCATGTCCCTTGCGGAACTTTGCCTCCCAAACAGCACTCCTGTAGGCCTCTCGGTTGTGAGCAAGATGGCCTGCTGCTGTTGCATCCATTTCCAGATCGTCAACGATGTCTTGCAGCCATCTTCGTCTTGGTCTTCCTCTTTTTCTTTTTCCCATTATGTATCCTTCCAATACGGTCTTCTCTAAATTATCATGACGTTTAACGTGTCCAAAATATTTCAGTTTTCTCTCTTTAATCCTCTTCACTAGCCAGCCTTCTTCAATATTAAGCTCTTGTAGTATAGATATATTTGTTCTTTTTTGTGTCCACGATATTTGGAGAACTCTTCTGTAGCATTTACACTCAAAGGCATTTATGTGTTTCTCAGCTGTTTTGTTAAGTGTCCAGGTCTCACAGGCATATGTTGCTATGGGAAAGATGCATGCCCTTAAAAATCTTATTTTTGTGGTTCTGTCTGCTCCTCTCCACAGATTCTAACTTGAGGTTACCGTGGCCATTTTTCTACTTCACTGTTTATATTTCTGTTACTTTCAATTATTTCTTTGTTTCGCTTTTTTTGTAGTTAAGTCCACAGCAAACGAAAAGTGTTCTATCTGTTGTTTTCTTTTTGTACAGAAGTATAGTTTGTTGGTTTAAGAAAAGATTGTCCAAGACTAATGTCTAGTTTTTGTCTTTTTTTTGAGGGGGGGGGGGCACACGAAGATGTTGCCCGATCTGGCGGTCAGTGGCCCATAGCTAACATGCTAGCGTAAGGGTTGGCTAAACATAGCTGACATGCTAGCGTCATGTTTGGCTAAACATAGTTGACATGCTATCATCAGGGTTGGCTAAACATAGCTGACATGCTAGCGTCATGTTTGGCTAAACATAGTTGACATGCTATCGTCAGGGTTGGCTAAACATAGCTGATATGCTAGCGTCCTAAACATAGCTGACATGCTAGCGTCCTAAACATAGCTGACATGCTAGCGTCAGGGTTGGCTAAACATAGTTGACATGCTAGCGTCCTAAACATAGCTGACATGCTAGCGTCAAGGTTGGCTAAACATAGCTGACATCCTAGCGTCCTAAACATAGCTGACATGCTAGCGTCATAAACATAACTGACATGCTAGCGTCCTAAACGTAGCTGACATGCTAGCATCCTAAATATAGTTGATATGCTAGCGTCAGGGTTGGCTAACTATAGCTGACATGCTAGCGTCCAGGTTAGCGAACCATAGCTGACCAAGACCCTGTCCGATCTCTCCGCTGATACTTCCATTAGCAGGTCTAACCTGCCTAATGGGCAGGGATCGCCATAGTCCTCATGGTGGTGGAGTATGCTAAAGAAGCACTGTACTTCCCTTGCGTTTTAGCTGTATTCAGGGACTTCAACTACAGCCGCCGTATCCATCTCCCATATCATTACGATGCTGTGCCTTAACATCTTCACTACACCAGGTGCAGAAAACACCATCTCGCAGTTCCAGGCAGAAAAAAAGAAGAAGACGGCGAAGGAGAAGATAACTTTTCTTCCAGTCTGTGAGTGATATTGTCTTGTTTAATTATGATGTATTCACTTCTTGTATATGGCAGAGCAGGAAATCTAGTTTCTTTGATATTTCCTTTTTGCTTGTTTGAAAAAAATGTTTAGTTCAGTGGGTGTCTTTCTGATTGCCTGAGGCAAGAGAAGACAACCTTTATATCAAAAGAATGAAAATCGAAACATAACCATTTTTAAAAAAAATAGGACTGGCTCGTTGTCGGACCACATTCATGTCCGTTGCTAAAACCGAATGTAATAGTAATAAAATATTGTAAAATCAATACTAATAGTTACTTCACATACGTAATATTATATAACAATGATACCATGATGATGCTGCCCACGGGACACAGTTTGCCGACCCCTGATGTGTGACCATACTTTTAGTCTGTACGAGAAAAATGTCTTGTCTTGTAATGCCTTCTTGTGTTTGTCCTAGGCAGATATCTAATCTAATTTGTTTGCTGTCATCATTTCCGGCTTAGACTGATGTCTAGTTTATTCAACGTTTTTAGGTCTGTCTGAGCCAGATGTCTAGTTTGTATACTGTTATCAGGTCTGTCTGGGACAGATGTCTAGTTTGTTTACTTTACCAGGTCTGCTTAAGACAGATGTCTAGTTTGTTTAGTGCCGTCATGTCTGCATGTCTGCCTGAGCCAGATGTCTAGTTTGTTTCCTATTGTCTCGTCTGCCTGAGACAGAATATCTGACTCAGTAAGATGTTTGTCTAGTTTAGCAGGACAATATTAGCAACTGCATTTGAATTTATATTCCCTCTTTCATGAGGCAAGTGCCATCCTTGCAAATGCCTTTTCAATGATGCTATCTTTTGATTTATATGAGAGATATTTATGCTCATGTTTTTGTATGTTCTTGCATTTGTTTGAGTCAGAATTTTCAAATCTACTGATCTCCTCTTTTGTTTTTCTGAAACTCATTTTCAGTCCATCGATATCTCTTTTATCTGATGCAGACTCTTCTTTGAAGAATTGAGGTTCGTCTTTTTTTTTTAAACCAGAAACTCCTTTAAGCACCAGCATGTATTATTTCGTTTTATCTGATCCAAATATTATATATATATATATATCTGATCCTTAACTGCCCAGGGCACATGGGGCTTCCGCAAGGGTTTTCCACAAATGCCTGTCCTTCGCCCAGGTGAGCCCTCTATTGCTCAACATCCTTTCTGTTGTTCTTCTCCATGTCTCTTTTGGTCTACCTTTACTTCTGTTCCCCTGTGGTGTCCGTCTTAGTGCTATTTTTGGTAGTGAGTTGTCAGTCATTCATACACACATTTATACCCCTTGTTTGTTATAGCCGCCTGGTTGGCTGAGTCGTTATGCACTCGGTCTACTAATCCGGTTCAAGTCCCAGCAATGGTTCGTTTTTATTTTTTTCTGGTACCATCACACCAGAAAGGCCCCAAAGTCCACCCAGCCTCTAAAATTGGGTACCAGTGAAAACCGGGAATATAAATATGGCCAGGCGTGACACTGACCACAACACGCTTTCTTGTACCGAAGGTCTTGAAGTACGGGCCTAACACCGTGACCTCAGTACGCCTTGATGGCACGGAAACAGGGATTTTAGCCTCTTTAAAAAAAACATTGTTGGTTATAATTCTGCTTCTCCCCTCGCCCATTCCCCTTGTCTTTTTTCCTTTATGTAAAAGTGGTTCTCAATCTTTGTTAAGCGCTACCCCAAAATAGCAACGCAAGTGCCCGGGGACACAGGAAAGACATTAAGAAATACTGAAGTTTAAGAAAAAAAAATTTTCAGCGAACAGTAGCAAGTGTGGTGGCTTTTAGTTTAACTTTTAGACTTAAAAATATAAAAGAGGAGGCTTTGCCTAAAACAACGTTACGTTTTTTTTTATTTGTAACTTATCATTTCATTTTCTGTTACTTTTAATTTTGTCTTCTTTCGACCCTACCTCAGACAACTCCCATGATTAGTTACTTTGAATTTTTTTTTCTTTTTCGACCCTACCTCAGACAACTCCCGCGATCTGTTACTTTTCATTTTATCTTCTTCCAGCCTTTCTTCAGACAACTCCTGTAATCAGTTACTTTTCATTTTGTTTTCTTTCGGCCTTACCTAAGACAACTCCCGTGATTTGTTACTTTTCATTTTATCTTCTTTCGACCTTACTTCAAACAACTCATGTGACCCTAATTTTGAGATTTTCAGAACCTCTGCACTAGAAGATGTAAAAGGAAAACTGCCCATTTCTCAGACTCCGAAAATAAGCTACCCATATTTCATTTTACGAGTTCTCCCTCTTTCACTGAAGGAGCTGTAATATTTATAATGAATGAAATTTATCGTGAAAATATGCTATTTATAAAAATGTACGTTAAAGAATGGAGAGAAATAAGTTTCACTCGACAAAAGCAAAACAAAAGAGAACAGATTTATCGTTCTAGTTTCCGTATTTCTCTCTTCCTCGCATAGTGAGGAGAAGCATGGAAAAAAACATATAGTCATCCTTAGGAGGTGTCTCATGATGTTGTGACGGATAGAGTCATCCTTGGGAGGTGTTTCATGGTGTTGTGACGGATAGAGTCATCCTTGGGAGGTGTCTCATGGTGTTGTGACGGATAGAGTCATCCTTGGGAGGTGTCTCATGGTGTTGTGACGGATAGAGTCATCGTGTGGGGAGGTGTCTCATGGTGTTGTGACGGATAGAGTCATCGTGTGGGGAGGTGTCTCTTGGTGTTGTGACGGATACAGTCATTCTTGGGATGTGTCTCATGGTGTTGTGACAGATACAGTGATCCCGAAGATGTGTCTCATGGTGTTGTGACGGATACAGTCATCCCAGGGGGGTGTCTCATGGTGCTGTGATGGACTCACTGCGCAAGAAGAGGAAAACTGAGAAGAAATCTCTTCAGAGAGAATGGGTAAACCTGTTGGGACACTCACATGTGAGGAGATTAACGAGGATCTTCTGTCCTGGGCATTGCGGGTCTGCATGAAAATGAGTGTGGCTGATAGACTGGTTGGCCAGTCTGAGATACAAGGCAGGGGCTAAGAATGGGTAAGGGAGAACATTGCCAAGGCCGTATTAGACGGGTAGCGGGAGGGTGAGGAGAGGGAGTATAATCTAGGGAAAAATTAGGAACAGCTTTATTACTTAGCAAGCACGCAGTTGTGACGCTTCAGCGTGAGTCTTAATCATACAAACACGCACAGGACGAAGAGGAGAGAGAGAGAGAGAGAGAAAGAGAGAGGAGATAAAGTATAAATTTACATAAATGCTAGGTAAAAAGTATAAATGGCAAAAAAGTAAAATAAAATATAATAAAATAAAATAAATGGAGAACTTAGCTTTGACTTTTAAGAATCTGTGGCTTACAAGCCATATTTTATTTTATTCTAATTTATTCCATTTATACTTTTTTTTAACATAGCATTCATGTGACTTTATGCTTTATCTTCTCTCTCTCTCTCTATTTCTTCGTCCTGTGTGTTTTTGTATGATTAATGTTGTGTGCTCGTTAATTAAAAAAGCTGTTCCTACGTTTCATTCCTAGTTTATATATTTTGGTATCACAGTTTTACTGCAGTGGCCTCGTGCATAATTATACTCTAATTATTCGAAGAGAGGGAGTGGATGGACAATGTGCTTATGCAGAGAATTGATGAAGTTTGGACAGAGCAAGGGCGCTGTAATAAAACCTGAACTAACTGGGAGAAAGCGTTCAATAAACAACCAACATTTGACAGGAACCTTTAAGCAGACTGACTCCTCGGTTGATGTTGGAGCATGCGGCGGAGCATGCATAGGAATGTTCTGAATGACACGATGCCATTTTCTGAATTCTGAATTCTGAAATCTGAAATCTGAAATCTGAATTCTGAATTCTGAAATCTGAAATCTGAATTCTGACTTCTGAAATCTGAATTCTGAAATCTGAATTCTGAAATCTAAATTCTGAAATCTGAATTCTGAGATCTGAATTCTGAAATCTGAAACAGTCGTCCTTCGGTTTCCGCGGATACCTCCCTCGCGGATAGTGAATCTCGTGGATAGTTTAAGCTCTTTCTAGAAAATAGTGCAGTATTTGCGTAAAACCTACTCACACTGTCCCGAATACGTTAAAGCATCTATAAAATTACTTTGGATACATGATACAATGTAAATGATATATAAAAAGCTGAAATACCGCATTGTTCAAGTAATAACGACTTTCATCCTAGGATTAACTAACTACGTCGTTGACGTCACCAAAGAGGAAACATTGTCTTTCTTTCAACATTTCAGGGTGACTTTGTTTGGTGTCCTGAAAGAGAAGTACATGACCCGGGGAAGGGTGTGGGGGGGGGGGCAGGCCGTTCCCTTTTTAAGCGTTAGAAGTTTAAAGGGCCCAACTGGTTGCTTGAAAAGGGTGGAGGGAGGGTACTTTTCTGACGATCTGAGGAGTTGTGTGTTGTTGTTGTTTCGCTCCCTCTAGCACATATTTTCTGCATAGAATAAAACACGGAATATTTTAAATACAAGTATATATACATCGAACATAGAATTATAAATAGAGAATTATAATATAAATAATTATAAATAGAGAAATATAAATTCACTCTCTCTCTCTCATACATACATACTTAAAAACAAATTATGTTAATAATCACCAAAACAAATTTAAAAAAAATTTTGATAACCTTCACATGATGATGATGATGATGATGATGATGATGATGATGAATGCTGTAATGATCCTACAAATGAGCGCATGAATTTCAATTTTTTTTTTGTTGAGTTTTCTGGAATATAATTTTACCCAATATTGTCGATCCGTGGTTACTTGAATCAGCGAATGAGGACCCCGCGGATACGCAAGGCCGACCGTAAATAATTAAATCGATTAACACAAAAGAAAAAGAAATTACTAGAGTTATCTGCGATCTCTTTTGCTTAAAGGACAGTGTATCCTTTCAGGAAAAAAAAACATAATCTCGACTTGCTGAAAGTATGTACGAAATTATAAACTAGACGCAAGACAGCATCAGGCCTTACATTGACAGTATCTCTAGTTTGGTTGTGGTACTAGGCAAAACCAGTGGCAATATTTAGATATGCATTATTATTATTCTCATGGCGAAGGTTTGGGGTTCGAAACCTGCTGGAAGCGCCACTGTCATCCAGATGTAGAAATGGGTACCTGGTCCCTCTGGAGCTCAGAGAGTAAAGACCGCAGAGTAGTTTCCTCAGACAGAGCGGAACGCAGATAAGGTTCTTTTGCGTGTTTTTGCTTGTTTTTGGTTTTTTTCTGTTGTTCTTGATAAAGGCAATTTTGCCGAAATATTGAGTCATTATTATCGTCTTTCATGACCATTCCTTCCTTCCTTCCATCGTGTAATCAGTGATGCAAAACTCATGGCGTAAAAATCTGGAGTCCGATTTCTGAACCATTTTTTTACTTCTGTTTCCACCTCTTCGTCAATCGAGAATCTTCTCTCGCCAAGGTGGTTTTTCAATGGACCAAACAGGTGAAAATCTCTTGGAGCTAAGTCAGGACTATAGGGTGGATGTTCCAAGAACTTCCCAACCCAACTGGCTAATTTTCTCTTGGGTTAACCGAGCCATATGTGGTCTGGCATTGTCATGAAAGAGAAGCACATCTCTAGCCAGGAGACCAGGACGTTTTCTTCGAATTGCATCCCGTACCATCGACAGAACTTCACAGTATGATACAGAATTCACACTGTCACCATACTTCTGGAACTTGGTTAACAACACTCCTTGATATACCAAGAACACTGTCAGCGTAGCCTTCCTCGCATAAGGCGTAATCTTGAATTTTTTTCTGCGCATGGCGATGACGGGTGTTTCCACTGCATTTAGGCACGTTTTGATTCGGGTTGGTAGTGGTGCATCCAAAATTCGTCTCCAGTAATAATCCTTTGGAGCATTCTTCACCTTCATATGCGTAATGACAGAGATGCTGCAATGGCAAACCAAATCGGTTCATTTTGTGTTCATCATTCAGATCTCTGGGTACCCAACGTGAGCAAACTTTCTGAAAATTCAATTGCTCATGCATTATTCTGTAGGGTAAGCCATGTGAACGTCTGATTGCACTTGCTACACTGTCTATCGTTACTCGTCTATCAGCTCTGATAATCTCATTCACACGTTGCACAGTCGCTTCTGTTGCAAATTGAACAGGACGGCCAAGTCGGAATTTGTCAACAATTTCGGTGCGTCCCTGAGAAAATTCTTTCACCCAGTTATAGACCGTTTTAGGTGATAAACACTTTTCAGCACAAACTGTAATCATTTCCTTATGAATGTCCTCAACTGAATGTCCTTTAGCCCGCAAAAATCGCACTACACTTCTCTGTTCTTCTTTGGTACACACTAAAAGTTGGGTAGCCATTGTGTTATTGCTTTGCGCATGCGCACGTAACTCCCAGCGCCCCCTACATACAACTATTATAAAGTTGGATGATGGTACTATCTAAGGATATATTTAAATGCTACCTGATAACTGCCACTGATAAAATATTTCAATTTGCGAGTTACTTCCCCTCGTAGTTTGATTTTTTTTTTTTTTAAAACCTGACTCTTCAATCAAATCTCAATCAGTTTAATTCACTCCAGTATCGAACACAAAACATTCAAGAGAAACACACTGTCCTAGCTCCCTCAGTCTTCTTTGTTCTACTAATTAGCCCAAACAACTCGCACTGCAAATAATTTTGATTACCATCAATAGTCACTAAATAAAAATGTGTATTATGCAGACCTTCCGTGTTAAACTAATTCTCCCGACTAAAAAACCAGCAAACACACAACTGAGTGTTCACTGCGGCTCGTCCTTTCTTGGACTGCCTGTCGCCATCTTTGTTCCAACTAAAACTTATTGCAGGCGTCTTCCCGCCGATCTGAGTCTCAAGTTGATCAATCGTATTTTGCTTAACAATCTTCAGCATTTGTTATTATCACTAACCATCTCTTACTTGTTATCACTAACCTTCTCTTACTTGTTATCACTAACCTTCTCTCACTTGTTATCACTAACCTTCTCTTACTTGTTATCATTAGCCTTCTCTCACTTGTTATCACTAACCTTCTCTTACTTGTTATAACTAACCTTCTCTTACTTGTTATCACTAACCTTCTCTTACTTGTTATCACTAACCTTCTCTTACTTGTTATCACTAACCTTCTCTCACTTGTTATTATCACTAACCTTCTCTCACTTGTTATTATCACTAACCTTCTCTCACTTGTTATCACTAACCTTCTCTCACTTGTTATTATCACTAACCTTCTCTCACTTGTTATTATCACTAACCTTCTCTCACTTGTTATTATCGCTAACCTTCTCTCACTTGTTATTATCACTAACCTTCTCTCACTTGTTATTATCACTAACCGTCTCTCACTTGTTATCACTAACCTTCTCTCACTTGTTATTATCACTAACCGTCTCTCACTTGTTATCACTAACCTTCTCTCATTTGTTATCACTAACCTTCTCTCACTTGTTATCACTAACCTTCTCTTACTTGTTATCACTAACCTTCTCACTTGTTATCACTAACCTTCTCTCACTTGTTATCACTAACCTTCTCTTACTTGTTATAACTAACCTTCTCTTACTTGTTATCACTAACCTTCTCTTACTTGTTATCACTAACCTTCTCTTACTTGTTATCACTAACCTTCTCTCACTTGTTATTATCACTAACCTTCTCTCACTTGTTATTATCACTAACCTTCTCTCACTTGTTATCACTAACCTTCTCTCACTTGTTATTATCGCTAACCTTCTCTCACTTGTTATTATCACTAACCTTCTCTCACTTGTTATTATCGCTAACCTTCTCTCACTTGTTATTATCACTAACCTTCTCTCACTTGTTATTATCACTAACCGTCTCTCACTTGTTATCACTAACCTTCTCTCACTTGTTATTATCACTAACCGTCTCTCACTTGTTATCACTAACCTTCTCTCATTTGTTATCACTAACCTTCTCTCACTTGTTATCACTAACCTTCTCTTACTTGTTATCACTAACCTTCTCTCACTTGTTATCACTAACCTTCTCTCACTTGTTATCACTAACCTTCTCTCACTTGTTATCACTAACCTTCTCTCACTTGTTATCACTAACCTTCTCTTACTTGTTATCACTAACCTTCTCTTACTTGTTATCACTAACCTTCTCTTACTTGTTATCACTAACCTTCTCTCACTTGTTATTATCACTAACCTTCTCTCACTTGTTATCACTAACCTTCTGTCACTTGTTATCACTAACCTTCTCTTACTTGTTATCACTAACCTTCTCTCACTTGTTATCACTAACCTTCTCTCACTTGTTATCACTAACCTTCTCGAGAATTCGTTGATAAATACCTTATATCACAAGTCTATCCTCAGCTTGTCCAGCCGACACAAAATTCTCATGGCCACCCTGACTTTCTCTCTCTCTCTCTCTCTTTAAACTATGACGTTATATTTCCCGCCAGTCGCACGCAGTCACTCGACACCTTCATTCGTTCCCTTACAAATTGTGTTTTTCTCTTGAATATAGGCCTACTAACATCATATTTCATACATACCTAAACAGCGTCAAACCCTGCTACATTTCATATATATTTTTTAAACATACCAATAAAGTGATAAAGCTGTCTTCTTCACCCTTAGCCACATATGCAGTCATACCAGTAAGCACTTACTTTTATTCTTTCACCCTTCACATAGAGACATACAACTGTCCGGCGACGTACTTCAAGTGTAGGAACTACAAGTGCATACCACGTGACTTGCATTGCGACTATGTCGACGACTGTGGAGACAACTCAGACGAGGACTGCGGTAAGCCACTGCTAGACATCATCATCATCATCATCATCATCATCGTCGTCGTCGTCGTCATCATCATCATCATCATCACTGTCGTCTTCTGTTCGTCGTCATATCATCATCATCATCGGTGTTGTGGTCGTCGACGTCATCATTGCCATCAACAGTAGGCATATAAAGTCATAAACTATTTCGTGTCATAGACTACTTGGAATCTTCCACCTGATCCCCCCACCCCGCATCCCCTAGCCCTCACCGCTACCACAACCTCCCGTCACCTAAGTCCCCACTCTCCATTCTCCAAAGAAGTCCTTGCAAATCATGTCCCATCAGGATGCCCTTTAGTGTTTTGGCTGATTTTATACCAATACTGTGTTGGTTGTAGATGGCTCGTGTTCTAACGCACGATTGAGATTTGCCTCCACTTCCTCTGATGACATGTAATTCTCTGAGGGGGGGGGTGGTGGACGTTGTATGTACTTTTGATGAAGGTTTCTTGCACAAATTCTTTGATTTGCTGCCTGAAAGATTTATATGTCTTCTTTGTCCAGACTAATGTTTCCTAGCGGGCTACCCCTTGCAGCAAGTTGATCAGCTTTTTCTTGTTACCAACAACGCCGGAGTTCCCTGTGATGTTTAGGATCTGGGTTCCCTGTGATGTTTAGGATCTGGGTTCCCTGTGATGTTTAGGATCTGTGTTCCCTGTGATGTTTAGGATCTGGGTTATCTGTGATGTTTAGGATCTGGGTTCCCTGTGATGTTTAGGATCTGTGTTCCCTGTAATGTTTAGGATCTGTGTTCCCTGTAATGTTTAGGATCTGGGTTCCCTGTGATGTTTAGGATCTGGGTTCCCTGTGATATTTAGGATCTGGTTTCCCTGTGATGTTTAGGATCTGGGTTCCCTGTGATGTTTAGGATCTGGGTTTTGGATCCACATACACAAACGACACAACAGACAAAAACAGGACAAATAGATGAACAATTATTATTATTAATATTATTATCATTATTATTACTATTGGTATCCTCATTGTAAGAAATACGGGCACAAAATGTGTCAAGATAGATGTAACAAACAATAATTAGTGTATAGGCACACAACTATGCTCAATTTACAAGTGTGTTATCGTTAAATAATAAAGCTGTTCTTACTTTTTTTTCCCCTAGTTTATACAAGATAGATGTAGATAAACAGAAAATGGAAGGAGGACTATCGGTGAAGAAATGAAGGCAAATTACAAAGGGTACCGTATGGTAAACAAAATGGCGGTATGCCCAAGGTGGCAAGAGCTTGCCGTGGCCTTGTGCAAGAGCCGCCTAGTTGGCGCAGATAATAAAAGTGAGAAAACAATCTCAGAGGGGGGTGGGTGAAAGAAGGTTCAAAGCGAATAGAGAACACTGAGAGGGCAAGACTGCTTAGGATGCCGACCTAAGCCAGTCCTTTGTCATCCTCCCTTTACCTCATTTGTCAGCCAATTGCCTGCTTCCACTTTGTGCTTACCTACGCCTTTTGGGCGCATTTTAATAGCGGTTTTCTTACAAGGAGAATACTTTTTTTTTTTTTTTAAAAGCTAAATGTTTAATTTTTCATGGATATTTTGGTGTTTTCATCTGTTGTGTTGTTTTTGTATGCGATCCTTGAAAAAAGATTTGTCCAAATATTGAATAGATGTATGTTATTCACTCATCTAACATTTTTGGGTCATTCTTGTTTCACCCCACTTTCTTCACTTGTTCTGTCTTTATGTAAAGCTGAACCTCTGTCTACTTTATTACTAGAACCAGTTTCACAGCAGTCGTCATTTTTCTTATCTGTTTAATTATGTTTCGGCGTGTCTTTAAACTCTTCATTGTTTTTATCTTTATGTGGACAGTACGACGACAATGTGCTCCCACCCAGTTCACGTGCGATAACGGTGAGTGTGTGGAGCATTCCCGGATGTGCGACGGAGTCTCCAACTGCAAGGATAACAGCGACGAGAACCCAGAACGATGTGGTAAGTAATTAGGTGTCTTATCCTCCTATCGCAGTCTCCTCTCCTAGTATCACAGTCTCTTCTCCTATTATCACAGTCTCCTCTCCTAGTATCACAGTCTCCTCTCCTAGTATCACAGCCTCCTCTCCTGCTATCATAATCTCCTCTCCTGCCATCACAATCTCCTCTCCTGCCATCCCAGTCTCCTCTCCTGCACCACAGTCTCCTATCCTACTATCACAGTCTCCTCTCCTGCTATCAGTCTCCTGCTCTGCTTTCATGTTCTCTTCTCATGCTATTATAATCTCTTCTCCTGCTACCACAATCTCTTCTCCTTCTATCACAATCTCTTCTCCGTCTACTACAATCTCTTCTCCTTCTACTATAGCAGTATTTCTCTTGGCTTAGGGGTTATAACCAGGATTGGTATTTAGGACATAATTAATAGAGTGAGTACCTTTGTTTGAGAGGTAGGTTGGTTGAGATCATTGAGCGGGGGTCTTGGGAAAAGCGTGCAGCATGGAGAAAACTGAGTGGGTAGGGATGGTATAAATACCACTCACGATTAGTCAAAGGGGAGAGAGCCTTACTTGTTTTGTGTAGCAAGAGTCTTACTTGTTTCGTGTAGCAAGAGTCTTATTTGTTTTGTGTAGCAAGAGTCTTTCTTGTTTTGTGTAGCAAGAGTCTTACTTGTTTTGTATAGCAAGAGTCTTACTTGTTTTGTGTAGCAAGAGTCTTACTTGTTTTGTGTAGCAAGAGCCTTACTTGTTTGTTGTGGACAACAGTAGTTTTGATGTAGATGGAATCTCGTTTTAGGAGTTTCTAGCAGTGGCAATTTGTTGGTAGTTAGTTGGATGATTTAGTTATTCTTGTGATGGCTGAGGTTTTTGGTGGAACGTTGTAAGTATGGTTTTATTTGTATAAGGTCATTTGTAAGGTTTTCGCCCATATGGCGTAGAGTTCTCTCACGCCGGGCATTTGTTACTGTGAATTTTGTTCAGCCTGATGTCTACATTCCCATCATCATGATTTCACCCCTCATTTTGTCCATTAATAAATGTGTGTTGTCTGATGATAAACTACACCAATTGGCTTTGTTGGAATTCTCATTGTTGACCAGTTTGTTTTGGTTGGAAGACTGCCAAGTTATGTTTAAGTTGTTGTATCTGTATTATTCTGTGGAGTTGGAAGCCTGGGTGTCTTGTTGTATTTTCTCAGTGTATAATATAGAAAATTAGGTGGTTTTAGAACACCAACAACAAGAAGAATTTTATAAGTTCAAACTGTACTCCACAAGTAGACAGTAATCAAACCAGTAGTCATACCATTTCAGTGGTCCTCTTTAAACAGAGAAAGAGTAAATTCTGTTATACTACCACAATCTCTTCTCCTTCTATCACAATCTTTTCTCCTTCTTCCACAATCTCTTCTCCTTCTATCACAGTCTCTTCTCCTTCTATCACAATCTCTTGCACATCTTCACCAAAACCAGAACAAAATAGAGCAGAGAGCATAGTAGAGAGAATTAGCCTTGGAAGTTAAAACGTGCTTCCAACTTGAGAAAGGCGATTGCGTGACAAAACTGGTTAGTCCACTGACCTTTCTGGTGGAGGCTGGTGTTCGATATCCGGCTGGAGGCGCCTAAGTAATCAAGCTGTAGAAATGAGGGCCCAGCTTCTGGGGCCGGAGAATTAAAGGTGGCCAGACATGATGCTGATCACATCACTCTCTAGTGTGCCGACAGGTCAAGGAAAATATGGACATTGACATCATATTCCCCAGCAGGCGTGTCTATGACATGAGACGGTTATGTTAAAGGCCGTGGTCAGAAAACTAATAAGATGTATAACAGAACACTATCTATCTATCTATCTATCTATCTATCTATCTATCTATCTATCTATCTATCTATCTATCTATCTATCTATCTATCTATCTATCTATCTATCTATTTGCCTGTCTGTCTGTCTGCCTGCCTGCCTGCCTGTCTGTCTGTCTGTCTGTCTATCTGTCTGTCTGTCTGTCTGTCCTACTGGCATTGACAGTCAAAACTCCACAACCCTCAGTTTTTGTGCTGCCTCTCTGAGCTGTCCTGGTGTCCTCGTCCCATGCCATCTTTCCCAATCCATTCAGGATTTTCTCTCCTGGTCTTCCTCGACCTCCTTTCTCCTCTAACTTTCCTGTTGTCACGTTGTGTTCTAGTTTGCCTTTTCTCATGACATGTCCTATAAACATAGACTGTCTTTTTCAGAATTGTTGTAATTATTTATTCTCTCGAACAGGTCTCTCAAAATTTCCTAATTTGATTTTCTTGCCGTCCACAGTGCCCTTAACATTTTTCTAAGAAACCATATTTCCATATTAGACGTTGCTGTGTTTCTTTGGTAACTATCCAGGCTCCACATTCATAGATCAGAACTGGCTCTATGTAGCATTGGAACACCCTTTTCCTTACACCAAGCGACAGTGATTTGTTGCACAAAATACTTCCCATCATTGGGAACATTTTCTTAGCCTGGGTTTTCCATACAGCGCAATGATGCACGTATATTTGACTCAGTACCGTATGATTTTCGACGACAAATCTAAACGTCGTATGATGGTTTTGTTGGAATGTTCCTTGGTCGTAAAATCGAGGATGATCTGCATTTTCTGGAGTAGTAAATTCAGTAGAAGTAATATTCCTGCTTTTTCTTTTATATTCCCGTTATTTTTCGAGTAACCGGCCTTTATAATCTGGAGTATAATTCAGACATATCTCTTCATCTCTCTCTCTCTCTCTCTCTCTCCTATTATTTATTTGTTGTTGTTGTTGTTGTTAATTACGTCTACCTAACGGAGTATTCAAGATAAATAACCTGAAATCTCGACAGGGGCGATAATTCTACTCAAGGCCCCAGGTGTATTTCATCAACCCCATCTCTGTAATTCTCTACCAACGTTGACTGCTTAAACATGTCATTTTCTCAAACAGATTCACCGTCGTTTTCGCTGCCATTTGCACTATAAACATATATTCTTTAGCTTCAGGAATTTTAATAGTAAAATACAGAGGGGAATCAACATCCGAAGGCAATTTATTATATAAAACTCATTGTGTGTCAGTGATATTTGCAAGTCAAAAACCATCTCTAAAACTTTTCGTATGTCAAAAACCTTACAAGCTGCAGTAAAAATAAACCTGTACAATAAGTTGGAAAGATTTGACATATGGGCATAATACACCATTATAAAATAATAAAACTGTTTCCCTAACACAGATTTTATACTGAAGAAAACAAAAAAAAACGATGTATTGAAAATTCAGCCATAATGACTTAAATATGACTAATGTTTATTTTTTCAGTTTCGTAAGAACTAATTTGCTTGCCCGGCTCCACTCCCTGTCCCGGCTTTAACAAACTGTTTTACTTTCTCTGTGTGCAGTCTTGGGATCACACCGCTCTATAATCTTCCTTTTGTTTTGTAACATAATCTGCGTCTTGCTCTGTAACATAATTTCCCCCTCCTCCTGCAGGGTAATTTTCTTCTCGTTCTGCAGCATAATCTTCCATTCGTTCTGTAGCATAATCTTTCTTTCATTCTGTAACACAATCTTCCTCTCATCCTGAAACATAACCTTCTCCTCGCTGTGTAAAAATAATCTTATCCTTGTTCTGCAGTAGAATCTTCTTCTTGTTCTGTAGCATAATCTTTCTTTCGTTTCTGCAACATAATCTTTCCCCTCGTTCTATACCATAATCTTCCCCTTGTTGTGTAACACAATCCTTCTCTAGTTCTGTAACACAAACTTCCTCCTCTTATGTGACATAATCTTCCACTCGTCGTGCAACATGATCTTTCCCTGATGCTGTAACACGATCATCCCCTTGTTATGTAACACAATTAAATCTTCCCCTTTGTTATGTAACACAATCAATCTTCCCCTTGTTATGTAACGCATACAGATCTTCCCTTTGTTATGTAACACAATCAAATCTCCCCCTTGTTCTGTAACACAATCAATCTTCCCCTTGTTATGTAACGCAATTTCTCCCTTGTTCTGTAACATAGTCTTCTTGATTAAAGCAAGAGATAAAGAGCTATGACGACCGTGTTAAAACTGGTTCTAGTAATAAAAATAGACAGAGGCGTATGTTTCAGTTTAAAAAAAAACATAGAAAGAATGATGGAAATAAGAAGGAATGAAAGTGGTAGAAAGAAGGAAGAGCAAGTACAAGCGAAGAACATAAAATAATTAAATATTTCAGCAAAATTCATTTATCAAGGACCACTCACAAAAACAACACATAGATGGGCACAGTATGTACTAAATGAATGCAATAGCAAAGATAAATAGTATAGATGAACAATGGGAAATGTTAAGAGATTCTATCCACCAAACTGTTAAGGAGATAATACCACCCTAAAAATAAATGGATGACAGACGACATCTTAGGACTGATGGACAAGAGGAGGAGGAGTAAAAACAACGAGGAAAAATATAGCAAGATAAATAAAGAAATAAGACGCAAATGCAGAGAAGCAAAAGAAGTGTGGTTAAATGAACAGTGCAGACAGATAGAGGACACTCATAATAAAGACAGCAAAAACATGCATAAACGAATTAATGAACTCACAGGCAGGAAAACAAAATATACCACAGGATGCCTGAAATCGAAAGAAGGTAAAATGTTAATGGCAAAAGAAGACATTGTGGACAGGTGGACAGAGTATATCGGTGAGCTATATGGAGGAGAAAGACCAGAATTAACACCAGATACTGAAAACTGTGATGGACCGCCAATACTTGAAGATGAAATCATAGATGCCATCAAACACATGAAGAAAGGAAAAGCGACTGGGCCTGATAATATAACAATAGAAGAAATAGAGGCACTAGAGGAGACAGGAATAAAAATAATAACCAAGTTACTGAATGATATTTACAACAGTGGTTATATTCCCAGTGACCTGATTAAATCCACGTTTATAGCACTACCAAAGAAACCAGGTGCAAAGGAATGTGATGACCACCGGACTATCAGCCTCTCATGTCACATAACGAAGCTACTTTTGAGAATAATTATGAGAAGAACAAGGAAAAAGATAAAAATGGAAATAGCAGATGAACAGTTTGGATTTGTTGAAGGAAAGGGAACACACAATGGCATTTATGCTTTACGAACACTAACAGAAAGAGCTTTAGAAGTACAGAAAGATCTCTACTTATGCTTCATTGATTACACCAAGGCATTTGACAAGGTGAAACATAGTGAAATTATTAAAATGCTTGAAGACATCAATATAGACGGCAAAGACTTGAGGATTGTAAAACATATATACTGGCAGCAAGAAGCAGCAGTTCGAGTTGAAAATGGAATTGGAAAATATCAACCTATAAAACAAGGGGTGCGACAAGGATGTGTACTATCTCCAGACCTTTTTTCTCTGTACAGCGAGAATATTCTAAGAACAATCATCACAGAACCAGGCATAAAAATTGGAGGATACAATATTAACAACCTTCGGTATGCTGACGACACAGTACTGATAGCGGAGAACCAACAAGACCTGCAAAATCTCTTGGATAAAGTCGCCAAAGAAAGTGAACAGAAAGGCCTTACTTTGAACATCAAAAAGACAGAGACTATGGTTATATCTAAGAAACAGAATCCACCAGCATGCAGTATTCAATTAAACGGAACCATTCTAAAGCAGGTGCAGAAATTCAAATACCTTGGAGCAGTAATAACTTCAGATGGGAAATGCAAAACAGAAATTAGGAACAGAATAGGCCAAGCAAAGACTGCATTTCAGAGAATGAGAAACATATTAGTTAACACATCCTTATCAATGAATGTTAGAAAACGAGTCCTAAAATGCTATATTGAACCTATCTTGTTATATGGAAGTGAATCATGGACAATAGGCAAGTCTGCACAAAAATCATTGGAAGCAGCAGAAATGTGGTTTATTAGAAGAATGTTGTGAATCCCCTGGACAGCAAAAATAACTAATGAAGAATGTATGAGAAGAGCTGGAGAGACAAAAAACCTTGTCAGAAAGATAAGAGAGAGACAATGTACTTTCATAGGACATGCAATGAGAAGAGGGGGCATTGAAAATATTATAACAACAGGAAAAATAGAAGGAAGAAGATCAAGAGGAAGACCAAGAGAAATGATACTGGACAGTCTGACGGGATGGTGTGAGAGGAGATCACCAACTGAACTGATGGCCTGCATGAAGGATCGGGTACTCTGGAGAAGCATAATAGCCAACGCCAGTCGGCACGGCACCTGATGATGATGATGATGTACTAAATCATACACGCCTGTTTACCTTTATACTCAAATACATCATCATCATCATCATCATCATTCCCTTAGGAGCTCTCCAGTCATCTCTCTTCTTGAAAAGGTCTCTACTTTCCTTCATGTGTATCCCCTGTCTTCCAGCGCCTGCATAATTTCCATCCTCCGAGTAGTTCTAGATTTTCCTACAGTTCTATTTCCCTGAGGATTCCACGTCACAGACTGTCTTGTTATGCTGGTGTCTGGTTTCCTCAGTGTGTGGCCAATCCGACCTCTCTTTTCTAGACATGTTTTACAAGTTCTTAGTCTCTAGTCCTGCCCTCTCCCAGACCTCCCGAGTCTCTTGTCCCGCCCTCTCCCAGACCCTCCGGGTCTTTTGTCCCGCCCTCTCCCAGACCTCCAGGGTCTCTTGTCATGCTCTCTCCAAGACCTCCCTGATCTCTTGTCCTGCTCTCTCCAAGACCTCCCGGGTCTCTTGTCATGCTCTCTCCAAGACCTCCCTGGTCTCTTATCCTGCTCTCTCCAAGACCTCCCTGGTCTCTTGTCCTGCTCTCTCCAAGACCTCCCCGGTCTCTTGTCATGCTCTCTCCAAGACCTCCCCGGTCTCTTGTCATGCTCTCTCCAAGACCTCCCTGGTCTCTTGTCCTGCCCTCTCCCAGACCTCCCCGGTCTCTTGTCATGCTCTCTCCAAGACCTCCCTGGTCTCTTGTCCTGCCCTCTCCCAGACCTCCCCGGTCTCTTGTCATGCTCTCTCCAAGACCTCCCTGGTCTCTTGTCCTGCTCTCTCCCAGACCTCCCCGGTCTCTTGTCATGCTCTCTCCAAGACCTCCCTGGTCTCTTGTCATGCTCTCTCCCAGACCTCCCCGGTCTCTTGTCATGCTCTCTCCAAGACCTCCCTGGTCTCTTGTCATGCTCTCTCCAAGACCTCCCTGGTCTCTTGTCATGCTCTCTCCAAGACCTCCCTGGTCTCTTGTCATGCTCTCTCCAAGACCTCCCTGGTCTCTTGTCCTGCTCTCTCCAAGACCTCCCTGGTCTCTTGTCCTGCCCTCTCCCAGACCTCCCTGGTCTCTTGTCCCGCCCTCTCCCAGACCTCCCCAATCCCTTGTCCTGTCCTCTTTCAGACCTCCCATGTCTCTTGTCCTGTCCTCTTTCAGACCTCCCATGTCTCTTGTCCTGTCCTCTTTCAGACCTCCCATGTCTCTTGTCCTGCTGTCTCCCAGACCTTCCAGGTCCAGGTCTGTCCTGTCATTTAATGTTTAGACTCCTCCCAGGCAGTAGTTCTTGGCTGTGTGTGTCCTCGCTGTGTTGTCTTTATCTATCTATCTATTTATCTATCTATCTATCTATCTATCTATCTATCTATCTATCTATCTATCTATCTATCTATCTATCTATCTATCTATCTATCTATCTATCTCTCTATCTCTCTATCTATCTCTCTATCTATCTATCTATCTATCTATCTATCTATCTATCTATCTATCTATCTATCTATCTACCTACCTACCTACCTATCTATCTATCTATCTATCTATCTATCTATCTATCTATCTATCTATCTATCTATCTATCTATCTATCTATCTATCTATCTATCTATGATATAAACAGTTTGATTAAATGGAGTAATAAAAATGGTATGTTTTTAAACACCAACAAAACAAAATCCATGCTCATCACTACAGGACAGAAACTGCAGAATGCAAGAAAAACTTCTCTACAGCTTTGTGCTGGGACTAAGGCAATAGAAAATGTTCATGAACATAAAACTCTAGGACTCATCATTGATCAGCATTTAACTTGGAATTCTCACGTACATAACCTAACAATCTTGATTGCACAGAAAGTTTACCAATTAGCCAAAATTAAACACTTTATCGACAAAGACACAAGAAAGATATACTACATATCACACATACAAACACACTTAGATTACTGTTCCACAATCTGGGATGGATGCTCAGTCTCAAACACAAAAAGGCTCCACTCACTTCATAAGCGAGGATTAAATCTTATTTGTGACAAACACCCAGTACAGACTATAGATCAATACAAACAACTCAAAAATAGAATAATTTTTAACAAAGTTAAGTTTGTTCAGAGAATCCTGTCGCACAATGCTCCGCCTTACTTGTGGTCACTGTTTACGTATAACACTAAACATAGCCAGCGTTTAAAAAACTGTCTTATTCCTAAACCCAGGATTGATCTGTACAAGAAAAGCCTTGCATACTCTGCAGTACAGCTCTGGAACACCCTCCCCTACCATTTAAAATCAACTGGTAATACTTCATCCTTTAACTCAAACCTGTTTCATTATTTACTTGCTTGTAATTATATGCCTCCATAGAATAACCAGCACTCTCTCAACACGTGACTCGCCAACCATCAAGTACTAAAATGACATAGTTAGAAAAGCAACTTGTTAGATATTGTTAGAAATTATTTTAATGTCTGTTAAAAACATATATTAGAAGATCTATATTTACAATGTATTTTTATTTATGTATATGCCTGCGTATGTATGTGTGTATGAGTGATATTTTATTAGGTTAATTACTTCTTCTCTTTTACTTTGAATGTAGTAGTTAAATCTTACACTCTTTTGATATGTTTTTTCCTAATTTGTTTTGTATATTTGTACTAAATCAAGTGTGTGGGAAGAATGAAAGATGGAGTGATGAAGGGCAGAATGTAAGACGGGCCTGCGTGCCCAATTCTTTACCCTTGAAAAATAAAGATTATTCATTCATTCATTCTATCTATCTATCTATCTATCTATCTATCTATCTATCTATCTATCTATCTATCTATCTATCTATCTATCTATCTATCTATCTATCTATCTGATTGCTTGCCTGTCTGTCTGTCTGTTGCCCTGCTGAGACTGGCGTTGGCTGTTATGAAGGTGGCTGCCTTTTGATTTTTCGGAACGGCCGAAAGGTCAAAGCACCGCCTCCTACTGGTCACGTGACTGGCCTGTGTGTATCGTCCATTCAGCGATGTGTTGCTGATTAGTTCATTCGTCTTTTCTTCTTTGTCGAAGATTGGCCAGGGAAGTGTGGGAGAATGTTATCTTAATTTATCTTATAGATATTAGCGTGATATGTTTGTAAATACATATACTTTCATATGCCATGATGTCCACCTGCGCCTCCCTCAAGTTGGCGTAAGTTATCGTATGTCCGATGTTTGTTATGTGTGAGATTTATCTATAAGTTTTGTTGTAAGAAGTATAGCACGTGATTTATGTAGTGAAGCTGAAGTTTTCGGTGAAACGTAAATGTTTCAGCGTTTTACATAAGGGTGTTAAGTGTGTATCATCAATCACCTTTATTTGATAATGCCGTATTGCCATGCTCATTAACTGTATTTCAAGGAAATCTCCATTGTTGTGTTTTCGTGTACGTTCTCAGTGAAACTTCGCCATTTAGCCACTATTTTGCCCAGTGTGCTCTTTATATCATTTCAGTGAGCTAATTCCATTTTGATTCATTATTCATGTATGCTGTCAGATGTCAAATGTGAATGCTCAATGATTTTTTTTTATGCCCTTTAATACTTTTCTTTTTCTGTGTTCACGATTCATACTTTGTAATATCACCAGTTGTCACCCATGTTGATGTATTTAGTTGAATTGATGAAGTGAGTTTTTCATTTCATTTGTAGTGTCTTTGTTTTTTTTTTGTAGACAAGTGCAATCATGAAAACCGCGCGATTTGATTAAGTTTTCATGAGTTTGTAGGTATAGAATTGTTTGTAGGGATATATTGTTGAACAGTGGCGAGTTTTGCACAAGGTCACTTATTGAGGCCTTTTGTTGAAGAGGAGCCGTTTGAAGTATACGTATAGTTTAACATGAGAGTGGTCATTTGAAGTATATGTATAGTTTAACATGAGAGTGGTCATTTGAAGTATATGTATAGTTTAACATGAAAGTGGTCAGAGTGGTCGCTTGAAGTATATGTATAGTTGAACATGAGATTGGTCATTTGAAGTATATATATAGTTTAACATGAAAGTGGTCATTTGAAGTATATGTATAGTTTAATATGAGAGTGTTCATTTGAAGTATATGTATAGTTTCACATGAGAGTCACAGTGAGGAGGGTTATTTTCTCGTAGATTCATGAAGTCTCTAACCTTTTGGTTCAGTGTTTCTAGTTTTTACGTCGTATCAGTTTCCGTTGTTCCCAGTTGTCGTTGTTTCGTGTGATATGTTTCTGTCTTGTGATTAAATATTATATATTTCCTTCGTCTCTGTGTACTTACGGGTTGTTGCTTAAGTCTTTGTTAAAGCTGTGATGAATGTTAAAGAGTTAATTTTTCATGTATTTAAAATAGGCGGCTGGCAAGCTGGACATAAATGAAAGGGACTAATCCTGGGTTGTTTAATGAATGTGTGCAGTTTTTGGTCCCATTGTACGGCTTTACGCAAATATAGGGAAGAAATAATTTGGTTATATGAATATGTATTAAGTAAAGCACCAACAAAGTATATTTTGCATTATGATGCTTTCCCACAATTCTCTGCTCCTATTGCTAATTATGACATGTGTTGGTGTTCTTTGTCCGTGCCATCTATCTATCTATCTATCTATCTATCTATCTATCTATCTATCTATCTATCTATCTATCTATCTATCTATCTATCTATCTATCTATCTATCTATCTATCTATCTATCTATCTATCTATCTATCTATCTATCTATCTATCTATCTATCCATCTATCTATCATTGCCAAATTGTCACCAAACCTACCAGAGTAACAGAAGTATCATCCACATTATTAGATCATATATATATATATAGCCCAACCAGAAAACATCATTGAATGTAACATCCTTCATACTTCGTTAAGTGATCATTACCCAGTCTGCTGTACGTGGACAAGAAAGGGGTATAAACTTCCTAAACACAATCACATCAGTATGAAATTTAGGAGCTTCAGAAAATTTAACCTAGAATTATTCCTTAATGATTTGCAAGAATCTTCACTTACACACGTGTACCAACTAACTGACCCTGATGAGGGGTAGAATATAGGCTAAAGATCTTCAGAGATATATTAGACAAACATGTCCCCATGGGAGAAGTGAGAGTAAAACACCAGACGAAGTCACCTTGGATAACACCTGAAATACTACAATCCATGAGAGAACGTGACCGGGCGCACAAAATCAAGGAGTTTATGACTTACCGTTCACTCAGAAACAAAGTTCAATACTTAATAAGACAAGAGAAAAAAAATTACTTCAGGAATCTAATACAGAATAAATCAGACAGTAAATCAATTTGGAAAGCCATAAATACCCTATCAAATAAAAGAAAAGAATTTGATTCTCAAACCATCAATCATGCATACACTAGCGCACATATCAGTACACATTTCAGAGAAGAAATCAACGTTCTTAAATCATCAATATCAGCTCCTGTATGCGACTTACATGAACTACAAACATTCCTGGACACCAGATGTACTGATTTTAAACAGTTACACATTCCATTCTTAACAGTCAGTGAAGTTCATAGTTATCTCTTAACCTTAAAAAACAACAACACAGCTGGGCTTGATGATATTAGTAATAAGATCTTACGTTATGCTGCACCTGTCATTTCACATACACTAACATATATTTACAACCAGTGCATTGCAAAATGTTATTTCCCTGAGGCTTTTAAAACTGTTAAGGTGTATCCTCGCTTTAAATCTGGCTCATCCAACAATCTTACCAACTATAGACCAATATCCATATTATCGTCATTATCAAAACCACTCGAAAAACACATACACAAAATAACTCTACGACACATGCAAGAGAACAATTTACTCATAGACAGTCAGTCAGGCTTTAGACCCAATCATTCCTGCCACACAGCTCTTACCAAAATGACAGAAAACTGGTTAGTAAAATTAATGACGACAGACTATGTGGTGCCATCATTGTCGACTTTAAAAAGGCATTTGATATGATTGACCACGATATTCTTGTAAGAAAAATAAAGACTTATAGACTGCACCCTGACCTAATAAAATTAATTGCATCGCTTCTTTCAGACAGACAACAGGTAGTATTCTTCAACATTTCTCTACCAAATTCTGCTAAAGTTGACACTGGTGTTCCGCAAGGTTCTATTCTAGGCCCGTTGCTCTTTGTTATCTATATCAATGATCTTCCACTTCATCTTAAACACTCTTCTTGTGACCTTTTTGCCAATGATTGCATAGTCTACACCAGTGACTACGATTGTGTTAATCTAGAATCAACTCTTCAGGTCGAGTTATACAATTTAATTAGATGGAGCAAAAATAATGGCATGATTATAAACACCGATAAAACAAAATCAGTGCTCATAACAGCAAGACAGAAACTACAAAAAGCAACAAAAACAACACTTCGGCTCTATACAGAAACATCACAGATAGAAAACGTTAGGGACCACAAAACACTAGGTCTTATTATTGACCAACATTTGACCTGGAACTCTCATGTGCAATGTCTAACAAAACTCATCGCACAAAAAGTATACCAATTAGCTAAAATTAAGCACTTCATAGATCAAGACAATAGGAAGACATACTACATAGCTCATATACAAACACATTTAGACGATTGCTCAACAGTTTGGGATGGTTGCTCAGTGTCAAATACAAAGAGGCTTTGTTCTCTCCAAAACGAGCAGTAAAGCTTATTATTGACAAAGATCAAGCACAAACAACTAATCATCACAAACGTATCAAAATACTACCTCTTAAGAACAGGTTCCTCTTCAACAAAGCCAAGTTAGTACATCAAATTCTTTCACGGCATGCCCCGCCTTATCTATGGAACCTGTTTAAATTTAGCCCAAAGTGCAGCCAACGCTTGAACAACATATGTCTTCCAAAACCTAGACTTGATCTTTACAAGAAAAGCTTTACTTATTCTGCTGCTCATCTTTGGAATACCCTCCCATCCTATATAAAAAATATAAATTATACTCCTTCCTACAACTACAAGCTTTCCCAATATCTATTTGATGTCGACTACATGCCTCCATGAATTATAAAACTTAAAAGTTATCTTAAACTGCTCTTACAGACACAGAATACAATTAATTGTTTTCTGAATAGTCCCGAAAATTTTGTTTAGTCATTTATAATGTATGTAGTTACTTCTGTACTGAGTGAATGTTTAAGAGCGAAACGTAAATGTTATATTTTATTTAATGTCTCTCAGCTTCAATGTTAGTTATGTTTGTTATATGAACAGCATATTTGTAGAATGTCTGGAATAGAGTGAAGGATGTATGATAAAGGGCAGAATGTCAGACGGGCCTGCGTGCCCAATTCTTAACCCTTTTGAAATAAAGATCTATCTATCTATCTATCTATCTATCTATCTATCTATCTATCTATCTATCTATCTATCTATCTATCTATCTATCTATCTATCTATCTATCTATCTATCTATCTATCTATCTATCTATCTACTTGTGTCTCTATTGCCTTCTATCTTTCCTGTTGTCACAATGTATTCTAGCTTGCCTAGCCGTAGAACGTGTCCTAAGAATTTAGATTGCCTGTTTCTGACATTTTTTGTTGTTTGTCTCGTCTCTCCGAGCTCTCTCAGAGCCTCCTCGTTTGATCTCTTTGCTGTCGTCCATGGTATTCGCATCATTCTTCTAAGGAAAAATATTTCAGTGGCTTACAGCTGGGGTTGTACTTCATTAGTGACCAAATATGTCACGCATCCGTAAAATAAAATTGGCTGGATGTAGCGTTGGTATCAAACAGCAGGATAGTCTTAACGTTTGTATTAAAGAGCTTAAGTTTGGTTCCTGTTTTGATGGGGTTTTTTTATGCCCATATATTGTTATGTTGGATAAATGCCGTCCTGGTCTTTGTTATTCTAGATTTAACATCCTTTTCCGCTCCCTGGATTTGTCATCTACGTTGCCTAAATATGTGAAATTACTTCCTGGATTGGCACTCTTTCATTTTCAGTGGGATTATTGTAAGTGCACGCGCTTTTTTGTTGTTGTCCGTATGTAGTCGTCTTATCTTATATCTTATATCCTTCCCGTGCCGTTAAACGTCACATAGGGCTCGCAAAGTAGTTCGCCAGTTTTTCCTGTCTTCGGCGAGTCTTTCAAGCTCATCAAAGGATTTCATGTCTGTTAATTTGGCCTCTCTTAATAATGTCCTCTTCAGAGTTTCACGTGGTCTGCCTCTTTTTCTTTGGCCTGTTGTGTTCCACTTGATAGCTTGTTTTGGGATTCTCTGATCATTTCTTCTCATCAAGTGACCAACATATGTCCATCTCCTTTTCCTGATCACCCATGAGACTGGTTGTTGTTCAGTCATCTGTCTTATCTCTGCATTGTTCTTGAATTCATTCCACTTGATGCCGAGTATTTTCCTTAGGCATTTGTTTTCAAAAGAGTCTAATTTTAATCAAATTCTAATCAAATCAAAAGACTCTTTTTATGTAGTCGTAGTTTATCTGAATTCATGTGTAGACTCTCAAGTGTCTCATGAGTTTATGTATGGCTGTGTATGCTCATATATAGTAACATATTCTTCAGTCTTGAACCTAGGAACTAGTATCATAGCACTCGGAGCTCGCCCGTACATGCTCCGCTCTATATTTTAGTAACCACCGAAAAGTATGAACATTAATTGTGCCAGTCAGCTGTTGCTTCTGGCAACCTCGAGTTGTACCAGCCAGCCACCCGGGGCCTTCCTTCCCCCCATCCCCTTCCTCACACCTCTGTCCTTCGTCCTCTGTAGATATATATTATCAGTACGTGCCCTTCCCTCCTCCTCTACCAGTTCCGTGGCCATCGACTTCAGTATATCCGTCCTGCCCATTAATTCATTCATTCATTTTCATGTCCCTTGTGGAACTTTGCCTTCCTAACAGCTCTCCTATAGGCCTCTCGGTTGTGAGCAAGATGCCCTGCTGCTGATACATCCATTTGCAGATCATCAACGATGTCTTGCAGCCATCTTCGTCTTGGTCTTCCTCTCTTTTTCCCATTATGTATCCTTCCAAGACTGTCTTCTCTTAATTCTCATAACGTTTAATATGTTCAGAATATTTGTTTTCTCTGTTTGACCCTCTTTACTTGCCAGCCTTCTTCAATATTAAGTTCCTGTAGTATGGATATATTTGTTCTTTTTTGTGTTCATGATATTTGAAGAACTCTTCTGTAGCATTTATATTCAAAGACATTTATGTGTTTCTCAGCTGTTTTGTTAGTGTCCAGGTCTCACAGCCATATGCTGCAATGGGAAAGATGCATGCCCTTAAAAATTTTATTTTTGTAGTTCGGTCTGTTCCTCTCCACAGATTCTTTAGTTTTTTACTTTCTGAAGAGCGATGATGTCCTCTTTTTAATATCCCTCATTGTATCTCCATTATTAATTAGCACTGATCTAAGATATTCAAAACACTCCACTTCTTCCAGTTTTTCTTCATTGATACATATTTCAGCTGCCTTATTTGTTTTGTCAGTTGTCATCAGTTTATCATGTCCATAGAAATCATAATATTACTATTTCATAAATCAAACCATTCTTTAAGATTAACTTTTCTTTTTTTACCTGTGTTTATATTCTAAATGTGCAGGAAATTTTAATTAAAAAAAAAAAAGAAATTGTGTCATTTACAATAAATTTCGGGGGCGTGTTGGCTGAGTAGGTAGCCGCCGCGTCTACTAATCCCATGGTATCGGGCTCAAGTCCAAACCAGCAGTGGGGATTATTTTCTGGTACCACCACGCCAAGAAAAGGTCCCGGGCTCCACCCAGCCTCTAAAAATGAGTACCAGAGAAATCTGGGAGGGTAAATTCGGTCAGGCGCGATACTGACCATATCACACTTTCATGTGCCGAAGGTGGCGGAAAATACGGGCCTAACACCGTATTCCCCAATGTGCCTTAATGGCATGGAAACGGGGATTTTACCTTACCATTAACTTTTACAATAAATGTCGCAATAATATTTAACTTGTATCTCGGTTAATGCTGGTGAATTCGTCTATTTTTCGTGTTGACAGATGAAAGAGAACTTCCCCCAAGAGGCAAAATGCCAAGTTATAGCAAAGTATTCTTTTCTTTACCACATAATTACCTTAATGTCGCATAAGGCAGTGGACTGTCTGTATAATCTAGTTAGGGAAAATTTATCCATGGAAATAACGAAATATGTAGGTTAATAGGCTAATGTAACTATTGGCCTTCAAGGCCAAACACAGGAATTGACACGTTTAACATGTTCTTATGATGACAAATTGATCAATCACAGTATGATTTTCCTTTTTTTTTTTAACTGGATACTGGATAAAACCTAGCTAAACTGCTGCTGATCCCATAAGCTGCTTCATTATACCCAGGACATGCCCGTGAGTGTTCTGCATTGGACCCGAGGATGCTATTTAGAGTTTCTTTGCTGATCTTTAAGCTGTAAAGTGCTCTTGTTCTAGTTCCTAGTCAGGATTTGCTTGAACCTCCTCTCGCGTCGTGGAAGTCATTGAGGCGTACGTGGTGTGTACTTTAGAGAAAGTTTTTCTGGACCGATTTTTCGATTTGCTGTCTGACGGAGTGACACATGTCTTGCTTGTCCATTCTGATGTTTTCTAGTGGGTTAGCTTTTTTTTCACGCAAGATTATCAGCTTTTTTTCGTTGGTGTCTTCAACTCCGGACTGCCCTGAACAGTGTATCCATGTGATGTCTTGCGTCTACGATTAACAACTCACAAAATATCCAGTTAGAAGTTTCTTATATTTTTGTTCCTTAAACCGATGTCTGAATAAATACAGGAATAGTTTTTAATATAAGTATGTATATATAAAAAGACAGGCTCATACCGCCCTGACTTGGACACCTCAAGGGAAAAAAAAGAGGGACAGCCCGCTGGGAACAGGGACAGTACAGGAAGAAATAAAGGAAGCAGGGAAGACATAGTTTCAGCTATCCCGACTTACCCAGAACAGGACTGCTGGAGAGCCTTTGTTGATGACTTATGCTCCATTGGCAGTAGAGAGGACCGATGATTATGATATACAACTAAATATCTAAACATATACAAAGGCACTGCAGTAAAACTGTGATAATAAAATGTTAAAACTTATAAAAAAAGTTGTAACTCTTTCTCTCTAAAACAGCGTTGGCGGTGTTGCACACTTATCGAATCGAACTCAGAGGATTTTTCTACTTCCAGGAATATTGTCTACATAAAATAAAAACAATGGAAGATAAGACGCAACAAAGAAATATACACACTGTTTAACTCTCCGCTTATTGCAGCCGTAATGAAAAACAACAGAGTGAGATGACTTGGACATTTTAGAGACTAGAGGGGGACAGACAAACAAAGATTGTCTATACAGAAGTGATGACAGGGGACATGATCTATACAAGAGTGATGACAGGGGATATGGTCTATACAAGAGTGATGACAGGGGATATGATCTATACAAGAGTGATGACAGGGGATATGATCTATACAAGAGTGATGACAGGGGATATGATCTATACAAGAGTGATGACAGGGGATATGATCTATACAAGAGTGATGACAGGGGATATGATCTATACAAGAGTGATGACAGGGGATATGATCTATACAAGAGTGATGACAGGGGATATGGTCTATACAAGAGTGATGACAGGGGATATGGTCTATACAAGAGTGATGACAGGGGATATGGTCTATACAAGAGTGATGACAGGGGATATGGTCTATACAAGAGTGATGACAGGGGATATGGTCTATACAAGAGTGATGACGGGGATATGGTCTATACAAGAGTGATGACAGGGGATATGGTCTATACAAGAGTGATGACAGGGGATATGGTCTATACAAGAGTGATGACAGGGGATATGGTCTATACAAGAGTGATGACAGGGGATATGGTCTATACAAGAGTGATGACAGGGGATATGGTCTATACAGAAGTGATGATAGGGATATGGTCTATACAGAAGTGATGACAGGGGATATGGTCTATACAGAAGTGATGACAGGGGATATGATCTATACAGAAGTGATGACAGGGGATATGATCTATACAGAAGTGATGACAGGGGATATGATCTATACAAGAGTGATGACAGGGGATATGGTCTATACAGAAGAGTGATGACAGGGGATATGGTCTATACAGAAGTGATGATAGGGATATGGTCTATACAGAAGTGATGATAGAGATATGGTCTATACAGAAGTGATGATAGGGATATGGTCTATACAGAAGTGATGACAGGGATATGGTCTATACAGAAGTGATGATAGGGATATGGTCTATACATAAGTGATGATAGGGATATGATCTATACAGAAGTGATAACATGGGATAGATCAAGAGGTAAACCTAGACAACTATGCCGAGACAACTTGGAATAAGATATACGCGCTCTTGGAATCGACAACTGCCAAGAAAAGTTCAAGAACAGAGAGGATTAAGATATGACTTGTATGCAGCAGTAAGCCTCAATGGCTCGAAAAAGGTGCTGAATTTAGCAACTGCTCAAAAGAGGAAGAGAAAATAAAAAGTAGCCAATTTCTAATCTACCGTGTACTTTTAAGTTATAAGAGTTAACTACCTTCCTGTTTCTTTCTGCCAAAGTATCTCATCAAAATTTGTTCTGGCAGAGCTTGGAAACTATTTCAAGAGTGAAAGAGTTAAAGAAGTCCTTTGTTAATTCAGATGATTGTAAGTCGAGTGGACGTAAGTCGAGGACTGTCCGTAATTAATTCTGAACTTTCTTCATAGTCTCTAGCAAATCAAAGTCCATTTTGTGCTATACAATTTAATTTTGTCTCACTTTACTAATATCATTTATTCTATCCTCTTTTCTCTTTCTTTTGTTGTTTGAGAAAAAAATATTGAATAATACTGACTCCCCGAGTTTCTTGTCACTCAGTCTAACTTGTCCTCACTAGATCCACCTCCTCTTCTTTTCTCTTTCTTTTCTTGTTTAAGAAAAAAATATTGAATAATACTGACTCCCCGAGTTTCTTGTCACTCAGTCTAACTTGCCCTCGCTGCCTTCACCTCCTCCTCTTTTCTCCTCAAATCATCTTTAACATCCTCGGTCTTTTGTCTGCGCAGATGCAGAGTTCCTGTGCTCGCATGGGTTCTACGTGAGCAGTGCCAATCTGTGCGACGGTTGGGTCGACTGCCGCTACACCCACGATGATGAGCTCAACTGTAAGTCTTGTTTTTCTGTTTGCTGGTGATGTTCATTTAGATGTTCATTTATATATTCATTAAATAATATGTTCATTAAAATGCTTATTTAGATATTCATTTAGATGTTCATTTAGATGTTCATTTGGATGTTCATTTAGATGTTCATTCAGATATTCATTCAGATGTTCATTTATATATTCATTAAATAATGTGTTCATTAAGATGTTTATTTAGATATTCATTTAGATGTTCATTAAGATTTTCATTTAGATGTTCATTCAAATGTTCATTTAGATGTTCATTTAGATATTCATTAAATAAGATGTCCATTAAGATGTTCATTTAGATATCTTATATCTTATATCCTTCCCGTGCCGTTAAACGTCACATAGGGCTCGCAAAGTAGTTCGCCAATTTTTCCTGTCTTCGGCGAGTCTTTCAAACTCATCAAAGGATTTTATGCCTGTTAACTTGGCCTCTCTTAATAATATCCTCTTCAGAGTTTCACGCGGTCTGCCTCTTTTTCTTCTCCCTGTTGTGTTCCACTTGATAGCTTGTTTTGGGATTCTCTGATCATTTCTTCTCATCAAGTGACCAACATATGTCCATCTCCTTTTCCTCATCACCCATGAGACTGGTTGTTGTTCAGTCATCTGTTTTTTCTTGCATGGAATTCACATTGTTACTGATAAGTGTTATGTCATCAGCAAAATCAAGATCTTCTAGTTGGGTCCATGTACCCAGTCAATACCTGTGTTACCTGTGCAGCATTTTTTCATTATGGAGTCATTTAGATATATGTGGGACAAATGTGGTTGTAATTCATACTAACCCAATTATATGTAAAAGGTGTTTAGATTGAATTTAAGTAATTTCCACTGTTGCTAATATCTTTTAGGAAACAAACTACTGAAAGAAAATTATTTAATTATGTTGATAATAATATAAACCAATGATCCATTGATGAAGAATCTTATTCGTGTTATCCTTTCTTTACGTGTATTGATTTTATGTGTAGGAGTGAATGAGAGATAGGATAGAGCGAAGAGAGAGAGAGAGAGAGAAAGAGAGAGAGAGAGAGATCGCAGGCCAGAATATTATTCGTGTTCTTTTCTTTCTTGTAAGATGTTAATGTGTAATCAATGTAATCAGCAAACTCCTGGTACCATCAAAATAACAAATAATATAAGAAATACGAGTAACGAAAAATATACATTATAGTCTATTTCTTTTTCAAATTCCTGCACTGTGGTTTATTAGAAGAATGTTGTGAATCCCCTGGACAGCAAAAATAACTAATGAAGAATGTATGAGAAGAGCTGGAGAGACCAAAAAAAAAATATTGTCCAAAAAAAAATAAGGTAGAGACAATGTACTTTCATAGGACATGCAATGAGAAGAGGGGGCATTGAAAATATTATAACAACAGGAAAAATAAAAGGAAGAAGATCATGAAGAAGACCAAGAGAAATGATACTGGACAGTCTGACGGGATGGTGTGAGAGGAGATCACCAACTGAGCTGATGGCCTGCATGAAGGATCGTGTACTCTGGAGAAGCATAATAGCCAACGCCAGTCGGCACGGCACCTGATGATGATGATGACACTGTGGTCCGGACGCTACAGGTAGGTTTGTCTCTGGTGCTACTGAATTGTCCTGAGATCCTTCTTTACATCACAGCGCAGATGGACACTGATCGTTTTAATCCGGAAGTTACCGGATATACCTGTTTAAAAAAACAAAAAAACAAAAACAAAAACAAAAACAAAAAAAACCTCGAAACTTTTCAAGGTCGTCGATTCCCGTACCTGGTTTATATTATGAAAAGAAAAACTAGTAAAACACGTAACCAGCGAAATCGGTTGAAGGATAATCAAGCCAGTAGGATGATGATGCTCAATTCGAATGAAGAAAAATCAGCAACCAAATTTTACACTAACATTTAATTAGGATAGCAACGAAATTTTACACTAATATTTAATTAGGATAGCAACGAAATTTCACACTAATATTTAATTAGGATAACAATGAAATTTCACACAAATATTTAATTAGGATAACAACGAAATTTCACACAAATATTTAATTAGGATAACAACGAAATTTCACACAAATATTTAATTAGTATAACAACGAACCCCCGTGTGGTACCCGGGATCTGCAAAGAATAGGACCACTGTACCCTACCATGCATGATCGTAAAAGGCGACTAAGGAGGGTTCAGCATAGGGCCAGCAACCCTATCTGGTAAAAAAACTATCAGACTGCTACAGAAACGGAAGCAAGGGAAAAAGCAAATGCAGGTGGAAGGAGAAATGCGTATCAGGAAACTGAGCCCATGAAGGTTGTGGATGAAAGCCAGCCACTGGAAGTCCCCAGCCCGACTGCAGACCTCCTGGAACCGAAACATAAGATGCAAATAGGCAGCTGGAATGTAAGAACACTAAACCAGACTGGAAAACTAGCACAAACCATCAAGGAAATGCACAGATACAAACTAGACATACTAGGAATACAAGAAGCAAGATGGACAGGACAAGGCAGAAGGAAATTAACAACACAGCACACAGAAGATACAATAATATGGTCAGGTAAAGAAGATCTTCATGAAGGAGGAGTAGCATTGATTATAACAAAAGAAGCATCAAGAGCATTGCTGAAATGGACCCCAATAAATGATAGATTATTATATGCACGGTTCAACTCAAGATTCACGAAGCTGTCTATTATAGTTTGTTATGCACCAACAGAAGCAGCTGAAGAGGAATTAAAAGAAGATTTTTACAACAGCCTCCAAGCAACAGTAGAAACAATACCCAAGCATGATATGCTACTCATCTTGGGCGACTTCAATGCAAAAGTAGGTGAAGGAAATGAAGATAGAGGAAGAATCATGGGAAGAGAAGGAATTGGAGAAATAAATGAAAATGGAGAAAGACTGTGCAGTTTCTGTGAAGAAAACATGATGACCATCGGAGGGACAATTTTCCAACACAAAAACATCCATAAGGTGACTTGGAGGTCACCAGATAAAACCACAGAAAACCAAATCGATCACATACTAATAAACAACAAGTGGAAACGGTCACTACAAGATGTACGAGCAAGGAAAGGAGCAGATGTAGGAAGTGATCACAACCTTCTGGTAGCAAAAATAAAACTAAAATTAAGGAAAGCCAAAATCGGAGAACACAGAAAGATACATTTTGTTACAAGCAAACTGATAGACCAGCAAAAAAGAAATGAATTCTCAATAGTACTTAAGAACCGCTTCAGTGTCCTACAAGACGAAGCAGAAATGTCCATATTAGAGTTCAATAAAACACTACAGGAAACAGCAAAAGAGGTGCTGGGATATCGGAAAAGGAGAAAAGAGGAATGGATAAGCGAGACCACATGGGAAAAGATAGAGCAAAGAAAAGAAATCAGGAAAAAATTACTGAACACCAAATCACAACGGCTTAAAGAACGAGTTTTAAGTAATTATGCACAAAAAGACAAAGAAGTGAAGGAATCATGCCGTCAAGATAAACGTCAATATTATGACAACTTAGCAGAAACAGCAGAGAAAGCAGCATATACAAATGACATGAAAACCATATATAAAATCACAAAGCAGATGACAGGTAACTTCAACACAAGATGTGAAAGTGCAGTAAGAACACAAAATGGACAACTGGTCAGTGGAGAAAGAGAAAAAATTGAAAGATGGAGGGAACACTTTAACACCCTACTAAACAGAACACAAGCAGCACAAGCAATAGACATACCTGAAGCCAAAACGGAACTAAACATCAATACAGGACCAATAACAATAAATGAAGTAAAGGAAGCGATAAAGAAGCTAAAATCAGACAGGGAACCAGGTGAAGATGAAGTGACTGCGGAGATGTTGAAAGCAGAAGAAACAGAAACACCAAAACAACTTTGCCGGATATTACAACAAATTTGGGATTTAGAAAAAGCCCCAGAGGAGTGGAAAACTGGTCTTATAGTAAAATTACCAAAGAAAGGTGACCTCAGAGAATGCGGGAACTGGAGAGGCATTACCCTACTGCCTCTCACCAGTAAAGTATTTTGCAGAATAATCATCAACAGAATTGTACCAACACTTGAGGAAAAACTTCGGAAAGAGCAGGCAGGATTTAGGAAAGGAAGATCATGCCTAGACCACATATTTGTACTTAGACAAATATTAAAACAGGCAAATGAGTGGCATAGCACAACATATGCATTATTCATAGATTTTGAGAAAGCCTTTGACAGTGTCAACAGAGATGCACTGTGGAAAATCCTAAGATGGCATGGCCTCCCCCATAAAATAGTTAATGTAATCAAAGCCCTATACGAGGGTTTTCAGTGCAAAGTTATCTGTGGAGAACATAGCTCCAGCAGCTTTAGGGTACAAACAGGAGTGAAACAGGGATGTGTACTATCACCAACATTATTTATCTTGGCAGTAGACTGGTTAATGAAGGAGGCAACATCAGACAAACGCAGAGGATTACAATGGACCCTTGACACAGTGCTGGAGGACCTTGACTTTGCGGACGATATTTGTCTATTATCAAGCAGTCACAAAGATATGCACGATAAAATAAAGAAGCTAACTCAGAATGCAAACAACATAGGACTAAAGATCAACGTAGGAAAGAAAAAGTTAATGAAGCAAAATGTGAACAACAGAAATGTACTCAGAGTAGATAACAAGTTAGTGGAGGAGGTCAACGAATTTGTATACCTTGGCAGCAGAGTAGTAGAAAATGGAGACAGCACAGAGGACATCAACAGCAGACTTACTAGAGCAAACCAGGCTTTTGCAATGCTGCAGAATATATGGAAATCCAAAAAACTAAGCATAAATATGAAAATCAGGATATTTAAGAGTAATGTTCTAAGTGTACTACTCTATGGAAGCGAATGCTGGAAAATCACCAAAACCATAGGAAACAAGTTGAATTCTTTCCAGACTAAATGTTTACGAAGAATTAGAAAAATATTTTGGCCAAACACTATAAGAAATAACATCTTATTAGCAGAAATGCAGATGAAACCACTGACAACAATTATTGAGGAAAGATGCTGGCGATGGTTGGGACATGTGCTCCGAATGACTGACAACTCACTACCAAAAATAGCACTAAGATGGACACCACAGGGGAGCAGAAGTAAGGGTAGACCAAAAGAGACATGGAGAAGAACAACAGAAAGGATGTTGAGCAATAGAAGGCTCACCTGGGCAAGAGCAGAAAAAAAGGCGAAGGACAGGCATTTGTGGAAAACCCTTGCGGAAGCCCCATGTGCCCTGGGCACTTAAGGTTCAGAGAGAGAGAGAGAGAGATAACAACGAAATTTCACACAAATATTTAATTAGGATAACAACGAAATTTCACACAAATATTTAATTAGGATAACAACGAAATTTCACACAAATATTTAATTAGGATAACAACGAAATTTCACACAAATATTTAATTAGGATAACAACGAAATTTCACACAAATATTTAATTAGGATAACAACGAAATTTCACACAAATATTTAATTAGGATAACAACGAAATTTCACACAAATATTTAATTAGGATAGCAACGAAGTTTCACACAAATATTTCATTTCCGCTGATGTTAGTAAAGTGAGTTTTAATTATACATTAAAAAAAAAGTATAAGGTACCGAATGTTGTCCTGACAAACCCCGGTATTTCGGAAAATACTTCATGTAAGATGAAAGACAGGTACAATTTTCTGGTTTCCACGAAAAAAAAAATCCTAGAGTGGATCACTTGATGGACCTGTATTGTGTGCAGTGAAGGTAATTCTTTCACTTTGTTAGTTATTTAGACATTGGGACGGATATAAAAGATCACATTGTCTAAGCAATGTTTTAGTTCTGACATATCTTGTGTTGTTGTGATTAGCTGCTGAATTTGGCCTGATTGGTTCCTGCACGTTGCTACGCAACACTTACAGGACGAACAAGATGAGGACTTTCAATAAGAGGCTTCCGTGGACGTGAACTTAACAGAACAAAATGCAAAGGAAGCTAAAGGTGGAAATGCTGTCAGGTTCTGTGGAAATTGGCATTGATTTTTGCTGTTGTGTTTTATGCTGGTGCTGTTTTTATTCATTCATTCATTCTTTCTCTCTTTCTTCCTTCCTTTCTTTTCTTTTCTTTTCTTTCCTTCCTTCCTTCCCCCTCCCTCTCTCCCTTCCTTCCTTCCTTCCTTCCTTTCTCTTTCATTCTTTCTTTCTTTCTTCTTTTCTTTTCTTTTCTTTTCTTCCTTCCTTTCTCTCTTCCTTCCTTCCTTCCTTCTTTCCTTCCTTCCTTCCTTCCTTCCTTCTCCCCTCCCTCTCTCCCTTCCTTCCTTCCTTCCTTTCTCTTTCTTTCTTCCTTTCTTTTCTTTTCTTTTCTTTCCTTCCTTCCTTCCTTCCCTCCCTCTCTCCCTTCCTTCCTTTCTCTTTCATTCTTTCTTTCTTTCTTTCTTTCTTTCAATCTTTAAACCAAGAGTGAGGATAGTTACCTATTTTCTCTCACTTGTGCCCCTCCCTCCCTCCCTCCTCACCTGGCCCAGGCGGAGAGTGTAAATCTCCCAGGTTCCGGTGCAAGAATGGGGAGTGTATCAACGACACGGCCGTCTGCGACCATGTCTGTGACTGTGTACACTGCGAGGACGAGGCCGACTGTGGTGAGCAGCACGTGGTCATTTACTACCATAGTCACTTTTAACCCTGTTAAATAACAGTCAACTATATCAAGAGAACACTAACAGCATCATTACATCAAGATAGGACAGAAAAAAAGGTTAACTCTTTCACTCCATCACAACACTGCTCAGGGGGTGCTATATTTGCATGCGTATCAATGTTCAGAGTGATATCTAGGACATAAATTGAAGAGTAACACATTTCTAATTTTACATTGTAGAGTAATTTCCTTCCAGTTTCTTTCCGCCAAAATTTCCCCGTCAAAATTTATTCTGGCAGAACCAGCGAAATTAATGCAGGAGTGAATGAGTTAAAGTTAGCGTTGTCATGTAAATTCAATACCGCTGTGAAGATTAGAGCCATGGGTTATTAACTCTTAAACCATCAAATAAAAATCTCTAGACCACACAAATGTTTTATAATAAACAAAGCTTCCATATCTTTACTCGGGAAGCAACCGGGGGGAGGGGGGATATCTTACATCTTATATCCTTCCCGTGCCGCTAAACGTCACATAAGGCCCGCATGGTAGTTCGCCAAGATTTCCTGTCTTCGGCGAGTTTTTCAATCTCATCAAGGGATGTTATGCCCACTGAACTGGCCTATCTTAACAATGCCCTCTTTAGAGTTTCACGTGGTCGACCTCTTTTTCTTCAGCCTGTTGTGTTCCACTTGATAGCTTGTTTGGGGATCCTCTGATTGTTTCTCCTCACCACGTGACCGGCATATGTCCATCTCATTTTTCTGATCACCCATGAAGCAGATTGTTGTTTGTCTTATCTCTGCGTTGTTCTTGAATTCGTTTCACTTTATACCAAGTATTTTCCTTAGGCATTTGTTTTCATAAGAGTCTAATTTCTTGTCTGCTTCTTTAATTGTTTTCCAGCTTGCGCATGCATAAATGAGGGTGGATATTACATTTGGATTGAATAATCTTAACTTGGTTTTTGCGCTTATAACTTTTGAAGTCCATATGTTCTCAAGGTTCTTGAAGACCGATACTGCTTTTACTACTCTAATTCTAACTTCCTTTCTGGCGTCACCATCCTGGTCTATGTAGCTGCCGATTTATGCAAAATGGTTTACTTCTTCAACAGCTGTTCCTTCTACAATCAATCAATCGAGCATCGGATTTGGGGGGTGGGAGGGGGGGAGGGAGGTATAGTAGTTAAAAATTCTAATTTCAAAAATATCTATAAATATAACTACATCAGTGTTTTGAAATGGGATAAAAAGACTTGACTTTTGGTAGGGGGTGGGGGTCCATCCTAAAATTCTCCCTTTCTCGTCCCACTTCTGGAACTGGGACAGTGTTACAGATGTCGAATTGTCGTTGTAGGTTTTTGTTTCTTCAGTTTTTTTTAAATTGCCTCCACTCAGATTGCCTCCATGCAATGCTGCCTTGTTAGCTCCATGTTTTGATTTCAAATAAATTCCACATGCGTGTTTCATCACATTTCTCCTTTATTTTTATTTTCAGTTTTCAGCAAAAGAACTATATTCCAGTTTCAAATGTACTTTCATTTTCAATGAGATCGTGAATGCTTTTTGTTTTGTTCTTTAAAAAAAATTTTTAATTCAATGATCACGTGACATTTTCCAGCCCTGGATTACTGCGACGGGAGCAGGAACTATTTGTGCCGCGGCTCGCTCCGATGCCTCCGACATGAGCACGTGTGCGACGGCGTCAACCAGTGCAGGAACACGTTTGTGGGCATGGACGAGTGGTTCTGCAGTGAGTATCAAAGAAGCCGCGTCGTCAGTAACCGCTGAATGAGATCATTTAACCAAGGCAGTGGGGGGAGGGGGTGGTGAACAAAACTGGGATCATGATATGAGAATCAGCAAAAGTTTTCGATGGGGTCGGGCGATATTGAAATAGAAGAGCCAGGAATGAAAAGACATGTTCCTGCCATATTTATGAAGAAGTCAATGTCGCACGAGTTGCTTGAATGAAGTGGATCCTACAGAAATGTGTGCATTTATGAACGAGTCGAAATCTAGCGTCAAATAATACCAAAAATAAAAAAAGGAGGAGCTGGATAAAAATCTTTGAGGTGTTGGAGTGGGGCATGATCCAAAACAGGTTGGGAGACACTGGTTTGGTGACTTCACAGGTCTGTTCTTAAAGTCGATAATGCTCTCATGGGGCCCAGGTTTACAGCTGGCGGCTGGTCAAGTTTTGTTTTGTTATGTATTAATCTCCACGCGAACAAGGGGCGTCTGTCCTCCCACGTCTAAAATAGCTGGCAGTATTCAAGAGGAGTTAGAGAAATCTGTTATCTGAGGGAACATTTAGTAAGTAAAGGAGATGCAGGCAGACAGACAGACAGAGAGACAGAAATATAGATAGAGTGAAAGATACAGGTAGACAGACAGACAGATAGATAGATAGATAGATAGATAGATAGATAGATAGATAGATAGATAGATAGATAGATAGATAGATAGATAGATAGATAGATAGATAGATAGATAGATAGATAGATAGATAGATAGATAGATGTTAAAGCAAAAGACAGGAATATATCTATACTATTCTATATTACTTAGCAATATATAATTATATCCACATCAAATCTTCATAATTATGTATATCTACATCAAATCATAATAATTATGTATACCCACATCAGATCTTCATAGTTATGTTTATGCACACTACACTATATCAAATCTTCATAGTTATGTTTATGCACACTACACTATATCAAATCTTCATAGTTATGTTTATCCTCACTACACTATATCAAATCTTCATAGTTATGTTTATCCACACTACACTATATCAAATCTTCATAGTTATGTACACCCACATCAAATCTTCATAAAGATCCCAAAAGTATATCTGGGACGTCCTTGATCTGAAAACCTCTTTCGCACCCGCAGAAAACACCAGTAGCTGCTGGAACATCTCACGAACCCCTTTCCAGTGCCAGGAAGGCCGATGTCTGAGTCTAGATGTGAAGTGTAACCACTATAAGGACTGTCTTCTTGGAGAGGACGAGGACAACTGCAGTAAGTTCCTTGGCAGTATCCGTTCTCTAATCTGTTGGCAGTATCCGTTCTCTAATCTGTTGGCAGTATCCGTTTTCTAATCTGTTGGCAGTATCCGTTCTCTAATCTGTTGGCAGTATCCGTTTTCTAATCTGTTGGCAGTATCCGTTCTCTAATCTGTTGGCAGTATCCGTTCTCTAATCTGTTGGCAGTATCCGTTTTCTAATCTGTTCCACCGTCAGTCTCTAGTTCTGTGTGTGGAATGTGCTATATCTTCACTATGTCACTGTTTGTGGTTTCATTCTGTTCTCATCGCTGCAGTTCTAAAGAATACAAGGCACCTTCTCAATATCGGTTCTCTTGTTCAGTCTATTGTTTGACTTCTTGTATGATCCTTGTTATAACTGAAATATTTTGGCCACATTAAACGTTACGAGAATTTAGAGAAGACCGTCTTGGAAGGGTTCATAATGGGAAAAAGAAAGAGAAGGAGGACCAAGGCGAAGATGGCTGCAAGACGTCGTTGATAATCTGCAAAAAAAAAAATGGACGCATCAGCAGCAGGGCATCTTGTTTACAACCGAGAGGCCTACATGAGAGCTGTTAGAGAGGCAAAGTTCCACAAGGGAACAAGTCGTACTTAACCATCACAGTGTCATTTCCCCTGCTATAAATTTTTCTCCTTCTTCTTCTTCTTCTTCCTACTCGCCTGCCGATCAGATGACCACTCGAGCGGATTTCTTTTCTCTGACGGAGTCAGGCCAGCTTCGAGATATGGGTACCAGGAGTTTCCCTAGGAAAACGAACGGCAGCGAGGACAGGTGGTGGCATCCCTACATCAGATGCTACAGTGACCTAGCAATATGACGGCTTCACATCTCTAAGGCATGCAAGTGCTACAAGTCATAGGAGACCATACAGCACTGCATTCCGTCACCAAACTGTAGACAGATCTGGTTGTTTCTTGTTTGATAAAAGTGGCCTGCCTTTTATAACTACTTACAATGTTTTAAATCTCAAACAATTAAATAAATCTCCATAAACAACTCAACCCTTTCATCTCCCTCTCCTTTTTTCTTTTTAACTTTGATTAAAACAGGTTTCCCGGCATGCCCTCCTGGCAGTTTCCGGTGTGATAATCATAAATGTGTGCCAATGACCGAACGGTGCGATGCTATCAACAACTGTCTGGACTGGTCGGACGAGAAAAACTGTGGTAAGCATTTAACGTCGACTTACGTACACACTCCCCCCTCCCCCAAACCACAAAAAGTCACCTAATTATTAGTATGTCAAAAGTTTGTTTTTTTTTAAAGGTAAAATCCCAGTCTCCATGCCATTAAGGCACATAAGGGATACGGTGTTAGGCCCGTATTTCCAAGACCTTCAGGACATGAAAGTCAGATGTGGTCACGTATTAATCCTGGCCTCATTTACCTGTCCAGACTTCTCTGGTACTCATTTTTAGAGACGTAGTTATCAGTATCTCAAATCATTGGATAATGTGATAATATCATAGATAACTCAGCCGTCTGCAATTTTTACGATATTTTTGTTTTTCAGTAAAAGTAATGTTTATTAACGACCGTATGTGGGATCGGCCATCTGGCTGTAAGTCGGGGCGTGGCTGTACTACAGCAAAGCTAGATGCAGTAGAATCGATCGCTTATATGTGCTTTTACAATTTATAGCAGCAGCACTTTATATATTTAATACTGCTAGTACTCTTACTGTTTTATATTGTCAGTACTGTATATTAAGTATATTGTATGTGTATAAACATCGTGCTTTGTGTCTTCTAGACACAGTCCAATGTCCTTCTAGTCATTTCCGGTGCAACAGCGGCCAGTGCATTCCGTCAACACAACGGTGTAATCACTGGCCTAACTGTCCGGACAAGTCTGACGAGCAGGGCTGTTGTAAGTACCGATCTCACACCCACCACTCCCTATATTCTATGTAACAATTCTTGTCAAAGTTCTGACTGTAGCAGAGCCCAAACGGCTGTCCTCTAATGCTCAGTAATGTGGTAATTACCTTTGGCGATAACAGTGACATTTTCCGTGGAAATGACGGTGAACATTATGTTGGTGATGACTGTGAAAATGAAAAAGAATTTCCGTGACTTTTGTGGCTCTCCGAGGTAATTAATAATTAATTATGTTCTTTTGTACCTCCACTCAGGGGCTGAAAAAAAAAGCCGCCATATCGCGCTCCCAATCCGACACAATGATGTGTTTCAACACCTTCACCACATCGGCTATACCAGCTCACAGTTTCAGTGAGACAGAAGACAAGATTCAGACGGGACAAGACAAGAGAAGACACGCTTTTAACAAAAGATTTCATTGTTCTGTAACTTCAAGAACAACATCTTCTTTTGTTGTTTCTGGTGCAAATTTCCAGATGTCTGTTTCATATTTCATCTATTTCCAAGTTTAACAAAAATAAACCAATACTCTACCCAGTCAGTCAGTCATTTGCGTGTTCCTTGCGGAACTTTGCCTCCCTAACAGCACTCCCGTAGGCCTCTCGGTTGTGAGCAGGATGCCCTGCTGCCGATGCGTCCATTCGCATACCATCAGCGATGTTTTGCAATTATTTTTGCCGTGGTCTTTCTCTCTTTCTTTTGTCCCATTATGTATCCTCCTCTATATTATCGTGACGTTTAATGTGTCCAAAATATTTAAGTTTTCTCACTTTAATCTTCTTTACTAGCCAGCCTTCTTCAATATTAAGTTCTTGTAGTATGGATATGTTTGTTCTTTTCTTTTGTGTGTCTATGGTATTTGAAGAACTCTTCTGTAGCATTTACTTTCTACTAGCACCAGTTTTATTGGTGCCTTTCACATTTCACTAACATAAAATGATGCGCGCTCTCTCTCCTCCTCTTTCTCCCTCACCTCCCGCTCTCTCTCTCCCCCTCTCTCTTTCGTCCCTCAGTGGTCAAGACACATTGGGCTGCTGCTAGCAAGAGATCTCTACGTCTTTGCATCCTTAACTCTCTTCTTGATTCTCCCCATTGTCAGTCCCTTTGTTTCCCAGCATTCTCTCCACTATAAGTCTCCATGCCTCTTCGGGTCGACCCAAGCTTCTCTCACCCTGTCCCCGTGGAGTCCATATCAAAGCTGCTCCCGTGGTAAAGACTCTTCTGTTATTCTCACAAAGTGGCCAGTCCTTCGCCACTTCCTGCTTTCAATCACTTACCAACACTGGAGTCATGACGGTCTCTTAACAAGATATCGTGACTTGTGGTCTTTGGTGGCGGAACACTCCTTTGAACGTGGACTCCTGGATATATATAGCATAGTACATCATCTTCTTCCTTCTATATACGCTCTTACGCAGACATTCCCAGACTTATATAGTTAACTTGTTTTGACTGGTTTTGCTGTTAATTAAAGGGTTTCTTTTGCTGGTGCTGTAAATTAACTAGTTTTGAATGACACTCCGTTAGTTAAATGGTTTTGATCCGCTGTGACGAAAATTAATTGGTTTTGACCGCCTGCAGTGTTAAGGTTTTTTTTTTGGAGGGGTGGTCGGGGGTGGGGGTGAGAGGAGGGAGCTGCTGGCTGTGCTATTATTTGGCCCCTCGGTTTGTTAACTGGCTTTGATTGGGTGTTCTATTTTTAGCTAGGTTTGATTGCGTGTTCGGTTTTGTTAATTGGCTTTTGATTGGCTGTTCTATTTTTAACTAGCTTTGATTGGGTTTTCGGTTTATTAGTTGGTTTTGATTGGCTGTGATAACATGTGCGCTCATATACGATCTTCCTTTCTCCTTCCAGCCTACCGCCTATGCCAGGAAAACGAGTTCAGCTGTTCCAACGGGGAGTGCGTTCCCATGTCCACAGCCTGTTATGGTGGCAAAAGAGGCGGTGAAAGAGGATGCCAGGACAATTCACATCTGATCAACTGTGGTCTGTATAGCAGGACTTATCCCATTATATAAACTGTGGTCTGTATAGCAGGACTAATCCATTATATAAACTGTGGTCTGTATAGCTGGACTTATCCCATTATATAAGCTGTGGTCTGTAAAGCAGGACGTGTCCCATTATACAAGCTGTGGTCAATGTAATAGAAAATGTCTCATCTTATAAACTGTGGTCTGTTTAGTAGGACATGCCCCACGACATCAGTTGTGGTCTGTGTAGTGTGGCATGTCCCGTCATATATGCTGTGCCATGTGTAGCGTTTGCTTTTAATGTATAATACAGAAGTGCATTCATAAATATCTCTTTTAGATACACTGGTGGCGAGACTCTTCGGATGCCGAGCGTGGAGTGAAACTCCTCCGGGCCAAAGAAGAAAATGCGAAAAAGAAATTAGGGCTGCCGTGCAGGTGATGGAAAAGATAAAGTGAAGCTTAGTCGGTATGTCTAGTGGTCTCGCGGCGAGAGCTACTCATACTACGGCACCTCTGCTCTAGAGACCGGCCACGTCCGTTCTACACCCATACTGGTGAAATATGCCTAAACCGGCTTAAACCAAGGGTGAAACTTGATGGCTACGCACGTCACGGTACCTCCGCTCTAGAGGTCGGTCACGTCCTAAACACGCCCATACTGGGATAATACGCCTAAACCTGCTCAACCCAGGGATGAAACTTACTAGTGGCGAGGATTCGTCCTGGACAAAAGCTCCGTCCTGGTCACAACTAGGAAGGGTAGCGGCCACGACCACAAAAAGCTGAATTCGGAGACACTGGACCAGTGCAGTCTAGATAGGCAACCACCTCTCACCTGACGGGGATGTATGCGTATCCTAATCACGCTGAGGTTTTCCGGTGAGAAAGTCCAACGCTGGACTGAATGGGCAACCCCCTCTAACCCGGCGGGGATACACATTTATCCCAAAACACGTCGAGGTTTTCTGGTGAGAAAGTCCAACTCTAGGCTGGATGGGCAACTACCTCTCACCCAGCTGGGATATACTGATATCCAAAACAAATCGAGGTTTTCGGGTGAGAAAGTCCAACTCTAGACTAAACTGGTGCATGGAAAACTCCGGTGTCACTCATTCCCGCTTCTGAGACCCACCAAGAATACAGACTCAAGCCCTCCCATACTTTGAACCTCTTGTGCTCCTCTCGTGGATCTCGTGGACCACGGGACCTATCGAGGACAACAGGAGCAAATTCAGGAGGATCACTGGGCGGTCTTGGTGGTAGAAGCGAACGAAGAAAAAGAAGATCTCTTCTAGATGTCTGTGAGATATCCGTCCATTTTACGTGTATTTCCTCCCTCGTGTTTTGTGTCTCGTCTGTGACGCCAATGCATTTCATGGGTGTTTTAATTATGTCTGCGTCTCACTTGTCTTATTTTCTAAACAGTATTTTTGTCTGATTACCTGTTTCTTTTTTTTAATATCCGTCCATATTCTAGACCATATTTTGGTCTGATTACCTGTTTGACCGTCAATATTCTAGACTGTGTTTTCGTCTGCCAGTTTGTTTGCGCCTTTGATTTTCTATATAGATCTTGTTTTTTTCTTTCTGCCTGTTGTTTATGTGTCAGTATTCTAGTCCATGTTTTCGCCTGTCCGTCTGTTTGTCTGTCAAGATTTTAGATCATGTTTGCATCCACCTGCCTGTTGTTTGCCTGTCACTAATCTAGACCATGTTTGCATCCACCTGCCTGTTGTTTGCCTGTCACTATTCCATACCATGTTTGCATCCACCTGCCTGTTGTTTGCCTGTCACTAATCTAGACCATGTTTGCATCCACCTGCCTGTTGTTTGTCTGTCACTAATCTAGACCATGTTTGCATCCACCTGTCTGTTGTTTGTCTGTCACTAATCTAGACCATGTTTGCATCCACCTGCCTGTTGTTTGCTTGTCACTATTCCATATCATGTTTGCATCCACCTGCCCGTTGTTTGTCTGTCACTAATCTAGACCATGTTTTCGTCCGGCCGCCTGTTTTTTGAACATACTCTAGACAATGTTTTCATGTGTACGCATGTTGATATACATAGTTTTTTTAAATACATGTATTATACGATTGTGCTTTTATTACGTGTACACTCTCTAAGCCTCTACTGCAGTGTAAGAGGGCGGGGCTTTAAACGTCATCGGGCATTTCAAAAGACCGTCCGTCACTCAAACACGTGACTAAAATAAAACTAGACGTACCAGTTTCAATGCCCTGTATGAATAGGGAGTTTTCGTTAAATTTTAATAAGAGTGAAGCTTGTTACAGGCTCTTTGCTCTTGTCCATATTGAAACTTCACCACGAAATCACACCGTAACTTTGTTACGTGTATGTTCTTACAGTAAATCACACTGTAACCCTGTGGCATATATGTTCTTACAGTAAATCGCATAGTAACTCTGTTACATATATATATATCCTAACAGTAAATTAAACCGTAACTCTGTTACATGTATGTCCTTACAGTAAATCTATAGCTGTATGCCTGTACAGTAAATCACACTGTAACTCTGTTACATATATGTCCTTACAGTAAATTACACAGTAACTCTGTTACGTGCATGTCCTTACAGTAAATCACACCGTAACTCTGTTACGTGCATGTCCTTACAGTAAATCACACCATAACTCTGTTACATATATGTCCTTACAGTAAATTACACCGTAACTCTGTTACGTGCATGTCCTTAACAGCAAATCACACGTGCCAGGTAGGACAGTACAAGTGCCTGAAGAGTTTCTGTATCGACCAGGACCAAGTCTGTGACAGTAATCAAGACTGCACCCTTAACACATTGGACGAAGAAGGCTGTGGTAGGTACACACCTTTCTCTCTCTCTGTCTCTCTCTCTGTGTCTCTCTGTGTCTCTGTGTCTCTGTGTCTCTGTCTCTCTATCTCTGTCCCTCTGTCTGTCTCTCTATCTCTCTCTGTCTGTCTGTGTCTGTCTCTCTGTCTCTGTCTCTCTCTATCCCCATCTCTCTCTCTGGCTCTCTGTCTCTCTCTGTCACTGTGTCTATCTTTGTTTTTCTGTCGGTCTATCTGCCTTTCTCTGTCTCTTTATATCTGTCTCTCTCTATCCCCATCTCTCTCCCCTCTCTCTATCTATCTCTCTCTGTTTCTCTCTGTCTCTCTATCTCTGTCTCTCTCTATCCCATCTCTCTCCCCCACTCTTTTTCTCTCTCTCTCTATCCCTATCTCTCTGTTTCTCTCTGTCTCTCTATCTCTGCCTGTCTCCTTATCTCTCTCGGTCTCTCTGTCTGTCTCTCTCTATTCCATCTCTCTCTGCTCTCTGTCTGTCTGTCTCTCTATCCCCATCTCTCTCTGCTCTCTGTCTGTCTCTATCCCCATCTCTCTGTCTCTCTCTGTCTCTCTCTCTATCCTCATCTCTCTCTGCTCTCTGTCTGTCTGTCTCTCTCTATCCCCATCTCTATCTGCTCTCTGTCTGTCTGTCTGTCTCTCATCAGGACATCAGCTTCACACGCCTCTAAATTAAATCTTCTAAAAAACTGAAGTGAACTGAACACCCACAGGCAAAGACCCTCTGTCTGAAGACACAGCACTCTCATAGTTCTCGAGATATGCACTTGATTTTCTTCTTCTTCCTTTTCTCTTCTTCTTTTTCTCCTCTTTATTCTCTCTTTCTTCTTCTCCGTCATCGTTTTTCCTCTTCCTCCTCTTCTTCTTCCTTTTCGTTGTTTAAAATCTTCCTCCTTTTTCTTCTTCTTTCTCCTCTTCAATATCTCATATTCTTCCTCCTCCTCTTCTTCCTCTGATATCCCTGGAACTGCGGAATATTGATCTTCAGAAGATTTAAAACGAGAGCTCCTGCGTGGACTGAAACGTCATAAAGATAACTGTCAGCCAAAAGCCGGACTGAAAGAACTTATCAGCCTCGCACCGTGAACCTCAGGATGAGGATGGATAGGGTCTGTGGATCTCGTTCTCCGACATCACCATTCTAAAACAACAACAACAAAAACAAAAACAATAACAACAACAAAAACAACAACAAACAAAAACAATAACAATAACAACAACAACAACAACAAAAACAAAAACAATAACAACAAAAACAACAACAACAACAACAAAAACAACAACAACAAAAACAACAACAACAAAAACAATAACACCAAAAAACAACAACAAAAACAACAACAACAACAACAAACAACAACTATGTAGCATAGCCTTGTAAGTAATGATTATAGTTGTTATTATTATTATTATTATTGTTATTAGTATTAGTGACATGATCAGGAATATAGTTCAGAATGTATTGGGGGGCAGGATAGTAGAGCAAACGGCGACAAAGAAGGTATAGTTAGAGGAGCGAGGAACGGATACTCGGTACTTCAAAGACCTGATCAAAGGTAAAACCGTATCGATAGATCTGATAGATCGTGAGAGTGGTCCAGTTCTAGAGGTGCGACTTCGCGCGCACATGCAGTAGCCCAGGGGGAACAATTGACCAGTAGATCAAAGACTGAACAGAGAACGGACTAGGTCCCGAAGCAGGTAACATGAAAGAGATGGTGGACTTGTTAATGGGAGGTAACAATTAGACGACGGAGATGAAAGCGACTAAAGCGAAGACGCCAGTTGCGACCGGTTTTGGCGTGGTCAGAACTTACGAATATAAAGAAGGGAGGAGGATTCAGAAAGGCAGAGAGAGGAGAGCAGATGAGGATTCAGGAGGCAGGGGGAGGTGCAGGCAGCTGCAGGTAGACAGATTAGGACTCAGCTGCAGGTAGAGAGAGGATTCAGCAAGAGAGATGTAGAGATAGAGACACAGTGTTAGATTGAACTAGTGTAGCAAGAGATCGTACAGTAATTGTTACCAAGAGCTTTTGTATTACTGAATATTGTGAACGCTGCTTAAATACTGCTTGTAGAATTATGAGAATTTTGATATTGTGATTTTGTGAGATTTCGTGCTACTATGATGAAAATAATGAAATGTGTATAATCTTGCCTATGCCTATTATTACAAGTGAGTTATCAGCTATACGTATTGATCATATTGATATTATTTGTCAAATTAAAATGAATCAGTGAAATGTTCATGAGAAATCATTTATTGCCATTTATGTGAAACTTCAATGTGAGATGTGAGGAGGAAAGAGTAACTGCTTGAATAATATGATAGTACAAAGAACATCTTCTTGAACAATAATAGAAAAACAAAGAAACATTGTTATAACAACAACAACAACAACAACACAAAACGTTGTTTCTATGCTTTTGATATCATCATCATCAGCATCATCGTCGTTATCATTATCATCATCATGAGCTATCTACACGGGGGAAAGTCTGACAACTAGCAAAACTGCCGCCTGTCCAATTTCTCGTGCTGGCCATCCATCCATCTTCTTTCCTGTCGTCCTCTTGCTATTTCTCAAACACACAGGCATAAACACAACAGTTTAAGCCCAAAGAGACTGACCTGCCCCTCAGATCATATACCGTCATTCATTCATTTGCATGTCCCTTACGGAACTTTGTCTCCCTAACAGCTTTCCTGTAGGCCTCTCGGCTGTGAGCAAGATGGCCTGCTGCTGATGCATTCATTTGCAGATCATCAACGATGTCTTGCAGCCATCTTCGCCTTGGTCTTCCTTTCTTTCATTTTCCGATTATGTACCCTTCCAAGACGGTCTTCTCTAGATTATCATGACGTTTAATGTGTCCAAAATATTTAAGTTTTCTTTGTTTAATACTCTTTACTAGCCAGTTTTCTTCAATATTAAGTTCTTGTAGTATGGATATATATAATTTTTTTTTATGTTCATGTTCCTAGTTTATTTTTCTTTTTACTTTGATGCAAGGGTTTTTCCTTAGTAACACTGTCAGGATTTTGTCCGTCATCACAATTACTAGTACTGACCTCTGTCTCACACTCTTCCCCAGTGTTAAAATTAGATCTATCTGGCCTGGGGGACTCGCCACCAGATCTTTTTTCCTATTCGACTTTCCATGTTGCTGTTTGAGTTTCTTGGTATATTTCCAGAAGATAGTTTACCGTTGCTTTCCTTCCGGGCAGTGACTTTACTAGTCAGTGATCGTAGCCATTGTCCCTAAATTGAGATCATCTGCCTACCATCATAGAATGGTAACCCATAACCAACATTATCTGTCGGCTGCTCTCCCATTCCATCCGCCACCTGCTCCAATGACTTCACGTCACCCTAATCGGGAGAAGGGAGCTATAGGGGTACTCCACCTTGCCCATGGGTGTCCCGTAGACTGTGACGGAGGTAAGGAGGCGTCTTACTTCTCTTTTGATAGGGGATAGCACTACCCCCTTGACCATTCATATACCGTATTAAACACAATAGCCTGAAGAGCGTGTTATCTGCACCTAACTCATATTGGTTCTGGATGTTGCAGAGTACGCTTGCCCGTATGGGAAACTGATCTGCACGTGTTTTGATCAAGAAATGAACTGCGAATACAAGAACATCTCTGAAATTCTCTTGCCTATTGAAGAGGAGCACATAACCAAGTTGTAGGTAAACTTATTCCTTGTTTCTGTATTTGCATATTTATAGTTGTCAGCAAACGTATTTCTTGTTTTTTTTTATAGTTAATTTTTCTAGTTCTTTCTTAAATGTATTCCTTCTTCTTATAGTTAGTTTTTCTATTTGTTTTTTAAACTTCTTTCTTGTCTTTTTAGTTATTTATTCTAGTTGTTTTTTAGACATTTCTTGTTTTTATAGTTAATTTTTCTAGTTGTTTCTTAAACGTATTCTTTGTTTTTATAGATAATTATTCTAGTTGTTTTTAAAACTTATTTCTTGTTTTTTATTCTAGCTGTTTTCAGAAAGTGAATCATGGACAATAGGCAAGTCTGCACAAAAATCATTGGAAGCAGCAGAAATGTGGTTTATTAGAAGAATGTTGCGAATTCCCTGGACAGCAAAAATAACTAATGAAGAATGTATGAGAAGAGCTGGAGAGACAAAAACATATTGTCCCAAAAAAAATAAGGTAGAGACAATGTACTTTCATAGGACATGCAATGAGAAGAGGGGGCATTGAAAATATTATAACAGGAAAAATAGAAGGAAGAAGATCAAGAGGAAGACCAAGAGAAATGATACTGGACAGTCTGACGGGATGGTTTGAGAGGAGATCACCAACTCAGCTGATGGCCTGCATGAAGGATCGTGTACTCTGGAGAAGTATAATAGCCAACACCAGTCGGCAAGGCACCTGATGATGATGATGATGATATTTTCAGACGTATTCCTTGTTTTTATAGTTAATTATTCTAGCCGTTTTTAGACTGATTTCTTGTTTTTATAGCTAATTATTGTAGTTGTTTTTAGACATATTTCTTCTTTTTATTGTTAATTATTCTAGTTGTTTTTAGACTTATTTCTTGTTTTTATAGTTAATTACGAGTACTTTAGTTTTGGTAAACTTATTCCTTGCATTTGTAGTTAATTATTATAGTTATAGTAAATGTGTTCCCTGTTTTTGTAGTTAATTATTCTAGTTGTAGGTACATTTATTCTTTGCTTTTTTGTAGTTCATTGTTCTAGTTGAATGTAAACTTATTCTTTGTTTGTTTTTTTTGTAGTTCATTATTCTAGTTGTAGGTAAACTTATTCTTTGTTTTTGTAGTTCATTATTTTAGTTGAATGTAAACTTATTTCTTGCTTCTTAAGTTAATTATTCTATTAGTAGGCACACATTCCCTGTTTTTGTGGTTAATTATTCTAGTTTTCGGTAAAATTATTCTTTGTTTTTTGTAGTTCATTATTCCAGTTGTAGGTAAACTTATTCTTTGTTTTTTGTAGTTATTTATTCCAGTTGTAGGCAAACTTATTCTTTGTTTTTGTAGTTTTTATTCCAGTTGTAGGCAAACTTATTCTTTGTTTTTGTAGTTAATTATTCTAGTTGTAGGTAAACGTATTATTTGTTTTTTGTAGCTAATTATTCTTGTTTTAGGTAAGGAAGAAGAAGAAGGAGAAGAAGGAGAAGAGAGAAGTAGAAGAAGAAGGAGAAAAGAAGAAAGAAGTAGTAGAAGAAGAAGAAAGAAGTAAAAGAAGAAAGAGAAGAAGAAGAAAGAATTAGAAGAAGAAGAAGAAGAAGAAGAAGAAGAAGAAAGAAGTAGTAGAAGAAGAAGAAGAAGAAGAAGAAGTAGAAGAAGAAGACGGAAGGAGAAGAAGAAGAAGAAGAAGAAGAAAGAAGAAGAAGAAAGAAGAAGAAGAAGAAGAAGAAGAAGAAAACAGAAGTTTTTTGCTCCTAGCTGATATAAATGTCACATTTTCTTTCAGCTCCCTTGATGAAATTGCACATTCCATTTCCATTATGCATCTACCTTCTGATGAGATTATGATTAAATCATCGAAACATTCAGTTTCTCTCTAGTGCGACCCCTGGTATATATATATATATATATATAATATATATATATATATATATATATAATATATATATATATATATATATATAATGCTCGAAGAAGTAATACAAATGAATGTCTTCTACAGTGTAAGACATTTAACTCTTGTGCTACCGAATGCAGTTTACAAAATTTTGTAAAATGAAAATAGCTGCGGTTATATTGTTTTGTTGCGTACCTGGAATTTTCGTACTTTCAAAATTCTATAAACTCAAAAACATAAGCGTAGATTCATTTCAAAGTGACGCATGGCGTTCATAATGATTGATAGAAAAAAATGTTCGTGTTATTTGGTAGTCTAAGGCTATGAAGTTCATGAAGAATTTCTGTGGACAATTTAAATTCATGGCAAATGTCAGTCCCCTCCATTGTCTAAGCGATCAGGATACGAAAAAAAAATGAAGAACAAGACAAAATAAACAAAAACAAGCCCATAAGACATCATTCACGGATAGTTTTAGAAAAAAAGCATTGGTTTTTTTTCCTGGTAAAAATCTCAAAGAACTATATTCACCATTCAGTGGACGAATATCGTTCATGAATTTCCCCCAGAACATGATCTTATGCTTGAGCTAAATCAGTTGTTAGCCGTTGAATCTAATCAGAATTTTATTTTCCTGTTTCGTGCAGTTAGGAACCATAGAATCAAGTATAGTTTTACGATGTATAAAGCACCACAACTTGTAACGGAAATGCCGAGAATAGTAAAAAACAAAAGAGTGTAAAATCCCCGTTTCCATGCCATTAAGGCATATCGGGGATTAGGTGTTAGGTCCGTATTTCCAAGACCTTAGGTATACGAAAGTGTGATGTGGTCAGTATCACGCCTGACTACATTTGCTCTTCCCAGATTTTCTCTGATAAGTAATATGCTAAAATTAGGCTTTGGCATACAGACATGCCAAGAAAGTTATATAGATAGATTTTTTTCACATACCCAACACAGCATTATCTTGAAAGTTCTGCTTTGTATTCTCCCAGTCGCTGGAAAGGAAATTTCTTCAACAAAACCTTAAATTCCACGACGTTCACAGGAGCTGGGGATTACATGTACCGGATCACAATCATGTAAGCCTTTGCCAGTTTCGTAAATAAGTGTTTTTATCATTTCATTCTACTATCTGTCTTATCATTTTCTTGTACTGTCAGATTTATCACATCCATCTTCTATCAGCCTTATCATTTCCTTCTACTATCAGTCTTATCATTATTTTATACTGTCAGTCTTATCATATCCATCTACTGTCAGTCTTATCATTTCCTTCTACTCTCAGTCTTATCGTTTCCATCTACTCTCAGTCTTATCATTTCCTTCTATTATCAGTCTTATCATTTTCTTGTACTACCAGTTTTATCATTGTCTTGTACTATCAGTCTTATCATTTTCTGCTTTTACCATTTGTAATAATGTCTGATAAATTAAAGTCTGATATATGGTGTTTTTATGTTTTATCCAGGGTATTTGTTGGATCTTTCTCCAAACCCACATCTCTGTTTTTTTTCAGTTTCTTTGCCATCTTTTTTCTTGGCTGTCGAAGTTTCACAACCATATAGCAACATTGGCTCTATATCTCACTCACATCTTACATCCTTCCCGTGCCGCTAAACATCACATATGACCCGCATAGTAGTTTGCCAAGATTTCCTGTTTTCGGCGAGCTTTTCAACCTCATCAATGGATGTTATTCATACTAGCCTGGCCTCTCTTAACAATGTCCTCCTTAGAGTTTCACGCGGTCGGACCCCTTCCTCTTCGGCCTTTTGTGTTCCACTTGATAGCTTGTTTTGGGATACTCTGGCTGTTTCTTCTCAACACATGACCGACATATGACCATCTATTGGCTATATATATATATATCTGAACCTTAAGTGCCCAGGCCACATGGGGCTTCAGCAAGGGTTTTCCACAAATCCCTGTCCTTCGCCTTTTTTTTCTGCTCTTGCCCAGGTGAGCCTTCTATTGCTCAACATCCTCTATGTTGCTCTTCTCCATGTCTCTTTTGGTCTACCCTTACTTCTGCTCCCCTGTGGTGTCCATCTTAGTGCTATTTTTGGTAGTGAGTTGTCAGTCATTCGGAGCACATGTCCCAACCATCGCCAGCATCTTTCCTCAGTAATTGTTGTCAGTGGCTTCATCTGCATTTCTGCCAACAAAATGTTATTTCTTATGGTGTTTACCCAAAATATTTTTCTAATTCTTCGTAAACATTGGCTCTATATAGCAGTGTAATATTCTTCCTCTCACTTTTAATGACATTTTAAAAAAAGTTATTAGTATCTTCCTCATGCCATAAAAAGCTGCCTTTGCCTTACCTTATAAAGAGGTTCTGAAAGAAGTTTCAGAACAATGACAGCTAGTGAAAATGATAAGAAAAAAAAAAAAAGACAGTCAAACTTTTTTGGACATGGTCGTGAGCAGACAGAAGTTGGAGAACCCGGTAATGGCTGGAAAGTTCAAGGAGAAAAAAGGGAAGAGAGGAAGGCCAAGAGAAAGTTATCTCAGCGGACTGATCAGGTGCCATGGAAAAGGAAAATGATTTGAACTAATTGGAAACACCAAGGACCGTGCAAGATGGAGAAGCGTGATCGGCCATCCTGTCTGGCACGTCACATAGTAATAAAGATAATAATAATAATAATGATAATAATGTAGAAAACACTTTGTGTAAGCTATATTATGCTCGCAGTAGCTGATATAACATTCTTATTGTATTCTCCCACATTATGTGATACAACATTCTTGTTGCATTCTACACAGTATCTGATACAACATTCTTGTCGTACTCCCCAGAGTATATGACACAACACTCTTGTTGTATTTCCCACAGTATATATACAACATTCTTGTTGTATTCCCCACAATATATAATACAACATTCTTGTTATATTACACCAGAGTGTTTGATACAACATTCTTGTTGTATTCCCCCGAGTATTACTTCCTTTACCATTTCACCTTGTCCAGCCTTCTTCTTGGTTAGCTTTATGTGCTAAGTCAATACAGACAAAGAAAGAGAGAAGCTTCAGTCACAGGGGTTTTCAAACTTCTTTGGTCCTAGACCCCGTTTCTGGACTTAGAACATTTGTGGACTCATCTTTTAACCAAGAAACAAAACCCAGACGATGGATTTTTTTTTACCTAGAGCCATTTATTTTCTGGTCCATGGACAGTCTAACATCCTTTAGTGAAACCCTTGGGGCTTTATGGATTCCAGGCTGAGAACCACTGTTCTAGTCCCTTATACGTGCAACTGAATTTCTGAACATGTTCTGTTTCGCCTTCAATCGTTTAACAGCCAGTGATGCTGTTCAGTGCCCCGTGACCACGAACGCTCATTTTCTATGCCTTCGGATGAACGTTTCTCAACACATGCATGTTGGGTACCATGTTTTTTTAACCCCAGGACAGCATGGTAGAGGATCAAGAGCCTGGAGCTTTTCTAGTTGGAGGACAGGTCAGCCTCCTAGTGCCCTACTTTGCTTGCACTGAAGTCTGGTCTTGGGTCGTTGTATCTTCCCTTTTTTGTTAATGATATATTATTATTAGTAGTATTATTATTATTTGTTTGCTCCGGTGTAAAGCATTGTATTTGTTTTTTTACTACCATGATACGCTTGCTTGATGCGCAAGGGTGTATCACAATGTTTCCTAACCTTTCTTTGGATCATGCCCCACCTCAGAACTCAAAGATTGTGATGCCCTCTACCCCTTCCACCAACAGCATAGTAACAACCAAGCTGTCAAAGTGTATAATATAAATAATATAAACATGTTCCAATTGCCCCCCCCCCCTTTCCCCCCTTTGGGGTTTACACTCCATTTTGGGAAACACTGCTGTATCAGCATCGAAAGCAGCGGTTCTCAAACTAGGTGATGCTCTGTACCATGAAGGGAAGGTTAGGGTGGAGATTCTTCGGCGGCGAGGGAAAAGGGAGCAATAAGGGGGTATCAGAACTGACTGGAAGAAAAACGGCTTTTTTTTAAAAGAAGAAATAGAGACGTGGCCTGGCAGACAAGAGAGCCACAGCCAGAAAAATTTGGGAACCTCTGATCTAAAGAATGTTTGCATGTTTCATACACTCGCCATATAAATAATGTCCTCTAACCAATGACCTTCCAGGCGATTGCCCTATTTACCATGACCTTCAAACCAACGACCTCTCTGACCTCTCCTGCGTTATGTTTTTTTTTTTGTTTGTCTTGCAGCGATCTAAGCGAAAACCACCTTACCAGCATCCCAGACGGCATGTTTGTGTTCCTGCGGAGACTCAAGTATTTGTAAGTTATCTCTCTTTTGATATCATCATCCTTCTTATTCTATTTCTTCCATTCTTTTCACGTTTTCTTTCCTTACTTTTCCTTCTTAATCTTTACTTTCTTGTTCTTCTGAAAATAAAGATCATTCATTCACTCATTAATTTTATAATTCTTGTGCACTTCCTTCCTTCCTTCCTTCCTTCAGTGACTCTATTCCAGGCGCCATATTCCCTCATTTTCCTTCTTTTCTTTTTGTGTTTCTGCTTCTTTTCAACATTTTTCTGTTTTACTTTTCTGTTGTCTGATTCTGCCATTATCTTTCAGTACATCTATATTTATTATCAACACTAGCATCGGTACCATCAACATTAGCAGCAAAATTATGCCCATCAATGCTACTAGTATCAACAAGATTTCTTTCTCAGCACATTACTTTTCATCGCTGCAGCAAATCGTCATCTCCATCAACATCGTCATCATTAGTTTTTTTTTTTTAATCCGACAGAAACTTAGAGAACAATCACCTGACGGAGATCGGTCATCAGTCGCTGACTGGCCTCAAAAACCTGACTCAGCTGTAAGTGTTGAATGTTTGTGTCAGAGTCTGGGGACACAGAGAGTCTTGTTTGTACGCTGAGTGTTTGTGTGATGGTTAGCTTGTCTGGGGAGTCAGAGAGTCTTGTTTGTATGCTGAGTGTTTGTGTGATGGTTAGCTTGTCTGGGGACTCAGAGAGTTTTGTTTGTATGCTGAGTGTTTGTGTGATGGTTAGCTTGTCTGTGGACTCAAAGAGTCTTATTTGTATGTTTATTGTCTGTGTGACAGTTTGGGGAGTCAGAGAGTATTGTTTGTATGTTGAATGTCTGTGTGGCAGTCTGGGGAGTCGGAGATCCTCTTTTGTATGTTGAATGTCTATGTGACAATCAGTTTGTAATCATTTTATCTTATGTGTAGGAGGGATGCAGCCCTTTATCAGTTCACAACGTCTGTCTGAGACTCTGTTATCAGTTCACAACGTCTGTCTGAGACTCTGTTATCAGTTCACAACGTCTGCCTGAGACTCTGTTATCAGTTCATAACGTCTGTCTGAGACTCTGTTATCAGTTCACAACGTCTGTCTGAGACTCTGTTATCAGTTCACAACGTCTGTCTGAGACTGTTATCAGTTCACAACGTCTGTCTGAGACTCTGTTATCAGTTCACAACGTTTGTCTGAGACTCTGTTATCAGTTCACAACGTCTGTCTGAGACTCTGTTATCAGTTCACAACGTCTGTCTGAGACTCTGTTATCAGTTCACAACGTCTGTCTGAGACTCTGTTATCAGTTCACAACGTCTGTCTGAGACTCTGTTATCAGTTCACCACGTTTTTCTGAGACTCTTTTATTATTTCGCCACGTCTGTCTGAGACTGTTATCAGTTCACCACGTCTGTCTGAGACTGTTATCAGTTCACCACGTCTGTCTGAAACTCTGTTCACCACATCTGTCTGAAACTCTGTTCACCACGTCTGTCTGAGACTCTGTTCACCACGTCTGTCTGAGACTCTGTTCACCACGTCTGTCTGAGACTCTGTTCACCACGTCTGTCTGAGACTCTGTTCACCACGTCTGTCTGAGACTCTGTTCACCACGTCTGTCTGAGACTCTGTTCACCACGTCTGTCTGAGACTCTGTTCACCACGTCTGTCTGAGACGTCTGTTTTCGGTTCATATTCTTCCGAGAAATCTATCATTGGTTAATGTTTGTCTGAGAGGTCTGACATCAGCGTATGTTAGTCATGGCTATAAATCTATCTGTGAATCTAATTATGAATGAACAGAAAAAAGCACAAAGAATCACTTCAGAAGGAAAACGAAAAGAGACATCAAAGATTCAATGTATGAAAACACAAATGAGGGCTGGAAAATTTAAGGAATCGTCATGTTACGTCTCTGAGCATGACATCTGATGACACAATGACGTAATGACCACACACAAAAACCCCCCAAAAGTCAATGAACTAAATGCTGGACATTAAAGGCATTATAATTAAAAATCATCATCATCATCATCATCATCATCGTCATCAGTCCTCTGTACTCCCAACTGATTATAAAACATCAACAAAGGTCTCCCTAGCCAATCACGTCTTGGGCAAGCCGGGATACCTCAGGCCGCGTCTTGTAGGCATGTTCAAATTCTATAAAGAAAACATTAGAAAAAAAATAAATACAAAATCCAGTGTTTTTGAAGTTAGTTAGAGTTTGTTTTTTTTAATCATAAATTTGTTGCAATCGGGCGAAGAGTGACTTTGTGCTGTTTAGTTCCTCACTTGGCTAAGAAGAAGATGTGTGACACTTGGATGACTGAAGAAACAAATTTAGAAGCATTCTGACAGGTGTCACTCAAAAATCTCTTTAACAGGTATCTCAAGGGGAACATGATCAGCCGCATACAGTCAAAGTCTTTCCTGGACTTGGGCCAGTTGACCACGTTGTAAGGAACTGCTTGTGTGTGTCAATATGAATATGTTTGTCGTAAATATTATTAGCAACATCTTTTGCCTGTGGACATACCACTGCAGACTGTTGAGGACACCTACATCGACTCAGAATGTCTCACACAGACGAGTGTCCATGTGGCAGTGGACTCCAGAACATATCCTTCAAGAGTGCCCAACCATAGGGACCTGAAGCGTGAGACATGGTCAGAGGACACAAGCTTGTGGTAGAAGCTTTGGAGCTCCTATCAGGATCTGGAGAAGACTGCGGGCTTTGCCATGTTGACAGGGATCAGGATCTGATGTGACCAGCAACCTCGAACGCAGCAGCAGCAGCAGTAGAAGAAGAAGAAGAAGAAGAAGGGGATTTGGCAAAAACGTATACGGTTGCTTATATATTGCCTCGCTTTATTGCACCTCGAAGATATTTCGTCTTATTTTCCTTCAATTTACTCATCTATTATGATCTTCAGAAAGTGCCTCCTTCTTCTGTTTTTGTTGATAACGTCGTATCGCCGAAATCGATCGGCGCCATTTTGTGTACCACATTTCAACTCTTACTGGCCTCCTTGCAGGGTCTATGGGAAAAAACGTTTGCAACTTGCTGCAAAACTCTCTCTCCTCCCCCCCCCCCCCCAACCTAGTTTATATGTTTTCATCCTGTATGGGACTCCTGGAGTCTTCGAGGCCTACTCTTAAAACGTGGAAAACACTCCAGGCCCGGAGCGATGCCCCGTTTGGACCTTCCTCTCCCAAGGCCCATCTTCGTGTCACATTCTAAAAGTTCTTGAAATTTTCCCCACTTTTTTCACAGTTATTGCGTTGAATCTATACATCTAATAATAACCGCGCAATGCTCCCCCCCCTCCCCTTCCCAGGTGTGCAAGAGAAAGAATAATTCATTTGTCTCTCACCTCAAATAAAAAGGATGGGTCACTTGTCTCCCACTTCAAATAAAAACAATGATTCACTTGTCTGTCACTTCAAGTAAAAAGGATGATTCACTTGTCTGTCACTTCAGATAAAAAGAATGATTCACTTGTCTGTCACTTCAGATACGAGTAAAAAGAATGATTCAATTGTCTGTCACTTCAAATAAAAAAGATGATGATTTAATTGTCTGTCACTTCAAATAAAAAAGATGATTTACTTGTGTGTTACTTCAAATAAAAAGGATGATTCACTTGTCTGTCACTTCAAATAAAAAAGACGATGATTTAATGGTCTGTCACTTCCAATAAAAAAGATGATTTACTTGTCTGTTACTTCAAATAAAAAGGATGATTCACTTGTCTGTCACTTCAAATAAAAAGGATGACTCACTTGTCTGTCGCTTCAAATAAAAATGACGATTCACTTGTCTGTCACTTCAAATAAAAAAAGCTATAAATGAAGAAGCTTATTCAGAAGGGCACATGGAACGCCAAGATACACCGAGAACTGAGCCTTCAGCAACCATCACGCCGGTCCATTAACAGCCATCAACATCGAAGGAAAAGACTGTCTTCCAGGAACAAAATGGATTACAATTTAATGAAAGTTCAGATGATGTATCAATTTTAGCAATAAAAATGTTTAATTTTGCAGGTACACTGTGACTTTTAGACAGCCTGTTGCGTACTTAATTGACTACTGTGTAAACATGATTTTATGTGTTTATATGCAACTCTTCTTCTTCTTTTCATCATCATCATCATCATCATCATCATCTTTTTCTTCTTCTTATTCTTGTTCTTGTTGTTGTTCTTCTTCTATTTCTTCACTAATGCAAAAATAATATACTTGGCATTTCTCAGTAAAGCAAAATGGTACGAAACATTGCATGATATTAGTGATCGATACATCAGGACAATGACCTTACTTGTCTTACTTCAAACAGTTCTCTGGACTTCACCTACAAAGTTACATAATTGCACAAAACTCCATAGAAAACTTACTCCACATGAGGGGGGCACAGGTAGAGATCATTGCAGGTACAGTCTTACAAAAATATTACAACATATATATATATATATAACTTCACAAATACCCTCCATTTACACTACGAATATATGCTCCCCTGGGTAATGAAGGAAACAACATCAGACAAATGCAGAGGATTAAAATGGACCCTTGACACAGTGCTGGATGACCTTGACTTTGCGGACGACATTTGTCTGCTAGCAAGAAGCCACAAAGAAATGCAAGATAAAATAAACAAGCTAACTCAGAATGCAAACAACATATGACTAAAGATCAACGTAGGAAAGACAAAGTTAATGAAGCAAAATGTGAACAACAGAAATGTACTCAGCAAGTTAGTGGAGGAGGTCAAAGAATTTTTATACCTTGGCAGTAAAGTAGTAGAAAATGGAGACAGCACAGAGGACATCAACAGCAGACTTACTAGAGCAATCAAGGCTTTTGCAATGCTGCAGACTATATGGAAATAAAAATAAACTAAGCATAAATATGAAAATCAGGATATTTAAGAGTAATGTTCTAAGTGTACTACTCTATGGAAGTGAATGCTGGAAAATCACCAAAACTATAGAAAACAAGTTGAATTCTTTCCAGACTAAATGTTTACGAAGAACTAGAAAAATATTTTGGCCAAACACCATAAGAAATAACATCTTAGTGGCAGAAATGCAGATCAAGCCACTGACAGCAATTATTGAGGAAAGACGCTGGCGATGGTTGGGACATGTGCTCTGAATGACTGACAACTCATTACCAAAAATAGCACTAAGATGGAAACCACAGGGGAACAGAAGTAAGGGTAGACCAAAAGAGACACGGAGAAGAACAACAGAAAGGATGTTGATCAATAGAGGGCTCACCTGGGCAAGAGCAGAAAAAAGGCAAAGAACAGGCATTTGTGGAAAACCCTTGCGGAAGCCCTATGTGCCCTGGGCACTTAAAGTTCAGAGAGAGAGAGAGAGAGAGAGAGAGAGAGAGAGGGAGAGATATGCTCCCCAAATCCTGGCCATAAATCGAACAAGAATGGAACACTGAACACAGTCACACACTAGTCAAACGAAAACGACATGCAACTCAGTGAAATCGTTACCTCCAATGGATGACAAACCTCCATCAAAGGTAACAACTCACAGGATTGCTCGGCATCGTTCTAATTAGAAAATTAAAAGTATTGCATGATATGGACTAACTTTACTTCTGTCATCGACATCATTATCGTTATCATCATTATCGTCGTCACCATCATCACTATCTTCATCTTTCCAAGTGGTTCCCAAAGTGGATGATGAGAAGATCCAGAGGGCAATGAGAAGATCCAGGGGTTAAGTGAAAAGATCCAAGCGGTAGTGAGAAGATCCAGGGGGTAAGTGAGAAGATCTAGGAGGTAGTGAGGACATCCAGAAGTAATGGGAAGATCCGGGGGTAAATGAGAAGAATCAAGGGGTAGTGAGAAGATCCAGTTTGTAAGTGAGATGATCCATGGGGTAAGTGAGAAGATCCATGGGGTAAATGAGAAAATCAAGGGGGTAAATGAGAAGATCCATGGGGTAGTGCGAAGATCCAGATAGTAATGAGAAGATCCAGGGGTAAATGAGAAGATCCAGGTGGTACTGAGAAGATCCAGGGCTAGTGAGAAGATCCAGGGGGTAGTTAGAAGATCCAGGGGGTGGCGAGAAGATCCATGGGCGGTGAAGGAAAAGGAAGTGACAGGGTGGCATCAAAGCCAAGTAAGTGAAAACAGTTGTGTGGGGAGAGGGGAGGACGAGGTAGAGGAGCGTTAGGGGATGCGGCCTGAGATGCAAGGGCGCATGCAAAATTTTTGGAACCAAACCTATCCTATCCTTGGGAACCACTGATCTATCCTATCTTTGGGAACCATTGATCTATACTGTCTTTGGGAACCATTGATCTATACTGTCTTTGGGAACCATTGATCTATCTTAACTTTGGGAAAGACTGATCTATCCTATCTTTGGGAACCATCAATCTATCCTATATTTGGGAAACACTGATCTATCCTATCTTGGGGAACCACTGATCTTTCCCATGACTTAGGTAAAGGGAATCATTACAAAGCCATGTCAGAGAGCGACAGGCATGACGTTTCCATGTGAGCTCTAGTAACATCTAGAGCACATCGAGTTATACCTGGTTCTTCAGACATTTGGGACACAGCATGTTTCCAAGCTGTTCCAAGGATATGAGACAGGGTTTAGACAAGTTATGGCTTTTGAAAAGATGGAGGGGGTGGGACTTCGGAGTGGCCACGCCTCCACTTCCATTTCTGCGTGGAAGACGTTATGACAGACGTTCATGTCTTGGCTTTGATCTGAGTGCTCTTGGATCAAGTGATCTGTTTGATGTCTATAAGCGATAATGACAATGTTTTGTTGTTGTTGTTGTTGTTAGCTTGATGACGACAGCTGTCAGTCTTGGCCAGTTTTTGGTTTGGGGGCCTATACTTGAAGATCAGTTGATGCCCCTCCATCTATCTCCAACGTAAACTTGATGGCGCACGATCATAATGGCAATAATTATACAAACGCAGAACTTTGAAAATGAATGAAAAGCACAAGGAGAAGACAACATTCTTTGAATATGTCACGAGAAGGTAGAAGTTAGAAAAAACTGACAATCACCAGAAAAATGAAAGGAAAAAAGAGAAACTGATAGACCAAGTGGCACAGGAACAGAAAGGAAATGACACCTGATAAGATATAATCAAAGAGTGTACAAAATAGAGAACATGATCCCCAACGCATGTCGGCATGGCACAAAACGAACAAAAATGAATGAAATTTACGGACATGAACAATGACAAGATTTGGAGCGGGTACTTCTGAGACATAAGAACGATAACCCAAGCCAGAGGGGCGAAAAGGCTACCCATTTAGCACATCATCGACCCATAGCTGACATGCTAGCGCCAGGGTTAGCTGACCAAGACCCTGTCCCCACCTGTCCATTAAGTAACGATGCTGTGTCTCAACACCTTCATCACACTGACTGCAAAGAACACCAGCTCGCAGTAACCGGCCTAACCCTGGCTAACGGGGCAGGGATCGGCTTAATCCCTATGGTGGTGGACTCTGCTAAAGAAGTATTGCACACTTCCCCCCCCCCCTGCTTTTTAGCTGCACTCCGGAACTGGACAAAAAAAAATAGCTGCCATAACCCGCACCACACACCAGTGCCCATACGATGTTGTGCTTCAACATCTTCATAACATCGACGACAAAGAACATCAGCTCGCAGTTTATGAAGGCAAGACAACCCCAGATAAGTTTTATATATTGATAGTAATTATATCAAAAAGAGGCAGACCGCGTGAAACTCTGAAGAGGACATTGTGAAGAGAGGCCAAATTAACAGGCATAAAATCCCTTGATGAGGTTGAAAGACTCGCCGAAGACAAGAAAAACTGGCGAACTACTTTGCGAGCCCTATGTGACGTTTAACGGCATGGGAAGGATATAAGATATAAGATAAGTAATTATATCAATTTTTATCAGAACTTATATTAATAAATATATTAATATAGTAAATATAAAATTATGTTAATTCATATATCATACACGTGTATTCATACTTTCTCTTCTTGTCCTGTTTCTTCGTCGTGTTTTGTGTTCTATGAATAATGCGAAAGCTTAAAACGTTAGCTACGTCTGCGTGCTGTGTTAATAAATAAAGCTGCTCCTACATTATTCGTGGGGATCTAATCAATAAGGATTTTAACAGAAATTTTGTAATTATTTGTCCCGAAATAGAATGACTCAGACACAACTGTGTCCGTGAATAAACTAAAACAAGAGAATTTATGGAATGCCGCTGACCCACGTTTTTTTTTTTTCAGGAACTTGTCAGGTAACAGATTGCAAGAACTTTCTGATAAAACTTTCCGTGGACTTGAAAAGCTCATCACGCTGTAAGTAGAACTAGAGGAACTTGTGGCAGGGTAAGAGGAGTTGAAGGAACTGGTCAGAGGTTAAGGAGAAATAAAGGAACTAATCAGAGTTTTAAAAGGAATAAAGGAAGTAATCAGAAGTTAAAGAGAAGTAAAGGAACTAATTAGGGGTTACAGATAAATAAATTAATTAATCAGATGTTGAAGATAAGTAAAAACTAATCAGAGGTTAAAGATAAATAAATTAATTAATCAGAGGTTGAAGATAAGTAAAGGAACTAATTAAAGGTTAAAGAGAGGTAAAGGAATTAAACAGATGTTAAAGAGAAGTAAAGGAACTAATCAGAGGTTGAAGAAGAAATAAAGTAAATAGTCACAGGTTAAGAAGAACTAGATGAATTAGTCATAGGCCAAGTAGAGCTAGAAGAACTAGCCGCAGGGTAAAAGGAATTAGAGAAAAACGTTTGCAGGATAGCGGTTATTAGTGAAATGTGTCACCGACTATGGAAAATTAGAGAAAAAGTATCACAAAGTAAGAAAAATTAGAGACAAAGTGTCACAAAGTAAGAAACATTAGAGAAAAAGTGTCACAATGTGAGAACAATTAGATAAAGCGTATCATAAAGTATGGATAATTATAGAAACTTTGTTACAGAGTATAGAGAATTAGAGAAAACCTGTCACGGAGTAGGGGGAATTAGAGAAACATGTCAAGGGTAAAAAAAGAATTGGAGAAAGTAAATTTGTCACAGAATGGAAGAAGTAGTGGATTTTCTCAAAGCGAAATGTGATTTACGAAAATTGTGCTACCCCTTGTCGCGTAAGAACAATGGGAAAATCTTTTTTTTTTTTTTCTCTTCCATTTTTTTTTACTCTTACTTGTTTTCTTAAATGACATCCAGACAGAGAGACCAGCTTTGAGTATTTGAATAAACAGTAGCGGGCCAAAAACAAGTACTCCAATTGTCTGCAGGTTAGTGTCTTAAGACAAGCGGAGAAAGCCGGATACAAGCCGAGGCGAGGGGAAACCACCTCGATATTTTCATTCTCTTGTTAAATCATGCTTCACAGTTATGAAGAATCATGATCTCCAGCCCTGTCTAGCATAGCACGTTAATGAATGAAAGAATATTTTGTGTTACAAATATACGAATGTGGAAACGTCACAAAATGTGAACTTCTGGACTAAAGTTGCTGCAATTTGAGATTTAAAGCAAAAATAAACGTTGTTAGTTGTAACAGTTTTATTTCAAGGACTTCGTGCACATGGTGCTGGGTTTAGGGTCAGACTTTACGTAGCTTAGAGCCTCACCAAGTATAAATCCGGAGCTGCAACTTAGGACCTCATCAAAGCTAAATCTGGCACCGCAGCTTAGGAAACCCAGCATTACAGATTAGGGACCATGCCAAGTCTAAATCCAGCATTACAGATTAGGGCTATACCAGCATTACAAATTAGGCCACATCAAGTCTAAATCCAGAGTTACAGATTAGGGGCCACACCAAGTCTAAATCCGGCATTGCAGCTTAGGATCTCATGAAGGCTAAATCCAGGGACTGGAATTTAGAACATCATCAAGTTTAAATCCGACAATACAACTTAGGACTTCATTAAATCTAAATCCGGTACTGCAACTTAAGACCTCATCAAGTCTAAATCCGGTACTGCAAACTCAGAACTTCATTAAGTCTAAATCCGATACTGCAACTTAAGACCTCATCAAGTCTAAATCCGGCACTGCAAACTCAGAACTTCATTAAGTCTAAATCCGGTACTGCAACTTAAGACCTCATCAAGTCTAAATCCGGCACTACGCGCATGTAAATACATACAAAAACTGTTTTGCTTTTACTGTTATCTGACTAGATTGCTTTTTTTTCAGAGATCTGTCCAATAACCAGCTTGCTTATATTGGAAGTCGCGTTTTCTATGGTATTCCAACATTGTCATTGTTGTAAGTATTACTCAGGTCTCGTTGTGTGCAAAAAACCTAAAGCCAGTACAGTTTTACAATTAAACCTCGCAGAAAAACGTCTCAACTTTATAACTGCCATTTACTTAGAAGTTTATTTTTCTTTTTAGTCCGCTTCATTTAATAACCTTATCTTTCAGTTTAGAAGACGGTTCTGTGCCAGTCTCTGCTGAGGACATATCCTGTTTCGTACATGTGGCTGATATAGAAAAAAAGACTTTCCATGTTGCATTTCTCTCTCTCTCTCTCTCTCTATCTCTATCTCTCTCTTTCTCTCTCGATTCCACCAATCCGTAACAAGGAAAAGACATGGTCTATACATCTAAAAATCTAGAAGCGTTGCGGCGGGTGCCAAAAGATGAATTTGCTGGAGGGGGGGGGGAACCCCTCATTTTGGGGGTCCTTTCCTCTGGGTTTGCTTTCCGGGATTTCCTCCCCGCAGACTTTGGCTCCCCCAGAGAATCCAGCATCCACAAGGCAGACAGCGGGGTTGGCACAGACTGGTAGTACTGCTTACTGTTATACAAACAGTGTAGAAAGCTAAATTGACAAAAGAGAGGAGTTTCAGTGAAATCTGATGGCCTGAAGGAGTTGTGTTGCTGTTCTGCTCTGTACAGTAGAGTTTCCTGCATATTTGAAATGGAAGCCACCATGAGGAGCGTTTCCTGCATATTTGAAATAGAAGCCACCATGAGGAGAGTTTCCTGTACATTTGAAATGGAAGTCACCATGAGTAGAGTTTCCTGTATATTTGAAATGGAAGCTGCCATAAATAGAGTTTCCTGCATATTTGAAATTGAAGCCACCATAAATAGAGTTTCTTGCATAACTGAAATGGAAGCCACCATGAACAGAGTTTCCTGCATATTTGAAATAGAAGCCACCATGAGGAGAGTTTCCTGTACATTTGAAATGGAAGTCACCATGAGTAGAGTTTCCTGTATATTTGAAATGGAAGCTGCCATGAATAGAGTTTCCTGCATATTTGAAATTGAAGCCACCATAAATAGAGTTTCCTGCATAACTGAAATGGAAGCCACCATGAACAGAGTTTCCTGCATATTTGAAATGGAAACCACCTCCTCGTGCTCTGACTGCTGTGTGACGGTAGTGGAAGATCATGAACTCATTGGCTGCAGTGGTTTTCACGATGCTTCTGGCCAAGCAGAATCTCTTCTATCTCTTCATGTTGTGGTTCTTTCTTTCTTTTTCCCTTCAGCTTTCGCTCTCGTAAATGGTTTCGTTTCTTTATTGTAATATAATTTTTTACAATACGGCCCATATATTGTAACTGGTTTGGGGGTGGGGTGGGGGTGGGGTGGGGAGTGAATCTGCAGTCCGAGATGGTACCCAGGAACAGGTTTTGGCCTGACTGATGGACAGGGAGAGAAAACTTAAATATTTTGGACACATTAAAAGTCATGATAATTTAGAGAAGACCGTTTTGGAAGGATACATAATGGGAAAAAGAAAGAGAGGAAGACCAAGGCGAAGATGGTCTTCTCTAGCTGCAGGACATAGTTGATGATCTGCAAATGGATGCATCAGCAACAGGGCGTCTTTCTTACAACCGAGAGGCCTACATGATTGCTGTTAGGGAGACAAAGTTACATAATGGGCATGCAAATGACTGAATTATTGATTGGCTGGTTGACTGACTCATTGATTGATCGACTGACTGGCTGACCGACTGATTGACTGACGGACCGACTGACTGATTGATCAACTGATTGACTGACTGACTGATTGACTGAGTGACTGACTGATTGACAGATTGATTGAATGACTGACTGACCGACTGACTGACTGATTGAGATAGGCAGGGATCCCCATAAAGGTGAAGTCTGCTTAAGAAGTACTGCAGCTTTTCTTGCTTTTAACACTCCACCCAATGCTTGCAGCACTACCCGCCGTAACACTCTTCTCGACCTCACACCATGCTAGTTTCTCAGCTTCCTCACCGCATCGTCTACAGAGAACATCCTGGTCTTGTTCCTATGTTTAGCATCATTACTCTTCTCAGTTTAAATTGATATTTTCCTTTGTCCTTGGAATACGCAGCTGTTGTCCGCGAAATGAAATTTGCAACAGTAGCTGCAACAGTACTTAACAACACCGATACTGAGTGCCGCGGTGGTGTAGTTGTTAGCGAACTCGCATGCCGATCAACAGATCCCTGGTTCACTTTCGTGCGCGGGCGGAATTATTCTGACTGCCCGGCACCCAGGATCAGCTCTGCTTAAAACAAATCAATACCTGGTGCTTCTCCAAGGAGAACAAAAGTCAGCGAGGACAGATGCTTTCAGTTATTTGCATGTCCCTTGCGGAACTTTGCCTCCCTAACTACTCTCCTGTAGGCTTCTCGGTTGTAAGCAAGATGGCCTGCTGCTGCTGATGCATCCATTTGCAGATTATCAACGATGTCGTTCAGCCATCTCCGCCTTGGTCTTCCTCTTTTTCTTTTCCCTATTATGTACCATTCCAAGACGGTCTTCTCTAAATTCTCATGACGTTTAATCTTATATCTTATATCCTTCCCGTGCCGTTAAACGTCACATAGGGCTCGCAAAGTAGTTCGCCAATTGTTCCTGTCTTCGGCGAGTCTTTCAACCTCATCAAAGGATTTTATGCCTGTTAACTTGGCCTCTCTTAATAATGTCCTCTTCAGAGTTTCACGCGGTCTTCCCCTTTTTCTTCGGCCTGTTGTGTACCACTTGATAGCTTGTTTTGGGATTCTCTGCTCATTTCTTCTCATCAAGTGACCAACATATGTCCATCTCCTTTTCCTGATCACCCGTGAGACTGGTTGTTGTTCAGTCATCTGTCTTATCTCTGCATTGTTCTTTAATTCATTCCACTTGATGCCGAGTATTTTCCTTAGGCGTTTGTTTTCAAAAGAGTCTAATTTCTTGTCTATTTCTTTAGTTGTTTTCCAGCTTTCGCATGCATATATGAGGGTGGATATTACATTTGAATTGAATAGTCATGACGTTTAATGCGTCCAAAATATTTACTTTTTCTTTGTTTAATCCTCTTTACTAGCCAACCTTCTTCAGTATTAAGTTCTTGTAGTATGGACATAGTTGTTCTTTTGTTTTGTGCCCATGATAATTGAAGAAATCTTCTGTAGCAATTACATTCAAAGCCATTTATGTTGTTTCTCAGCTGTTTTTTTTTAAGTGATGAGAAAGATGCATGCCCTTAAAAATCTTATTTCTGTAGTTCTGTCTGTTCCTCTCCACAGATTCTTTAGTTGTTTTACTTTCTGAAGAGCGATAGATGTCCTCTTTTTAATTTCCCTTATTGTGTCTCCATTATTAGTTAGTAATGATCCAAGATATTAAAAACTCTATTCCACCTCTTCCAACAAATGTTGTAGTGGCCTAGAAATGTGAAAGCACTTAACACGCCTAAGGACACAGATTTATTTTAGTGAAAGATAATGTTATAGTGAAGTCGTAACTACGGTCAATACAATAATTAGTTATCTCCCTTACCTTTACCTTACCTCCCTTCAAAGCACTTTTCTTCCTGTTTGTACCTGCCCTATGCTGCAGAATCACAGACGAGTACAGATTCTGCTGCCTGGCGCGGGGTATTGAGCGATGCCTCCCGGAACCAGACGAGTTCTCTTCTTGCGAGGACCTCATGTCGAACCAGATACTGAGAATCTTCATCTGGATCCTCGGATTGGTGGCTTTCTTCGGGAATCTTGTGGTCATAGCCTGGCGCGCGCGGGATATGGGAAGCAGAAAGGTAGGTCAAGCTCAGATGTCAGTTTCATTTATATCATCCAAGAGGAATGATATTTAATGCAGGACAGTGGTTTTCAGCCTATGGCCGACGACCACAAGAGCTCTACCATTTCGTTGTCGATTTAGTTTTAAGTGCCATCTGTTGTTAAACGTTGTCATAGAGCAGGGAGAATTAGAGAAAACTCGTCATAGAGTAAGGAGAACTAGAGAAAATTCGTCATAGAGTAAGGAGAATTAGAGAAAACTCTTCACAGAGTAAGAAGAATCAGAGATAACTCGTCACAAAGTAGGAAGAACTGAGAAAATCCGTCATAAAGTAGAGAGAATTAGAGAACATTCGTCATAGAGTAGAGAGAATTAGAGAAAACTCGCCACAGAGTTGTGAAAATTAGAGAAAACTCGTCACATAGTAAAGTAAGCTAGAGATAACTCGCAATAGAGTATAGAGAATTAGAGAAAATTCGTCATAGAGTGTGGAGAATTAGAGAAAGCTCGTCACAGAGTATGGAGAATTGGAGAAAACTCGCCATAGAGTATGGAGAATTAGAGGAAACTCTTCATATAGTACGGAGAAGTAGGGAAATCTCGTCATCATCTTATATATCTTCTTATATCTTTCACGTGCCGTTAAACGTCACATAAGGCTCGCAAGGTAGTTCGCCAATTTTTCTTGTCTTCAGCGAGTCTTTCAACCTCATCAAGGGATTTTATGCCTATTAATTTGGCCTCTCTTAACAATGTCCTCTTTAGAGTTTCACATGGTCTGCCCCTTTTTCTTTGGCCTGTTGTGTTCCACTTTATAGCTTGTTTTGGGATTCTCTGACTGTTTCTTCTCATCACGTGACCAACATATGTCCATCTCCTTTTCCTGATCACCCATGAGACTGGGTGTTGTTCGCTCATCTGTCGTATCTCTGCATTATTCTTGAATTCGTTCCACTTGATGCCGAGTATTTTCCTTAGGCATTTATTTTCAAAAGAGTCTAATTTCTTGTCTATTTCTTTAGTTGTTTTCCAGCTTTCGCATGCATAAATGAGGGTGGATATTACATTTGAATTGAATAGTCTTAACTTGGTTTTTGTGATTATAACTTTTGAATGCCATATCTCGTCATAGAGTATGAAAAATTAGAGAAAGCTCGTCATAGAATAAGCATTATAACATTACATATAAGATGGTGGTTAAAAGTAGTTGGAAAACTGTTCCTCGGATGTGGAAAAGGTTGAGAACATCTAGATGGCATCTACATAGCTGTACCATGAATATGTGAAGTTAGAACCGCTGCATTGTTAAGGAGGAATTTCATCATTTCAATGTGGGACATTGACGCACATGAACCAATGGTAGAATGTAACACTGACGCACACGGATCATCGGTAGACTGTGACATTGACGCACATGAACCATTGGTAGAATGTGTCACTGACGCACATGAACCATCGGTAGAATGTGACATTTAAAAAACCCAACTTTATCAAGAATCTGATATTAGCTCGTTAAGCTCCATAAAACTGTGATATTAATACGTCTTTATTTAGTATTCTTGGACGTTAAACACAGACAACATTAGCACCCCACACTGTTAGTATAATATGACATTTAAACGCTGAACACCAGCAGGCAGTGACATTTAAACACCCAGCACGGACAGACGATGACATTTACGCAACGCGCATCATTTTGACATACTCATATTAACACGGCCGCCTCCATAAAACTGTGATGTTAACATATCCAACTTTCCTTAACGAAACATTTACGCTTTAATGTCCTGAATAATGTTAACTTATTTACTGCTTTGTTTGCCTTTTTTTATTTGAACGTCTCCCTTGATTTGCCATTTTCTGACGTCAAAGTTACATTTATGAAAAGAATTATTCTCCAAAATGCCTGTTGACTCGGATAAATTATGAGAATTTTTTTCAACTTCTCTTTTTTTTCTTCTTTTTTAATGAGCATGGCGTTAAAAATCGGTAATAAAATTAGAAGAAAAAAAATGTACATCAAGTAGGACGTTTGTCTAATATATCTTTGACGAAGGTTGGGAATGAGTTAACACATCCAACACTAATAAAGGAAACATTAACACATCCAACATTAGCCAAATGAGACATTAACACATCCAACACTAGCGAAAGGAGACATTAACACATCCAACATTAGCCAAATGAGACATTAACACATCCAACACTAGCCAAAGGAGACATTAACACATCCAGCAGTAGCGAAAGGAGACATTAACACATCCAACATTAGCCAAATGAGACAACACATCTAATACTAGCCAAAGGAGACATTAACACATCCAAAATGAACAAAAATGAGACATTAAAACATCCAACACTAGCAAATGAAACATTAACACATCCACCACTAGCCAAATGACACATTAAAACATCCAACACTATACAAATGAGACATTAACACATCCAACATTAGCCAAATGGGACATTAACTTATACAACATTAGCCAAATGAGACATTAACATATACACCACTAGCCAAAGGAGACACCACATCTAACTCCAGCCAAATGAGACATTAACACATCCAACATTAGCCAAAGGAAACATTAACACATCCTGCACTAGCCTAAGGAGATTAACATATCTAACATTAGCCAAATGAGACAACACATCCAACGTTAGCCACAGGAGACATTAGCACATCTAACACTAACCAAAGTAGACATTAACACATCCAACACTAGCCAAAGGAAACTTTAAAACATTCAACACTAGCCAAATGAGACATTAAAATATCCAAAACTAGCGAAATGAAACATTAACAAATCCAACACTAACTAAAGGAGACATTAATACATCCAACACTAACCAAATGAGACATTAAAATATCAAACACTAGCCAAATGAAACATTAACACGTCCAACACTAATCAAAGGAGCCGGAGACAATAACACATCCAGCACTGAGACGTTAACCTATCTAACACTAGCCACATGAGACATTAAAACATCTAACACTAGCCAAATGAGACAATGACGCACCCAGCACTAGCCTAACGAGACATTAAAACATCCAACACTATCGAAAGAAGACATTAACACCTTCAACGCTAATCAAACAGGCATTTACACGTCCAACATTAGCCAGAGCAGACATCAACACATCCAGCACTAGCCAAACGGAACATTAACATATCCAGTACTAGCCAAGCGAAACATTAACACATCCAACACCACCATCTATGGAACGACACACCAACAGTCCCGACCAACAGTTTGCTCTCTGCAAGAGTTCTCCTTACATCGTTCCTCAGACTCAGGTCAGAGTTCAGTGGCCACCACCGGACAATCAGTAACCACATCATACCTGGCTTTGTTCTGCCTGTCTTGTCTTAATTAATCATACCTGGCTTTGTTCTACCTGTCTTGTCTTAACTAATCATACCTGGCTTTGTTCTGCTTGTCTTGTCTTAACTAATCAAATCTGGCTTTGTTCTGCCTGTCTTGTCTTAACTAATCATACCTGGCTTTTTTCTGCCTGTCTTGTCTTAACTAATCATACCTGGCTTTGTTCTGCCTGTCTTGTCTTTACTAATCATACCTGGCTTTGTTCTGCTTGTCTTGTCTTAACTAATCATATCTGGCTTTGTTCTGCTTGTCTTGTCTTAACTAATCATACCTGGCTTTGTTCTGCCTGTCTTGTCTTAACTAATCATACCTGGCTTTGTTCTACCTGTCTTGTCTTAACTAATCATACCTGGCTTTGTTCTGCCTGTCTTGTCTTAACTAATCATACCTGTCTTAACTAATCATACCTGGCTTTGTTCTGCCTGTCTTGTCTTAACTAACCATACCTGTCTTAACTAATTATACCTGGCTTTCTTCTGCCTGTCTTGTCTTAACTAATCATACCTGGCTTTGTTCTGCTTGTCTTAACTAATCATACCTGGCTTTGTTCTGCCTGTCTTATCTTAACTGATCATACCTGGCTTTGTTCTACCTGTCTTGTCTTAACTAATTATACCTGGCTTTGTTCTGCCTGTCTTGTCTTAACTAATCATACCTGGCTTTGTTCTGCCTGTCTTAACTAACCATACCTGGCTTTGTTCTGCCTGTCTTGTCTTAACTAATCATACCTGGCTTTGTTCTGCCTGTCTTGTCTTAACTAATCATACCTGGCTTTGTTCTGCCTGTCTTGTCTTAACTAATCATACCTGTCTTAACTAATCATACCTGGCTTTGTTCTACCTGTCTTGTCTTAACTAATCATACCTGGCTTTTTTCTGCCTGTCTTGTCTTAACTAATCATACCTGGCTCTGTTCTGCTTGTCTTGTCTTAACTAATCATACCTGGCTTTGTTCTGCTTGTCTTGTCTTAACTAATCATACCTGGCTTTGTTCTGCCTGTGTTGTCTTAACTAATCATACCTGGCTTTTTTCTGCCTGTCTTGTCTTAACTAATCATACCTGTCTTAACTAATCATACCTGGCTTTGTTCTACCTGTCTTGTCTTAACTAATCATACCTGGCTTTGTTCTGCCTGTGTTGTCTTAACTATTTATACCTGGCTTTGTTCTGCCTGTCTTGTCTTAACTAATCATACCTGGCTTTGTTCTGCCTGTCTTAACTAATCATACCTGGCTTTGTTCTTCCTGTCTTGTCTTTACTAATCATATCTGGGGCTTTGTTCTACCTGTCGTGTCTTAACTAATCATACCTGGCTTTGTTCTACCTGTCTTGCCTTAATTAATCATACCTGGCTTTGTTCTACCTGTCCTGCCTTAACTAATCATACCTGGCTGTGTTCTGCCTGTCTTGTCTTAACTAATCATAACTGGCTTTGTTCTGCCTGTCTTGTCTTAACTAATCATACCTGAATTTGTTCTACCTGTCTTGCCTTAACTAATCATACCTGGCTTTGTTTTACCTGTCTTGGCTTAACTAATCATACCTGGCTTTGTTTTACCTGTCCTGCCTTAACTAATCATATCTGGCTTTGTTCTGCCTGTCTTGTCTTAACTAATCATAACTAGCTTTGTTCTGCCTGTCTTGTCTTAACTAATCATACCTGAATTTGTTCTACCTGTCTTGCCTTAACTAATCATACCTGGCTTTGTTCTACCTGTCTTGTCTTAACTAATCATACCTGGCTTTGTTCTACCTGTCTTGTCTTAACTAATCATACCTGGCTTTGCTCTGCCTGTCTTGTCTTAACTAATCATACTTGGCTTTGTTCTGCCTGTCTTGTCTTAACTAATCTAATTTTCTTGAACCTCTTCTTCCCCCTCCCCACAGGTTCACGCCTTCCTGATCACAAACCTCGCCCTGGGTGACTTCCTGATGGGCTTCTATCTGGTCATCATAGCCATAGTGGACTCCCACTACAGGGGCGTGTACATCCTCCACGACAGGGCGTGGAGGCAGAGCCATCTTTGTAAATTTGCCGGGTTTGTCTCTACCTTCTCTTCAGGTAGGTCACAAACAAACACACAAACAAACAAACACGCACACAAAAAAAAAACAAACACGCACACAAACAAATGAACAAACACGCACACAAACAAACAAACAAGCACACAAACAAACAAAGAAATAAGCACACAAGCACATGAACAAACACGCACACAAGCAAACAAACAAGCACACAAACAAATGAACAAACACGCACACAAACAAACAAACACCCACACAAACACCCACACAAACAAACACACACAAACAAACAAGCACACAAACAAACAAGCACACAAACAAACAAACACACAAACAAACAAACAAGCACACAAACAAACAAGCAAACAAACAAGCACACAAACAAACAAACAAGCACACAAACAAACAAGCACACAAACAAACAAACAAGCACACAAACAAACACACAAACAAACAAACACGCACACAAGCTAACAAACGCCCACACTGGAACACATAATGCACTTCTTTGTCTTACACAAAATATTCTTTGTCACATCAGACCAGTGTTTTCTGATCGGTCACAAAGTATCCCCTAAATGTTCCCCTAAATTTTGTTCTCCCAAACACACACATCAGTCACATATAGTCCCCCCCCCCCCGAACGTTCACATTCTGTCCCCTTCACAAGTGGGAGTATCACTTCAAAAAACGATTCCCATATCGGCTTCCAAATATTTGGGTCGTCTTAACTAATCATACCTGGCTTTGTTCTGCCTGTGTTGTCTTAACTAATCATACCTGGCTTTGTTCTGCCTGTGTTGTCTTAACTAATCATACCTGGCTTTTTTCTGCCTGTCTTGTCTTAACTAATCATACCTGGCTCTGTTCTGCTTGTCTTGTCTTAACTAATCATACCTGGCTTTGTTCTGCTTGTCTTGTCTTAACTAATCATACCTGGCTTTGTTCTGCCTGTGTTGTCTTAACTAATCATACCTGGCTTTTTTCTGCCTGTCTTGTCTTAACTAATCATACCTGTCTTAACTAATCATACCTGGCTTTGTTCTACCTGTCTTGTCTTAACTAATCATACCTGGCTTTGTTCTGCCTGTGTTGTCTTAACTATTTATACCTGGCTTTGTTCTGCCTGTGTTGTCTTAACTAATCATACCTGGCTTTGTTCTGCCTGTCTTAACTAATCATACCTGGCTTTTTTCTACCTGTCTTGTCTTAACTAATCATACCTGGCTTTGTTCTACCTGTCTTGTCTTAACTAATCATACCTGGCTTTGTTCTGCTGTCTTGTCTTAACTGATCATACCTGGCTTTGTTCTTCCTGTCTTGTCTTTACTAATCATATCTGGGACTTTGTTCTACCTGTCGTGTCTTAACTAATCATACCTGGCTTTGTTCTACCTGTCTTGCCTTAACTAATCATACCTGGCTTTGTTCTACCTGTCCTGCCTTAACTAATCATACCTGGCTGTGTTCTGCCTGTCTTGTCTTAACTAATCATAACTGGCTTTGTTCTGCCTGTCTTGTCTTAACTAATCATACCTGAATTTGTTCTACCTGTCTTGCCTTAACTAATCATACCTGGCTTTGTTTTACCTGTCTTGACTTAACTAATCATACCTGGCTTTGTTTTACCTGTCCTGCCTTAACTAATCATATCTGGCTTTGTTCTGCCTGTCTTGTCTTAACTAATCATAACTGGCTTTGTTCTATCTGTCTTGTCTTAACTAATCATACCGGAATTTGTTCTACCTGTCTTGCCTTAACTAATCATACCTGGCTTTGTTCTACCTGTCTTGTCTTAACTAATCATACCTGGCTTTGTTCTACCTGTCTTGTCTTAACTAATCATACCTGGCTTTGCTCTGCCTGTCTTGTCTTAACTAATCATACTTGGCTTTGTTCTGCCTGTCTTGTCTTAACTAATCTAATTTTCTTGAACCTCTTCTTCCCCCTCCCCACAGGTTCACGCCTTCCTGATCACAAACCTCGCCCTGGGTGACTTCCTGATGGGCTTCTATCTGGTCATCATAGCCATAGTGGACTCCCACTACAGGGGCGTGTACATCCTCCACGACAGGGCGTGGAGGCAGAGCCATCTTTGTAAATTTGCCGGGTTTGTCTCTACCTTCTCTTCAGGTAGGTCACAAACAAACACACAAACAAACAAACACGCACACAAGCAAACAAACACGCACACACAAAAAAACAAACACGCACACAAACAAATGAACAAACACGCACACAAACAAACAAGCAAGCACACAAACAAACAAAGAAATAAGCACACAAACACATGAACAAACACGCACACAAGCAAACAAACAAGCACACAAACAAATGAACAAACACGCACACAAACAAACAAACACCCACACAAACACCCACACAAACAAACAGACACAAAACAAACACACACAAACAAGCAAACAAACACACACACAAACAGACAAACAAACAAGTACACAAACAAATAAGCAGCGAAACATGCACACAAACAAACAAACAAGCACACAAACAAACAAGCAAATAAACAAACAAGCACACAAACAAAAAAGCAAACAAGCACGCACACAAGCTAACAAACGCCCACACTGGAACACATAATGCACTTCTTTGTCTTACACAAAATATTCTTTGTCACATCAGACCAGTGTTTTCTGATCGGTCACAAAGTATCCCCTAAATGTTCCCCTACATTTTGTTCCCCCAAACACACACATCAGTCACATATAGTCCCCCCCGGAACGTTCACATTCTGTCCCCTTCACAAGTGGGAGTATCACTTCAAAAAGCGATTCCCATATCGGCTTCCAAATATTTGGGTCGTCCCAGGTAAAGTTTTGTAAATGTTATAAGTTCAAACATTACTCCCCTCACATCGTCGTCGTCATCGTCATCATCATCATCATCATCATCATCATCATCATCGCCTTTCACTCCCTTGAGACCATAGACCACGGATAAAGGCTCTCCAGTCATCCCTGTTCTTGGAATTACTCTCTGCTTCCTTCCATGTGCATCCCTTGTCTCTGAGCACTGTCATCATTTCTCTTCTCCAAGTAAGTCTAGGTCTTCTCACGTTACCATAGGGCCCCAAATGTAACGAACAGGGCGCCCCTGGTATTGTTTCTTAAAAGTTATTAAGTTTACGTTTGTTCCATACTTTACTCCCACCACGTTCCCTTAGCGCCCCATGTGTTGCCCGAGACGACCCAGATGTTCACATGATTCTCAGAGCGCCCCCAGATGTTCACATGGTTCTCAGAGCGCCCCCAGATGTTCCCATGATTCTCAGAGCGCCCCCAGATGTTCACATGATTCTCAGAGCGCCCACAGATGTTCACATGATTCTCAGAGCGCCCCCAGATGTTCACATGATTCTCACAGCGCCCCCAGATGTTCACATGATTCTCACAGCGCCCCCAGATGTTCACATGATTCTCAGAGCGCCCCCAGATGTTATTCCATAAACGTTACAAGTTCACCTTTTGTTTCATACATTACTACCATAACATTAGCCAAGCGCCCCCGCCATCCAGATATTGTCCCCTACGTTCACATTTTTCATAGTCCCCCGAAGTATCCAAAACACATATCCCGCTCCCCATCCGATTCCTTGTGTGTTCTTTAAGATTAAAAAAAAACTGTCCAGACCTTCGTCTAAAAAGAAGAGGTGAAGATGCACCATGAAATAGGAATAAGAATCTCATAGGCGACTTGGAAGCATGGGGGGGGGGGGGTTGGCAAACAAAGACTCTGTCCTGCCTCTCTTTTGGTGCTCCCAGTAACATTTCTATCCTGGCTAACAGGGCAGGCAGGCTGTATTGTCATCACGGCTCTGGCATCTGCTAAAAAAAAAAAAGGCATTGCACCTTTCCCTGATTTTTAGCCTCACTCCAGGTGTTGAAAAATGAGCAGCGTAACCCACTTCCAATCCGATCCGTTGCCCGTGCTAGATAAACCTTTCACTGCATCGGCATCAAAGAACACTGATCACAATTCCACAGAGACTGAAAATAAGCAACAGGAGGAAAGAACTAAAGGGAGAGAACCTTAAAACGACAATAAAAGGGACATAATATATGATATATTTATCTCCCTGGAAAGTGCGAGCTTCATGATCTTTGCAGCCGATGTCGTGAAGATGTTGAGGCACAACAATAGTGCCCAAATGGAAGCAGATTTTCGGTGGATATTTCATTTTAGTCCGGTAGTGGAGCTAAAAAAGCAGGAAGTGTGCAGTACTCCTTTTGCAATCTCCACCGTCACAGGGATTCTGGAGATCTCTTGTTTCCATTAGCCAGGCTAGGACTGTTACTGGTAGGTGCCAACGGAGAGGTCAGAGAGGGTCTTGATCGGCTTTGGTTCACCAACCCAGATGCTAGCTACAGGTTGTTAATTGCTATATTAGACAGCTTCCTCATCTCTGCCAGTGACATAACATATATGACTTCAGCGTAAGTCTCATTTATGACTTCATCATATGTGTCAGTGTCAATCTCATATATGATTTCGTCATATGCGTCAGGGTCAATCTCATGTATGATTTCATCATATGTGTCAGCGTCATTCTCATATATGACTTCACCATATGCGTCAGGGTCAGTCTCATGTATGACTTCATCATATGAGTCAGGATCAATCTCATGTATGACTTCATCATATGAGTCAGGATCAATCTCATGTATGACTTCATCATATGAGTCAGGATCAATCTCATGTATGACTTCATCATATGTGTCATCGCCAATCTGATGTATGATTTCATCATATGTGTCAGCGTCAATCAATCTCATGTATGACTTCATCATATATGACAGCGTCAGTCAATCTCATGTATGACTTCATCATATACGTCAGCGTCAGTCACGATCGTGGCTTAACATAAATCTCATTCCTCCCCCAGAACTATCGGTCCTGACACTGACCATCATCACGCTTGACCGCCTGATGTGCATCTTGTTCCCTCTTCGCCAGACCCGACTGAGTGTACGAGACGCCAGGGTGGCCATGCTTCTCGTCTGGATCATCGTTTTCGTTATCTCGGTGATCCCTCTGTGGGGCTTCCCATACTTTCTGGTAAGCTACAATCTTGTCTAGGGCAGTGGATCCCAAAGTAGTTGATAGAAGGGGCGGAAAGGTAGGAGCTAAGACACAGACCTCAAAGCTCAATGAGATAGCGGTCAAGCAACCATAAATAACTGCTTGCGTCGGAGTTGCCAGAACCTTAGCCAGGTCAAGTCCCTGTTCTATCTCCTTCCCCCACCCACTCCCCAAAACCAGTGATGCCCCTGGAAACAGATAGTAGTATTACCAGGTGAGTAGGGATGGCTGTGTTTAATACCCGGTATTAAAATATGTCGAACCGTAGTCAAAGTTTTTGGGCTGAAAGGATCATAACTGCAACACAGCTCAACTAAGGCCATTTTGAGAGCAAACGACAGAGAAGAAGAAGAAGAAGAAGAAGAAGAAGAAGAAGAAGAAGAGGAAAGAAGAAGAAGAAGAAGAAGAAGAAGAAGAAGAAGAAAAAAACTGGGGGGGGGGTAAGTGGAGTGGGGGTGCCCGCTGTGAGTGTGGCGTGAGAGGGAAGGTGCTCAAGCCCAGAAAAGTTCGTGAACCACTTTTCTAGCACTGTGAGGGCACGAAGGTTAGGGCTCTTCGCATGCACTTTACTTTCTTATCAGAGATGATAATAATGGTAGTGATGATTTAACCTTGTTCATGTTCCTTTGAGGCCATGTATATATATATGTATATATATATGGCACTAAGATGGACACCACAGGAGGAACAGAGGCAAGAGTAGACTAAAGGAGACATGGAGACAAACAACAGAGAGGATGTTGAGCAATAAAGGGTTCACCTGGGTAGAGCGGAAAAAAAGCAAAGGACAGGCATTTTGTGGAAAACCCTTGCGGAAGCCCCATGTGCCCTTATATATATATATAATATATATATATATATACACACACACACACCAAGTCCCTACCCAGCTACATCTTCTTACTGTTTAAGAACCGCTGAAGCGCGAGGTGGTATAGGCCCAGTATGACAACTCCTGAGAACAATACAGCGGAGGGTTGTTAATAGCTTTCTCTCTGTTCTGGAGATTGTAGGGACTTTGAACCGGTGCCTGCACGGCGGGAAAATATATGGAACTTACCACAAGATGATTGTATGATTCCATTTCATGTTACTGCAACGCTAGGCCGCGTTAACGCAGTGAATTAGTCACTCGCTCGCTAACCAGGCGACACTATTTCGATTTCCACTCACCACATTGGCGGTCAAACCGTGGCTCCCATAAAACCCCAGGGGTTCACCCCAGCCTCAGAGGAAACAAAAATGGGTAACAGGATTAGCGCTCTGGGAAGGAAAGAGGAATGGCGTCGCTAGCTACGGAGTTCGTGCTGATGGCGACACTAGTTGGCAGTTTTTGAGCACTTATGGTTTGATCATGTGCGATGACGTTGATTCATAACTCCCACCTTAGCTAGCTTGTACTAGGAGTCACACAACAGAAGTACTTTTTGAAATGAATTTTGGACACTGTCTTCTTAATTACGTCGTAGAAAAGTGTGGTAGTATAGAAAAATAAATCTCAAAACATGAAAGCGAATTGTTGCTTGTTACGTGCTAAAACACATATGTTGACTGCGTCACATTGTGGTGTGACTAAGCTGCAGATATGCGCTAACAACACGACGCACATTCCCTGTACTGATATACTCTTCACAGGACAACCCTGGGGACGTTTACAAATTTGGACACAGGATTATCAATCAAGGCTTGCATTACCTTAGGACTCATATCCGTTTATTTCGTGGAACATGATGATGATGATGATGATGACTGACGACGAAAATACATCAAAAGACGATTCCAACATGCATAACTCCAACACAGTATAATTCAGGGCTACTAACTACCTAAATCACCGAGATAGCGCCATAAGATTTCAGCCAAGCTATCATCTATAACATGCTTAACTCACAAATACTAACTATCACAATTAACGTTTCTGATAACGGCGAGACTACGCCACGTTCTCTCTCTCTCTCTCTCTCTCTGGACGTTGTCCGTGATAGGACGTGTAATTTCTCGTTCCTGATTTGTCAATTATTTTGTGTATTATTTCAAATACTTGGACAATGATACTTATATTGCTGGATTTCTGAAGAAACTGTGTTTTCATTCGGTTATGAAAATTATTCAGAATATGTGAATTTGTGGAGTTATTTCATAAAATTGCGGTAAGACATTCTTTCTCTAAGATCATAGTGGTCACCAGTTTTCACTACCATTTTTCGATAAGCCACGCGGTCTGCCCAGTGTCAGCCAGAATGTTTTGTTTGCTTAATCTAGACGTTATGTAACAATGATAGAATGCGGGACAGAAGGTTTAATCTGTGAGGTGACGAACAAGCCCAGCCGGCGGGATGGTCTCCGGTCTACCACAACAAAGAACTATAGCCTAAACAAACACAAAGCCGTGGGAACAAAGCTAAAGAAATGCAGTAACCCACCAGGCTTAACAATAAAATACTCCAACGAAGGACAATGTGTCGTTGTGACATGTCACAACACACTTCAATACGAGTCCCTGAGGCAAGCTCTTAGGAAGCGCTATCAAGCAGAAAGAGAGGAGAGATATGACAAGCTAGGCGCTAATGTTGAGGACATCATAAAAACACCAGTCCTCACAGTTCATCTTTACCACACCAAGAACAAAGTGATGGTACAAGGTGACGCCGAGGCCATTGAATCCTGGCTAACAAAACAGTTTATGGAGCTGCAAGAAGGAAACATAAACACAGTCAAGGAAGTGATGGCCAGTCAGCTCCCTCTAGAAGATAACTCAGATGAACTAAACACATCACTTACAAACATGGCCGAAAGTTTTGCAAGTCCTGTAAAGAAGACTACTGACATAGTCGACGATATAATGGAAATCATGACAGCAGAAGAGTCTGTGCCAGAAAACTCTGCTATTATCACCAGCAAAGAAACCTCCAGCAAACATGAATTATCACCAACAATTGCTACAGAAGAACCAATAATCACAGATACTGCTGGAGAACAAGGAGCAACAGCTTCTACTGAGAAAGCTCCACTGTCTTCAGACACCTTTACTCATAAAGACAACCCAGCTAACAGTTCTAGCGAAAATGATGTAATAACAGAACCAAACTCCGAAAAATCTTTGAAGAGCAATGTACCAAGACTTAGTGAGACTGTTAGTTCTCATCAAGCTGTTGGTACAGGAACAAAACTACCTACTTGTCACTGTGGCCATGACTTCACAGAAGTAATTAAAAACTTCGTGAAAATACTCATCAGTGACATGAAGTCCGAAGTTGTAAAGTCACTCAGTGAGGAGAATGATAATATCAAAAAAGAAGTTGAACAGCTGAGAGAAGAAAATACCAAGCTGAAGCTTCTCGTTGAATCAGTCAACAGCGAAAACCGCAGTAGTAGAAAACTACACAAAAACATCCAGACAGAAACTGGTAGTCACAGTCAGTCAATGGCTGCTAGTCAAAGTAATCTCAACATGAAGCCCAAGGCTCAGCCATCGTCACCAGCCAGTGTAAACAAACTTCACAAGAAAAACAACCAACAAAAACAGAGTGAAGTCAGTGAATCTTTATCAGGTGAGCAAGACCAGCATATCACAAAATACGACTACCCAATCGAGGTCAAGATCACCAACAGATTCGACGCTCTACAACAAAGCTCTGTACCAGATACTCAGCAGACAGACAGGACGCAACAATCATCTCAGCCAAACAACGCATCTCACCTCCAGTCACAATCTAACCAAAAACAACGTGAACGAAATACGCAGCAAATTCCCATTCACAAAATCACTGACAGCACAACACATTTAATAACTGGGGATTCTCTGCTGAAGGGCGTGTATAGCGAGCGGATGTCCATAGCAGACGAAGACATTGTCTCAGTAGTTGCAGTACCGGGAGCTGGTATTCCGAAAATAACGCAAACACTGAGAAGTTTTAATACAGACCAGGGCGTGAGGAAAATCTCCGTACATGTTGGCATAAATGACAGCATGAATGGCCAGAACATCAGACGTTCCGACATGCAGGCTTTGTCTTCCGCCATCAAAGAAAAGTATCCGACTGCAGCAATCTTCCTATCTTCCATCATTCCACCCTGTTCGGTCCTGGACGCCGCCTGGTAGACATCAACAACAAGGCACTTCAGTCATACTGTCGTGTTAACAACATTGTCTTCATAGACCACACTGTGTTCTTCATCTCAGCATCTGGTGCCCCGAAGAAACGGATGTACAGGGACCACATACATACATCAAAACTTGGTACCAGCATCCTTGCCAAAAATCTAAAGTTTCCAGAACGTACACTACAGAAAGACGTGGTACAGCTGGATGTCCACAAACAACAACCACATCCAACAAAAAACCCCCATAAAGCCAGCTCTACTCCGAGCACTAAAACCAAAGGGACCTCCAAATCTACACCACCTGTTCCACAGCAAACCACCGACTATGACACAATATTTCCACCCCTACCCGCACGTCAGCCTCAGATGGTCAGACGAGCTGATACGAGTGTCAACAACGTCAGGATTCTTCCTCAGTCGCACAGCTCATTGGAAGAGGTCAACACACAAGCACGTTCCATGCAACATCCTCAAAGAAATCTGGAGCTGCAGTATTTGTTGCAGTTTAGCCCTGCAGCCTTGAGTCATGCCTATATGTTATCTCTGCATAATTCACATGGCATGGTACCTTACAGACACCACATGCCTTAAACTGATGGCAGTATCATCGTAATCCATCACAAACTGTAACCTTCAACCCGCAATGTCGAAAAAGAATTATTACTCAGCAAGACATAGTGACTGATATCTTCATTCTTACGTTTATTTAGAATTTTTACATTTTATTATTGCATTTTATTTCTTGCCCCTTCTTTTGTATCTATTTTTCTAATTCTTGTCAACTTTCTATAGGTCGTTGCAGTTTGTGAGTTGTATCTGTGTGTGTGAGAGAGAACTATATACTTAATTACTCAAATTCACATATTTCAGCGTTTAATTATTCAGTAGTTATACGCGTCTCTCTTTCAGCTTCCAATTATTTCAGCTAGTGAGTTGTGTACCAGTTGAAAGTTTAATATACAGAGTGTGTCTCTGTGTAGTATTTAAAAGTTTATTTACCTCAGTATTAAGTATCATAATAGGAATTATTTTCAAACCAGTAACAGGAGACAGGAAAATAAAATGACCCCACCTACCGAAAAATGGTTACATAAGGAAGGACTTCGATTAGGCCATCTGAATGTATATCACCTATTAGGTAAAATTCCTGAAGTAACACACATATTACATCAAAATTTCCACATTTTTGGCTTCTCTGAAAGCCGTTTAAATAGGAACATAACCGATGAAGATATTAGAATTAATGGTTTTAACCTGATCCGGCGTGACCCAACCAGGAAACTAGAAACATGTCTAGTAATGTATGTCTCCACAACTATCCAGTTTAGTCGTAGAGAAGACCTCGAATCATCAGAGGTAGAGTGTATTTGGGTGGAAGTTAAAATGCCAAACCAGAGTCCATTAATTATTGAACTTTTGTACCGTAATCCAAATGCATCATCTCTGTGGTACGATCACTTCACGACTATGACGGATGAGGTTTCAACCTTTAGGTTCAAAGATATTATCATTCTTGGAGATTTCAACATAGATCTAACACAATCACATCTAACTTGGACCAATATTATATTATCCTATAATCTTTGCCAAAGTGTCACCAAACCTACCAGAGTAACAGAAGTATCATCCATATTATTAGATCATATATATGTAGCCCAACCAGAAAACATCATTGAATGTAACATCCCTCATACTTCGTTAAGCGATCATTACCCAGTCTGCTGTACGTGGACAAGAAAGGGGTATAAACTTCCTAAACACAATCACATCAGTATGAAATTTAGGAGCTTCAGAAAATTTAACCTAGAATTATTCCTTAATGATTTGCAAGAATCTTCACTTACACACGTGTACCAACTAACTGACCCTGATGAGGCAATAGAATATTGGCTAAAGATCTTCAGAGATATATTAGACAAACATGTTCCCATGAAAGAGGTGAGAGTAAAACACCAGACGAAGTCACCTTGGATAACACCTGAAATACTACAATTCATGAGAGAACGTGATCGGGCGCACAAAATCAAGGACTTTATGACCTACCGTTCACTCAGAAACAAAGTTCAATACTTAATAAGACAAGAGAAAAAAAATTACTTCAGGAATCTAATACAGAATAAATCAGACAGTAAATCAATTTGGAAAGCCATAAATACCCTATCAAATAAAAGAAAAGAATTTGATTCTCAAGCCATCAATCATGCATACACTAGCGCACATATCAGTACACATTTCAGAGAAGAAATCAACGCTTTTAAATCATCAATATCAGCTCCTTTATGCGACTTACATGAACTACAAACATTCCTGGACAGCAGATGTACTGATTTTAAACAGTTACACATTCCATTCTTAACAGTCAGTGAGTTCACAGTTATCTCTTAACCTTAAAAAACAACAATACAGCTGGGCTTGATGATATTAGTAATAAGATCTTACGTTATGCTGCACCTGTCATTTCACATACACTAACATATATTTACAACCAGTGCATTGCAAAATGTTATTTTCCTGAGGCTTTTAAAACTGCTAGGGTGTATCCTCGCTTTAAATCTGGCTCATCCAACAATCTTACCAAATATAGACCAATATCCATATTATCGTCATTATCAAAACCACTCGAAAAACACATACACAAAATAACTCTACGACACATGCAAGAGAACAATTTACTCATAGACAGTCAGTCAGGCTTTAGACCCAATCATTCCTGCCACACAGCTCTTACCAAAATGACAGAAAACTGGTTAGTAAACATAAATGACGACAGACTATGTGGTGCCATCTTTGTCGACTTTAAAAAGGCATTTGATATGATTGACCACGATATTCTTGTAAGAAAAATAAAGACTTATAGACTGCACCCTGACCTAATAAAATTAATTGCATCGTTTCTTTCAGACAGACAACAGGTAGTATTCTTCAACAATTCTCTATCAAATTCTGCTAAAGTTGACACTGGTGTTCCGCAAGGTTCTATTCTAGGCCCGTTGCTCTTTGCTATCTATATCAATGATCTTCCACTTCATCTTAAACACTCTTCTTGTGACCTTTTTGCCGATGATTGCACAGTCTACACCAGTGACTACGATTGTGTTAATCTAGAATCAACTCTTCAGGTCGAGTTATACAATTTAATTGGATGGAGCAAAAATAATGGCATGATTATAAACACCGATAAAACAAAATCAATGCTCATAACAACAAGACAGAAACTACAAAACGCAACAAAAACAACACTTCGGCTCTGTACAGAAACATCACAGATAGAAAACGTTAGCGAGCACAAAACACTAGGTCTTATTATTGACCAACATCTGACCTGGAACTCTCATGTGCAATGTCTAACAAAACTCATCGCACAAAAAGTATACCAGTTAGCTAAAATTAAGCACTTCATAGATCAAGACACTAGGAAGACATACTACATAGCTCATATACAAACACATTTAGACTACTGCTCAACAGTTTGGGATGGTTGCTCAGTGTCAAATACAAAGAGGCTTTGCTCTCTCCAAAAGTGAGCAGTAAAGCTTATTAGTGACAAAGATCAAGCACAAACAACTAATCATCACAAACGTATCAAAATACTACCTCTTAAGAATAGGTTCCTCTTCAACAAAGCCAAGTTAGTACATCAAATTCTTTCACGGCATGCCCCGCCTTATCTATGGAACCTGTTTAAATTTAGCCCAAAGTGCAGCCAACGCTTGAACAACATATGTCTTCCAAAACCTAGACTTGATCTTTACACGAAAAGCTTTAGTTATTCTGCTGCTCATCTTTGGAATACCTTCCCATCCTATATAAAAAATATAAATTATACTCCTTCCTACAACTACAAGCTTTCCCAATATCTATTTGATGTCGACTACATGCCTCCATGAATTATAAAACTTAAAAGTTATCTTAAGCTGCTCTTTCAGACACCGAATACAATTAATTGTTTTCTGAATAGTCCCGAAAATTTTGTTTAGTAGATAATCATTTATAATGTAAGTAGTTACTTCTGTACTGAGTGAATGTTTAAGAGCGAAACATAAATGTTATATTTTATTTTATGTCTCTCAGCTTCAATGTTAGTTATGTTTGTTATATGAACAGCATATTTGTAGAATGTCTGGAATAGAGTGAAAGATGTATGATAAAGGGCAGAATGTCAGACGGGCCTGCGTGCCCAATTCTTAACCCTTTTGAAATAAAGATCAATCAATCAATCAATCAATCAATCAATCTCTCTCATCAGTCAAACTCCGAATGATCTCAGCTGAAACTTTCGTCTGACATTCAGACCACAAATCATACTTTTAACGAGCAAAGAATGAACTTGAAGTCATGGACGGACAAAACAGTCGAGAAGATTCTACAAACATACGGCCATTATGGGCCTAACTCCGGGATATTGATTCAGTGTTTTAGACACTTAACAAAACAGCTGAGAAGCACATAAATGTTGCTGAAGAGTCATTAAATATAATGAACACAAAAAAAAAATAAATAAAAATCAAATACATCCAGACAACAAGAACTTAATATTGAAGAAGGTTGGCTAGTAAGGAAGATTAAACAGAGAAAACTTAAATATTTTGGACATAATAAAGGTCAAGCGAATTTATAGAAGACCGTCTTGAAATGGTACATAATGAGAAAAAAAAAAAGAGAGGAAAACCAAGGCGAAGATGTCTGCAAGACATCGTTGACAATCTGCGAATGGATGCATCAAGCAGCAGGGCATCTTGCTTACAACCGAGAGGCCTACGGGAGAGCTGTTAGGGAGGCGAAGTTCCGCAAAGGAAATGCAAATGATTGACTGAAATCACCTATAGTCCTGCATAATGTCTCTGTAATCTTGACTAAAAATCTATTTCCTTTCATACATTTATCATTAATCATGTCCACATTCGACTTCCCTTCTCCTCACTTGTTCTTATTCACGTCGACCATCGCCTTCATTTCGTCACTTGTCATTTTTCATTGCAACGCATCCACTTCTCGTCTGTGTTATCTACCAGTCCTTGTATTTCCCCAGAATTTTTACGGAAGATCCGGAGTGTGCCTTGCCCTGCACATCACTCCGGCCAGGCCCCCAGGCTGGGAGTTTTCTGTGGCAGTTTTCCTTGTACTCAACTTTGTCTCCTTCCTCATAATCGCCGCCTCCTACATCTGGATGTTTGTGGTTGCCAAGGAAACAAGATCAGCCGGTAGTACAATGTCATACTCTCTTGTACAATTTTAAAGTAAAGAAAAAATGGGGTAGGGGTATTTCTCTGTGTTAATAATCCTATTTATATTTACCCTTTTTAATGCGAATTACAATTATAACGAACAAGAATTCAAATGTATACATTACTGAATTAATAAATATGCTTTGTCTTTATTTGCAACAACACCTACTTACAACATAATTTATGGTCCTAGTATACAGGCCACGCCCAAATATGTATTTGTCACTTGTCAGGCAAAGACCACGCCTAGTTATTTATTTTTTTTCGTTATTTTAACTCTTGTTTTCTGTGTGGTCCACAGTCAGAGGTCCAGAGAGCAAGAGCGACCTTGCCATGGCCCGCAGAATGACTTTGATAGTGATGACAGACTTCGTGTGCTGGGTACCAATCATATTTCTAGGCTTTGCCTCGCTGGGCGGAGCCAATGCGCCTAATGACGTAAGTAGGTCAAGAAGAGCAATGATGAATTGAGCGCCGAAAGGTCAGAATTTAAACTATTCTAAGCCTAGATGTGACGGGAGACAACTTGGAGAAGTAACAAAGGACAAATAGTCCGATATGTTCACATATGTGTTGTCTAGAATGATATGGAGGGAGAAATAATAATAATAATTAAAAGAAGAAGAACTAATGATGAGAGACCTCAGTCAGTCATTTACATGTCCCTCGCGGAACCCTGCCTCCTTGACAGGTACCCTGTAGGCCTCTCGGTTGTAAGCAAGATGGCCTGCTGCTGATGCATCCATTCGCCGATCATCAACGATGTCTTTGCAGCCATCTTCGCCTTGATCTTCCTTTCTTTCTTTTTCCCATTATGTACCCTTGCAGAAAGTTCTTCTCTAAATTCTCGTGACGTTTAATGAGGGACCTGAGAAATGAAAATATATTAGGAAAGAGGGAAGAGAAACTGCAGCTGTTTAGAGAGAACTGACGATCCGTGGCAGAAGGCCTTTGCAGTGTGGAGATTTCATGTGATGATCCTTACGTGCTTATCTGTTTGCTAATTAACATTGCTTATTATTATTTTCTCTCTTTCCTTCTCTCTTTCTCCCATCCTCTCTCCCTCTCCACTCTCTCCCCTCTTTCTCTCTCTGCTCTCTCTCTCCCTCTCTCCTCCCCTCCCTCTCTCCCCATCTGGACTCAACTCTTCAGGTCGAGTTATACAATTTAATTAGATGGAGCCAAAACAATGGCATGATTATAAATACCGATAATACAAAATCAACGCGCATAACAAGAAGACAGAAACTACAAAACGCAACAAAAACAACAATTCGGCTCAGCACCGAAACATCACAGATAGAAAACGTTAGCGAGCACAAGACACTAGGTCTAATTATTGACCAACATCTCACCTGGAACTCTCATGTGCAAGGTCTAACAAAACTCATCGCACAAAAAGTATACCAGTTAGCCAAAATCAAGCACTTCATCGATCAAGACACTAGGAAGACATACTACATATCTCATATACAAACACATTTAGACTACTGCTCAACAGTTTGGGATGGTTGCTCAGTGTCAAATACAAAGAGGCTTTGCTCACTCCAAAAGCGAGCAGTAAAGCTTAATAGTGGCAGAGATCAACCATCGCCAGCGTCTTTCCTTCCAGATGCGCTGACTAAAGCACTCTGACACACTCCCGTCAGGTTTACGCATGGATCGCCGTATTTATCCTGCCACTCAACTCGGCTGTCAACCCAGTTCTGTACACGCTGTCAACAGCCCCGTTCCTGGGCAACGTCCGAAAGAGGGTCAGGCGGTTCAGAAAGTCATTCATGACTTCAGTCAGCCAGGACACCAAGCATAGCTTTGTCGGTAAGTCTGAGACTTGTCTGAAGAGGGAGATGGGTTCTGTGGTATGGGACTGGCTGTGGTAAGTCTGAGACTTGCCAGAGATTAATTTCACATATGCTCAGTCTGAAATAAAAATGCTTTTATGAACTTCATTTGTTGGCCAGAAATCGGCTCTTTCAGATTACTCTATTTCCTTTATCTGATGCTTTTGCCCATTCCCCCGAGCTATGTTATAAACAAAAAACTGTCACGGCCTTTACTATAGCAATAGTCGTATGGCGTTATTCTTTATCAGGTATAGATCCCTTGATTGTTTCTGGAGGTGAATTCCCCTATATGTGTGTAGGGGGTGTGGAGGAATTGGTTGGGTTAGGGGTTGGTTGGGGGTGGGGGGAGGAGAGAATATTCATGCATTCATTCATTCATTCATTCATTCATTCATTCATTCACTCATACATTAGCATGTCCCTTGCGGAACTTTGCGTCCCCTAACATTCTTGTAGGTCTCTCGGTTGTAAGCAAGATGCCCTGCTGGTGGTGCATCCAGTCGCAGATTATCAACAATGTCTTGCAGCCATCTTCGCATTGGTCTTCTTCTCTTCCTTTTTCTCATTATGTATCCTCCCAAGACTGTCTTATCTAAACCTTCATGACATTTAATATGTTCCAGATACTTAAATTTTCTCTGTTAAATCTTTACCAGCCAACCTTCTTCAATATTAAATTTATGTGTACGAATATATTTGTTCTTTTTTATGCCCATGATGTTTGAAGGACTCTGCTGTACATTTAAGAAATATTTTTTTCCTCTCGTCATTTTGTTATGGGGCTACATCAACAGAATTCAAGCTGCTTTTCGCGCACAGTTCCTGTTTCTTCCTCAGTTTTTCTCTCTTCCCACAGACGACCGAACCTTGAACTCGTACACAGACAAGAAATCATCGACCAGGCGGGGAGAGAAGATCAAAATGAGAACCATAAGGACCACGATTCCAGGACACTCATCCAGTCCCGGCTCAAGTGACCTCTGACCTCAGAATCAAGTATACTACAAAAAATAACGACCGTGATCTATGTAGTACTGATTTATCTTATTGTTCTATATTAGTACCCACGTGACTGTAAAGTCCTCGGCTTTGTTACTTTTGATGTATATTGTCGCCATATTCTCTTTGGACGAAAGAATGGATCTTGCTATTGCAGGATAGCGTGCGTATGCGTGCCTGAATTTAAGTTTCATAATTGATCGAACAGGATGTGTGTTGATGACTGAAGTGCAGATGATTTTAAAACATTATTTGTATAGCCCGTGTTTATAATCTACTGAGGCCGTATTCCTTTCTTGGATGCGGCAATGTACTATTTTAAACAGTTACAAGCTTAACTGCGTTACTAAGACTCAGAAATGTTACATAGATATACAAAACCACCGTGCAATAGAAACCCCAGACCCCGTGACCAAGTGGCCAATGGGAACACAGAGATATATCTTGCTCCGTGCTTGGCAAAACCACTTTTTGACCACAAATAAGTGAGCTACAATCCCTATTCTGTTATACTACAAGCTTTTAGATGATGCTAGGTTACATGACATGAATCGGTTGATCCCACAGTAGGCAGTACTGCTCCCTTCGGGACAATGGACGGGGTGGGGGTGTGGGGATGCCGGTCGTTGAAATAGGAAACGACAGGACGTATCAGAACCAAATGAGCAAAATTAAGTTTTTTTTTCCCCGGGGCGGGGGTTGGGGGGGGGGGGGTGTGTGTGAGGTGGGGCTGCGAATATGGTGTGAGAAACTAGGTGAGACAACCTGAACAAAAGAAAATTTGAGAACCACGTCTACACATAATTAATTCATGACTGGAAATGTCAACGACATACGCTTTTTTTTTTTTGGCTCTTTTCCTAAAACACACTGCCAAAGTTTCCCCCGAGACTGGGTCCCTCATATACAAAACCGTTTTCCCTAGCCCTTTATACTACCTTCCCAGGCCTACAGGTGTCCGTCACCCGTAGGTAGTTGTCCGATGTGAACAAAAGAAAGATAAATGTTCCTTGTTTTCACCGAGAAAGGAAAAACAAACAAACAAACAAACATGGACAAAAAGCCACACAAAAAGCAGCGGAATCTGAAAAAAGGTTTTCCCGTCATCATGACAAAAAAAAAAAAAAGATTATGAAAACAAATAGACCGAGATGTTATCTTTAACTGGGGTTTTGTTGTTGTTGTTGTTGTTGTCTTTACGGGCAAACAAAACTAGTGTGTGGCTTGAGGATGGGATTACAGTCGTTACAGTAATAATGTGTGTGAGTCGTAACCGGCAGTGTTCAGTTTTTAAAAGCGTGTTTCAGCTGTCTAGTGTTTCAATCTGGGTTCGAGATTTTAAACCGTTTCATTTCAGAACAAACTGAACATGACAACATTGTCACAACACAATGAACGGAATGAAAGTATTGTCACAACATAATAAACGACGTGAAATTATTACCGTGACATACTGGAAAAACATGAAAACATTGTCACGAAAAACTGAACACCATGAAAATAACACGATACACTACCAGTTTTTAAGACATGTTTGTCGTCATTTAAACTCTTTCTTCTAGAGTTTTTGCCCCAAACTTCTGTGACACACCCAGGTGGTAATTGTTGTTACAGACGGATATAAAGAAGCGAAGAAGTTCCTCGAAAACTGCAGAGCAAGAAAAGCAAATTAGTAAACACAGTGAGAAGAAATGTCATGAAAATGCATAAATTGTAGAAGACAGACATTATAGAAGACAGAAATTATAGAACTAATAATCACTGGCATTCTCAAGGGAAAAAAGAGACAAAGCGGGAGAGACATATTTTAACAGGTTCAGCAACTGACAGAGTAAATGAAAAAGAGACCTTCTTCTTCTTCTTCTTCTTCTTCTAATCCTCCTGCTCCTTTTCTTTCTTCTTCTTCTTCTCTTTCTCCTCCTCCTCCTCTTTTTCTTTCTTCTTCTTCTTCTCTTTCTCCTCCTCCTTTTCTTTCTTTCTTCTTCTTCTTCTCTTTCTCCTCCTCCTTTTCTTCCTTTCTTTCTTCTTCTTCTTCTTCTCTTTCTCCTCCTCCCCTTTATTCTTCTTCGTCTTCTCCTCCTCCTTCTCTTTCTCCTCTTTCGTCTTCTTCTTCTTCTTCTTCAACAATCTCCCTGGAACTGCGAACTGGTGCTCTTTGCAGCCGATGCGGTGAAAGTTGAGGCACAGCACTGGTTAAAAACAGAAAGCACAACCCCACAAGACACGAAGAAGAAGAAGAAGGAGGAGAAGAAGAAGAAGAAGAAGAAGAAGAAGAAGACAGAAGAAGGAAGAAGAAGAAGAAGAAAACAGAAGGAAGAATAAGACGAAGAAGGAAGAAGAAGAAGAAGGAAGAAGAAGAAGACAGAAGAAGGAAGAAGAAGAAGAAGAAGAAGAAGTATAATGGCCATGGCTTGTTTGACTTTCACGTAATGAATAACTGAATTAATATTACATTTGTCTCAAATTTTTACTATCATCTTTTTCTTAGCCCACTTACCTCTATAGCCAGCGATAATTCGCCGAATTCTCCACAACCACCCCCCCCCCCCTTTCCTCTTTTCTCCCCAGATCCCTCACTTTTTGATATTGATGTAAAAACCCTACAAACATTCTACATTTTAAAATAATCTAGATTTGCTACACAGAGCCCCCCTCCCTCCCCTTTTTTACTTTGATCTTTCACAAATCCCAGACTGGAAGCCGATGTCCCCTGAGAGATAACTTCACGTACAAGAAACGCACATGATATTATCTTCCACGTAACAGTCTCATACAAGACACACATACACAAATCGAGCTACTGACCCTGATAAAACGAGACTTATACCAGTAAAAGCTTTGCTATACCTGCATGCTTTTGCCACCTTACCTTTCAAAATCTCATACCGTAACTCGAAAATTTCTGTAAATTGAAGCACCCTTTTTTTCACTTATTGTTGCGTGTACTGAAAGAAGCCTCACTCCTTAAAGCGTAGTATAAGAACGCAAAGAGATGGGACGCAAAAGTATTGATTGTATTAAAACAAAACAAATTAAATGAAAGCAAAAACCTGCAGTTGAAGACCGTCCTCTGGGAGAGATTATCAGCCAAAGAGCCGCAACTTCAGAACAAGCATCGTAAGGTTGTAATTCAAAATATCCGTAAGCTCGAAACTCCGTAAATCGAGTTATTCCTGTATACGAATGATCAAGTGTGTCTGGTATGACGTCTGACATACACGGGCATCTACAGCGGAACATTTTACAATATGGTGATAATGTGCGCTTTTCTGTTGTTGCTGTTGTATCTGTGTTACTTACGAGTATTGTTTCGTTGTTGTTCCTACGATTACTAGTTTCATATTTTGTGTTTTATATTTCCTATGATGAAGCTGACATTGCTCTGGTGTTATTGTTATGACAATCAATATCCTCGCTTATACTGTTGTACGAAGATTAGCGTGTGCCATATTTGAACTTCAAATAATATCGAATGTCTTCTTTTTTAAATTCAAAAGTTATTGTTCAAGAAATGTTTATAAAATGGTTGTTCTAAAAACTTTGAATTTTTGACCAATGTGAAGTTTGTGATTTGGAGCGGTGTTACTAGCAAATACTTCTTGGAACTATATTACCTTAACCTTCTGAGCCTTACTTAACCTTTTGAACCCTACAAAGCTAATTCAATTCTATGTTATTTTAGCACGCACTTCTCATTTAAATACCAGATGGATAGTTCTCAAGCAGCTGATAGAATCTAATTTAGAATCCCATTTTTTATCCTGCACGTAATTCCTTTAATCATTTCATCTACACTTTCTTTCCCTGCTGTTCATTCAGTCATTTGCATGTCCCTTGCGGAACTTTGCCTCCCTAACAGCTCTCCTGTAGCCCTCTTGGTTGTAAGCAAGATGCCCTGCTGTTGATGCATCCATTTGCAGATTATCAACGATGTCTTGCACACATCTTCGCCTTGGTCTTCCTCTCTTTCTTTTTCCCATTATGTACCTATACAATATGGTCTTCTCTAAATTATCATGACGTTTAATATGTCCAAAATATTTAAGTCTTCTCTGCTTAATCTTCCTTACTACCCAGCCTTCTTCAGTATTAAGTTCTTGTAGTATGGATATAGGAGGTTCATACCAAAAGTCGTGAGCATTTTTTTGTTAAATCAGAATTTATATATTGATAAAATATAAATGCATGATCTCAATCTGCATCCTTTGCACTTCATATCGAGGTCACATGACGTCACCATCATGTGTCACATGACCAAGAGGAGCAGAACCAAAATGGCGGGAGCTGAAGTTTCGTTTCATCAACGTGCTGTTATTGAGTTCCTCGTTTAAAAGGAAATCCCCGCTGCTGAAATTCACAACAGACTTCAACTTGCTTATGGAGATGTGTGTATGGGTGCTAGAAGTGTTAGGAGGTGGGTGAAACATTTCAAAGATGGAAACACGAGCATCCAAGATATGCCTCGCAGCGATCGCCATCGAACTGCCTCCACTGAAAGCAAAGAGTAAAGGGTTGAGGACATCATTAAACAACACAGACGTGTCACAGTATTTGAAATCGCTGTAAAAGTTGGAATAGGCCACAATGCAGTACAGGAAATGATTGAAACCCTAGGCTATAGAAAAGTTTGTGCCAGCTGGGTCCCACACGAGAGAACGTCCAGAAAGCAGTGGGTCTGTGCCGTCGGTCAGCTGGAACGGAATTCTACTGGGAGGGTATTTTCATACTTGCAGAGCGATGGGAAAAATGTATGCAGAGAAATGGAGAATATATTGAAAAGTGTAAGAAACGGATGTGGATTTTCTCTGTGTATAAATTATGATTTTTTTAAAATGTTAACTCACGACTTTCGATATGACTCTCGTATTTGTCCTTTTCTGTGTCCATGATATTTGAAGGACTCTTCTGTAGCATTTACATTCAAAGCCATTTACGTGTTTCTCAGCTGTTTTGTTAAGTGTTCAGGTCTCACAGGCATATGTTGGAATGGGAAAGATGCATGCCCTTAACATTTTTATTTTTCTAGTTCTGTCTCGTCCTCTCCACAGCTTCTTTAGTTGTTTTATTTTTTGAAGAGCGACAGATGTCCTCCTTTTAATTTCCCTCATTGTGTCTCCGTTATTAGTTAGATAATGATCCAGTATATTAAAAACTCTCCACTTCTTCTCATTTTTCCTCATTGATACATATTTCAGCTGCCTTATTTGTTTTGTCAATTGTCATCAATTTAGTTTTCTTCACATTAAGATAGAGGTTTTGCTCTTCACTGTTCTTACAGGCTGACATAATTCGTTTCTCCCGGCTGTTAGGATCCCGTATTTCTTTCTTGGTCCCGTTCTGTTTTTCACCAGATAGCTCTCAAAATTATTCAACGTAGAGTTGCCCTTTCAAATGATTTAGTATATTTTGCTTTGTTACCATATAGTTGAAATCTTCAGCCTATACCTTTGCCCTCTTAAAAGTTACAGAATATATTTTGGAATGATACATTATATTCCAACTGTTTACCCCAGATCTTCGCCTTGTCCAGAATCTATAATCATGTTCTTTGTTACCATATAGTTCTTACAACTTTACCTAGATCTTTACTCTATACAAAGTTCTATAACCGTTTTCTGTGCTTCCATACACTTCTTAGAATTATTTAACCAAAAATCCTTTCCTCCTCCAAGTTTTAGTTCTTTGCTACCTTGAAGTTCTTCAAAATGCCTAACCCCTTCCACAGCCGCAGTAGTTCATTCATTCATTCATTCATTCATTTGCATGTCTCTTGCTGAACTTTGCCTCCCAAACAGCACTCCTGTATGCCTCTCGGTTGTGAGCAAGATGGCCTGCTGCTTATGCATCCATTTGCAGATCATCAACGATGTCTTGCAGCCATCTTCGCCTTGGACTTCCTCTATTTCTTTTTCCCATTATGTACCCTTCCAAGACGGTCTTCTCTAGATTATCATGACGCAGTAGTAGTTCTTCAAATTTCCTGACCTATCTCACAAACACTAGCAGTAGTTCTTCACACTGTATGACCCCTCTCTCACAAACGCTAGCAGTAGTTCTTCAAACTGTCTGATCCCTCTCCCACAGCTAGCTCTGCTATGCTGCGTATTTCTTCCAAAGAAATGTCTTAACTATTTGTCCTCTCTTGTTTCAGAATCGTCCAATCTCCTTACAGCAACAAAGACGAAAAAAAACCCAAAATCATCTCCCCCCATCCTTTTTTCCACCATGATCTTCTAGTGCAGTTATTTTTTTTTTTTTGGGGGGGGGGGGTGGTACAGAGCCTTACCAGTGTCCAAGTGTCGTTGGGATTGCTTGAGACTGAAAGATTAAAATAGTTTACCCAGCGCAGTTGACACAGAACGTGCTTGGCTGAGTTCTTTGTCTTCTTTAATATTGCTACTATATATAAATATATATACGAGGGGGGTTCAGAAAGTAATGCACCATATCGTTTTTATCAGGAGCTGTTTATTCAAACAGAATGAGATTTATATACAATATTCATGTCATGTAAACATCGGTGTTATTCAACATAATTCCCATCAACTTGTACGGCTTTACACCAGCACGAAACAAGTGCATGTATTCCTACACCGTACCAGATTTTCTCTTGATTATGTAGCCATTTCTTCGCTGCATGAATCACTCCTTTGTCATCTTCAAATCTTACCCATCGGAGTGCATCTTTAAGTGGACCAAACAGATGGAAATCAAAGGGTGCCAAATCGGAACAATAGGGTAGATGGGATAGTACAGTCCAACCCAGTTTGGTGAATGCTTCCCATGTTGCCAGACTTGTGCGAGGGCGCGCATTGTCGTCAAGGAGAAGCAGGTCTGCTGGATTCTTGTGCGGCCGAACTCTGCGAAAACGCTGACTGAGTTTTTTCAATGTCTTAATGTAAGCTTACGAATTGATTGTCTCTCCTCTTGGCATAACGTCCACAAGAATCACACCTTCAGTGTCCCAAAAGACAGTGATCATGACGTTTCCAGCTGAAGGAGTTGTCCTGAATTTATTTCTTCGTGGTGATTGCGGATGATGCCACTCCAGTGACTGTCTTTTTGTCTCAGGTTCAAAATGATGTGCCCAGGTTTCGTCACCTGTTTTTTCTTAGCCAGAAAGTTCTCTCTCCCAGCATTGAAACGCTCCAACAACTCAGAAGAAATTGGTCATTTGTGAGACTTGGGGGAACCCATCTTGCGCAAACCTTAGAAAATCCGAGAGCTTTAATAACTGCATTTACACTACCATTGCTGACTGACAGCTTTAAGGCCAATTGTTGAGTAGTGACACGCCTATTAGTAAAAATAATGCCCTCAGCGCATTTCAAGATTTCTGCCTTGGTGGCTGTGGAAGGACGTCCACAGCGCGGCCGATCATGCAACTCTTTATCTCCAATTATTGATTCTTTGATTCTCTGAACCCAGCCACTGACTGTACTCCTGTCCATACACATCACATAGACGCTTGTGAATGTTCACAACAGTTTCCTTCTCTGTAACGAGAAATTCTATCACAATTCGCAAGTTGCTAACAGGCTCCATTTCAACGGTTAGCCATATTCTTTGGCCGGTTTCAGTGCAATTTACTTCACAAAATCATGCCATGTTTAAAATGTACAAAATATTTCATCCTTCTATCTTCATTATTAGCTTTAAAAAAGCGATGTGGTGCATTACTTTCTGAACCCCCCTCATATATATATATAACATTCTCAGTCCTGGACGTTGATCTGATTTGAGCCCGTATATTCTGAAGGATAAGCCGGCGCCCAGCAGCTCGAGCCACATCTCCCCTCACAACTCCGCTTTGTTATTGTTGTTGCGTATTTTCTTGAGTTTCTTCCATCTGTTTTGCCCAAGGAAGATCTTGAAAGTTTAACTACATGAAACTTCTCAATGGGCTCCACGGCCATGGAGAAACGATTAATCGAAAGTCATATTGTTTGTTCTGACACAGCACAGAAGCTTGATATTGAGAACGCCTCGAGGAGGAAGGATGGCGTCTCTGTAATCTATACTTCTCTGGGCAGGATAACCGTCATATAAAACATCTCTCTCGTGAATCTGCTGTTACATATTTATCGTATCAAATGTTCATACTGTTATGTAAGAACCATTTTTATATACGTACTTGTATTTCATTTATGTTTACTTAAACTGCCTGCCCATTACGAATTTCAGCTGTTACTTTGTAAAATTTACCCCAAAAAGCAACTGCCGTAACATGCCTGTTACCTTGCTGTGGATACCGTAATTTGATGTAATAAATTTGCTGAGAAAATTTGAAAGTAGTCTTGGAGATTTATTTATGTATTGCCTGCGTACTGTCAAATGATGATGATTGATGGCTGTGATGAGTGCTTTGTTGTTGCTAAGTTTTTGGAGGTGAAGAGGCTGTCTGATCTGGCACTCAGCGACCCATAGCTGACATACTAGCGTCAGGGTTAGTTAGCCATATCTGATATATTAGCGTCAGGGTTAGTTAGCCATATCTGATATATTAGCGTCAGAGTAACTAGCTATAGCTGACATACTAGCGTCAGAGTTAGCTAGCCATAGCTGATATATTAGCGTCAGGGTTAGTTAGCCATATCTGACATACTAGAATCAGGGTTACCTAGCCGTATCTGATATATTAGCGTCAGGGTTAGCTAGCCATATCTGATATATTAGCGTCAGGGTTAGCTAGCCATATATGATACATTAACGTCAGGGTTAGCTAGCCATATATGATATATTAGCGTCAGGGTTAGCTAGCCACATATGATACATTAACGTCAGGGTTAGCTAGCCATATCTGATACATTAACGTCAGGGTTAGCTAGCCATATATGATACATTAACGTCGGGGTTAGCTAGCCATATCTGATACATTAACGTCAGGGTTAGCTAGCCATATATGATACATTAACGTCAGGGTTAGCTAGCCATATATGATACATTAACGTCAGGGTTAGCTAGCCATATCTGATACATTAACGTCAGGGTTAGCTAGCCATATATGATACATTAACGTCAGGGTTAGCTAGCCATATCTGATATATTAGCGTCAGGGTTAGCTAGCCACATATGATACATTAACGTCAGGGTTAGCTAGCCATATATGATATATTAGCATCAGGGTTAGCTAGCCATATATGATACATTAGTGTCAGGGTTAGCTAGCCACATATGATATATTAGTGTCAGGGTTAGCTAGCCATATATGATATATTAGCGTCAGGGTTAGCTAGCCATATATGATACATTAGTGTCAGGGTTAGCTAGCCACATATGATATATTAGTGTCAGGGTTAGCTAGCCGTAGCTGAACAAGACCATGGCACCCCCCCCCCCCCCCAGTAACAGGCTTAGCCTGGATAACGGGGCAGGGATCGGCATAGTCCCCGTGGTGGTGGAGTCTACTAAAGAAGCATTGCACACCTCTTGCATTTTACCCGTACTCCGTGACTGAAAAAAAAAATTACTGCCATAGCCCGCCCCCACGCGGACACGATGCTTTGCCTCAACACCTTCACAGCATCGGCTGCAAAGAACACCAGCTCGCAGTTGCTGGGAGTTAGAAAATAAGACAAGACAAGACAAGACAAGACAAAACAAAACAAAACAAGACAAGACAAGGCAAAACAAAACAAAAAAAAAAAACAACACAAGACCAAAAAACAAGGCAAGACAAGACAAAGCCAGACAAAACAGGACAAAATAAGAAAAAAAGAAAACAAAACAAGACAAGACATGACAAAACAGGACAAGACGAGACAGAAAAGACAAGACAAGACAAGACACGTTTAAGTTTTAATGTTGTCTAAACTATAGGTTGATTTAGACAAGTACGCCAGACTGGCCGTCTGAACCAGTGGTTTCTCTGTTCTCTGTGGAGGTTTGTGTACCAGAGTTGGTGTCCCGCTTGTGTGGTCTCCGAGGACCAGATCTAAATCTCGGAAAATATTAGGATCGCCGCACGTTTCCACGTACGTCATAGTAGGTGACTTAAGAGAGCCCGGGGATATGCCGTAGGTAGAAGAAAGAGTAGTAATAGTAGTAGCATTGATAGGTTTAGTAATAGTAGTAGTTGTAGTAATAGTAGCAGTTGTAGTAATAATAGTAGCATTGATAGCTTTAGTAATAGTAGTAGTTGAAGTAATAATAGTAACATTGATATTTTAGTAATAGTAGTAGTGGTAATAGTAGTAGTAGTAGTAGTGGTAGTAGTAGTAGTAGTAATAGTAGTAGTAAGAGGAGGAGTGGTACTAGTAATAGTAGTAACATTAATAGCCTTAGTAATAGTAGTAGTAGTTATAGCAGCAGCAGCAGCAGTGGAAGAAGAAGAAAAGGAAGAAGAAGCTGTAGTAGCAGTAGCACCAGCAACAGTAGAAGACGATGATGATAAACACAGCGCCATTCTACCTTTCATCTATCATATGTCACACTATCATAAAACATCTGTCACATTGTCACATAACATGTCACACTGTCGCAGAACATATGTCACACTGTCACAGAACATCTGTCACACTGCCATAGAACATCTGTCACCCACCACAGAACATCTGTTACACTGTCACAACATATATGTCACACTGTCACAGAACATCTGTCACACACTATCACAGAACATATGTCACAATATCACAGAACATATTTCACACACTATCACAGAGCATCTGTCACACTATCACAGAACATTTGTCACATACTGTCACCGAACACAAATCCACAGATTGGGGTTATGAGCATAATCAGCGAGGGGTGGGGGGACTCAAAGAAAGGGAAAAGAATATTTAGCTACTTTGTAACTCTCTTTTACTAAATTGCTTCCCCTTGTCAAACTTCTGTACAGTCTATAAAGCGTGGCTGAGTTTGTTTTTTTCGTATCTTTTTCAGCAGTTATCTTTTTTTCCACTGCCTCTTTAACTCCAACACGACCCTGGAAGCGTTGGCAGATCTTGCATGCCTATGCCAAGTAACGTTCGGAGCCAAGGTCTAAATTGAATTAAATTAATAATAATAATAATATACTTCCAATCCAACCCATGTTTTAATATGCAGGAAACTCTCTACCGTAGAGAGCGGAACAACAACACAACTCATTCAGATCATCAGAATTACCCCCCCCCCCCCTCAGACAAGTGTTTCGGCCCTTTAAACTCCTGACACTCTAAGGGGGGTGGGCCCCTCTGGGTCATGACTCCCAGAGGTCTTGTGAGTTGTTGCTTTTTTTTTCGGTCCTGGGATTGAACCCATGATCTTCCAGTTGCCACTGCACTTTTTTCTGAACTGCGTCTTTAGCGATTTAGCTACGGAGGACTGGCATTGGTTATGGCAAATGAAATTACTTATGTTCCCAATGCTTGTTTCGCATACTCCACAGCCAGCATGAGACCTTTTCTGCTGTTTCTGAAAGGCTTCTCAATGCCCTTGCTCTTGCTTGTCCCTTTATGCCCAGTTGTTTACATAGGTCATATGCTGATGTTGCTACGAATCCTCTTGCTCCCACTTCTAAAGCTATAACTTTTGCCCTGATTCCTGCCCCCTGCCTCAGATATATATAAAATTATAGCGTTAACTTCCTTTCAGTTTCTTTATATTGAAAAACAAATTCCAGTTTCCATGCCGTTAAAGCATATTGGAGGGAGACGGTGTTAGGCCCGTGTTTTCCAAGGCCTTAGGCACATGAAAGTGTGTTGCTGTCAGGGTCACGCCTGGCGGCTTTACATTCCAAGATTTATTTGGTACCCATTTGTAGAAGCTGGGTGAATACCGGGGCTTTTTTTGTGGGGGGGGGGGGGTATGTACATGAAAGAAGAAAATCCCACCGCTGGGACTTGAACTCGGTACCATGGGATTAATAGGCCGAGAGTCTAACCACTGAGCTAACCAAACACAGAAGATTCTCAAATTTGTTTTTTTTTTTTTTCCTGACGTAGAGTTGAAAGTAATTCAGTAACGAAAGAAACTACTGACCTGAATCTACAGCTGGATATTCTCAGACCAAAAAAAAAAAAAATAGAGAAAAACCCCTAACTTCCAAGTTGATCCTGTTTTCTCACGCTCCAAGCAACAGTCTCCCGGTCAAGGTTGCTAATGCCAGGCACTAGATGTCTGTAACGTGAGAACATGACTGCATGTCAAAGCACTGACATGACAAGAGAAGAGGCAAAACCCAGCCTGTGAGAGCTGGCCATCATCTTGTAGGCTTTTACTAGCAAAGATGTCACATGGCTTTTCTATCTTTGTTTTTTTGTAGGTGTAGTCAGTCAGAAAGAAAGCCCATGCGATCCTAGTTCTAGCCAGCTATGGGAAAAAGGTGTGGGTCAGCGGTCCCCAGACTGTGTTTGTAGCGCATTATCAGATGGTCTCCGGCTGTATTATCAATTTCTAATCTCTACTACTACTACTACTACTACTACTACTACTACTACTACTACTTCTATTTACTACTACTATTACTACTATTTACAACTGCTGCTACTACTACTACTACTTATTACTACTATTACAACTATTTACTACTGCTACTACTACTACTACTACTACTACTCTTAACTATTATTATTACTACTACCATTTACTACTACTACTGCTACTACTTTTTAATGCCACTACAACTACTATTTACTACTACTATTGCTATTTATGGTACTACAATTATTTACTACTGCTACTACTACTACTATTTACTACTGCTACTACTACTACTACCATTATTTCCTACTACTATTTTACCACTGTTTACTACTACTACTGCTACTACTACTACTACTATTATTATTATTTACTAGTATTACCACTACTGCTACTATTATTTACTACTACTACTACTACTACTACTATTACTACTACTACTACTATTATACTACTACTACTACTACTACTATTATTATTTACTACTACTACTACTATTATTATTATTTACTACTACTATTATTATTATTATTTACTACTACTACTACCACTACTACTACTACTATTATTATTATTATTTACTACTACTATTATTATTATTTACAACTACTACTACTATTATTATTTACTACTAATACTACTACTATTTTTATTATTATTTACTATTACTACTATTATTATTTACTACTAATACTACTACTACTATTATTTACAACTACTACTACTATTATTTACTACTACTACTACTACTACTACTACTACTATTACTACTATTATTACTACTACTATTTACTACTACTACTGCTACTACTTTTTACTGCCACTACAACTACTATTTACTACTACTATTGCTATTTATGGTACTACTATTATTTACTACTGCTACTACTACTACTATTTACTACTGCTACTACTACTACTACTATTTACTACTGCTACTACTACTACTATTTACTACTGCTACTACTACTACTACTATTTACTACTGCTGCTACTACTACTACCACTATTTGCTACTACTATTTCTATCACTGTTTATTATTACTACTACTACTATTATTTACTACTACTACTACTATACTACTACTAATACTAATACTACTACTATTATTATTATTTACTAGTATTACTACTACTACTACTATTATTTACTACTACTACTACTACTATTATTTACTACTACTACTACTAATATTATTATTTACTACTATACTACTACTACTACTACTACTACTACTACTAATACTATTATTATTATTTCTACTACTAATGCTATTATTATTATATTATTATTATTTAATACTACTACTACTACTACTATTATTATTTACTACTACTATTACTATTACTACTATTATTATTATTATTACTACTACTACTACTATTATTATTGTTTACTACTACTACTACTACTACTATTACTACTACTACTACTACTACTATTATTATTTACTACTACTACTACTACTACTACTATTATTATTATTATTATTTACTACTACTACTACTACTACTATTATTATTATTATTATTTACTACTACTATTATTATTATTATTTACTACTACTATTATTATTATTTACTGCTACTACTACTACTATTATTATTATTTATCACTACTACTACTACTACTACTATTATTATTTACTACTACTACTACTACTACTACTACTACTACTACTACTACTACTACTACTATTTACAACTCTCTCTCTCTCTCTGAACCTTAAGTGCCCAGGGTACATGGGGCTTCAGCAGGGGTTTTCCACAAATGCCTGTCCTTCGCCTTTTTTTCCTGCTCTTGCCCAGGTGAGCCCTCTATTGCTCAACATCCTTTCTGTTGTTCTTCTCCATGTCTCTTTTGGTCTACTCTTACTTCTGTTCCCCTGTGGTGTCCATCTTAGTGCTATTTTTGGTAGTCAGTTGTCAGTCATTCGGAGCACATGTCCCAACTATCGCCAGCGTCTTTCCTCAATAATTGTTGTCAGTGGTTTCATCTGCATTTCTGCTAATAAGATGTTATTTCTTATAGTGTTTGGCCAAAATATTTTTCTAATTCTTCAACTACTACTACTATCATTTACTACTACTACTATTATTATTTACTACTACTACTACTATTATTATTGTTTACTACTACTACTACTACTACTACTACTACTACTATTACTACTACTACTACTATTATTATTTACTACTACTACTACTACTACTATTATTATTATTATTATTATTTACTACTACTACTACTACTACTATTATTATTATTGTTATTTACTACTACTATTATTATTATTATTTACTACTACTATTATTATTATTTACTGCTACTACTACTACTATTATTATTATTTATCACTACTACTACTACTACTACTACTACTATTATTATTTACTACTACTACTACTACTACTACTACTACTACTACTACTACTATTTACAACTCTCTCTCTCTGAACCTTAAGTGCCCAGGGTACATGGGGCTTCCGCAAGGGTTTTCCACAAATGCCTGTCCTTCGCCTTTTTTTCCTGCTCTTGCCCAGGTGAGCCCTCTATTGCTCAACATCCTTTCTGTTGTTCTTCTCCATGTCTCTTTTGGTCTACTCTTACTTCTGTTCCCCTGTGGTGTCCATCTTAGTGCTATTTTTGGTAGTCAGTTGTCAGTCATTCGGAGCACATGTCCCAACTATCGCCAGCGTCTTTCCTCAATAATTGTTGTCAGTGGTTTCATCTGCATTTCTGCTAATAAGATGTTATTTCTTATAGTGTTTGGCCAAAATATTTTTCTAATTCTTCAACTACTACTACTATCATTTACTACTACTACTATTATTATTTACTACTACTACTACTACTACTACTACTACTACTACTACTACTACTACTACTACTACTACTACTACTACTATTTACTACTACTATTTATTACTGCTACTACTATTCATTCATTCATTCATTCATTTGCATGTCCCTTGCGGACTTTGCCTCCCTAACAGCTCTCATGTAGGCCTCTCGGTTATGAGCAAGATGGCCTGCTCCTGATGCATCCATTTGCAGATCATCAACGATGTCTTGCAGCCATCTTCGTTTTGGTCTTCCTCTCTTTATTTTTTCCCATTATGTACTCTTCCAAGACAGTCTTCTCTAGATTATCATGACGTTTAATATGTCCAAAATATTTAAGTTTTCTCTCTTTAATCCTCTTTACTAGCCAGCCTTCTTCAATATTAAGTTCTTGTAGTATGGATATATTTGTTCTTTTTTGTGTCCATGATATTTGAAGCACTCTTCTGTAGCATTTACATTCAAGGGCATTAATGTGCTTCTCACCTGTTTTGTTAAACTAGTACTACTATTTACTGCTACTACTACTAATATTTACTACAGCTACTACTATGGCATTTCGAAACTACACATAAGTTGGTGGTCCGCAGCTTACATGTATTTGGAGAAGTGGTCCTTGGGCGCAGACAGTTTGGAAACCACTGGTGTACAGGTTACGGCTAATGACTTGTCCTTCCTTCGTGGAGACCTTTATGAATTCTGAGAAGAAGTGTCCAACCTGGAACCCGAGCAACCTGAATACATGAATGAATACATCAGGGGCAGAAAACGGACACTGGCTGAAAAAAATGAACTTGTTATAGTTTCAATGTTATAGTTTCAATGTATATCTCAGGAGTGAACATTTCGTGCAATGTTTAACAGTCTTGAAGAATCGTTAAGTTAATCTTTCAGTTGTGAAAAAAAAATTGTGAAAAAGGAATGTTTTTGCATGCGAAATTATATCTGGCCAAGGCATCGAGGTCACGTGGTATTAGTGCCGTTAATGGTCATCACATTTCGTTGGTTGCTGGTGTCCTGTTGATGTCGCTGTCATCGGTGCTTGCGTCAAGTTCCTCTTGGGATTTTCTGCTTCATCAAAATGTGGAACATACAGGTGGGTCGCTATGTTTGTTCTATGGTTCGGATTGTAATGAATTTGACTTGTTTTTACAATTTCTTTCTGTGTGAACAAAACCTAATTCAGAGAATATGCAAAAGAAATTTTAAAAGTTAGAAAAAACTGAGAGTTTAGCTGGATAAATAACTCTGACACCACAGGTTACAAAAGTTTAACTGGATAAATAACTCTGGCACCGCATGTTAGAAAAGCTTAGCTGGATAAATAACTCTGATACCAAATTTAGAAAAGTTTAGCTGGATAAATAACTCTGACACCAAACTTAGAAAAGTTTAGCTAGATAAATAACTCTGACACCAAACTTAGAAAAGTTTAGCTGGATAAATAACTCTGACACCACATGTTACAAAAGTTTAACTCATTAAATAACTCTGACACCACAGGTTAGAAAAGCTTAGCTGGATAAATAATTCTGGCACCAGGCTAGAAAAGTTTAGCTGGATAAATACCTCTGACGCTAAATTTTGGGAAGTTTAGATGGATCAGAAACTATGACGCCAATAAGAACTTAATATGGGTGCTAACCCCATTATGCGTATGCTGTTGACATCCATGATTATACATATATATTCCCAAACTGACGCCATTGTGTACTGTCATCATTCTCCATCCATGCCGGGAACAACCGACATGGCCTTGACTTTGTCTACAAATGACCTCACTAAAGACAGAAGCAGACGGGATGTGGACAACGCCTCTGATCCATTTCCGCCAAGTCTCACTTTCGCTTTCAGCCCAGGAACTGACCACGTCAAACTAAGACTGAGAAAGAACGAGTTCTTGAGCACATCGCCTCCTCTGTTCTTCATTCGCCGAGGAAAATTAGTGCAGGAAAGAGCGGACAACTTTCAGGTTGGTTTCTTCACGAATTCACACTTTCTAGTCCTTCTTAAAATATTTCTTTATTTATCATTTCTCTAAATTTTCCCCTTCGAATTTTCATCGTAAACAAAGTCTCAAGTATAAATAAGAAAAGCAATAATAGCCGAGAAGTCAGCGCATTAACACAGGAAGAATTGAACCATAATTAAATCAACAAATGGTCTGCATAGAACCATGTAGAATACAAACTAGAACTTCAATCAGTGGTATGCAACTTTGTAGCCGTTCGCCAGCTGTGTTGATTTGATAACAGTAAAAACGTAGCGAAATAGTATTTTCCATATCATATTCTTAAGAAAGTGAAACACTAAAGAAGCTGTGGAGAGGAACAGACAGAACCACAAAAATAAGATTTTTAAGGGCATGCATCTTTCCCATAGCAACATATGCCTGTGAGACCTGGACACTTAACAAAACAGCACAGCTGAGAAGCATATAAATGCCTTTGAATGTAAGTGCAACAGAAGAGTTCTTCAAATATCATAGACACAAAAAAGAACAAATATATTCATATACAAGAACGTAATACTGAAGAAGGCTGGCTATTAAAGAAGATTAAAGAGAGAAAACTTCTTAAATATTTTGGACATATTAAACGTCACGATAATCTAGAGAAGACCGCCTTGGAAGGGTACATAATGGGAAAAAGAAAGAGAGGAAGACCAAAGCGAAGATGGCTGCAGGACATCGTTGATGATCTGCAAATGGATGCATCAGCAGCAGGGCATCTTGCTCACAACCGAGAGGCCTACAGGAGTGCTTTAGGGAGGCAAAGTTCCACAAGGGACATGCAAATGAATGGATAAATGAATTCTTAAGAAATGCTGAAAAGGAGAAAAAGATAACGAAAAATTTCTGAAAGATGCACAAGAAACAAGGAAGATTATAACGAAGATTTTTTTAAAAATCCAAGTTTGTAAGACATGTTTGGAGGAGAGGCGGGCTAGAGCAGCTAATGGCAACAGGGAATATGGAAGGTAGAAGAGACAGAGGTAGACTGAGAGAAAAGACGTTTGGTGGTTTGGTATCCTGGCACGGGAAATACTCAGTGACAAGCCTGTTGAGATGCACAATGGATCGAGGGTTATGGAAGGACATGATATCCTACGTCTATCGGCAGGGACCTGGAGAGATTTAGTACAGTTAAATATTTCTCAGATTCTCGAGAAGGTGTGTCCCAGATTAAATTTGAAACAAAGAAAATTATCACTGAAATCCCAGAATTCTAATACAGTGATTCTCAAAATGGGACACATGGACCCTCTGGAGGGTCCATGGAAAGACTTTTGGGGGCCCACGGAAGAGCCAGTGGATTGGCTATTGAACAAAAATCATCTGGCTAGAAACAACGTTTAGACTCACGGGACAGATGACGAATACCGTAAGCTCTCAAGAAATGATCAAATGATAATCTTCCGACTGAGAACAGAACGATGCAGGCTGAGAACAGGACATTTCAGGCTGAGAACAGGACATTGCAGGCTGTGAACAGGACATCGCAGACTGTGAATAGGACATCGAAGGCTGTGAACAGGACATTGCAGGCTGAGAACAGGACGATGCAGGCTGTGAACAGGACATTGCAGGCTGAGAACAGGACGATGCAGGCTGTGAACAGGACATTGCAGGCTGAGAACAGGACGATGCAGGCTGAGAACAGGACATCGCAGGCTGAGAACAGGACATTGCAGGCTGAGAACAGGACGACATAGGCTGAGAACAGGACACTGCAGGCTGAGAACAAGACATTGCAGGCTGAGAACAGGACGATGTAGGGTGAGAACAGGACACTGCAGGCCGAGAACAGGACATTGCAGGCTGAGAACAGGACATTGCAGGCTGAGAACAGGACGATGCAGGCTGAGACACTAACTACACCAGAAATGACCCAACAGTCCTACGTGCCTGCAGTAAAAAAGCAACAGACCCCTCATCACATCCTCTAGAGTTTACCAGCTACAACAACCCACTCAGGGCAAAGGACTTGGCCAGACCTCAGCCCCCCCCCCTCCCCTCCCACAAGAGAAGCTCTATGGTGATGCTGAAAACCTGGAACGAACTGTAAAAATTTGTGAGAGAATCGATGTCAATGTCTGAGCGAACGACGAAAACATAATAGGTGCATCTTATATGGCGAGGAATAGGGAATTGGCTTGTTGGTGCAAATTCTTTTCAGATGAGGAACAACGACGCTTAGATGTCTGAAATGTGTTATCTACTATTTTTGTCGGAAGCAAACTTCTACTGGGTTGTTGCTATTGCTGCTTTTCATGACCATATTACTATCCTTATTTCCTGGTGTTAAATTATCTCTCCTTTTTCTTTCTTCCTTTTATCTTTTTTTTCTTTTCTTCAATTGCACCAAACATCTTCGTCTAACACTGCTCTAGCTTTTTACCACAAGACTCTCCCGTCCACTCTCCGCAGACTGACCACGCCTTCTATCAGGACAGAAAGGCTGGAGCTGCGGTCATGGTCAGAAGGAGTCCTGATGGTGGACGCTACCGCCTGGTATGAGCGAATATGTGTCTTATCTTTTACTGAGGATACGGGTATATGTGTCTTATCACTACATTTTGCTGAGGATACGGATATATATGTCTTATCACTATCTTTTACTGAGAATACGGGTATATATGTCTTATCACTATCTTTTACTGAGGATACGGGTATATGTGTCTTGAGAATACGGGTAATGTGTCTTATCACTACATTTTGCTGAGGATACGGATATATATATATATGTCTTATCACTATCTTTTACTGAGAATACGGGTATATGTGTCTTATCAGTATCTTTTACTGAGGGTACTGGTTTGTTAACCTGTGGAGAATTCAGACTGGCAACAAAAACATGTTGAACTGGCTCAGTGGGGGGGAGAATGGCTTTTGTCGTTATATACTTTCAATAATTTCTTTTTTCAAACGTCATTTCGCACTTCGTCCATGAAAATGCAAAACTTTCTGGAAGCGAGAAAGCAGACAAGATGGGCAAGGGGTTGGCTACATCCCACGGTACAAGTTGGAGAGTCATTAGACAGAAGCAGACATTGAAATCTTCCTGGATTTCGGTAGGGCAGTGTTTTCTTGAAGTCTGGTAGGATAATGTCTTCATGGAATCTGGTAATGTAGTCTTAATGGAGCCTGGTAGGATAATGTCTTCATTGAGTCTGGTAGGATAAAGTTTTCAAGGAGTCTGGTAGGATAGCTTTTTCATGGAGTCTGGTAGGATAATATCTTCATGGAGTCTAGTAGGATAAAATTTTCATGGAGTCTTTTAGGATAATGTCTTCATGTAGTCTTGTAGGATAATGTCTTCAAGGGGCCTTTAAGGACAAATCTTCATGGAATCAGATAGGATAATGTCTTCATGGAGTCTGGTAAGAAAACGTCTTCATAGATTCTGGTAAGACAAAATCTTAATGGAGTCTGGTTATGTAAGGTCTTCAAGGTGACTCCATGACAGAAGATTTCAACATTTACAATATCCAGACAATTCTGAATGTAAATGTTACAGAAGAGTTCTTCAAATATTATGGACACAAAAAAAGAACAAATATATCTATACTAAAAGAACTTAATATTGAAGAAGGCTGGCTAGTAAAGAGAATTAAACAAAGAAAACTTAACTATTTTGAATACATTAAACATCAGCAGAATTTAGAGCAGACCGTCTTGGAAGGGTACATAATGGAAAAAAGAAAGAGAGGAAGACAAAGGCGAAGATGGCTGCAAGACATCATTGATAATCTGCAGTTGGATGCATCAGTAGCAGGGCATCTTGCTTAAACTGAGAGCCCCACAGGAGAGCTGTTAGGGAGGCAAAGTTCCGCAAGGGACATGCAAATGACTGGCTGACAGACAATTCTGTTTTTTTTTTGTTGAAAACTCTGAAAGTAAACTTGATGTCTGACTTGAGTGTAATGCTAACGACGCAAAACTATATATACTTTTTAATCCACACTGAAAGCTTGGTTACTGACCACTATTAAAGGAGAGACATGGGCTAGAGATTGGTCTGGATTGCAACACTGATTGTCACAATCAACTGAGTAGCAAAATTTCTAGACTGTGAATTTATTTGTCTTGTTAAATCTACGGCAATTTCTATTTCTGTTTAAAATGTTGAATACGACAGAGGGAGGCGGACTTGAAAAGGTTGACCATTCATTACAAGCTACCGAAATTAAAGAAGAAAATTCATTTATTTCTTTCCTCAGACCGGAAGTTATTTTCATAAAGGGCGGGAATATTCAATTCAGCCAATCACAGACGCCGGAAGCAGTGACGTAGATCACAAAGTGTACAGACTTCTGGGTGGGACAGATCTGGAATATGACGTCATCAGCTTTAGTTCTGGCCACTTCGAAAACACACACATGTACAGATTCCGTCTTCTGCTGTTATGTTGTTGTTATGTTTAATATTGTATATTTATTATTAATACAGTTTTGTGAGGTGGGGGAATGAAGACGTCCAACTTGGCTGTCAGCGGCCAAGAGCTGGCATGATAGTGCCAGTACTAGCAAACCATAGGTGAAGAAGACCTTGTCTCATCTCTTCGTTGTACCCCCAAGTAAAGGGGTAACGAGGGGGGGGGCGCAGAGACTGCCATACTCATCGTGGTGGTGGAGTCTGCTAAAGAAGCATTGCAGAGCCCCTGCTTATGTAACGGCACTCAGGGACCGGAAAAAAAATAGCCGTCCTAACCCTCTCCAAGTCTGACACTGTCACGTGCTTCAACATCTTCACCGCATCGGCTGTAAAATATATCAGTCCAGCAGTTCCAGAAAGAAAGAAGAAGAAGAATACAATTAGAATAAAGTTTTGTTGTATAACATTACCTTTTTTAATACTTTAAACACTGCATATTTCCTGAAAAATGTAATCATTGGAAGGATAATTTCAATGTGAAACAGCTGAAATTATAAATAAAATCAACTTTTAACAGGTTGTAGAGAAAGAGATAGATAATAAAAAAAAAGACAGGTGGCACAAAGAAACAGATAAAGAGATTGGGAATACAAAGAAAAATAGAGACTGAGAGATAAAAAGAAAGGTGCACAGAGACTGACAGACAGATAAGCAGACACGGAGGCAACTGCATACCCAGATTATTAGACAGACAGACAGACAGACAGACAGACAGACAGATAGATAGATAGATAGATAGATAGATAGATAGATAGATAGATAGATAGATAGATAGATAGATAGATAGATAGATAGATAGATAGATAGATAGATAGATAGATAGATAGATAGATATCCACCACTTAACTTACAGCACAGACATGGAAAACAACACCATTAACCCTGATCCCAACATCAAGTACGGAAAATCAGATACACCGACAACAGAAGTCAGCCACTATCATGGCGACGGAAATAAAGCTGCTGATGGCTATAGTAATGACACTGCTGGCATATCTGACGACAGAAGTGGCTATCCTGCAATAGGCGTAGGCGAAAGAGAGTCTAGAAAAAGGAGGAGAGAAGCGGATATTTACGTCGTGGAGCTTACTATGGTTATTGATTACGGCGTCTATCTTGTGTAAGTTAAGTTGATGTGTTTATCTGTTAGGTCTTAAATCATCATCATCATCATCATCATCATTATCATCATCATCATCTCATTTGCGATGGCAAAATTAGTTGATATTTACCGTTAATATATGCTTTCATAGATACCTTTCTCTCTCGCTCTCTCTCTGAACCTTAAGTGCCCAGGGCACATGGGGCTTCCGCAAGGGTTCTCCACAAATGCCTGTCCTTTGCCTTTTTTCTGCTCTTGCCCAGATGAGCCCTCTATTGCTCAACATCCTCTCTGTTGTTCTTCTCCATGTCTCTTTTGGTCTACCCTTACTTCTGTTACCCTGTGGTGTCCATCTTAGTGCTATTTTTGGTAGTGAATTGTCAGTCATTCGGAGCACATGTCCCAACCATCGCCAGCGTCATAGATACCTTTAGGGCGCTAGTTTCTCATAACGGAGATGGGTGTTTCATTTCCAATTGGAGGAGCCCCCGGTCATTCAGTTTTAGTATGGACCCTAGTATCTTCAGAAGCTGAGGAAGGAGATTCCACCAGGCATGATGTTGACCACACCACCCTCTAGTGTGCGGACAGGTCAAAGAAAATATAGACACTAACACCATTTTCCCATAGCTGTCTCCGTGGCATAACAGAGCTTACCTTTACATTTCACCTTTCCTAAATATCTGTAATCAGACAGATATTCTTCATTCTTTCCTTGTAAAACTGACATAACATAACATATAACACCACCTGTTGTCTTCTCAGTTATACACTGCCGTCAGAGCTTTCTATATCTATCACACACGAACACCTGTGTATACTGCAGGTAAGAGATAAAGCCACGGAGGGAGGTAGGACATGTGATGTTAGTACCCATATTTTCCTTGACCTGTCACCACCTACAGAGCGATGTGGTCAGCATCACGCCTGCCTCCCTTTTCCTTTACATACTCCTTACTTCACACTACCAAATTCCCATATGCTTGTCGATACTTCGTATGTAAAGTTACCATAATCCAAGTTAATGTTACAAGTCTCAGAACGTTAAGAAATGGGACAGCTGGTATTAGATAAATGACTTTATGACACTCGCATTCATCAGACAACTTCGTTGAATGTCAGCTACTGACGCTGCATCCCGAGCATGTTTCTTATAAGATGTCAACACATTTATTGGCGTATTTGGAGCAGGGGTGGTGAAGTGGTAACTATATCAGTTTCCTCGAGCTGCTTTTTGCTACTTCAAAAGCACTGCAGGTAGCCTACTTCTAAAAGTGGTTACGTGGGTCTTTAGGACCAGAAAGGAAAGGCGGTCAGGCTTGATTATGAGCCACATCAACCCTTTGTTAAGTCGATTAGTCGAAAGGAAAATATGGACACTTAACGTCATATTCCCTCTATACCTCACCGAACATCGAAAATAGGACTCCTCTTTAATGTTCCCTCTAAGGTCATGTGGTTCATGTGCAAATATATATATTTTTTTCTTAACATGCGTGAAAATTTCCGGTGTAACATCAAAATTATACGACATAATTTAAATTTCTCGGAGAAAAGATACTAAATTTTTGAAAAGTCAGGAGATCAAACTCATGTATCGCTATCAGTTTTTTTTTCTTCAGTCCTATTTTGCCATAGGATAACATCAGGAAATTGAAATATTAAAATAACAACTTAATTTTGTGTGTGCAGCACATGAATTTATTTTTTTGTTGTTGCGCGGAATGAGTTTTGTTTTGTGTGCTCCGCCGCGCTACCGCAGACCTTAGGGGGAATATTACTCCTATTGTTGTATCCTAATATTACGAAAAGTCTAAATCGTTCTCAATTTATGATGTAATTTTACCAAGTGTGAAAAGCTGTACTGTGTTATTAACATTTTGTTCATGAATGTCCCCAAGAGTTAATGTAGTGTTCACATAATGTTAACAAATGCCCGAGCTGCTATTGCGTTGCTAAATTAGTGTTTAAGAAAATGACAAATTGTCATTGCAGGTCTAACAATGCTAACGAATGTCACATTTTGTTATATCAGTGCTGATAGAATGTTAACAAATGCCCAGTATGTAACTGAAGTGCTGACAGAATATTAACAAATGCCCAATGTTTTATTCAAGTCCTGGCATACTGTCAACAAAAAGCCAGTATGTTAGTGGAATGGAGGCAGAATATTAATGAATATGTTACACCACTACTAACAGAATGTTAACGAATATCCATTTCTGTTACTGTAGCACCCACAGAACTTCTTCTTGTTCTCCCGACAGGTGGCGTGACAGTGTAACCGGCCTAAGCGGAGAAGCACAGAGAAAGGAGACTCTGAGGAGAATCACACAGTTCTATTCTTTCGTATTAAACGGGGTGAGTTCTAGCGTTGTTGTTGTTGCAGATGTTGCTGTGGGTACTTCCATGTCGTATGATGAGGGTAGCGGTCGCCGATTCGGGTTTTCTAACTGAGAACAGTGGGTCTAAAAACCGAGCATAACGAATATATTTGATTTGGTGGTAGAGGGTATGGGTTTACATGGAATTGGGGGTGAGGGGAGGGTGGTGCAGTCTTTATGAAAAATGTGATAAAATATAACTCTTGTAAATAGCCTTTGTCTTTTTTTTAAAAAAATTTTCTTACTTTCATATCGTCATTATTTTCAGAGGTTACATCTATTCAAATAGAGATGCTGTGTTAGCCAAGGCTTTACAGATTTAGAGATGTTGAATGGGAAATGTTAATGAACTGCTTTCAGATCGACCTTCGCTACAGCAGCGTGCAGCGAGTGGCTGGATTTAACGTGGACGTCACGTGGGCGGGGATAATTGTCTTTGACGTAAGTTCTAAGACTTGACAGACAGCGGTCCTCAGACTTTTACTGTACTAAGTCAATATTCATTTTTAGACTGCTCTTTTCGTTAACCACTCACGTATAAAAATGGGGGGGGGGGGGGGGGCGAAGACGGTGTCAGATTTGGCAATCAACGACCCAAAACTGACATGCTGGGCTCAGGTTTGCCAACCATAGCCGACTAAGACTCTTCATCATCAGGTGCCGTGCCGACTGGCGTTGGCTATTATGCTTCTCCAGAGTACCCGATCCTTCATACAGGCCATCAGTTCAGTTGGTGATCTCCTCTCACACCATCCCGTCAGACTGTCCAGTATCATTTCTCGTGGTCTTCCTCTTGATCTTCTTCCTTCTATTTTTCCTGTTGTTATAATATTTTCAATGCCTATTCTTTTCATTGCATGTCCTTTGAAAGTACATTGTCTCTCTCTTATTTTTTTTGACAAGATTTTTTTTGTCTCTCCAGCTCTTCTCGTACGTTCTTCATTAGTTATTTTTGCTGTCCAGGGGATTCGCAACATTCTTCTAATAAACCACATTTCTGCTGCTTCCAATGATTTTTGTGCAGACTTGCCTATTGTCCATGATTCACTTCCATATAACAAGATAGGTTCAATATAGCATTTTAGGACTCGTTTTCTAACATTCATTGATAAGGATGTGTTGGTCAATATGTTTCTCATTCTCTGAAATGCAGTCTTTGCTTGGCCTATTCTGTTCCTAATTTCTGTTCTGCATTTCCCACCTGAAGTTATTACTGCTCCACAGCATAGCTTGACTAAATGGGTAGGGATCACCATAGTCCTCGTGGTGCTGGAGTCTGCTAAAGAAAAACAAGAGCATCGCACACTCCTATATTATAGCTGCACTCGGGGACTATCTAATCCACACAATCATGTGTCTCAGCATCCTCACGGCATCCGCTGCAAGGAACATCAGCTTGCAGTTCCAAGGAGATTGAAGAAAATATACAGAACAGGTCCAAGTATGAGTCCAGCTCCAAGATCGAACATATATACTCCGCACTGACGTAGACAGATAAAGACCTCGCATACTTCCATAAGTCCATCCTCTAGTTTCCACGCAGCTACTCACCTTCCCAAAAGTCCTGCCAAAAACTACTTTCTTGACCAAGTTCAATAACTCAGTCACGTGATCAACGTTCACATAGTCACGTGGTTAAAACGTGTATTGTAGTAATGCCTGAGCAGTAGCCCAAATACTGATATACAGGGTTATTCAATAGTCGTCAAACATTTTAAAAAATCACAACAAATAAACTAGGTAACGGCTCTTGATTATTCTTACGCCAAGAGAGTTTGTGCACATTTCTGTGGAAGAGACGTCCAGGACCAAGCGAAGAAACTGTGAATTGTGTTATAGCGAAACCCAGACAAGCGAAGCCCCCGCCTTTATCCCCGAATTTCACATACCACTTCTTGATACTGTTGAAAACAGGTGCTGCCTTCTGGAATTCCGTTCGATATCGTCGCTGCACAGTCACAACGAACGAGGTTCTTGCCTCTTCCAAACCACAAAATGGGTACTCACGTTTACTGAACGTCATATTCGCTACTGCTGGCTCCTAGCGGCAAACCACGGGAGCTCCGTGTGCGGGCTTTATTTAAAAACAAAAAAAAACTTAAAGAGTTTCTCTCTCTCTCTCTGTCTCTCTCTCTCTCTCTCTCTCAGTCTAAGAATAATCATGATCCGTTACACAGTTTATTTGTTGCGAAGTTTCGAAATGTCTCACAGACTTAAAAATACCCTTGTATGTCAATGGATTGATGGCCATTATCAAACTTTATGGCTTTTTCTTCCCGTCTTTTTCTTCTATTCTAAGGTCCATATTTTTCTTATCTGATTCAGAACCCCGTTGTCGACTACTGGAAGGGCGCTGAAAATCCACCCAAGACATCACGTGACCGCGTGGAGTCGTCTGTGGCTTTGGAGGCTTTCCGAGGCTGGGCCGGAAGTATGGGGGCGGAGTTACCTCCCAGCGATCACGTGATGTTGTTTACCGGGTAGGTTAGGTTAACAACCCCCATCGTCGCTCATCCACTCACTGATTTGATGTTTTTAGATCTCATTAGTAAGTTCACCTTTACGTACGCCACCAATCCTAAAGTAAATCAACCTGGGTGACTTTACATGTTAACTATTAGTAACAGAAAAGTTCATTCTAAGCAGTACAAGGACATTTACACATTCATTAACAGTAATAAAACAAACTTTATATGTTCACAAACAGTAATAAGACATACTTTGTATATTCATTGATAGTAACAAAACAAAGATCGCTCGTTCCCTAACATTTTACACTCTCTCTGTATCTATGCCCGTAGCATTTTCTTGGTGTTAAGTGTTAGTATCTTCACATTTCTAGGCCACTACAGCACTTGAGGTAGGGATGCCAGAAGCTGTCCTCATTGCCTTTCTTTTACTGTTGAAACCCCAGGTACCCAGTTTCTTTTAGACTGAGCTGACCCAAGTGCGGATAGATCAGATAAAATTCCGCCAGAGTGAGAAATCGAACCAGGGACCTTCTGATCGACAGGCGAGTGATTCTTTATGTCTTGTCTTGTCACCTTCCTCATACAACTTTCGGTGTTGGTGGGACAAATAGACGTCTTGATGGAGCTTGACGATTTACTTCATATAATGGGACATTTAACGCTGCTGTAATTACCTCTCTCCATCTCCTGCGTGGGTGGCCTCTTCCTCTGTTACCTACAAATCTTAGTGTGAATGTTTTCAATGATAGACTGTCTGGTGGTAACCGTGTAACATGGCCAAACCATCTGACTTGCTGTTTATGGATATAGTGTAATACTGGTGTTACTCCACGCTTTTCCCCGATGGTATCATTTCTTATTTGGTCTCTTCTTGTCACATTTAGTATTCTCCTCAAACACCTCATTTCTGAAGTGATGATTTTTCTTTTGTAAATTCTGCCCTCAAACCGCGACTAGCCCAGCAAGCCGGCAGTGGATCTCTCTACCGCTCATAGAAAACACAAAACTCTTTATGTAACAATTTTTAAAGAGAAACAACTCTACTTACCCATTAAGAATGTCAAAATATATATAACATTGATACTAAATACGGCGAAAGCAAACTGTACAAATTTACTACTAGACAAAAAAAAATGTATTCTTAGAAACGAAACAATTTTTTTTCCTCTCTGCCAGACACAATTTAACGTATGGGGGATCTCTCACAAACGCAGGTGAGTTAGTAGCAGTAACTATAAGTTCGAACTTCACATTTCTGTATTAACTCTTCTATTCTTCGTCGTTCGCCCTTAGAAGGGCCGTGGTTACGCTGAGCTGCAGTTAATGCACCTTTCGGCACCAACACGTCTGACTTCGGCTGGATGTATTTTTATGACTGAGTTTCGTCTTCCCAGTGCGACTCTCTTCAACTTGGCCAGACTGCTGTCCGTTTCCAGGTGCCATCATTGGGACGCATCATAAGGTCTTTACCTGTGTGGTTCGCTGAAGGCTAACGCAAGAAGTCAGTTATGGATCGCTGAAGGCTATCTAACACAAGGAGTCAGTTATGGATCGCTGAAGGCTATCTAACCCAAGCAGTTAGTTATGGTTCGCTGAAGGCTATCTAACGCAAGAAGTCAGTTATGGACCGCTGAAGGCTATCTAACGCAAGCAGTTAGTTATCGGTCGCTGAAGGCTATCTAACGCAAGAAGTCAGTTATTGATCGCCGAAGGCTATCTAACAAAAGCAGTTAGTTATGGACCTCTGACGGCCATCTAACGCAAGCAGTTAGTTATGGACCGCTGAAGGCTATCTAACACGAGCAGTTAGTTATCGGTCGCTGAAGGCTATCTAACGCAAGCAGTTAGTTATTGATCGCTGAAGGCTATCTAACGCAAGCAGTTAGTTATCGGTCGCTGAAGGCTATCTAACGCAAGACGTCAGTTACGGATCGATGAATGCTGTTTAACACAAGAAGTCAGTTATGGATCGCTGAAGGCTATATAACGCAAGACGTCAGTTACGGATCGATGAAGGCTATCTAACACAAGCAGTCAGTTATGGATCGCTGAAGGCTATCTAACACAAGAAGTCAGTTATGGATCGCTGAAGGCTATCGCATTCTGCTTGAGTAGTGCGCCTCCCCTCACCCCACCCCCCACATTAGCTCTAAACCTGACTGTAACCTACAGAACGTTGATGGTTGCTGTCTTCATTGTTGTAGCTAATTCTTCGTTTTGTGTTCCTTTTTTTCCCCATCAGTTTTCAGTGTTCTCCTTCATAACCAGGTTTTCCTTGTGTGTCAGCCTCCAGTGCTCGTCTTTCGTTTGTTTTTGTTAGTGCTTGTTAGTTTTCTCTAAAAACCTGATTTTCGTTGGTATCGACTTGCTTGATGTCCTGATTGTTTTGTTTTGTTTTGCTTTGTTTTTGATAGTGTCAAGATTTAATATTTTACTATAACAGGGTCGTCTTAACAGTATTATAGGCCCTGGGCAAAGCGATGCACTTGGACCCCTACCCAATTGTTCACGAGAATAAAAAATGTTACACTCACAATATTTGAATCTTGGGGCCCCATGGACACTGCCCAGTGTTCTCATGCGTTAAGACGGTACTGCACTGCAAAGGTGTCCAACTTCTAAGGGGCCACAACTGTATTCACTGGTCCAGTGGCCAGCCCCATCTAAATCAACCAGTTTTTGCCCGAATTTAATCGCACACTTCGGAGGAATATTACTATTCGGCTATTGTCAGATGTGTTCTGTTCGGAAAAGGAGAACTTAAAATTGAAAACCTTTTAAAGAATAACATAATCTAGAGAGCTTTTGGCCCGAGTTTGACAGTAGCTGTCCATGTTAGAAAGTGGCTCAGACTCGAGATCACTAGAGGTAACAGAGATCTGGTTTCTTACCTGAATGTTAAGAGTAACACGGGCAGCTAAGATGGCGTACATGGAAAGTCTAGCAAAAGCAAATGAAGAAAGGAGCCTAATTCAGTCAATAAGTAAACGACGATTATAATTCATTGGACATGTAATGAGAAGAGGAGGGGCTTGAAAACATCATGATAGGGGAGATAAATTAGAAGAGGAGGGGCTTGAAAACATCATAACAGGGGAGATAAATGAGAAGAGGAGGGGCTTGAAAACATCATAACAGGGGAGATAAATGAGAAGAGGAGGGGCTTGAAAACATCATAACAGGGGAGATAAAATAGAAGAGAGGCAGGGGAAGACCTTGAGTAAAACAAAAATCACTGACAATCTAACGCGATGGCACAGTAACAAGTCAGCAACTGAGCTAGTGGAAAATATCGAAATCTGAGGAGAGGCAAGATGGTCAGGGACTGCAGGTTCAGCACCAGATGATGATAACGAAGGCGCCCAAGACTACCATTGTAAAAAGGGCTCTTGTTTTCTACATGTCGCTACCATGGTATTGTTATAAAATAACTGGGGGTTTATTTATTTATTTGTTTGGTTGTCTTTTTTTAATGCTTGATACATATCTCCCTTCACTGTAGGTCTTGCATACCTAGGGTCTGCTTGCAATCCGGACTACTTCTTTTCCGTTGTGGAAGAATATTTCGACTTTCGTGATGTGGCTATTGCTGCGCATGAACTAGGGCACAGGTTTTTGCACTTTTTTTTTTGTTTGTTACTGTAAATTATGTGTGTTGGTAAGCGAAGATGCAAAGGTACGGTAATCAGAATGTGTCATGTATTATAAAATTGTAATTTTATCTTTCATCATCTTTGTTCATCCCATATGTACGGGATTCTGCAGTTCCATCTCTAGTATTTAGAAGTATATTCTAAACAGCCACTACTAGTTTTATTGTGATTTCAAACATGTAATAAAGTTTTTAAAAATGTCTTTTTATTTTTTATGCCTTTTAACAATTTGTGGCCCAAAATGGATCAAAGTTTTTTTTTTTTTTTTTGGGGGGGGGGTCCTTTCAAGCATCATCATCAGTGTCGTGTACTCCAGTGGAGCATAAGGCATCAACAAAGATTCCCCGGCCAATCCTGCCTTGAGCAAGTCGAGTATATCTCAAGCCATGTCTTTCTTGCTTCCTTTAGTTCCTCCTGTATTGTGTGTCTCCGTGTCCCCAATGACCTACCCGTCTTTACTTGAGGCGTCCAAGTCAAGGCAGTGTCTTTTTTCCATTCGTAGTATGTGGCCCAGCCATTTCTATTAAAATATTATTAAAATAATAAGTAGAACATATTATTTTATGGATATTTCTATCATCATCATCATCATCATCATCATCATCATCACAGTTATATCCCTTTACAGCCTGGGCGCTCGCCACGACATGGACGGCAATGTCTGTCTGGCCCATGACCGGTACATCATGACCTCACGGTTCCAGTTTCCTAGTCAGCGCAAGGCCAAAAATCCCTGGTTCTTTTCTGAGTGCTCAGTCCAGTACTTCAAGGATTTCATACAGGACTTGGACAGGTACGGTTATCCATACAGGACTTGGATAGTACACTCGCCCTTACAGGACTTGGACAGGTACGGCTGCCAATACAGGACATGGACAGGTACGGCTATCCATACAAGACTTGGACAAGTACACTTGCCCTTACAGGACTTGGACAGGTAGGGCTGCCTATAGAGGACTTGGACGGTTACAGTTGTCCATACAGGACTTGGACAGCTGCGATTGTCCATATATGACTTTGACAGGTACGGTTACCTATATAGGACATGGCAGGTACGGTTGTCCATACAGGACTTGGACAGGAGCGGGTCCCCATACATGACTTGGACAGGTACGGTTGTCCATACAGGACTTGGACAGGTACGGTTGTCCATACAGGACTTGGACAGGAGCGGATCCCATACATGACTTGGACAGGTACGGTTGTCCATACAGGACTTGGACAGGTACTGGTGTCTATGCAGGATTTGGACAGGAACGGTTCTCCATACATGACTTGGACATGTACGGTTGTCCATACAGGACTTGGACAGGTACGGTTGTCCATATAGGACTTGGACATGTACGGTTCTCCATACATGACTTGGACATGTACGGTTGTCTATACAGGTCTTGGACAGATGCGGTTATACATATAGGACTTGGACAGGTTCGACTGTCCACACATGACTTGAACAAGAACGATTGTCCACACAGGACTTTGGACAGATACGACTGGTCGGACAAGACCGGGACAGGTACGATTGTGCACACAAGGCTTGGACAGGGACAAGTGTCCATACAGGACTTAACAGATACTACTGTCCATACAGGACTTAACAGATACTACTGTCCATACAGGATTTTCGTTGGTATCCGTAACGTCTTATCTCGTTCATAGAAGACTTGGACAGATACGGCTGTCCATACAGGACAGGAAAATCTGTGTAAATAACGCGAGACACATGCGTACTGAAGGAAGGATTATTACTATGTAGAGATCAGTTCTACACCTTTATCCTAGTTCTGCTGTGTGGTAGATTCTGTGAAATAAAAAGATGTGATAGGAATATGTAACACGTCATTTGATCTCTAGTGCTTCGAAAAAGAGACACTATATTGCCCTCTCTCTCCTAGAAACGGGACTAACTGCTTGGTGGTTCAGGAGAGCTCAGCCCAGAGAGAGATTTCCCCGTTTCTGACGTCCCTCCCGGGACAAGTCTACCCCGGGGACGACTTCTGCAGAATCGGCGAAGGCCCTGAATCATACATTTGCAGGGTGAGTGTAAATCTATTAGAACAAGTACACTAGTGTTTCTTAACCTGGGGGCCCATATACCCCCCAAGGAGATCAATGAGAAGGTTTTTGGAAGTCCATGGATCAGCAAGTAGATTCGGTTGATTACAAGGGAAGAAAAAAAAACTTAGCATTATCTGGGTTCTATTTTTTACATTATTTTTAATGAGAGATCCACAGAGGTTCTCAAACTGAATATAGGGGTCCAGGACCACTAAAGGTTAAGAACCACTGAAATAGATTAATTATTATAATTCAGGTTGTTTTACTGGAGAATTATGGGATAGAACAACATATTATTATTATTATTATTGTTACTCATTTTCTAAGATGTCGCCCACCCCTCCCACCTTTTTTTAGATAGCTCTCTGATTCATCATCATCATCATCATGTGCCCATGGTAGCCATGCAGGCAGAAGTTAGCGATCATGGTTCTCCTAGTACAGAAGTACACACCCTAAGGCCCGAGGGCCCCGTAACAGTAATTACATTCTGTAGAATTACGTAATATTACATAACGGAAATTACTTTTATTTTTACTTTTATATTATTATTATTATTATTACATTCGTTTACTAGCTATAGGCATGAATGTGGCCCGCCGGCGGCCCACATTAGGTCCATCCAGACCTTCTCTTTTCTTGATATTTTCCATCAGTTCAGAGAAGGACTTTGTATAATGACATCACGATACACTGGCTACGATCTTCTCTCCTGGCCTTCCTCTGCGTCTTTCCCGGTCAGACAGGCTTTCACTATAGGGCATTACTGAGAGATGGGATAGTGTTTGCACCAGCCTAGATGACCGCTCTATCACTCTACCACCGTTATTCATTTCTCATCATTCTTTTCCGTTCCCATTATTCTTTACCATTTCCATAATTCTTTTCTCTTCCCGTCATTCTTTACATTTCCCATCATTCCTTACTCTTCCAATTATTCTTTACCCGTCCCATCATTCCTTACCCTTCCCATAATTCTTTACCCTTCCCCATCATTCTTTACCCTTCCCTATCATTCTTTACCTTCCCTATCATTCTTTACCTTCCCTATCATTCTTTACCTTCCCCGTCATTCTTTACCTTTTCCATCATTCTTTACCTTCTCCATCATTCTTTACCTTTTCCATCATTCTTTACCTTCTCCATTATTCTTTACCTTTTCCATCATTCTTTACCTTCTCCATCATTCTTTACCTTTTCCATCATTCTTTACCTTCTCCATCATTCTTTACCTTCCCTATCATTCTTTACCTTCTCCATCATTCTTTACCGTCCCCATCATTCTTTACCTTCTCCATCATTCTTTACCTTCTCCATCATTCTTTAGCTTCACCATCATTCTTTACCTTCTCCATCATTCCTTACCCTTCTCGTTATTCGTTACCCTTCCCATTGTTATTTACCCATCTCATCATTATGTACCTTCTCCATCATTCTTTACCTTCCCCATCATTCTTTATCATCCCCAACGTTCTTTACCCTCCATCGTTACCCCTACCATCGTTCCCTTTTAGTCTGCAACAAACGGTGCTCTCTTGCCCCTGTGTCTCCTTCATATTTCTGTTGACATTCATTTTTCTGCCTGTCCTGTAACCTCTTCCTCGTCTCCCAAGGAGCAGCACGCCAGGGACTACACGAGCATCTGTTTCAGCGGCGTCTTCTGTTATAGATCCGAGGAGAAGGCGTGTCTTCTCAAGTTGCCTCCTGATGGGTTTTCTTGTGGGAATAGAAGAGTAAGTTCAATCATAGATTTCTGCCTCGTTGACTTTCACACACCTGTCACTCATTCACCTCAACATGTCATTCATTGACCTAGACATCTCATTCACTGACCAACACGTCATTACATTGACGTAGTCATCTCACTCACTAACCTACACATGTCACTCACTGACCTAGACATCTCGCTCACTGACCCACATATGTCACTCACTGATCCAGACATCTCACTTAATGACCCACGCATGTCACTCACTGACCCGAACATGTCATTCATTGACCCAGACATCGCATTTATTGACCCACATATGTCATTCATTGACCCACACATGTCACTTACTGACCGCCTCATGTTATTCACTGACCCAGACACCTCACTCATTGACCCACATATGTTATTCATTGACCCACACATGTCACTCACTGACCCAGATATCTCTTTCATTGACCCACTCATGTCACTCACTGATCAAGATATCTCTCACACTGACCCACGCATGTCACTCATTGACCCACACATATCACTCATCATTCCACGTCTGTCACTCTTTGACTCACATACGTCTCATCCTTCCACGTCTGTCACTCATTGACTCACACACGTCACTCATCATTCCACGTCTGTCACTCATTGACTCACACACGTCACTCATTCACCACCATAAGTCACTCATTCACCCACACATGTCATTCATCCACCCCACACACATGACTCATTCACCCACACCTGTCACTCGGTGTGAACGTGTCACTCAACCACACTTGTCATCCATTCATTCATTCACACATGTCATTCATCTTCGTCTAATCCCTCATTCACCCACACTTGTCATTCATTCACCACAGCTGTCACTCATTCATTTACAAATTTCATTCATTCGCCCACACCTGTCACTCATTCACTCATTTGCCACTAACTCATCTACCTTTGTCACACACACACACATGCGCATGTGTGTGTGTCTCTCTCTCTCTTTCTCTCTCTCTCAACCTTAAATGGCCAAGCCACATGGGGCTTCTGCAAGGGTTTTCCACAAATGCCTGTCCTTTGCCTTTTTTTCCTGCTCTTGGCCAGGTGAGCCCTCTATTGCTCAACATCCTCTCTGTTGTTCTTCTCCATGTCTCCCTTGGTCTACCCTTACTTCTGTTTCCCTGTGGTGTCCATCTTAGTGCTATTTTTGGTAGTGAGTTGTCAGTCATTCAGAGCACATGTCCCAACCATAGCCAGCTTCTTTACTCAATAACTGCTGTCAAATGTGTACTTTTACTACTGTTTTATTCGTGCTAGTCATTAAGTTTTCACATCTGTCGCTCACACAGTCATGGTCACGTGACATGCACTCAAAGATATTCGCAGTGCACTCATGAAATACTCGAATGCGAATCATTCATCCATATACTTTATCCAACACCTGGTCACTCACACATTTACCCACACTCACCGCTCACGCACTCACTCGTCTGTCCATGATTTCATAATCAGCTACTCACCTACAAACACTGATTCAACAGTTTTTGTTTCCCTTTTTTTTTTTTTTTGAGCTTCACTGGAAGGACCACTTTTTTTTATACATGAAGTTTATTTGTCTAATAGTTACAAATCGTGTGCAAATGACGTGAGGTGAGGATGATTGCCCGTGAAGTGAAATAATGAAATGGTTGGCTTTAACAAAACATGAGATGATAGTGATTTGGATGATAGGTACACCTGAGTGCATAGTTATATACAAACATGGGTATATAATAACCAATGTTTTGAAACTAAAACTGCGTCGTTGTCAAAACACACATACACACACACAAACCAAAAAGGACTTCAATATTCCACATAGGTGTTAAAAACTAGCAGAAAGCCGTAACAATTTGTTTTTGAAGATGGACAGAAAAAGTTCTGGTGTAAAAACTTTGTTATCAAACATAGCTTTATTCCGACATTACCAGATAAGAGATCTAAATTCCGCTAGGATTATGATGGACTGTTTATGGCTGTCTGCTACTGTTCGAGGAATGGTGTTCAACATGATTGCTCTATACATGTCTACTGTCTGCGTTGTTCTTGTTGTTATCTCGTGAGTCAGAAGTTGAAAGGCTAAAGAAACAGTTTTGCACTCAAAGAAGATATGCTCTTCTGTTTCCTGTGTTTTTGTTCTACATAGTCTACATCTGATCAGTCTATTGGATCTGCGGGCGACCCCTTGTGTGGTCGGTGTTATGCTGAACAATAGTCTGTATGTTATCTCTCGTGCACTTGGAGTGATTCCTTTCTTGTGTAGGTTTTGAAATGATTGTGTGTAGTCAGTGATGAAGTATTTGTATCCTCTCTTTATTCTGTCCTGTAATGGTGGCTCCTGTTTCCTGACCAGATATTTGTATATACCTGATGTTTTCATGTGTATTAAATGTTCATGTCCAGTGACACTTTGTATGCATTGTCTGTAGAAGAGCTGTATAGTGCCAAAGTGATGGGGATATGCATTGTTTAATTTACAAAGTTTGATTAGCCTTAGCCCTACGTAGTTGTGGGCTAGTGTATGTTTGTGTGGCTGTTGGATGATTTGTCCCACATATTTAATTCTGAGTGCCTGGATCTTTGCTGATATGCCTTGTAGGGAGATGCTTCCTCTGTTCTTATCTTGCATCAAGGTTTTCCGTTGGATGCTGAGTATTGTGTGTCGGAAAATAAAGTCGCTAATCATGGAATTGACTTCTTTAAGTGACTGTTTAAGCAAGGGAAAAACATTTGCGGTGTATATGAGCTGTGGAATGACGCAGGTGTTGACTGCGACACTTCTGCCGAATATGGTGGTAGTTTTATATTTGTATATTTCCCTTTGTTGCTTCTCTTCTTTAATCCAGAAACGTGAACTACTCATTTTTCATTATTAAATAATTACATATTTTTATAGTGTTAGAATTACACGGGTATAATTGTAATGTATATAGCGCTATTAATTTTAATACTGTTCTTGATCAAATTTAGAATTCTGTTATTTCATAATTTTAATGCAGTTTATTTAATTATTTATTATTATTATTATTCCTGATTTTTACCTATTTTTCATAAAACACTTATTTCGGTACAGAATAATGATCCATACTTTCTTCAATTATTAATTATAATCCATTCTTCATAATAATTCAGCAACTATTAATTACAGTCCACACGTTCCACAGTTATAATCCATGTTCCACAATTATAATCCACACGTTCCACAATTATAATCCACAGTGGTGTGTCAGTGGAACTTGTCAAAAATCAGACTCAGCACCGGAAACTCTAAGTATGACGGCCTTTGTTTTATAATTTGGTGTGACAGTGATGTTCTATGACAATGTTCTATGACAATGTTTTATGACAGCTGTGTTTTATTATAATGATACTGTACGGCGATTTTGCTAAAACATGCTTCTGGGTTGGAAACTGAGGCCTTTTGTAATGATCAGCGTACCTTATTTCTGGGTAAATGATCTCACTTATAGTCTGGTTAATGTTAGTTTCGGGCGCTTGAGTATCGAGTACAATCTGGTTAATGTTAGTTTTGGGCGCTTGAGTATCGAGTACAATCTGGTTAATGTTAGTTTTGGGCGCTTGAGTATCGAGTACAGTCTGGTTAATGTTAGTTTTGGATGCTTAAGTATCGAAGTTCAAACTGGTTAGTGTTAGTTTTGGGCATTTGAGTAGCGAAGTTCAATCTGGTTAGTGTTAATTTTGGGCGCTTGAGTATCGAAGTTCAATCTGGTTAGTGTTAGTTTTGGGCGCTTGAGTATCGATGTTGTAATGTACTCGTCTCTCATGGAGCTGTCGGTGGTTGGATCTCTGTAGGTGACCTCCCTATCACTGAACTGTAGATACAGAGCAAGGATAGAATGCCAGGCATAATGCCGGTCACGTCACTCTCTGGTGTGTCTACAGGTTAAGGATTATGGTTACTAACATTTATACAAGGTGAGCACAAAGTTATCACACAACACACTGTCACTATCACACAACACACTGTCACTATTACACAACACACTGTCACTATCACACAACACACTGTCACTATCACAGAACACACTGTCACTGTGTATCACACAGACCACAGTGACAGTGTGTTGTTTGATATTGACAGTGTGTTCTGTGCTGGTGACTGCGTGTTCTCATGAATGTGTTGTGCTCGATGCTGGAGAGAAATAAAGTGACTGTATTTATCTGTGTAGTTGGTTTTATGTCGAACTACATGTCTATGCTCTGTTGTGGAACCTCTCTACATATCTATCTATCTATCTATCTATCTATCTATCTATCTATCTATCTATCTATCTATCTATCTATCTATCTATCTATCTTTCAAGGTCCCTGCCAGAAGGCGTAGGATATCGTGTCCCTCCATAACCCTCGATCCCTTGTGCATCTCAACAGCCTTTACATTAAGCATTTCCCTAGCCAGGATGCCAAACCGTCAAACATCTTTTCTCTTTGTCCACCTCTGTCTCTTCTACCTTCCATCTTCCCTGTTGCCATTGTCGTCTCTCCTCCAAGCATGCCCCACAAATTTAGATTGTTGGTTTTTTTTTCTTCTTCTTTCTTGTGCCTCTTTCAGAACTTCTTCGTTCATGGAACCTTCAACATTCTTCTTAAGAACCACATTTCAGCTCATTCTAACCTTCCGTCTGTGATATATTCCTGGGAAGTACGGCGGTGGTTTCCCATTGTCTACCATTTTAAGACTTGTTTGTTCTCAATCACGGAAAGACTTTATGATTGGCTTGTATGTTCTAACTGGCTCTTTTGTATCATAGAGGCTACTTGTGCCATTTTGCATACTGTTCGTTTCTTAAATTTTAAATAATGTTCTTTTTCATTCGCTCCACCACCCACAACAAAAACTACGAATAAAATCGTTAACTGAACTAGAGAACTCAGCAGCTCTTCTCTAAGCTGAAATATTTCACATCTTGAAGCTTATTAGATCCGGTCCACTACCTTCAGTATCTCCAACCTTCCTTCATCAACAGGTGATGACTGTCCTTTTGGGGACTCTCCTGACCGGACAGGTGATCCGACGTGTGCAGAGCGCGTGATGAATTCACGCTCCGAGTGTTACAAGGAGAATTTCAGAGCCAGGTGCTGTGCATCTTGCCATCGTCATAGGCGGAACTTGCCAGGTAAACACGGGATAGAAGACCAAAATCTTAGGGTGAAATAAAGAGTCAAAGAATTAATTGGCAAGTTGAGGGGAAAAAATGTCAGAGAGATACATCCTGAAAATATAAGGTGCCAAACAACTTTCCAGAATAAATGTTTACGGAGAATTAGACGAATATTTTGCCCAAACACCATAAGAAATGCAGATGAAGCCACTGACCGCAATTATTGAGGAAAGACACTGGCGATGGTTGGGACATGTGCTCTGGATTACTGGCGACTCACTACCAAAAATAGCACTAAGATGGACACTACAGGGGAATAGAAGTAAGGGTAGAACAAAAGAGACATGTAGAAGAACAACAGAGAGGATGTTGAGCAATACAGGACTCACCTGGTCAAGATCAGAAAAAAAGATAAAAGGACAGGCATTTGTGGAAAACCTTTGCAGAAGCCCTATGTGTCTTGGGCCCTTAAGGTTCAGAGAGAGAAAGAGAGAGAGAGAGAGAGAGAGAGAGAGAGAGAGAGAGAGAGAGAGAGAGAGAGAGAGAGAGAGAGAGGAGAGTACAGGTGCCTAATTAAACAAAACTTAGAAAAATTAAATTTTACAAACAAAAAAAAACTTTTGTCTGTGTCACAGGTTGCGAATACGGAGACCATTTCGAGTTATGCAACAAAGATCAATGCGCCAGCTACGATCTGGACTATGCACGCGAAAACTGCTGCGATACATGCGCTGATCTACTTTTTACACTGCCCACTACCATGGAAACCAAAACCATAAGCTCCACCTCCAACACTCTTCCACCAATAGGAAACACCGAAAGAACCGGCAATGTGTCGTCACGCAGGGGAGAAAATTCTGATGCTAGGAGAAATCGTATTACGTCCCCTGATAGTAACAAACAAACAGAGAGGAGAGGGCAAACAAGAGACTTCTCTGAACAGAAGGGACAGAAATCTTCCCGGAGAAGGGGAGAGAGTTCAGAGAGTGAAGGGAGCGAGGAATCAGGTAAGCAGGTTTTTTTTTTTTTTGGTCGTTTCCACAATTTTATCTGCCCTAAACGGTATATATTAAACGTGTCTACAAGGGCTAGCCAAAAGTAACCACAATTCATTGGACATAACCACTGAAAAACGAAATAACGTTATGACTCACCCTTGAGACTTTTTACATATTTTCAATGGTTACATCTCTTGATTTGCGGTTACTTTTTGACTCGCCTTCATATATGTGAAAATATTAATGTGCAAAACGTATATGACATAGTTTTATGAACATGTATATAAACATCTACTGAAAAAGTTAATGGAGCCGTGCTATGATCTATCTATCTATCTATCTATCTATCTATCTATCTATCTATCTATCTATCTATCTATCTATCTATCTATCTGTCTGTCTGTCTGTCATTCGTCTGTCTGTCTGTCTTTCTATATCTCTGTTTATCTGTCTGTCTGTCTGTCTATCTGTCTGTTTGTTTGTCTGTTTATCTGTCTGTCTGTCTATCTGTTTATCTGTCTGTTTATCTGTCTGTCCGTTTATCTGTCTGTCTGTTTATCTGTCTGTCTGTCATGTACCGTGCTGGCGTTGTCGGTCATAACTCTCCACAGCTCTGTTTGGCCCCGTCCCTATGAATTGTTGTAATTATTTGTTCTCTCGAATCGGTCTCTCTAAAAATTTCTTACTCTGATTTTCTTGCCTTCTATGGTGTCCTTAACATTCTTCTAAGAGACCACATCTCCGTGGCTTCCAGACGTTGCTGTATCTCTTTAGTAGCTGTCCATAGATCGGAACTGGCTCTTTGTCGCAATGTAGCTTATATGGGTATCTAAACTGTATGCTGTACAGATGTGAAGTGTTAGTGCCTTCATATTTCTAGGCCACTACAGTATTTAAGGTAGGGATGCCAGCACCTGTCCTCGCTAGGGAAACCCCAGGTACGTATTTTTGATCCTGGGTTGACTCCGGTGTAGGTCGGTCCGAAAAATATTTCGCCCCAGTTCGAAATCCAACCTGGAACCTTCTGATCGGTAGGCGAGTGGACTAACCACTTCACCACTGCGGTATAAGTTCTCATATTTTCTGTAAACATCCGGCGCTTAAAAAGGTGAAAAGGTCAATGTCACTCTTGACTGCCTTTATTTCTCACCTTAATCTCCCACCTTTACTTCCCGAAGTTCAAAGATAGCCAGGTACCCTTTCTTACATCTGAATTGAGGGGAGTGCCTGGATCCAAAGATTTATGTAGTATCACCTGTCATGTCCTATCAGGAAAGAATAAGAACCACTGACTCTCATTGTCTCTAAACAGTCGACAAAAAGAAGGACTTTAGAGGCTGGGTCGAAGACCCGATGTATTACACAAAGCAAGAACTTTAAAAACATTTTTGCGGTTATTGCCCTTTGTGAAACAGAAAATTAATTGAGTCCCTTGATCTCATTTCTCCGTTATGAAGGAAGGAAAAAAATACATCCATGTACCACGTTGGCTTTGACAGCAAAAAAACAGAGAATTAATCTCATTTACCAACAACGTAACGCAGCAGGAATATGTCTATTTATATTCATATTTCTTGAGTTTCTCTTCCGTAACCAACTTACTATCTTCACGAAAACTATCAATGATATCTTATATGTCGTTGGTAGGTGAAGTTGCCTCACGCAGATACGAAGTGACACGAGACAATACAGAGGGCGAAATGAACAACCCAAGAGGTAAGTATTTGTTCATGAATGAACTAATATTTTTATTTTCCGTGAACGTGGCCGTGCCTGTGTTCATTTAAGTGTCTATGCTGCGTGTTATGCACAGTATGTATACAGAAGAAACCGAGAATGTAAGTTCTTGTATATTCGAGTTTTTGGTTGGAAAGTATGTGTGTCTTCATGATGGTGAATGGAGAATAAACCATCTACATGAACAGATGGCGGTCCCGGGTTCAAGTCCTAGTAGTGGGATTTCTCTGGTACACACCGAAAAAGGCCACGGGGTCCACCCAGCCTATAAAATTGAGTATCCGAGAAGTGTGAGAAGATAAATGGGGCCAGGCGTGATACTAACCATATCACACTTTCGTGTGCTGAAGGTCTTGGGAATACATGTCTATCACCGTATCCCCAATATGCCTTAATGGCGTGGAAACGGGATTTGACCTTTTTTTAAAGTTTTTATTTTTTACGTGAAGAAAAAGAACATGCACACTTTCTAGGTCTTTGAAAAAAAAGGGGTGGGGCAGTGAAATTCTTCTAGATTCCCCCCCCCCCCAAACCAAGGCTTCGACAACTACTTGTACGTCACCTTTAGGAAAAGATTATCAAATATTTTGGATAAGTTATGATGGGACAGAAGTTTACATTAAACATGATAAACGCTGAAAATCGTTGAAAGAAACTTTATTTAACAAGCTAACTAAATAATGTGGAGAAAAGAAAGGCAAATGAATTACCGAGCATAAAAAAATCAAGCACAACGAACAACATTTATTGAATGGAGGAATAGCTGTTTATAAATATATTACTTTATATAACTGTATGTGAATATATCACCTTTTGTGAATGTGAATGGTTCTTGTGTGCGTGAATATCAATTATTGAAATTACCGCTTTGGGTAAGTTATGGAATTGATACTGCCTCTTTTGGTTCATGTCTATGAATTCAAGTAAACACAGCGATTGTGTTAATGTCAGTTGGTGTGAGAGTACATATTTCAGTTTGTGTACATGCGTACATCATGCTAAATATTGTACGACTTGATAGAACATTTAAATATATTACAACTGACCTTTAACATAACTTTATGCCATTTAATTTTCAGAAAATCTGGCCATGATCAGAAACCTTTTGGGCGGAATTAGAAAGTCACATGACTCCAGTAGGTCACAGCGCATGCGCCTATTCAGTTCTCTATTGGACAGAATCCGACGGGAAAACTTAGGGACATTTCAAAATGGATGAGAGAAGATGATGATATGATAAAGGAAAATTACTGCAGTATTATTGTTTGAATAGAAGAGAAAAGATGACATTAACGAGAGAAGAAAAATGTAGTCTATTTTTAGAAGAGGAGAAGAGAGGGTGGTTACCATCTTTAAAAAAATAGAAGAAAATAAAAGCTGTTATTAAATTTGAGAATACAAATTCTTCAGGAGGAAGAAGAAGAAGAATAAGAATGCAGAAATATAAGAGAAAAAGAAAGTAACAGAGATGATGAAAAATAGAAAAAGTTGGCGACGACAACAATGGCGATAATGAGGCATCTTTAAGGGACATAACAGAGCAAGAAAAACATGAGTTATCTCTCTTACATTTTGGATTATTACATCCTTTCTAGGCAAAGTTAAGAGATTATCAGATATCATTACAAAGGACGAGAAAGATGTGTGGGCTCATTTTTATTTACCTGGAGAATGATTCTGTCTATCTAATACTTTTTTTTTTGCTTTGTCTTGTTTTGTTTACAAATGCAAGTGCCTTAATTAAACATTTCATCTCTCAATACGCACAAGAAAGTCACAAAGGCGAACAATAGATGTACATTTTAGATATATTCATTCATTCATTTGCATGTCCCTTGCGGAACTTTGCCTCCCTAACAGCACTCCTGTAGGCTTCTCGGTTGTGAGCAAGATGACCTGGTGCTGATGTATCCATTTGCAGATCATCAACTATGCCTTACAGCCATCTTTGCCTTGGTCTTCCTCTCTTTCTTTTTCCCATAATGTACCCTTCCAAGACGGTTTTCTCTAGATTATCATGACGTTTAATGTGTTCAAAATATTTAAGTTTTCTCTCTTTAATCCTCTTTACTAGCCAGTCTTCTTCAATATTAAGCTCTTGTAATATAGATATATTGTTCTTTTTTGTGTCCATGATATTTGAAGAACTCTTCTGTAGCATTTACATTCAAAGGCATTTGTGTGTTTCTGAGCTGTTTTTAAGCCTAAACATGTACAAATATAATCTTGCATCCAAAGATAAACTCATGTACATTATAATGCTTGTATGTACGTTAACAATTTTTGTGTATGTAGAAGTTTGTGTTTCTGCAGATATTGTGTACAATGACAGACGAACCACAACCCAGGGCCCTAGTCTAAACTTTACACGGGTCCCTCTCCGAGCTAAACCGTTTATCTCCTGATATAAAGTTCATACAACAGAAGTCTACATTCACTTTTTTTTCACTATGTCTAAGCACCTGCCCTTCTGAGCCACAAGGTGTGTTCGGCATGATGGCTAATACATGAAAAATTAGTGCATAAGTATATATATATATATATATATATATATATATATATTATAACTATACAAGAAGCCACTGCAATAAAACTGTGATAACAAAATAACTAGTAAAAAAACAAACTAGGAACAGCAGTATTAATTAACCAGCACACAGTTGTGACGTTTTGGTGTGAGCCTTAGTCATACAAAAACACATCGGACGAAGAAATAGAGAAAGAAGAAATATTATCAATTCACATGAATGCTATGTAAGAAAAATAGGAATGGAAAAAATAGAATGAAATAAAATAAATAAAGCAATCAGCTGTGATTTGTAGGAGGCTGTGTTCAAAAGTGTGGATGGTGGAGTGTAGAGAATGTTTAAATGGAGATTTGTGATGTGTGGTAGGTGAGGCATAAATGGGCATGGGAAAGGAAGGGGTAATCTAGCCGGGAGAAGATGGAATAGGCGATTATAGTTGGGGTTAGAGGGGTTGTAATCTGAAGCTGTTAGGAGGTTCTGAACTATGTGTTATAAGTGAGAAAGGAATGGAACTTAGTGCAGAGGATCTTAGATTGTGGAAGAGGGGAATGTTAGGTGTAGCTGAATTGCTAATTCAACCCATGTGGTTCCAGCATCCTTTATTCCTGAATATAGCGGTTCTCAATCGCTAAGTGGCTTCTATCAAAGGTGTGACATTGTTTGATGGCTGCTACCAGAATAAAATAATGAACGTTTTGGGGCGTCTGGAAATAACTAGAGAGGTTTGGAACTGTTTCTCATAACTTTTTCACCACAAGATCTTGGTGTTTGACGCTAAAAGAAATGCTCCAGTTGCCAAACAGTAGCCAGAAGGATAGTTTTCAGTAAGTTGCAACCTCAGAAAATGGCTATAAGCTTTAGGGAAGAAAGCATGATTCGGCCACTGTAGAGAACTTGCACTTAATGTATCGTTTGCAGTATTTGAAATCAGTCAATATGGTGGAAGAACTACGTTGGAAACAACCAGGTTTGCACATCGAAAAAAAACATGTAGACAAAGCAATTTCAACGTCAAAGAAATTAAAATAGTAAAAGAAAGACCGTTGGCTAGAACTACAGGCTTTAGGACAAACAACTGCCTGGTCAAGAGAGGACGACATAACAAATACAGAATGGAGTACGAAACAAAAGTTTTGAGTGATTATGCGCAAGTGTCACATGAGTTTCGTAGAAACAAGCTGTTTTTATAATGAACATTAGCATCTTCAGCTCCGAAGTTATATTTCTGTTCAACCTGAAGGATCAACAGGAAATCATAAGAAGGATCTTTGTGCCCACAAAGGATACCAACAACGGGGAATGGAAAGGTAGAAAGAACATGGAAACAGAACAGTTTATTTAGATCCCAACAAATTATACATGCACGTTAAGACTATTCAATTCAAATGTAATATCCACCCTCATTTATGCATGTGAAAGCTGGAAAACAACTTAAGAAATAGAAAAGAAATTAGACTCTTTTGAAGACAAATGCCTAAGGAAAATACTCGGCATCAAGTGGAATGAATTCAAGAACAATGCAGAGATAAGACAGATGACTGAACAACAACCAGTCTCATGGGTGATCAGGAAAAGGAGATGGACATATGTTGGTCACTTGATGAGAAGAAATGATCAGAGAATCCCAAAACAAGCTATCAAGTGGAACACAACAGGCCGAAGAAAAAGAGGAAGACCACGTGAAACTCTGAAGAGGACATTATTAAGAGAGGCCAAATTAACAGGCATAAAATCCTTTGATGAGGTTGAAAGACTCGCCGAAGACAGGAAAAATTGGCGAACTACTTTGCGAGCCCTATGTGGCGTTTAACGGCACGGGAAGGATATAAGATATAAGATAAGAATTATACATGTCTTGAAACTGAACAGACTACACTGGTTGGGCCATGTAGAAAGAATGGAAGGGAACAGACAAACGAAAATTATGTACGCACAAGAGATGAGGGAAGCAAGACCAATGGGTAGACCAAGACGGATGGAAAGACAACATAGAATAAGATATAAAAGAAACTGGTGTCACCAACTGGAGAGAGAAATTATGAATAGAGAGGAATGGAGGTGAACTTTATCTACAGCAGTGAGCTTTGGCTCAGAAAGCTAAAGAAGAAGAAGAAGAAGATGAAGAAGAAGAAGTAGAAGGAGGAGGAGGAGAAAGAAGAAAAGAAGAAGAAGAAGAAGAAGACATTAACTATTTTCTGTATTACCAGACTCTTCTGTATCAAGAAAGCATTTCATTTACACAGAAATTTATTGTGCAGATAGACAGCTTCCAACACATTTATAAAATGTTTTGTCTTTCTTGTGCAAGACTACTATAAAAAGTTGTACGAATAGCAGATTTGTGTGTGAGCATGTTTGTATGCTCAGGCATTTTCTTACGGTGAATACAGAAAAGAGCATGGGGGGGGGGGGAATGAAAGGAAACTGCTCATGAGAATCTTTCTATTGGAAAATAATAATCAACTGAGATTAAGAAAATACTAGCTACAGAAAAAAAACGTTTAACAGTTATTCTTCATATTATTTTTTTAACAGTAGCAGGACAAAACTTTTGTTTTCTTTATTTAAAGCATTCATGCTAAGAATTATAGGAAACAGAGGGAGATGTCACTCGTACAGGAGGTGACTTATATTGACTTAGTACTTCTATCTGTGTCTTATGTTTTGTGTTTATGTTGACTTAGTCTTCTATCTGTTCTTATGTTTTGTGTTTATGTTGACTTAGTACTTCTATCTGTGTCTTATGTTTTGTGTTTATGTTGACTTAGTACTTCTGTGTCTTATGTTTTGTGTTTATGTTGACTTAGTACTTATATCTGTGTCTTATGTTTTGTGTTTATGTTGACTTAGTACTTCTGTCATAAAACTGTAGGTCCTAAAATTGTAAACAATACTTCTGCTATCAATCATGATGGGGGATGTATGACCACATACTCCAGCTGATACTAGCAACAAACTGTATAAATGGCTGTAACATCAATGTGAAAGCACTTGTGGCTTTTGTAACATGTTGTACTCGGATGAAGTTACTAACACTATCTTTCTACACAGAAAGTTATAGAAAATACATACATGTCTATTATAATTATTTTGTGACTAATGGTCTCTTCAAGAAGGAATGGAAAAACTAATTATGTCAGTCCGCAAGAACAGCGAAGAGCAGAACCTCTATCTTAATGCAAAGAAAACTAAAGTGATGACAACTGACAAAACAAACAAGGCAACTGAAATATGTATCAATGAGGAAAAACTGGAAGAAGTGGAGAGTTTTGAATATCTTGGATCACTACTAACTAATAATGGAGATACAATGAGGGAAATTAAAAGGAGGACATCTATTGCTCTTCAGAAAGTAAAACAAATAAAGAATCTGTGGAGAGGAGCAGACAGAACCAAAAATAAGATTTTTAAGGGCATGCATCTTTCCCATCGCAACATATGCCTGTGAGACCTGGACACTTAACAAAACAGCTGAGAAGCACATAAATGCCTTTGAATGTAAATGCTATAGAAGAGTTCTCCAAATACCGTGGACACAAAAAAGAACAAATATATCTATACTGCAAGAGCTTAATATTGAAGAAGGCTGGCTAGTAAAGAGGATTAAAGAGAGAAAACTTAAATATTTTGGCCACATTAAACGTCATGATAATTTAGAGAAGACCATATTGGAAGGATACATAATGGGAAAAAGAAAGAGAGGAAGACCGAAACGAAGATGGCTGCAAGACATCGTTGATGATCTGGAAATGGATGCATCAGCAGCAGGCCATCTTGCTCACAACCGAGAGGCCTACAGGAGTGCTGTTTGGGAGGCAAAGTTCCGCAAGGGACATGCAAAGGAATGAATGGTCTCTTCAAAATCTGATATAAAACAAATTATCAGTCTGACTCACCATGTTCAGTTGAAAGTTTATGTGAACATTTTCCAATGAAGTAAGCAGGGCATAGAACGTGTAATAATAATAATAATAATAATAATAATAATCATCATCATCAAATAACAGGAATAAAACAGATAAACCAGACAAGGTTATATGTTGTTTTCTTGCTTTTTTAACCTGTACATGAGAAAAAAATATCACAAACATTAGTGACATTGCTGGAATAACAGTTAATAACCACAAGTGATGCCACTAGCAGAAAATCAAAACTTTTGAATCATGTGACATAAAAAAAAACCAACTAAATATGGACTGGAAGTATATGTTAGAATAACAAAAGTCATAACAACTAGCAGAGAAGAACACAAATCACTTGTAAACATAAATATAATAGAGAAAACATATAATAAGTCACAAAATTCATATATTTCAAACATATAGAAAATGATGGAAAATGTGAAATGGTAATTAACAGAAGAAAACAAAATGAAAATACACTTTCTACATAATGAAGAAAGTCCTTACATCAAAACATAAAGAACAGTAACTAAAGCTAAGAGTCATTAAACATTATGTATACTCCACACTTTTATAGATCAGGAAGGTGACACCAGAAAAGAAGTTAGAACTGTGAATGTAGCATTGGCCTTTACAAATCTTGAAAAAATATATGGGAATAAAAAGTTACAAGCACAAAAACAAAAGTTAAGATTATTCAACTTGAATGTAATATCCATCCTTATTTATGTTTATAAAAGCCGGAAAACAATGAAGGGAATAGAAAACAAATTATATGTATTTGAAAACAAATGTTGAAGGAAAATACTCTGTATACAGGGTAATGAATTCAAGACCACCACAGAGATAAGGAAGATAAGCACACAACATGCATGTCTCATTGGTGATTACAAAAAGGAGATGGACATATATCGGCCACATGATGAGAAAAAACAATCAGAGAATCCCAAAGCAAGCTGTCAAATGGGATGCAAAAGGACAAAGAAAAAGGGGTTGAACACGTTTAAAGAAAACATTGTTGAGAGAAGCTAAATTAGTGAGCATAAGATCCCTTGATGAGGTTGAAAAACTTTCTGAAAATAGAAAAACATGGTGAACTACAGAGTGAGCCTTATGTGATATTTAATGGCATGGGAAGGATGTAAGATGTAAGTAATTCCACACTACTCTATGTCATGGATGTGAGAACGTTAAATAAGACATTGGAATAGAAGATATGAGAAGCATATGTTAGAAAACAAATTTTACTTATATCTGGTATCAGTATGGATGCTGAGAAAACATCATCTGAACTTTCTTTTGTGTTTGAAGAAAGCTCAGGATTATTTTATGTTCAACTTTAAGTTCCAAGTAACAGGGTCAATGAGTGGATGGCCCTTGTTTCTATCAACGTGAACACAGCTTATGTTTGCTCGTTCTGTGGATACAATGTCAGAGAACATCCACAGTTTAACTGGTTGCCATGATGACCACTGTGTGGTACACCATAAACCTGGCTTAGGTCACCAGTTCCTGGTATCATCCATACAGGTCCCCCAGAACTACCAGAACAGGTGGGGGCTGTGTAGACTTGTTTGTAGTGACCATGACCTGTCAAACAGTCAGTTTGTTTACCAAAAGTGACATGTTTAGACTGACCATGAGGATGTGAAATGTGAACCAGCCATCCCACAGTGTTGTCTGTGGTCATAAAATGTTCAGTAATTCCTTTCTGTAAAGTGAAATAATTTCCTGCTGTACCTTTTCTCCTTCCTCTTTGCACATTATCATATTTGAAGCGGCTGAATGAGAGTTTCTGCTGATATGCCAAATACTTTGTAAGTTCTGTCAAGTAATTTTGTGGTTTTGTTACTCTAGAAGCAGTATCTGGCTGTTCAACCTGAGAAAGATATTTATTTAAACATGTTTCACGATGACTTTGAAGTTTTAATTCTGTGCTATGCAGGTGCTCACGAAAATCCTCCAACTGTTTTTGTTGTTCTATTAATTTTCTCAACCAATCATCATGATTTTGTTGTAAAGGTTCAACTTCATTTGCATTCAAAAGCAAAACTATTTCATACCAAATTTCACTTGTTTTTTTTAAGTTTTTTTGCATTCTCTTCAAAATAAAAGTCCTCTTTCTTTCCCACTCACAATCTGAGATCTCTAAGACTTTATTCATATCAGTCACAACTCCTCTGAAGATATGCTGCTCTGTTTGCTGGTTATGAAGATCATTCACATATTTATCAACTACATCAAGAACTCTACTCACTGAGGCAATTTTGTTGCTTAAATCATTTAGTTCTGCTAGTACAGTAGAAATTTGTACCTTTAGATTCTCCACATGAACATTGTTCATGTTTTCTTGTACTTGCTCATCTTCAGATCTGATGTTTTCTTGTACTTGCTGATATTCAGATCTGATGTTTTCTTGTACATGCTGATATTTAGATCTGATGATTTCTTGTACTTCCTCATCTTCAGATCTGCTCTTGAAATGCCTTATTAGCATCATTTTGTATAAGACGAATAAGTTTGCATCTTGTTTTTGAAGAACAAAACTTTTTATGATGATATATTGTACATTATACAAGAATCTACTAAATACAGTGTGTCTTACTGACCAATTATCAATTCTCTTCATGATATTTGACATTATATCCAACACTTCATTCACTGTTTGAGGTAATGTAACATAGTCATTAACTATTACTACAAACATGAAGTTCATATGCTCGTTTATCCCACTCACAAATCCATTCATAAAATTTTGCACTATAAGTTGATCATCAAATATTTTCATGAGTTCATCAATTTTGTATGCATATGCACACAAAGTTTTGAGAAAATCATGAAATTCTTTTCCTTGTGCTATCTTACATAGGATATGGGATATACATTCACCCATTCTGAATATGAATTTGCTCAAGCTATTTTTTTGTTCTGAATGAACATCAAATTCACATCTGATTTGCTTCACTAAAGTGAGGATTTCTCCTGTTCTGTTCAGTACCTCCTCATCACTTTCTGGCTCTGAAATATCAGGCTCTGCATTCAGAAATTCATCTATTTTGTTCAGAAATCCACAGATGATGCTTTGTTTAACTAAATAATCATCAAATCTGTTTACAAATTGAAGTGTTTCATCCAAATAAAAATGTACTTGTTGAATGAGTTTAATGTTATTTTGGTTTAATAACTTAGTAGCCACCATGGAGACTAACTCACCAACACTGCCCAAGAAGATTTTAAAGACATTTTGTTGTGTGATCTGATCATCATTGAAGAATCCACTCATTTTGTTCAAGAATTCACTCATCAAATGAAGAAATTCAACATAATCATGTTCCAGGCATGTCCAAAAAGATATTGCTACTTTAGATACACACGTTCTGTCCATAAATCCAATAAAAACATTTAAATTCCCTCCACATCTGATAGTGAAATCTTCCACTATGTTCAAAATATCATTGATTGTATTGAGCTCATGAAAGTCTTTTAATTCACAAGCAGCACTGAGGATTAACTGACATAATTTGTACAATAAATATTTGAATACAGTGTTTTGTACTGCCGGATCATTAATTCTGTTGAAGAATTTTTCCACTATTGTCAAGAATACTGAAATGTTACTTTGTAGTTTTTTTTCACCTGCTGGTCTGTTCAAGATAGCATTCAGTTGTGCATTACCTTCAAACAAGTTGTTTGCTTTTTCCAGTTGTATATTGTTCCTGAAAAAGAATTTCCACAGACTTCTTAGTTGATGTAGTGAATCACTGAAGAATTTGTTCCAGCTTGCTTGAGTGATAGGATCATCACTCAGTATCTGAACTTTGTCCAATAAAAATTCCCAGATAAGCTCACTTCTTGAATACAAAATGTCTCTGAGCAATGAATCTTTATAGGGGCCAGATAATAATTGTGTGCTTCTCCATTTTATTTTATGATTTCCACATTTTAATATAAAACAAGATCCTAATCTTTCAACATATAGTACGTCTGTTGTTTCCAAGTAACAGAAACAGTCAGCCAAAGTACACACTGCTAGTAGCATGTTTAGTGTTTGCAGTTCAGGCAACACATTTTTTATGTCTGAAAACTCACATTTTCCCATTTTTATCTGTAGAACTGCATCATCAGTTAAAGATTGTGATAGAGAGATCCAATCTAAACTGGTTACTCTATGAAAAAGTGCAGAAATAAGCTCTCTCTTGTTGTTCATGGAATCATATAAAACTGGACACACTTCACAACCAGAGAGCAGGTGATGTATTAGATCAAAGAGATCTCTGTCATGTGTGACACACAAGAGCTCACAGAAATCTCCCTCCACACTTACAGCACCAACTTTTATCCCTCTTGCTGTCAGGACACCACTTCTGTCCTCAGAGCTGTCATAAAAAAATTCTACAGTTGTGTTCTTAGCTTCATCATCATCAAACACCACATGTGCTGCTGTTGCTATGGTAATGTAACCATAGACCTGGTGCTGTCCAGTCAGATCATGACAGTCTTCAAATGGACATGTCATTGTGTCCATGTTATCTGTAGGACACAAGTGTGTCACACATCCACTCCCAACAGACAGGATCCTATATCCAGCATGGTTTGATAATGGAAGTTCAGGTGGGCGACTTGTACTGATATAGTTGACCAAAAGTTTGACTGTTAAACAGGCCCTTAGTTTAATCCATTTAAATTTGGTGTCTGTCTGAAAGTTTAGAGGTAGATATTCTTTCGTTAGATCATTTATAGGAATAAACTCAAAGTGTCCTGGATTTTTGGTACACCTGTTAAAATGTTTATGAAGATCAAATTCTCCACCAAAACTAATTTCCAGCTCATGAATTCCTTGTTTTGCTCTCTCCTCATCTGCCAGAGCTAGTGTATCAGACATCATGTCCATGTCTTTGTTGACTCTTTCATTTTGGGAGAATGTCTGTTGTCTGTCTGCTGCACCACTGCTGCTGCTGCTGACTGGTGATTGTTGCAAGTTTTCTTGTTGGTCAGTGAATGCATAATTCATTTTGTATATTAAGATGAGCAGACAATGGTGGTAATGTTGCTCACCAAAAACTCAGGAGCTGAAGTCAGACTGCTTGTTCCTTGAAAACACAGAGCAAGACCTGGAACAGATCCATAAGAAAGGACAGAACTAGTAAATTTGTGTGCCTTGATGTGATCACAAGTCTGTATGTAAGCAGACAAACATGAATATATTCTAGAGTAAATTTGCAAGATGAATGTGTTCTGAATATATTCTACATATTTTTAATATATTCTCATTGTTCTTTGAATGTATTCTGTGTGTTCAGTGAATGTATTCTGCTGAATGTATTCTGTGCATATTCTGAATGTATTCTAACTATCAGCATATCCAAACTATAGTCTAAGTAAATGGATGCAGCAGCAGCAGGTCATCTTGCTCACAACCGAGAGGCCTACAGGAGTGCTGTTTGGGAGGCAAAGTTCCGCAAGGGACATGCAAATGAATGAATGAATGAATGAATGAGTCTAAGTAAACATGAATATATTATGAATATAAATATATAATGAATGTATTCTGGCTATCCTGAATGTATTTTGACCATATTTAGATCCTGAGTGTACATTAAATGTATTCTGAATATATACTGAATGTATATACAGTATATACATTGAAGACATTATAAGTGTACACTGAAGGTATTCTGACTATATCTTGAATATATTTGACAATGTTTTTGCTATATGGTAAGTGCATTTTTAATCTTCGCACCATCAAAATCGCGTGATTAACTATTCCGAAATTTTGTGTTCAACTTATAGTTCTGTGTAAAAACCATATATCATGTGAATATACATACATTAAATGTATCATTACTCACATGAAGTATGATATATGACTGTGTCGAAGACGTGAAGGTAATTTCTGAGCTGTTTGAATCTTGTATGATAGTCCTTGAAAAAGACTCACGCCGAAATATTGAATGTTGTATGTTCTTCACTTATACGTTCTTATCTTACTTTTTTTATTTTCTGCTATCTGTGTTTCAGCTCGGTTTTCTCATTTCCTTTGTCGGTTTGTAAAACTGAACCATACACCTGGTCTACCTTTGAAACAACACTAGCCGTGTTGGTAGATCTTGTACACCTAACTCTAATCAATGTTTAGTGCTAAATAGACAAACTTTAGGTAAAATGAAAAATAACACATTTCTAATCCAACCCACGTTTTCATATGACAGAGTAACTTCCTTTCACTTTCTGTCTTCCACAACTTCTAAACAAAAAATTGTTCTGGCATGATGGAAAATAATTAAGAATTTAAGAGAGCTAAGAGTTTCTTTTCCTTCGGCCAGGTAAATTCGAAATACATTATATTGGGATAATATCGAAAAAGTAAACAAATGACTTGAGACGTGAGAGAAAGAGTAAGAGAATGACTAGCCACTTGAAGCGGAACCTTGCTTATGTTGACACTGCGTTACCTGCCCTGTAGTTTGGGAAATGAAAACGATCACCTTTCCCAAAACTATCCTCACTCTCCATGAGGGATTCACATGTGACTCCTGCAATGTGATATATGCCACTGTGTGCAAAAGATGCAGGATAACTTATATTGGTGAAACTGGTCTCATATTAGGGGACCGCATGCAGAAACATCTGTACCATATCACTCAGCGTGTTTCGAAACCAGTCCCTAAACATTTCAATGGCCCCAACCACAAAGGCAAATCTGACTTTCTGGTAATAGCCATCAAACAATGTCACGCTGATGACAGAATCCGCCTAGCGCCCGAGAACCGCTACATTCAGTAACATGAGACGCTGAAATCACGCAGTTTGAACTCGCTATTCAGCTACGCTTAACATTCCCCTCTTCCGCAATCATATTCCCTACACATTAAGTTCTACTCCCTTCCCACTTGTAACGCATAGTTCTGAACCTCCTCACAGCATCACATTACAACCCCTCAACCCCTACTGTAATCATCTATTTCATCTTCTTCTGACTAGATTACCATTGTATCTCTCTCCTCTCCACGATTCCCCCCCCCCCACCCCATCCCCATGCTTATTTCGACCCATCTGCCACACATCACAAATCTTCATTTAAGCATTCTCTACACTTCACCATGCGCATTTCTGAACACATCCTTTTACACGCCGTAGCTTCTTACAAATCACAGCTAAGTGCTCGACTCATTTAATTTAATTTTATTCTATTTTTTCATTCATATTTTTACATAGCATTCATGTGAATTTAAACTGTATCTTCTCTCCCTAAATCTCTCTCTCTCTCTCTCTCTCTCTCTCTCTCTCTCTCTCGCTCTGTTTCTTCGTCCTGTGTGTTTTTGTATGATTAAGGCTCACACCGAAACGTCGTGTAGAGCTGTTCCTACTTTTCCCCCTAGTTTATACATTAAGAGAAAGACTGACTCAAATCACAGACTCCGGTAGGACGAGCAACTGCCGAGACACGAGGGGACGATATACGAAGTACAAACTATAGCGTCAAACTGAAATACTGAATAAGTAATCTACACGTAAGCTTTATACGAAGTTTTTAGAAACAGGCGGGTTTCTTTATAATGAATATTAGCACCTTAAACTCCAGAGTTCTATTTCGTACACCCCGAGCTGTCAACATGAAATTAATTTCTGTACATTAATACTTTTTCTGTATAGCAGAATTTTCTGTACCACTAAAGCTTTTTATTTATTATTTATACACACAAATTTACTGCAAATAGCTTCGGACACATTTTTTAACAAATGGGTTTTTTATTTCTTGTGTAGACTACTTTAAAAAGTTGTACGAATAGCAGATTTGTCTGCAGTTTTGTTTCATTATTTGAGCAGTCAAGCTGATTTTTATCCTTATCTCAGCGTTGTATACTTTTCTTAACCGCTAATGTCTACTTGTGTTTCAACTTTTTTTTTCTTTTATGTATAGCTTTCGTCTTGATACAGCTAAATTACTTTAAAATTCGTTTTGATATAGTTTTACTATTACTGACTGTTTCTGACTTTTGTTCTTCTTATTTCTCTTAGTAAAAAGATTCGTAGATGTTAAAAAGAAAATAAGAAGGCTTTATAACTATTAGTTTTATTAGCTATGGATTTTCAAATCTCATTTAAGGAGAAAAAAAAACGAACGCTTAAATTAAACGTTAGTCTTCGCATCATAAAAATCACAACAGAAAACATTCCGAAATTTTGTATTCAATTTCTAGTTTTATGTAAGAACAATAAACCCAAGGAATAATGAATACATACATACATTTAATAACTGTGTCAAAGACTCGAAGATGATGTCTGGGCTGACTAAACTTTGTAGTGTGGGTCTCTTACAACAGATCACTCAGATTTTCCCGATTTTATGCCATTGGAAATTCCGTATCGGGAATTCAGATTCTGGTGCAAGTTATTGGGCGTATGCTCGGGTCTATGGCCACGAAATTCAAAAGGAAAGTAGCTCGGTGTTTAAGCCGAAAGCCTTTCATGACCCAGCTAGAAAACTAGAAAAAAAAGGTTTAGTAATATATATCTAAACAGATTCAGTTTGGTCGTAGAGAAGACCTTGAATCATCGGAGGTTGAGTGTGTTTGGGTGGAAATTAAATTGACAAATCAAAGTCCAGTAGCTGTTGGGCTTCTGTATCGTAAATCCAAATGCAACATCCCTGTGGTATAATCACTTTACGACTATGTTGGATGATATTTCAACTTTTAGGTTCAAAGATATCATTGTTGGTGATTTCAACATAGATTTAATACAGTCAAATCCAACTTGAAACAATATTATATTATCCTACAATTGTTCCCAAATGTCGCTAAACCTGCTACAGTAACGGAAGTATCATCCACATTGTTAGATCATATATAAGTAGCCCACCCACAAAACATCATTGAATGTAACATTCCTCATACTTCATTACCCAGTCTTCTGCTGTATATGGAGGAGAAAGGGGTACAGAGTTATACAATCACACCAGTATGAAATTTAGAAGGTTCCAAAAATGTAACCTAGAATTATTGCTTAATAATTTGCAAGCATCTTCTCTTAACTACGTGCACCAACTAACTGACCTAGATGAAGCTATAGAATATTGGCTAAAGATCTTCAGAGATTTATTAGACAAGCATGACCTTATGACAGAGTGGCAGTAAAACATCAGACCAGGTCACCATAGACAACACCTGAATATGGCAGGTCATGACAGAGCGGGACCGAGCCAATAAAAACAAGGACTTCAGTACCTACCGGTCACTCAGAAACAAAACTCAATATTTAATAAGACAGGGGAAAGAAATTACTTTATGAATCTAGTGCAAAATAAATCAGACAGTAAGTAAATCTGAGAAGTCATAAATACATCAGCAAACAAAAGAAAAGACTTTTACTGTCAAGCCAAGAACCATGCATACACTATCACAGATTTCAGTACTCATTTCACAGAAGAAATCAATGTTCTGAAATCATTTATACCATCTTCTATATGTGACTTACGTGAAATACAAACATTTATTGATACCAGATGTGCTAAATTTAAGCAGTTACGCATTCCATTCTTAACAGCCAGTGAAGCTTACAGTTATCTCTAACGCTTAAAGAATAACAATACAGCTGAGTTCGACGAAATTAGAAATAAAATATTGCGTTATGTTGCATCTGTCATATCAGATACCCTAACATACATTTATAATCAGTGCATTGAAAAATCTTATCTCCCCGAAGCTTTTAAAATTGCAGAAGTATATCCTCTCTTTAAATCTGGCTCACTCAGCAATCTTATCAACTATAGACCAAAATCTACACTGTCGTAATTATCAAAACCACTCGAAAAATATATTTATAAAATAACTCTAGGACACATGCAAGAAAAAAGTTTACTCATAGACAGTCAGTCAGTCTTTAGACCCAAACATTCCTGCCACACAGCTCTCATTAGAATGACATAAAACTGGTTAGCAGACATACGCGTAAATGACGACAGACTGTGTGATGCCATCTTTGTCGACTTTAAAAAGGCATTTGATATGATTGCCTACGAAATTCCTGCAAAAAAATTGAAAGTCTACTGACTACACCCTGACCTGATAATATTAACTGCGTTATTTCTTTCAGACAGACAACAGGTGGTATTCTTCAACAACTCTTCATCAGATTCATCTGTAGTTGACACTGATATTCCACAAGGTTCTATGCCCTCTACTCTTTGATATACATATATATATATATATATATATATATATATATATATATATATATATATATATGATCTTCATTTTAAACACTCTTGTGATCTTTTTGTCGATGACTGCAGTCTACACGAGTGACTCTACAACTGCGCTAACCTAGAATCAACTCTTCAGATCGAGATAAATAATGTAATTAAATGGACCAACAACAATGACATGATTATAAACACTGATAAAACTAAATCAATGCTTATAACAACAAAGCAAAAACTACTAAACGCCACAAAAACAACACTGCAACTCTGTAATGAAACATCACAGATAGAAAACGTTAGAGAACACATAACGTTAGGCCTCACTGATGATCAACATCTGACTTTCGTGTGCAAGTCTAACAAAACTCATTACCCAAACAGTGTACCAGTTAGCCAAAATTAAGCATTTCATCGATCAAGACACTAGGGAGACATATCACTTATACAAACACATTTAAACTATTGCCCAACAATCTGGGACGCTGTTCAGTGTCACATACTAAGAGGCTTTACTCACTTCCACGCCGTGCGGTAAAACTTATCAGTGTCAAAGATCATGCACAAACAACAAATCAGCATAAACGTATCAAAATTCTACCTCTCGTGAACAGGTTGCCTAGGCCAAGTTAGTTAATCAAATTTTATCACAGAATGCTCCGTATTAAACTATGGAAACTGTTCAGATCCAACCCAAAGTGCAGTCAAAGCTTAAACAATAATCCTATTCCAAAACCTAGACTTGATCTTTGTTAATGAGCGCTTTACTTACTCTGCTGCACATCGTTTGAATACCCTCTCATCCTGTATAAAAAAAATACAAGCTATACTCCTTCCTATAACTACAAACTTCACCAGTATCTACTTAATTTCAACTACATGTCTCCATGATTCCAAAATTTTACGTTATTTTAGACCCTGAATTTAACTGACTATTTTTTTCCTGAATAATAGTGAATTAGTAGTTTGGTAGATATTCATTAGGGTGGGACTGCGAGAAATAACTTTTTTTTAAACACATATGTAGTGAGTTTGTGTGCTGAGTGCATGGAAAAGAGTGAAAGGTAAATGTTTTATTTTATTTTTATTTTTCTCAACTTGTTAAATGTTAATTAATTTTTTGACAACCTCCTGACACACTATATAACATAAGTAAAGAGGAAAATGTTATAAACATGGGGGACTTCAATGCAGGACTGGTAACAAGTAGAGCAGATGTGGCAGTCCACCTGGGTGCCTTCGGTGACCAGCAGTGGGTTAGAAATGAAAATGGTAGCAGACTCCTAGAAACGTGTATCTGGCATGACCTTTTTTTTTAATCACAAACACATTCTTTAAACACGAGTTCCAAATATATACCTGGTAGAAATGGAATGATTTGACACGCAGAAGCCAAATTGATTTCATAGCGAAGAACAACAAGAAAAGGTCAGTCATTGATGCAAGATCAATACCCAACCTGAGCTCAAGCACAGACCATAAAGCAGTAGCAACAGTTATCAGAGCACACAGGAAAAGCCATAATAGAACTCCCAAAAGTGAAACAATAAAACTAAGCAAGCTCAAGGAAGAGAATGTGAAAGAAGAATATGAGAAGAAAATAAAAGAACTGTTCATAAACTTACAAGCAGAAACAAAATCAGTAGAAAAAGAATGGGCCCTGTTCAAAACCAGCATTGAGAAAGTCCAACTCTAGATTAAACTGGTGCAACGAAAACCACGGTGTCACGCAATCCCGCTTCTGAGACCCACCAAGAATTCAGGCTCAAGCCCTGCGATACTCTGCACCTCCTGTGGTCCTCTCGGGGACCTCGTGTGGTCCTTTCGGCGACCAGAGGGGGGACCAGGGAACTTAAAGAGGACCACAGGCGTAAATTCAGTGGGATCACAGGGTGGTCTTGGTGGTAGAAGAAGAAGAAGAAAAAGAAGAAGAAGAAGAAGAAAAAGAAGAAGAAGAAGAAGAAAAAGAAAAAGAAGAAGAAAAAAAAAAGAAGAAGAAGAAGAAAAACCAGCATTCTGCAAGCGGAAAGAGAAACAAGGTACAAGGGGAAAACTCTGAGAAATGAAAATAACAGCATGGTGGAATGATGAGCGAAAAAGGCTGCAAAAAAAAAAAAATATATAAAGAACTGATGACAAGAAAACAGGTCCATGACTACATTGAATATCAAATTGCAAGAAGACACTCTAAGCGAGTAATAAAAGAAGCAAAGGTAAAATCACAGCAGGAATACAGCGAAGTATTAGACAGTAGTCACAAAGAAGCTACGAAAATCTTTTATTAAAAGATCAGTGCAGCGAGAAAGCGAGCAGAGCACTTTGTCCCAGCAGATTGTGAACGGTGTTAATGGTGATCCAAAATAGCGAACCAGAGAGGGTGGTACAGCGATGGAGACAATACTTCGACAAGTTATTCGGTATACCAACCCAGGCAAGCCACACCCACGATAACAACACAGCTGGCCCCATAGAACTTGAACCAGATATACTACAAGCTTAAATCAGAGAAGCCATCTGAAAAGCCCCAATGAACAAAGCCCCGGGATGTGATGAAATACCCAATAAAATAATCAACTGTGCGAAAGAGTTCAGAATAGTTTGGCTTCACAGACTCTATAACTTGGTAATCCAAAAACAAGAAACACCACAGGACTGAAGAAACGCTGTAATTATTCTAATATGGAAGAAAAAAGACAGTAAACCAATACGGAGGCATCTCACTGCTAAGCCATATTGGAAAAATGTTATGCAAGATCCTAGAAAAAAGACTGCGACCAGTGATTGAACCACAGTTAAATGAAACTCAGATGGGCTTTAGAAGAAAACAAAACCTTTACAGATGTAAGACAGCTAACAGAAAAATCAGTTGAATACAATCAGATACTGCACAAGGCGAACATAGATCAAGAAAAAGCATTTGATAGAGTAGATAGATATAAACTATGGGACATCTTATAGCGTTATGGAATTAGTACACATCTGATCAACCTATGCAAAAACCTATACAAAAACAGTAAGTGTACATTTAGAACAGATGCAGGACACTCTAAACAGGTCAATGAAAAAGTGACATTAACACTAGATCCTATCTGTACCCAACTGCCAAGTAACAGAGCTTCTTTTGTTTCTGTAATTTAGTGGTCCCCAGCCTCAGGTCTAGACAAAAAAAGAAAGAAAGAAAGAAAGAAAGAAAGAAAAAAGAAAAAAAGATAGAAAGTTTAAAATTATAAGATCTTAGGAAAATCTTTTTCGTTCGAGAAAATTCGTCTCGCTACACCTGCAGCCCCGTCACCACGACGAAGTCCGCTGTCCTCTCCAGGTTTGAGTGGGAGTCCCATAACTTTTCTTTTAGCTCCTCTCCCTCGGGCCAGATCTGTGCTCGGAAGTTTGAGTGGGAGTCCCATAACTTTTCTTTTAGCTCCTCTCCCTCGGGTCAGATCTGTGCTCGGAAGTTTGGGTGGGTTGGACAGGTTTTGTAGGATGTGCATGGGTGCCAAAGCCACAGGCCCAGTCAGTTAACTCACTTTATTGCTTAAGAACCACATGATGTATATGAAATGATCTTTATTTCTCTTTTCTCAGACTGAGAGAGAGCAACATAAACTTGATATGTCAGCTGTGATATGGTCTTATAGGCTGACACAGAGCAACATAAACTTGATATGTCAGCTGTGATATGGTCTTATAGGCTGACACAGAGCAACATAAACTTGATGTGGCAGCTGTGATATGGTCTTATAGGCTGACACAGAGCAACATAAACTTGATATGACAGCTGTGATATGGTCATATACGTTCTTCTTCAAACTGCCGGGACACTTTATCTTAGTTACGTAGTAATTAATCATCTGCTGAAGCTGGACACCTCTGTCTTGAGGTGGTCTTGGTTTTATACTTCAGCTAGTACAGCGAAGTATTAGACAGTAGTCACAAAGAAGCTACGAAAATCTTTTATTAAAAGATCAGTGCAGCGAGAAAGCGAGCAGAGCACTTTGTCCCAGCAGATTGTGAACGGTGTTAATGGTGATCCAAAATAGCGAACCAGAGAGGGTGGTACAGCGATGGAGACAATACTTCGACAAGTTATTCGGTATACCAACCCAGGCAAGCCACACCCACGATAACAACACAGCTGGCCCCATAGAACTTGAACCAGATATACTACAAGCTTAAATCAGAGAAGCCATCTGAAAAGCCCCAATGAACAAAGCCCCGGGATGTGATGAAATACCCAATAAAATAATCAACTGTGCGAAAGAGTTCAGAATAGTTTGGCTTCACAGACTCTATAACTTGGTAATCCAAAAACAAGAAACACCACAGGACTGAAGAAACGCTGTAATTATTCTAATATGGAAGAAAAAAGACAGTAAACCAATACGGAGGCATCTCACTGCTAAGCCATATTGGAAAAATGTTATGCAAGATCCTAGAGAAAAGACTGCGACCAGTGATTGAACCACAGTTAAATGAAACTCAGATGGGCTTTAGAAGAAAACAAAACCTTTACAGATGTAAGACAGCTAACAGAAAAATCAGTTGAATACAATCAGATACTGCACAAGGCGAACATAGATCAAGAAAAAGCATTTGATAGAGTAGATAGATATAAACTGTGAGACATCTTATAGCGTTATGGAATTAGTACACATCTGATCAACCTATGCAAAAACCTATACAAAAACAGTAAGTGTACATTTAGAACAGATGCAGGGCACTCTAAACAAGCCAATGAAAAAGTGATATTAACACAAGATCCTATCTGTACCCAACTGCCAAGTAACAGAGCTTCTTTTGTTTCTGTAATTTAGTGGTCCCCAGCCTCAGGTCTAGACAAAAAAAGAAAGAAAGAAAGAAAGAAAGAAAAAAAGAAAAAAAGATAGAAAGTTTAAAATTATAAGATCTTAGGAAAATCTTTTTCGTTCGAGAAAATTCGTCTCGCTACACCTGCAGCCCCGTCACCACGACGAAGTCCGCTGTCCTCTCCAGGTTTGAGTGGGAGTCCCATAACTTTTCTTTTAGCTCCTCTCCCTCGGGCCAGATCTGTGCTCGGAAGTTTGAGTGGGAGTCCCATAACTTTTCTTTTAGCTCCTCTCCCTCGGGTCAGATCTGTGCTCGGAAGTTTGGGTGGGTTGGACAGGTTTTGTAGGATGTGCATGGGTGCCAAAGCCACAGGCCCAGTCAGTTAACTCACTTTATTGCTTAAGAACCACATGATGTATATGAAATGATCTTTATTTCTCTTTTCTCAGACTGAGAGAGAGCAACATAAACTTGATATGTCAGCTGTGATATGGTCTTATAGGCTGACACAGAGCAACATAAACTTGATATGTCAGCTGTGATATGGTCTTATAGGCTGACACAGAGCAACATAAACTTGATGTGGCAGCTGTGATATGGTCTTATAGGCTGACACAGAGCAACATAAACTTGATATGACAGCTGTGATATGGTCATATACGTTCTTCTTCAAACTGCCGGGACACTTTATCTTAGTTACGTAGTAATTAATCATCTGCTGAAGCTGGACACCTCTGTCTTGAGGTGGTCTTGGTTTTATACTTCAGCTAGTACAACTAATCCGAGTCACGTTCTGAAGAAAAGAGACTCCTTTTCATGCAGTACACGCCTCTTCTCTAGGCACCAGACTGAAGTGGTATCGGTGTTGCTACTAACTGCAGCCAAAACTAGTCTCAGATTAGTCCAACTTATTTTAAACATCTTCCAGTCTTCCATCTGAAAATAGATAAACACCTTCTTCAGCTCTCGAGGTCTACAACAACTATTAGTTGGCACAATATACCTTAGCAGCTCAACAACTTGGCGTAGACATTCTTCTCATGTCTTGCTCAGTTATCTCTTCAATAATTTATAACAGTAACCAGTCAGCTATCCACAGCTGACATATTAGCATCAGGGCTGAATAACCACAGTTGACATATTAGCATCAGTGCAAAATAACCACAGTTGACATATTAGCATCAGTGCTAAATAACAGCAGCTGACATATTAGCATCAGTGCTAAATAACCACAGCTGACATATTAGCATCAGTGCTAAATAACCACAGCTGACATATTATCGCCATGGCTGAATAACCACAGCTGACATATTAGCGTATGGTAGTTCAATACCGTATACAGAAACACCCTAGTTCATGTTAGTTCAGTACCTTATACAGAAACACCCTCGTTCATAGTAGCTCAATACCGTATACAGAAACACCCTAGTTCATGTTAGTTCAGTACCTTATACAGAAACACCCTCGTTCATAGTAGTTCAATACCGTATACAGAAACACCCTAGTTCATGTTAGTTCAGTACCTTATACAGAAACACCCTCGTTCATAGTAGCTCAATACCGTATACAGAAACACCCTCGTTCATGGTAGTTCAATAACTTATACAGAAACACCTTCGTTCATGGTAGTTCAATAACTTATACAGAAACACCCTCGTTCATGGTAGTTCAGTACCTTATACAGAAACACCTTCGTTCATGGTAGTTCAATACCTTATACAGAAACACCTTCGTTCATGTTAGTTCATACTGTTATACAACCGCACTCGCTGCTGTTCATTATTTTATACATGTGTGTGTGTGTGTGTGTGTGTGTGTGTGTGTGTGTGTGTGTGTGTGGTTGTGTGTGTGTGTTGGTGTGTGTGTGTGTGTGGTGTGTGTGTGTGTGTGGTGTGTGTGTGTGTGTGTGTGTGGTGGTGTGTGTGTGGTGTGTGTGTGTGTGTGTGTGTGTGTGTGTGTGTGTGTGTGTGTGTGTGTGTGTGTGTGTGTGTGTGTGTGTGTGTGTGTGTGTGTGTGACTGACTAGTGGGGAAGATAAATCAATAAATCAAGCAGGGGCACTGAAATAGTTTTATCTTGAATTTAACTGAATTGAACTTCATAATTTTTAAAAATCTTTATCTTCCGTCGCGGCCGTGTACCATTGGTAGTTTAAGGTCTCGCTCAAAGAATATTGGTAACTGCTGCTTTATATACCACGAATGTAGCCCTACAACTGGCCGAAATGTTCAGTACAGGGGCAGTTTTTATATTTTATTTATTTTGTTAATATTTATCACAAAATGAAGTGTATATTCCAGTGCAATGCAGCGTTTGGTAACAGTCCAGAAAAGCTCTCCAAATAACATAGATCACTAAAGGGAGACTATTAGAAATATTTTGTGTGCATTCATGTGCGCGTGTAAGCGTTCATCCTATACTAGAAATGGATGAATGCCCCTATTTTCGACACCTAAAAAAAGGGGGGGGAGGTGGCGTGTGGGGTGGGGAATAACACTGACCGTACAATAGAAATGTCCCCTTGCTTTGCACGTAGACAGCTCAAATCTGTTTTGCTCGTTGTTTGTCACGTTTTCTGCTCGCTCTGAAACAATTGTTTTCCCCTTCCTACTTACCAGAGAAAGACATCAAATCGGCTCGTGGTCCATGTAGGGCACGCGAGACGAAGAAACGGTTTGTTTAGTGAATGTTCAATTCTAGTGAAGGAATGTTCTATGTGGAAAGAAAGCACGCAAAGTTAAAAATGTAGCTTTTTTTGTTAAGAGATACTTAAATACGTAGTTTAGGCAGATGTCTTCTGATCCTGGCTCTAGCTTGTCTCTCAGTCCACCATCAAGCGTTATCAGGTAAAGGTCAGTATCAGACTCTACGGTCACCCTAATGTGTGTGCATATATATTATTCATTTCATTCATTCATTTGCATGTCCCTTGCGGAACTTTGCCTACCTAACAGCTCTCCTGCAGGCCTCTCGGTTGTGAGCAAGATGGCCTGCTGCTGATGCATCTATTTGCAGATCATCAACGATATCTTGCAGCCATCTTCGCCTTGGTCTTGGTCTTCCTCTCTTTCTTTTTCACCATTATGTACCCTTCCAAGATGGTTTTCTCTAGATTGTCATGATGTTTAATGTGTCCAAAATATTTAAGTTTTCTCTCTTTTATCCTCTTTACTAGCCAGCCGTCTTCAATATTAAGTTCTTGTAATATGGAAATATTTTTTTTGTGTCCATAATATTTGAAGAACTCTTCTGTAGTATTTACATTCAAAGGCATTTATGTGCTTCTCAACTGTTTTGTTAAGTGTCCAGGTCTCACAGGCGTATGTTGCGATGGGAAAAATGCATGCCCTTAAAAATTTTATTTTTGTAGTTCTGTCTGTTCCTCTCCACAGATTCTTTAATTGTTTTACTTTCTGAAGAGCGATAGAAGTCCTCCTTTTAATTTCCCTCATGGTATCTCCATTATTAGTTAGCAGTGACCTAAGATATTAAAAACTCTCCACTTCTTCTACTTTTTCCTCATTCATAGATATATCAGTTGCCTTGTTGTTTTGTCAGTTGTCATCAATTTAGTTTTCTTCGCATTAAGATAGAGATTTTGCTCTTCACTATTCTTACGGATTGACATAATTAGTTTTTCCATTCCATTTTGTGTTGTGGACAGTAATACTGTGTCATCAGCATATCTAATCTCTGGTATTTCATAACCTCCAGTTGTTATGGTATCGTAATTTTCTTTGTCTACATCTTCTCTAACATTCCTCATTACATTTTCAGTATACAAGTTAAATAAGTAAGGCGACAATGTGCACCCCTGACGGACCCCTTGTTTTATGTCAAACCAAGTTGTTGTTTCACCATTTATTCTTACTGCTGCTTGTTGGTCTAGATACAGCAGTGATGTTAATTGTATCAAATGTGTTGGAAATCCCATTTTTTCCATTATTTCTCAAAGTTTCTGGTGTTGTACACAATCAAATGCCTTTGAGTAGGATAAGTATAGATTCACATTAAACTCTCTGCATTTCTCTATTATTAATCTTATATTGAATATATGACCTATTGATCCTCTTCCTCGCCTGAAGCCAGCTTGGACCATATTGACTTCTTCTTCTGTTTTCTTTCGAAGTCTACTCAATATGATTTGTAACAGAATTTTACTGGCATGACTAATCAGGGCAACAGTTCTGTAGTTTGTGCATAATTTCAGGTTACCCTTTTTTTTGGTAGTGGTATGAATATAGTTATGTTCCATTCTTTTGGCCAAATACCTGAATGCCATATCTTTTTACATAGTGCATGATAGATTGTTGCACATTCCTTTCCTTCTGCTTTAATAAATTCAGCTGTTATCTCATCACATCCTGGTGATTTACCATTTTTCAGATTCTTTATTGCTCATAAAACTTCTTCTGTTGTCAGTTCAGGTTCTTTCTCCTCCATTAATAATTCACACTGTAGATTTCTGCTTTCACAGTCAGTTGTTTCATACATTCCTTTGCAATATTCCTTCCATCTTTCTAGAATCTCCTCTGTCTCTGTCAAGGTAATCCCCATCTTGTCACAAATTACATTTAGCTTAGGTGTGACATTTCTTTCAATGTCTTCATTTCTTTAAACATTTCACTATCTCTTCCACACTTCTGATGTCCTTCTATTCTTTCACAACAATCTTGTATACATTGTTTTTTGTCTTTTCTTATGTTTCTTCGTACTTCTTTTGTTAAAGATTTATATTTGTCTTTATTGTTGTTTGTCACTTTCTATTGCGTCTTCATTTCTCTACGTTGTTTTATCAGTTCTAGTGTGCCTGCTGTAATCCATCCATTCTTTTGTGTTTTCTTTACTGGAACCATATCTTTAGCTGTTGTTATTAAGATATATCTGGCCTGTGTAGACAAATCATCTGGTGTCATCTCTTCCTGTACAGCCATCAGGATTTCGAAACGGTTCTTCACTTCTATACCATATTGTTCTGGTATTTTTGTAAGATCAAAGCGGAGTGGACTTGATCCTACAACTGTCTTTTTCATCTTTATTTTATATATTACTACAACATTATATTTCACAACCTTCAGATTTTCATACAGTTTTACCACTTTTTCAAAAATTAGAACTTCATAAATCTTACATTTTTCCTGTGCCATTAAACGTCACATAGGGTCTGCCAAGTTTTCCTGTTTTCGGCGAGCTTTTCAACCTCATCAAGTGATATTATGGCTAGTAATGTGGCCTCTCTCGACGATATCCGCTTTAGAGTTTCACGTGACCTACCTCTGCTTCTTCGGCCTGTCGTGTTCAGCTTGATAGCTTTGTTTTGGGACTCTCTGATCGTTTCTTTTCATCACGTGACCGATATATGTGAAATTATAGATAGCACACTAGAGATCAGAGTTAAGACAGAATAGAAGTGGATAGCATAATAGAAGTTGGAGTTTTGCAACCATAGAAGTAGATAGCACGCTTCAAGTCCGAGTTCTGACAGAATTTATAGCGTTATAGCCCTCGCACCTATGGAAGAAATTATAAGTAAATATTTAGTAATTATTGTAGTAAAATTATAAGAAAAAGACAGGTCAGATTTCTTGCACACATCGTGACAAGACAGAAATTAAGGAACTTGATCTGCAAGATTCGAGGAAGGGGGGGGGAGGGGTGAAGGAAGAGTTTAATGGGATCGGAAAGTCTGGGCAAAATATCAAAAGTCCGGGGATAACAGAAAACGTGCAAGACATTTCTTGTCCTTAGACAATTGTTACTATCAAACATTCTGCCCCCCCCTCCCCCACAACACCAAACTAAACACGTAAAAGACGCAGATTAGACCAGTTTCTATGCCTCTTGAAATTTTCATACTGAACTTCTTCAGGGGCAGGTTGAATATCATCCGCCTGGGATCTAGAAGGGTCATGGATGAGTGTTTAGATGCTAGTCCAGTTCTGCAACCTCCAACCATTTAGGCCTGCCCAAACCTCACCATCGGGTTATAGGACACGGGAGACATGCGTTATTTATTTCCGGGAAATACGGCATTTCTCGCGATCTTTCGCGCATCCGACATTTACCCTGAAAGCAACGGGTTGCCCAAGTGGCACAGGATAAAGAAAGACAACTAACCAAACACGAAATGTTGTAACACAGAGCAAAACTGTGAAATACGATTGCTTAAACATATCTGAAGTGACCAGCCGTCCTATAATTATACGACACAGTCCAGCATTTCAACGATCTGTCTCGGGAGTCGTACGATTTCGGTCGGGACATCTAAATGTCCCCTGGTTTAAAACACATGTCATATATTGTCCCGTATTCTCATCTTTGATAGCCACATATTAGGAAATACTCAACAATTTTTAACTCTCTCTCTCTCTCTGAACCTTAAGTGCCCAGGGCACATGGGGCTTCCGCAAGGGTTTTCCACAAATGCCTGTCCTTCGCCTTTTTTTCTGCTCTTGCCCAGGTGAGCCCTCTATTGCTCAATATCCTTTCTGTTGTTCTTCTCCATGTCTCTTTTGGTCTACCCTTACTTCTGCTCCCCTGTGGTGTCCATCTTAGTGCTATTTTTGGTAGTGAGTTGTCAGTCATTCGGAGCACATGTCCCAACCATTGCCAGCGTCTTTCCTCAATAATTGTTGTCAGTGGTTTCATCTGCATTTCTGCTAATAAGATGTTATTTCTTATAGTGTTTGGCCAAAATATTTTTCTAATTCTTCGTAAACATTTAGTCTGGAAAGAATTCAACTTGTTTTCTATGGTTTTGGTGATTTTCCAGCATTCGCTTCCATAGAGTAGTACACTTAGAACATTACTCTTAAATATCCTGATTTTCATATTTATGCTTAGTGTCTTTAACTATCTTAGTGGAAATGTTACTATTTTGAAGAAAACTGACCGCAGAGAACTTCAGGTAGACCTGATTGGCACATTTGTAAGTAAAATTTTAAACCTAAACCACTGGTTGAAATTTTGGGTTAAAATATAGAACCTTCACCTCCCCTGCTTTGACTAAGTGTCCCATATTTAAACTCAGAAAAGATGGCCAGGTCAGCCTAACTGTGCCGCAGAATATAAATAAATTCGCGAGTTGCTTTCCTCTTAAAAACTCACGCCCACCTTGTCCACAGATTGAATCATATTCCTCGATTACTTTATCTTTCCACTGTTCACTGTTACAGCATCTTCTTGTGTCTCAACTCCGGTCTCAACCAGACATTGCCTGCCCAGCTTGGTCCAAGAGAATGTCCGGCCCTAGAAAAGTCAGCTTTCCCAGCGGGAACAAGGCTGGAGACTGTCCGGCCATCTTGTTCGGGGACCCCAAGGCTCTTCGAAAGGCTGTAATTGTTCTACAGGTGAGATGCGCACGTGCGTGTCTGAGTGTATGAGTTAGGGAGAGAGAGACTGAACGAACAAACAAATAAACAAGCTTTATTTTCAAAGTGTCAAGAATTGGGCAATAAAAACACATCTGACCTTCACCTTTCTACTTTCATTCTTACGCAGTCACTCCATATCAGTGTAATACTTGTGTTATAAACTTATAAAGAGCAATGGGGTTGGAGTGGAGGGAGAGAAAGTGAAGAGAGAGAAAAGGACAGGGAGTGTGAGGGGGAGAGAGAGACAAAGAGGGGTGAGAGAGAAGAGAAGGAGGGAAAGGGAGAGAGAGAGAGAGAGAGAGAGAAAAAGAGAGACAGACTGGGAGAGAAGGGAAAGACCAAGAGGGAGAGAGAGAGGGAGAGAGAGGAAGAGGGAGACGGAGAGAGACATAAAGAAGACGGCTTAGAACGAGGAGCGAGAGAGAGAGAAACACAGAACGAGAGAAAGAACGGGTGAGAAGCAGAGAGATGGCGAGAAAGAGAGACAGAGAGAGGAGAGAGACAGAGGGAGCAAGAGAAAAGTAGAGAGTGCGAGAGATCGATAAAATGACGAAGAGAGAGAGCGAGAGAGAAAAGAGAGAGAGAGAGGGAGAAAGGAGAGAGAGAAATGATGGGAAGCAGAGAGAAGAGAGAAAAGAGAGAGAGAGAACTTTCAAATAAGACTGCTGAGTCCAAGAAATATTTTTCTTTTAAGGTGCTCTTATTGTTAAGAAAGCTATAGTAGCATCTCCGTATGAAAGTTATAGTACCATCTCCATTTGAAAGTTATACTAATATCTCCATATGAAAGTTATTGTAATATCTCCATATGAAAGTTATTGTAATATCTCCATATGAAAGTTATTGTAATATCTCCATATGAAAGTTATAGTACCATTTCCATATGAAAGTTATATTAATATCTCCATATGAAAGTTATTGTAATATCTCCTTATGAAACTTATAGTAATATCTCCATATGAAACTTATAGTAATATGAAAGTTATTGTAATATCTCCATATGAAAGTTATTGTAGTATCTCTATATGAAAGATATTGTAATGTCTCTATATGAAAGTTATTGTAATATATCTCTATATGAAAATTATTGTAGTATCTCTATATGAAAGTTATTGTAGTATCTCTATATGAAAGATATTGTAATGTCTCTATATGAAAGTTATTGTAATATATCTCTATATGAAAATTATTGTAGTATCTCTATATGAAAGTTATTGTAGTATCTCTATATGAAAGATATTGTAATGTCTCTATATGAAAGTTATTGTAATATATCTCTATATGAAAGTTATTGTAATATATCTCTATATGAAAGTTATTGTAGTATGACAGTTTCTGATGGTTGTAGTTTTGTGAGGTTGTTGAGCTGTTCTCCAGGAATGGTGGGGAGTGAACCAGCAGATCCAGGACTGCGCCAAGGATATTTTTAGCCAGGCCAAGGTCGCCGTTCTGGTACCAGACCTGTACAGGGGCAAGGTCGCCAGGGACAACGAGACTGCTGGGCATTACATGGGTCAGCTTGATTGGCAGGGGGCGGTGGAGGACATCAGAGCTTGTGCCAGGTGTGTGATACTCGTGTATTTTGTGTGACGGATAAGTACGTGTGAGGTATTCCTCATTTTGTGTGACGGATAAGTACGTGCGAGGTATTCCTCATTTTGTGTGACCGATAAGTACGTGTGAGGTATTCCTCATTTTGTGTGACGGATAAGTACGTGCGATGTATCCCTCATTCACTTGACGTACTTTATGCTGTTGTCATCGTAGGATATCCATGTAGTTGAGAAGAAGGAACTCGTGGCAAATTATGCTTTTTTGTCAGTCCATTCGACGATGGTCGACGGTTCGAATCTAGCAACAGGCGTCCCAGTGACCCAGCTGTAGAAATGGGACCTGGAACGGGAAAGGAGAGGCGACCATATATAGACTGCTGGCCACATCGCCTTCTTGTGTGCCGGTAGATCAAGAAAAAAAACGTGGACACTAACACCACATCACCTGTTCACTCTTTTTTTTTGAACTACTTATACCTGTTTTTGCCGTGGAGTAAAGGCACCACGTGTTGCACTGGAAGCGTGACAGTACGACTTTTCATTACTTCCAAAAGTTAAGCAAAGAATATGAGCTTCCAAGCACGCTCTATCATCACTGTGTTCATTGTTTACGCCAGCGTGAGAGTGACTTCGTGGCTTCTTCTTGTCCTTGTACTATCTCACTGAACGGTGTACAAGTGTGAGCATTGTGTCGAATAAGAAATGGAGTGTAACGGTGTTTAGGATAAGATCAGGAACGAGGAGGCCTGGGAAAGGGCAGGACAAGAACCTATGAACATAGCAAATCTTGTCTAGGAAATGGAGGTTAACTGGCCACACTCTGAGGAAACCCGACACCAGCATAGCAAGACAGGCACTGACATGGAATCCTCAAGGAAACAGAGAAAGAGGAAGACCTAGACTTACTTGGAGAAGAGAAATGATGACAGTGCTCAGAGACAAGGGATACACATGGAATGAAGCAAAGAATAATTCCAAGAACAGGGATGACTGGAGAGCCGTTATCCGTGGGAGTGAAAGGCAATGTTGATGATGATGATGATGATGATGACGACGACGACGGTGTTTCCAGTAAAGCTAAAATAAACAAAAAAAGTACAGTCCTTATGTTGTCAGACTTCATCGTTATAGGGACCAGAATGACTCCTGCCCTGTCGGCCATGCCGAGTCTGTTATTGGGAGCACTAAACAAGAGGTAGGAGAGGGTCATGGTGAACTATGGTACGCTAGCTTTGGGACGTGAGGGTGAAGATGCTGTTCGATCTGGCAGTCAGCGACCCATATCTGATATGCTGGAGTTAGGGTTGACAAAACATAACTGACATGCTGGAGTTAGGGTTGACAAAACATAACTGACATGCTGGAGTTAGGGTTGACAAAACATAGCTGATCAAGACTCTGTCTACACCTTCGTTGGTACCTCCCCCCCCCCCCCCCAGTAACAGGTACAACCTGCCTAAAGGGGAAGGGATCGTCATGGTTTCCCAGGGTGGTGGAGTCTGTTAATTAAAGAAGTACTGCACATCCCCTATTTTTGTAGCCGCAACCAGGGACTGAAAAAATGGCTGCCATGATCCGCTCCCAAGTCGGCACGATGCTGTGGCTCAACATCTTCACCGCACTGGTTGTTCTATGGAGATAGATTAATAACAAGGAGAAGCCCTGGGAGCTATACCCTCATTCTGTCAAGCTCAGTTTGCTCCATTACGTTTGTATAACAGAAGTTACAAATCTGAATATTGCTATTTTATTACATAAGCATTTCATAACCCTCTGTGTTATCAAGTGCCTTTTCTAATGTCCAAAATACTTTGTGCCTCCTGTAGATACTTAAAAAATCAGGGCTGTAAGAAAGTGGGCGTCACCGGATTCTGTATGGGCGGGGCTTTGGCTATGGCAGCCGCAGCGTTGGTTGCAGAGATTGATGCGGCCGCCCCGTTCTACGGCATTCCGTCGGACTCACTGTGTGATGTTGCGTCAATCAAAGTTCCCCTCCAATGCCATTTTGCAGAGAAGGATGAGGTATGTTATCCTCTTATAGGTCGTTGAGTAAGTTTAGAACATCATCATCGATCTTCTATGTTGTCCTTATGTAGTGAATTCTGTTGTAGGTTTTTGGCTACTGTTATCATTTGTCATTGCTTATACTGTTGAAGCCTCCATTGTTGTGAGCTTTCAGTCCGTCCAATTTTTGTTTTATGTCTAATTCTAGAGAATTATTTTTCTATTCTTTAGACTCTTTTTGTCTGTATTTCTACAGTTTACTTTCACGCATTTTTCTTGTATGTGGAGTAACCAAAAAGTTAGTATCGATCAAATGCCCCGAAACAATTTATTGCAGCTTCAAAGAGTTTGGAAAATATTATCCTTTTCCTCTTATTATTACAAGTAAACATATAGCCAAGGGGGGCTAACCTAGACAACAGTTTGGATAATGGAGATTACTTGGTGGTGAAGCTTATACAGAAGCCTGGCTCTGAAACTGGCAGAGCAGAGATGACTACAGCACATAGTCACTTCACTACTGGTACCAGTGACCAAATGGACATAACTGTTGTACCACTCTTCCACACCTGTTGTCTTGTCTCCACCATTACAGTGGACGTGCTTTGTCATAGTACAGCAGATGGAGCTTCGTCTGTTTCACTTGTTCTTCCCGCTTTATAACTTTCTACCCAGTCATACATTTTTCATTAAGTCACACTGTTTTTACTTCTTGTACTGAACCAAAGCCCTATTTCAGCAAGATTCACTCCCACCAACCAAAAGAAATTTCACTGCAGTGCGTTGTTCAACAATGGTGCAATCCCTCAGCGGAGCGTCTATTTTTATCTGACCTTGTCTTCAACTAGACTAAGGGTAGAACGCTAAGCTTTGCGTGTTTGAACTACCCATCAGTCATTGCGAAAGTGTTGTATTCCGCTTGTTGTGGTTATCACAGAATTTTCAAATTGCCTTTACTTTTTTATTCTTCCCTGTATGTGATGTTTACGTCTGACTTTTAGATACTTCTAAACCTACTGCACATACGGGCGGTACTGTGTTAGTGCCCATATTTCCCAATATTGTTTGCCATCTCCATATATTATGTGGTAGCAGGTCAACGTTTCTGTCACCAGTGTACGCGTTTCTTGTTCTCACCAGTGTACATGCTTTTTGTTCTCACCAGTAGGCAACCACCTCTCACCCGGCGGGGATGTCTGCGTATCCTAATCACGCTGAGGTTTTCCGGTGAGAAAGTCCACCCCTGGACTGGATGGGCAACCACCTCTCACCCGGCGGTGATACACGGGTATCTCAAAACACGTCGAGGTTTTCCGGTGAGAAAGTCCAACTCTGGCCTGGGTGGGCTAACGCCTCTCACACAGCGGGGATGCACTGATATTCCAAACACGTCGAGGTCTTCCGGTGAGAAAGTCCAACCCTAGACCAAACTGGTGCAATGAAAACCACGGTGTCACGCAATCCCGCTTCCGAGACCCACCAAGAATACAGGCTAAAGCACTGTGATACTCTGAACCCCTTGTGGTCCTTTCGTGGAACTCGTGTGGTCTATTTTGGACCACACAGGGGACCACGGGACCTAACGAGAACCACATGCGTGAATTCAGTAGGTTCACAGTGCGGTTTTTGGTGGTAGAAGTGAACGAAGAAGAAGAAGAAGGAGAAGTTCTCACCAGTGTACATGTTTCTTGTTCTCACCAGTGTACACATTTCTTGTTCTCACCAGTGTATACGTTTCTTGTTCTCACCAGTGTACACGTTCCTTGTTCTCATTAGTGTACTTGTTTCTTGTTCTCACCAGTGTACACGTTCCTTGTTCTCATTAGTGTACTTGTTTCTTGTTCTCACCAGTGTACACGTTCCTTGTTCTCATTAGTGTACTTGTTTCTTGTTCTCACCAGTGTACGTGTTTCTTGTTCTCACCAGTGTACGTGTTTCTTGTTCTCACCAGTGTATATGTTTCTTGTTCTCACCAGTGTACGTGTTTATTGTTCTCATCAGTGTATGTGTTTCTTATTCTCATCAGTGTATGTGTTTCTTGTTCTCACCAGTGTACGTGTTTCTTGTTCTCACCAGTGTATATGTTTCTTGTTCTCATCAGTGTACGTGTTTATTGTTCTCGTCAGTGTATGTGTTTCTTATTCTCATCAGTGTATGTGTTTATTGTTCTCACCAGTGTACGTGTTTCTTGTTCTCACCAGTGTACATGTTTCTTGTTCTCACCACTGTACGTGTTTCTTGTTCTCATCAGTGTACGTGTTTATTGTTCTCATCAGTGTACGTGTTTATTGTTCTCATCAATTGTTTCTTTTTCTCATCAATGTATGTGTTTCTTGTTCTCATCAGTGTACATATTTCTTGTTCTCATCAGTGTACATGTTCCTTGTTCTCATCAGTGTACATGTTTCTTGTTCTCATCAGTGTACATATTTCTTGTTCTCATCAGTGTACATGTTTCTTGTTCTCATCAGTGTACATGTTTCTTGTTCTCACCAGTGTACGTGTTTATTGTTCTCATCAGTGTACGTGTTTCTTGTTCTCACCAGTGTACACGTTTCTTGTTCTCGCTTCAGACAAAAGGCTTCGCCTCCCCCGATGAATGGAAGCCTCTACGAGCCAAGCTGGAGAGTGCAGTCAGGCAACTCGAGTTCCACATCTACGACGCTGGCCACGCCTTCACAAACAAAACGGGACCAAATTTCAACGAGAAATGTTCCAAACTGGCCATCTCAAGAATGCTTCAGTTTTTCGAGAAAAATTTGTCCTAGTTTCACTTTTCTTAAACCTGCCAGTTTTGTTTCCTATAACTGAGCTTTATGTACTTAATTATCACACTGAATTTGGTTAAAATTTGTTTTTAAAAATTGTGAATTTTAAGAATACATTTATTTTTGCACTAGGATTTCTCTAAAAGTAAATACTAGGAAATTAGATGTACATTTTTTTTTCTTTTCAAAATACAACTTTTTTCTCATTTTGTTAATGTTTTTGTCGCCAGTTATTTTGTCTCTATATTTATTTATTTCTCAAAAAAAAATTAACTTCTTGTCCACTTTTTTTTCTTTCATGCTGGAAATTACAGGCAGTGCCAATTTAACGTTACCACAAAACTTGCAGCTTTGGGGGTGGTGGAGGGAAAGGAGCCCTATCTTAGGTGGGCCTCGTTATAATCCTCCAGCATAAACATAAGGGGACTGAATTTCCTGCTGAAAGAATGGTACACATGTACTTAATGCATAACATTCTATATCAAGATCAAAGCAAGAGGCTCCTCAGAGCCAACTTTTCAGGGGGTCCCATAAACTCTTAAACCTTTCCTGATCACGGGCAGTCAAAACCTAATCATAGTTTGGATTATGACACTGAGGGTGCTTCTGAGAATGTCTTTATCCATTTTACTTGCTTTCCACGATGTACGAGCGTACGACGAGTGCAGATAGATTCAAAAAAAAAAAAAAAAAAGCGGTCGGGTATCATGGTTGGGGGGCTCTCAGTGATTATAAGCTGCACCCGGCTCAAGTTGCAAAGCCAGGTTTCCAAACAAGCTCCATCACCACATAAACTCCATTACGCAGAGCATCTTCTTGGTTTATAAGTTTACTTGTAATAATAAACAGAAAAGGACAGTAGTATCTGAACTGCCTCGGTCAATGTACTTTCATGTGTCGAAAGTCATGGAAATACGGGCCTGACGCCATATCCACAATATACCTTAAAGGCATGGAAATGGGGATATCTTTTACCTTACCTTACATTTGACCGCCACTAACAATTCAAGAAAGTACATGATACAGATAAGATTAATTGCCTGGTTAAATCATTTCATATGTTGCCCGGAATTGTAATTCAACTTAATGAAGGGACATAATTACTAACAGTTTGGGGTTTTTTGGTGTTTTTTCCCCTTTTTACTGTTTACTGATCACATCTGGATTAAATAATTTACAGAAACATTCAACTTCTCTAGATTTCGTGTTGTTGTTCACATACACATGTCAAAGGCACGATAATTTTCCTGTGGTGTTGTGAATATTTCTAGCAATTACTGTAGCTGTGGAGGTTCGTTCTGCTGTTCTGTCTGCCTGGACTGGCCCTAGAACTTCTGCCTCCCCCCTCCCCCCTCCTTAAAGTAGCCCTAACTTGCTGCTCTACCCAGTTCTCACATTTAACACTCCCCTCCTTGAAGTAGCCCTAACTTGCTGCTCTACCCAGTTCTCATATTTAACACTTAATTATTTTAAAACTGCAGCCAAGCTCCATCACATCTGACCAGTAACTTTAAGTAACATTAATAAAAAAATGTATAGATAAACTATAAATTTATTACAAAATGAGAAACAATTAAAAGAAATGAAAGTAGATATGCCTGTATATTACTTACATCATCATAATGCTCATCACATGCAGAATAAAGTTTTTTTAAACCACAAAGAATTGTTTGTATATGTTCTAGTTGTAATGTGATAATTCACACACATCTTTTCAGTTATTTACATTTTTTATTGTTTCAAGTAAATATCTGGCGTTTATCTGGATTTCACATTCTCACAATTGTGGAGACAAATTTTTTTCTTTTTTTTTTTTCACAAACCTACTTACCACAATTTTACAACCATTCTCACTTCTCACATAACTGAAAGTACATCAAATGAGAGACAGAGAAACAGTGTGAGTGCATGCAAGAGAAGGAAAGACAGATAGGGAGGAAACACACACAGGAATGGTAAATTACAGGGGATACAGAGAAAGAGACAGTGTCAGGGTGAAAGGAAGAAAGTAAGAATGACACAGGAAGGGAGGGGGAAAAACAAAGAGTGACAGATAGAATGTGACAAAGAAAACTATCAAGGGAAAATTAACAGCAACAGAGAAACTGAAAGAAAGAAAGAAAAAGAAAGAACTATAATGAAACCACAACCAAATCTAACAAATAATAACCCACATCAAACAAAAACCAAGTGTTTTTTTTTTTCCTAATAAGTTTCTTTTTTGTAACTGCTCTCATGAATCATCCAGTAAGACAAAATCTTAATAAGTGTTTTGATGGATATATTCTAAGTAAGTATTTGTATAACAATAAACAATAACAAAAAATACATTATGTATGACAATAAACAAAAAGAAAACATTAAGGAAATATCCTTAAAAGCCATAAGCAACCCCAGAAACCAAACAGCATTGCTAACAAATATGGATTCTATGTTAAAAAAATGCATATACATACATATAGTTATGGTAGTATGTTTAGGAAAAAGTATATGCACTATTATGAAAAAAAAAACCAATAATTCCTTATCAGAATATGTTCAGAACTGGAATATGTTAATATCAGGAAGTTATAAAACACTCATCACATAACACATGAGAAGATGCCCACTATGAGAGAATTCTCACTGTCACAACACCCACAATCAGAAAATGCCCACTATCAGAATTTGTGCATCATCAGAACACTATCACTATCAAAACATGCACAATATTAGTATACACTCACCTTAGGAAACTATGCAGTATTAAAATACTTTCACTTCTTAGATCATGCATAGGCATACACTCACTATCAGAATGCCCCCCCTCCCTACCAGTTAGAATGTACAGAAGATCAGAACAAATTCTGCTACAAGAGAATCTGCACACAATATTCCAATACACTCAGTGTGATCCTTTTGAGCGATTTCTCAACAGAATGTATACTGTATACACTCATCATTATGTTTTTAAACATGCACTGACAAGAGCAATGTGATAGCAAATGGAAAATAGCTTTAAAAAAATGACAAACAAACTGTACCTTATGACAATGAACAACTTTCGTCCTTTTCTCCACTATGCTTATGCCCAACACTTGACGCTGGTATTCATGAGAATATAATATGCACAAATATAGGACTTTATTTTCAAGTAAATATCCCCCCCCCTCCACCTCCTATGGAACCATAAATGTGAAGTGGACTATCATGTGAATGGTTCACTTTTTGTTTTTCAAACACCAGCACAGGTTATTCATAAGTGACATATCAGTTAAGTTCAAGGTCAGTGATTTCACTTTCCTTTTCTTTATTCCAACATCTGACCTAAAAAAAAAAAAAGTATTTTTCTGCACTGCTTTCCAGGTCAGACTTTAGCACATGACTAACAGTGTTAGACAAAGCTTAATTTGGATATCTATCACCTCAGCCTAAGTCAAGAACCCAACAGCAAAAGTTTATTTCATTAAAACAAGTAATGGCACAAAGCTTCAATTTAAGGTGCTTCATGACAGAGTTCTCTGTGTAAGATCTTCTTGTGACTGGTCAGCTCCTTGATCAAAACAAAACAAATCCAGATATCCATGATTCTGAGTCGTTTCTTTCAATCACATCTAAAGAGTTTAGTCTACAAATTTCTGGCAGCTGCTCATACACACTCTGACTTGTGCAACCCCTTGTTTCTCTCAACTATGCTAGAAACTGTTTAAAAGAAAAAAAAAACAAAACGTCAGAATTTCCTCATGTCTTCATATTTCTAGGCCACTGCAGCGTTTTAGGCAGGTATGACAGCACCTGTCCTCGCTGCCTTTGTTTTTGAAAGGAAACCCCAGGTACCCATTTTTATCAGGCTAGTATGACCCCAGCGCCGGCTGATCTGAAACCATTTCCACCTGAGTGTGAAATCAAACCAGGAACCTTCTGACTGGCAGGCAAATGTGTTAACCACTACACTACCACAGCACACTGACAGTTAAAGTAATTAGTTATTTCAAACTGTTGAATGATTGCATAAGTGACTGAATACAGAAGTTTTATCATAACAAATTAAACTTATGAGGGTCATACCGAAAGTCGTGAGTAAAAATTTTTTTAAAATCAGAATTTATAGATAGAGAAAATATAAATGTATCACCTTAATCTGCATCCTTTTCTTCACTTTTCAACATAATCTCCATATCTCTGCACATATTTTTCCCATCACTCTGCAAGTTTGAAAATACCTTCCCGGTAGAATTCCGTTCCAGCTGACTGAAGGCACAGACGCACTGCTTTCTGGACGTTCTCTCCTAGTGGGCATAAACTTTTCTATAGCCTAAGGTTTCAATCATTTCCTGCACTGCATTGTGTCTTATTCCAAGATTTACAGCGATTTCAGATACTGTGACACATCTGTCTTCTTTAATGATGTTTCAGCACTACGTTGGATGCACGTGTTTCCATCTTTGAAATGTTTCACCCACCTCCTAACACTGCTAGCACCCATACACACATCTCCATAAGCAAGATGAAGTCTTCTGTCAATTTCAGCAGAGGGGATTTCCTCTTTAATGAGGAACTCAATAACAGTATGTTGACGAAACAAAACTCCAGCACCTGCCATTTTTATCTGCTCTGCGTGGTCACATGACATGATGGTGATGTCATGTGACCTCTACATGAAGTGCAAAGGATGCAATTAAGGTGATATTTTTATATTTTCTCAATCTATACACTCCGATTTAAAAAAAATTTTTGCTCACGACTCTCAGTATGACCCTTGTACGTTCATTATGTGTACGGTACACTGAAGCTAAACTGCTGTTGAATGTTTGTGATAGCATGAAGCATGAAAGTTGAAATATAAAAAGGGGGAACAATGTCAGTGAGGGCCTGCATAAGTTATGTCTTTTCTTTTGTAATTATAACTTCTATCACTTGTTCTTTCGGCTTTGATACTTCTTCTAACATCACCGAAAAAAAAAATATATTTCCTTAAAAATTCCCATGACTGCTTTGATCATTTTCTGCCATACTCATGCAAGGATAACACACACACAAGAATTTTATATACAGAGAATGAGAAAGAGTGAGATAGTGAGAGAACTTACTAAAAACTTTAAAAAAAAAAAAAACTAAAACAAAGCTCTAATGTCAGTGTAAATAACTCTACAAAAAAAAAAATAATCTGCAAAATTAACATCCTAATTATAAACAGCTTAAATATGAATGAATAAAACGGATGTATAAAACAATGATAAAGGAAATGAAAAAGCTGTAAATAAACAACCATATCTACAGCTGTAAACAAGAAGCTGTATAAAAAGTCGTAAATAAGTGAATATATGTTGGGAAAATAAAACTTGTAAAATAAAGAGGCGTATTTTTAACAACCATAAATAAAAATCTTGTAAACGTACATCTCCTTTACACCAAGTACTGGAATTGCAAAAGAATTCATGTAATAGTTTGTTTTTTTTCCTCTATTCACAAATTACACACCTATCATGACTTAACACAATCTCACATAATCTCCCACTCAAATCTGATACTTCTTGGTCCAACCACAAACAGCTACAGGTCAAGGTGATCTTAACCTTCTTAAGACTTCTGAGCAAACATATCCCGTCGCCGTATTAATCCATCATGATCGGCGGCCGCAGCCTTGACTTCTTTGTCATTTTGTTCCTTCTTGTGGTGATTCTCCTGCTGCTGTCTGTGACCTGATGATGATGATTTTCTTGAAGGCAGCACAATCAAGATGATAGCCACGATGATGTGATAGATCCAATAGAAAGAACTGTGAAAAGAGCAAAAGACTTTTTTTTGGAACCTGGGTTCATCACAACACAGCTTGAAAACCTCTGGACAATATGAATGAAAATTATATACAGTGATCAGATTATAACAGTCAAACTGGTTTTCTGTTATCTCCTTCAGTTAGCTTGTGATGTTAAAGGAGGGGCAAACGGACCTTTTAAACAAGGCTCAATGGATTGTTTTATACATGGAGATACTGGAAGTCATTCTACCTACTCTTCTCATGACACAGATTTTGTATACAAGATAATCACAAAGTCCTTTCCTGATTAAGAAAAATCTTATCTTAAAAGCCTCAGTTTACTAATCCTGTGGTACTGGGGGTCATGTCCTAGCAGCGGGATTTTTTCAGGTACCATCACACCAAAAAGGCCTTGGGGTCCACCCATTCAATCATTTGCATGTTCCTTGCGGAACTTTGCCTCCCTAACAACACTAATTGTAGGCCTCTCGGTTGTGAGCAAGATGGCCTGCTGCTGATGCATCCATTTGCAGATCATCAACGATGTCTTCCGGCCATCTTTGCTTTGGCCTTCCTCTCTTTCTTTTTCCCATTATGTACCCTTCCAAGACTATCTTCTCTAAATTATCATGACGTTTAATGTGTCCAAAATATTTAAGTTTTCTCTTTTTAATCCTCTTTACTAGCCAGCCTTCTTCAATATTAAGTTCCTGTAGTATGGATATATTTGTTCTTTTTTGTGTCTATGATATTTGAAGAACTCTTCTGTAGCATTTACATTCAAAGACATTTATGTGTTTCTCAGCTGTTTTGTTAAATGTCCAGGTCTCACGGGCATATGTTGCGACGGGAAAGATGCATGCCCTTAAAAATCTTATTTTTGTGGTTCTGTCTGTTCCTCTCCACAGATTCTTTAGTTGTTTTACTTTCTGAAGAGCGACAGATGGGTCCACCCAGCCTCTAAAAACGGGTACCAGAGAAATCTGGGAAGGTAAATGCAGACAGGCGTGACAGTGATCACATTATACTTTGATGTGCTGATGGTCTTGGAAATACATATCCTCAATATGCCTTAATGGCAGGGAAATAGGGGATTTTACCTTTTTATATCTTAGAAACTATGCTAGATAGAAACAAGACCACTAGAACTGGATGTGCCGATTCATGAGAGTTTTAAAAAATGTATTTTATAGACAGTGTTGCAATTACCAGAATCAAAATGGCACCTATGAAGGAGAAGCCCTCCAAATCAACAGACTGGGAGGGATGGTCCAACATTGTGGTCCCTCTTGCCCTTTCTTTTAATGGGGGGGGGCACACTAAGGACAAAGTGTTCAGTTCACAGTTCCTGATACTGAAACTCTGAAGGCAGGGATAAAGGAAGCTTAGCAATGTTGTTTAAAGAGATTCTGAAGAACACGCGGTCATAAACTGATATTACTTTACATGTTTCCTGGGCAACAATCGGGGCACATGTTAAGTGTACAAATAAAATTTTTTTGAAATTTTAAGCTGATGTAAATTATTTACATACACACAAAAAAAAAAAAAACAATCTGCATACCTGGACCTATCATACTTTTTATGTAATAAATGTCTGAAATCAAGGAAAGACTATGTTCACCAGACACATATTTGGCTGCGAATGTCACATATTACACATATGGTATCTTCTTCCTCTTCAATCTCTCTGGATCTATGAGCTGGCATTGAGGCACAACATTATTATGTGGGCTAGGCAGTAAGTTATGGTGGCTGTTTTTTCAGTTCCTTTGTGTAGCTAAAAAACAGGTGGGTAAGCAATGCTTCTTTAGCAGCCTCAACTACCATGGGGGACTACGGCGATCCCTGCCCTGTTAGCCAGGCTAGGCCTGTCACTGGGGTACCAGTGAAAAGGTGGGACATGGTCTCGGTCAGCTATGGGTCTCAGACTGCCAAAACGGACAGCGCCTTTGCCCCCTACACATCTGGTATATATGACCGTGAAAAAAAATGTGACATAATGTATATTTTTGTAGTAATCATTGCCAAATGTAATAATTTAAGTAACTATACCTGTGAAAACGAACAGTTGGCTCCCACCTCAAGATAACAAAAGACAGTACAAGGATGGATATGCTCAGCTGGGTAGCCAGGAATGTAAAGACATCATAGACAGCCCTGGAGACTGCAGATGTCTGGAAGAATGGACGGACGTTGTTCCGGAACTGAAACAGATCAAACATATGCATCAGACACAATAAAAGTCCCAGACAAATGACAGACATGGACACTGGGCGTGGACTTTTCTTGTATCTACTCTAGTTATGAAAGCTACTGAAAAGAGCTAAATTATTCCTCTGACAAATTATAAAGACAGTAACAATGTCATCATCATCATCATGCCATGCCAACTGGCATTGGCCATTATGCTTCTCTGGAGTACATGATCCTTCATGCAGGCCATTAGCTCAGTTGATGAACAATGACATGGCCTTCCTATTTCCTAGAAGATCCATGAAGATTACTTAAAGTCTTCCTATTTCCTAGAAGATCCATGAAGATTATTTAAAGTCTTTCCATTTCCTAGAAGATCCATGAAGATTGCTTAAAGTCTTCCTATGGAACTGCAGGGATCAGCATCTCAGTAAGCTCCACCAAGAAAGAAACCACATCAATCCCTATATTACTCAACAGGCTGTTGTGATACACCTTGTTTACTGGGAGCTCTTCAAAGAAAATGAGGTAAGATTTTTATCTGCCATGAGTTTTCTTCTGCACTGGCTTTGGGGAGGACATTTTTGTCAAGTCCTTAAGATAAGTATATTATAAATATGACAAAGATTTAAATATATGAAATGAGATATAGTTTTTTTTAAAAGTTACTACTAATATATATATATATATATATATATATATATATATATGTGTGTGTGTGTGTGTGTGTGTGTGTGTGTATATATATATATATATATATATATATATATATATATATATATATATATATATATACGAAGTGGTTAGTGCAATGGTCTCTCATTGCAAAGGTCGGGGGTTCAAATCTGGCCAGAGGCACCCCAGTCACCCAGCTATAGAAATGAGTACCCAACTTTTTCTGGATTTGGAGAAGGAAAAGCAGCCAGGCATGATACTGACCATATATCACCCTCTAGTGTGCTGATAATTCAAGGAAAATATGGCTACTAACACCATATCCCTATGTGCCTCTAAGGCGTGACAGATGACAGAATTACCTTTTATATATATATATATATATACAGCCTCTTTCATGTGCTGAAGGTCATGGAAAATACAGGCCTAACACTGTATTCCCCAATATGCATTAGTGGCATGGTAACAGAATTTTACCTTATATATATATATAAATATATAATGAAAGAAAAATATACACAGCAATGACAGTGACATCAACACAGAGATGTGACAGGAACAACACCACAGACATGTGACAGTGGCACAAAACCTGGAGATACAATAGTGACATAAATCATGGAGATACAACAGTGCTGTAAATCATGGGGATGTGACACTGACATCAACAGGTGTTACGGTGACATGAACAAAGGAGTGTGACAGTCATAAGTGCAGAAATGTGACAGTGACATCAACAGACATCTGTGGTGATATCATCGGCATGGAACATCTGGCAGTGACATTCACAGAACCATGACAGCAGCAACAACATGACAATAACACTGACAACAAGCACAGTAAAGAAGAGATCTGAGAATTATAGGAACAAGAAGATGTGTTAGAGAGTGAGGTAAACTGAAAGCAAGAACAAGAGAAACAGCACTGATGGCAACTAAGTGATGACAAACTGAAAGCAACAACAAGAGAAACAGCACTGATGGGAACTAGGTGATGACAAACTGAAAGCAACAACAAGAGAAACAGCACTGATGGCAACTAAGTGATGACAAACTGAAAGCAACAACAAAAGAAACAGCACTGATGGCAAGTAAGTGATGACAAAATGACAGATAAAACTGACAGCAACAACAAGAGAAACAGCACTGATGGCAAGTAAGTGATGACAAACTGAAAGAAAGAACAAGAGAAACAGCACTGATGGCAACTAAGTGATGACAAACTGAAAGCAACAACAAGAGAAACAGCACTGATGGCAACTAGGTGATGACAAACTGACAGATAAAACTGAAAGCAACAACAAGAGAAACAGCACTGATGGTAACTAAGTGATGACAAACTGAAAGAAAGAACAAGAGAAACAGCACTGATGGTAACAAAGTGATGACAAACTGAAAGAAAGAACAAGAGAAACAGCACTGATGGTAACAAAGTGATGACAAACTGAAAGAAAGAACAAGAGAAACAGCACTGATGGCAACTAAGTGATGACAAACTGAAAGAAACAACAAGAGAAACAGCACTGATGGGAACTAGGTGATGACAAACTGAAAGCAACAACAAGAGAAACAGCACTGATGGCAACTAAGTGATGACAAACTGAAAGCAACAACAAAAGAAACAGCACTGATGGCAAGTAAGTGATGACAAAATGACAGATAAAACTGACAGCAACAACAAGAGAAACAGCACTGATGGCAAGTAAGTGATGACAAACTGAAAGCAAAAACAAGAGAAACAGCACTGATGGCAACTATGTGATGACAAACTGAAAGAAAGAACAAGAGAAACAGCACTGATGGCAACTAGGTGATGACAAACTGACAGATAAAACTGAAAGCAACAACAAGAGAAACAGCACTGATGGTAACTAAGTGATGACAAACTGAAAGAAAGAACAAGAGAAACAGCACTGATGGTAACAAAGTGATGACAAACTGAAAGAAAGAACAAGAGAAACAGCACTGATGGTAACAAAGTGATGACAAACTGAAAGAAAGAACAAGAGAAACAGCACTGATGGTAACAAAGTGATGACAAACTGAAAGAAAGAACAAGAGAAACAGCACTGATGGCAACTAAGTGATGACAAACTGAAAGAAAGAACAAGAGAAACAGCACTGATGGCAACTAAGTGATGACAAACTGAAAGAAAGAACAAGAGAAGCAGCACTGATGGTAACAAAGTGATGACAAACTGACAGATAAAACTGACAGCAAAAACAAGAGAAACAGCACTGATGGTAACTAAGTGATGACAAACTGATAGATAAAACTGAAAGCAACAACAAGAGAAACAGCACTGATGGCAACTAAGTGATGACAAACTGACAGATAAAACTGAAAGCAACAACAAGAGAAACAGCACTGATGGCAACTAAGTGATGAAAAACTGACAGATAAAACTGAAAGCAACAACAAGAGAAACAGCACTGATGGCAAGTAAGTGATGACAAACTGACAGATAAAACTGAAAGCAACAACAAGAGAATCAGCACTGATGGCAACTAGGTGATGACAAACTGACAGATAAAACTGAAAGCAACAACAAGAGAAACAGCACTGATGGCAACTAGGTGATGACAAACTGACAGATAAAACTGAAAGCAAAAACAAGAGAAACAGCACTGATGGCAACTAAGTGATGACAAACTGAAAGCAACAACAAGAGAAACAGCACTGATGGCAACTAAGTGATGACAAACTGAAAGCAACAACAAGAGAAACAGCACTGATGGCAACTAAGTGATGACAAACTGAAAGAAAGAACAAGAGAAGCAGCACTGATGGTAACAAAGTGATGATAAACTGACAGATAAAACTGAAAGCAACAACAAGAGAAACAGCACTGATGGTAACTAAGTGATGACAAACTGACAGATAAAACTGAAAGCAACAACAAGAGAAACAGCACTGATGGCAACTAGGTGATGACAAACTGACAGATAAAACTGACAGCAACAACAAGAGAAACAGCACTGATGGCAACTAAGTGATGACAAACTGACAGATAAAACTGAAAGCAACAACAAGAGAAACAGCACTGATGGCAACTAGGTGATGAAAAACTGGCAGATAAAACTGAAAGCAACAACAAGAGAAACAGCACTGATGGCAACTAAGTGATGACAAACTGACAGATAAAACTGAAAGCAACAACAAGAGAAACAGCACTGATGGGAACTAGGTGATGACAAACTGACAGATAAAACTGAAAGCAACAACAAGAGAAACAGCACTGATGGTAACTAAGTGATGAAAAACTGACAGATAAAACTGAAAGCAACAACAAGAGAACAGCACTGATGGCAACTAAGTGATGACAAACTGAAAGCAACAACAAGAAAACAGCACTGATGGTAACTAAGTGATGACAAACTGACAGATAAAACTGAAAGCAACAACAAGAGAAACAGCACTGATGGCAACTAGGTGATGACAAACTGACAGATAAAACTGACAGCAACAACAAGAGAAACAGCACTGATGGCAACTAAGTGATGACAAACTGACAGATAAAACTGAAAGCAACAACAAGAGAAACAGCACTGATGGCAACTAGGTGATGAAAAACTGGCAGATAAAACTGAAAGCAACAACAAGAGAAACAGCACTGATGGCAACTAAGTGATGACAAACTGACAGATAAAACTGAAAGCAACAACAAGAGAAACAGCACTGATGGGAACTAGGTGATGACAAACTGACAGATAAAACTGAAAGCAACAACAAGAGAAACAGCACTGATGGTAACTAAGTGATGAAAAACTGACAGATAAAACTGAAAGCAACAACAAGAGAAACAGCACTGATGGCAACTAAGTGATGACAAACTGAAAGCAACAACAAGAGAAACAGCACTGATGGCAACTAAGTGATGATAAACTGAAAGAAAGAACAAGAGAAACAGCACTGATGGCAAGTAAGTGATGACAAACTGACAGATAAAACTGAAAGCAACAACAAGAGAATCAGCACTGATGGCAACTAGGTGATGACAAACTGACAGATAAAATTCAAAGCAAGAACAAGAGAAACAGCACTGATGGCAACTAAATGATGACAAACTGACAGATAAAACTGGCACAGAATTCTGAGAAACTTGGGATTCAAAGACAGAACTGCTGACATAAAGCAGCAAGTGACATCAACAAGAAGAAGACATAATATGTATAAAGACATATTTTGACAGTTTGTTTAGTCTCATTTCTTTCTCACTTGTTCAAGTGTTTCAATTCTCCATTCTTCATATGTATCTAGTCTCATTTTCTCAGTGTTTATGGTGTATGAAGAAGGCAGAAGTTGAAATGTTACATCATTTTGTTACTATGAGCAAAACATTTGTACCTATGATTTTTTAAAATGTGTTTGAAAGAAATGACACACAATGATATGATACAAGCAGGGATAGCAATGATACAAACAAGGCCAAGACAACAGCTCAGTCGCAGTACCTTCCTGGCTGCCTCTACCATGAAAGCTGCTGAAACAAATGTGACGTAATAGCCAATGAACAGCCCATGCCACACAGCACTCAGCATGAATGTCAGCAGTGTATTGAAGCGAGGAGCACGTGTGTAGCACACGTATCTGAGCCAGTGTGTTGTTAGTATATTCCAGTTGTCCATGTACATCTTTGGGCTTGTTGCCATCTTAGGGAGAGAAAGGGAGCTTATTATGTGCATAAAATATACATGATAAACAGGAATCAACAAGAAGCAATTTATATAAAATGTACACAATATATATATATATATATATATACATACAGTTGAACACTTGTGTCTGTGTGTTTTTACTATTGTGCTTAGCACAGATCGAGTAACAAAGTCCTAAAAATGATGGCACATAATTCCTGATAACAATACATTTCACATAAACTCTACTCTATCATGTTGTGTGATGCACAAAACACCTGGAGAAGGAATCTTGAAGCAGAATTAAAAAAAAAAAGAAAAACAACTACACCTGGAGGTAGATAGAAGAGACAGCAATGGTCAGAAATAAACGGAAAGCCCTTGTTAATAGCCTATGCCATAGATAGGGGTAAAGACAGAAAGGAAGGAAGTGACTCGCAGGTAAAAGAGCACTGAGATCAGGAAAAAGAAAAAAAAGTAACAGATCTAAGCAACAATAACATTTGTACTCTTATTTTCTTCCCCCATCATTTTTTTCACTGGTTACAACCAGTACATCCACAGCTGTACAAGACAGATGAGCAGAAAAAGGGGCACGTGCAAACTTAACCTGGTAAATTTGTTAAGTTTTGTTGGTTTTCTTTTTGTTTTTTTTTCTTTCCAAGCAAAGTATATCACTGAATTCTTTCCACAGCTTTACTGCTGTAATAACATGTATAATTATATCTACAATTAAAATTATCTATTGCACTATTACCTGACTAATATCTGGACAATAAACAAGCAAATGAATTAGAAATAACAGAGATATACTTCAGACTAAAAATGCAATATGGGCAGCCAGAAAAACAAAGATTTCTTAGAGAGGCTGCTATGCATCAAAAACTATTAAGACCAAATGGGGAAAAAAACCAACAACTTAAAACTATATGGAAACAACTATTTAAAACCATATAGGAAAGATAACGATTTAAAACTATATGGAACAGACAACTATTTAAAAATCATATGGAAACCATTTAAAACCACACAGAACAGACAACTATTTAAAAACCATATGGAAAAGATTTAAAAGCATATGTTAAAGACAATCAAAAGTCACTTTAAAACAGAAATCATAGAACCTGTCATCCACAGTAAAACTCATTGGGAAAAAGAAAGCAAGGGAGAATGAGAAAAGAAAAATATATGAATGGGCTGACCAAGTGGCAAACTTAGGACTGCATAAAATACACAAGTGTGACTGACATCACCTTTCAAGCAGAGCTCTGAAAGACTGAAGGGAGTGGCAGCTCAAAAAATTTTTAGAACCTCTGACTTAGGAGTTATTTCTTAGTCTCCTTGATGACAGTTATTACTGACAGGTCACCCATGATGAGCACAACCTGACTTAACACTTTCAGTGTCCCTGGGAGCAAATAAGACTGTAACTTTGATGACATGTTTGCCAAGACCAGCAAATTCTCTCTCTCTGGTCCGTGACAATCAGGCATTGGTCACCACTGATTTCCACAACCATCTATCTTCTGCTCTTTCTATAAGATATGTTTTGGGCAGTGCTCCATGCCACTCTTTTAGTCCAAGTATCTTGTTTCTTTGTTTTCCTCTGTCCCTTTGTCCCTCCAGTTTTCCCACTGTCACTAAGCATTCACTTTGCTGCTTCTTAAAACATGTCCTTCAAATCTGGACTGATGTGTTCTGAATCTTGCCATAATTTCTTCTTTTTTTTTTCTTCTCTCACAAATGTGGTAGTCTGTTTCTGGTTTTCAGCATCACCGCAAGTTTCTTTTGTAGGGGGCTGGGGTCTGGCCAAGTCCTCTGCCTGAGTGGGCTATGCCGCCGGCAATTCTGGAGGATGTAATGTTCTATGCCGCAGGCACATAGGTCCATTGTGGCAATTTTCAGCTTCTGGTATGGACGGTGTCTCATCCTGCAATGTCCTGTTCTCAGTCAGACATTGCAGGCTCAGACACCATCTATACCAGAAGCTCCATTAAGATCTGGCCAAAACCTGATCATGGTAATGGGTTGATGTGCTCTTTCTGCTTGCTTAACAGTGGATCCACCTCTATGGCTATGCAATCTACAGATAAGCTAGTTCCTTAGATCCACCTCTATGGCTATGCAGTCTACAGATATGCTAGTCCCTTGGATCCACCTCTAAGGCTATGCAGTCTGCAAATAAGCTTGTTCCTTGGATCCACCTCTATGGTTATGCAGTCTGCAGATAAGCTTGTTCCTTGGATCTACCTCTACGGCTATGCAGATAAGCTAGTCCCTTGGATCCACCTTTATGGCTATGCAGTCTACAGATAAGCTAGTCCCTTGGATCCACCTCTATGACCATGCAGTCTGCAGATAAGCTTGTTCCTTGGATCCACTCACAGAATTCAAGTAGGTCAGCATAACCTGTTCCTCATCTGACACAAACCTTGTCCTTCAACCTCATCCTCAGCAGAAAAGAAAAAAAGGTGTTTTCAGTTCTAGGGATACTAGAAAAAAAAAAAATGTGTCTTCCTTTTCTAAAAGTTCTGCTTCTGTTTTCAAGGATTCTCATTCTGTTCATTGTTATTTGAAAGGATTCTGATGTGGCAGCAATGGAAGTATCCCAGCTATCCAAAAAGATGACCATGAGCTGACCACAACCCTACTCTTATGAATACAGACCACTGCAATACTTCAGCTTCTCTAATGCAATAGATATCAAACAGCCACTGCTTCTTGACATTTGGTTTTTGGAATTACAGACTTCTGTGACCCACTCCCCATCTGACTTCATGCCCATGATTCTGGATCTGCATTACATGCTCTAGCTGCAAAGTCCCTTAACTTCTAAAACACAGAGAGATATAACAGCCATAGCTGCAATGGTTACTTACGAATTTCCAAACATACAGACTATCACCTTAAATAACCACATTATAAAGAACAAGTTAACATTATAAAGAACAAGTTAACATTATAAAGAACAAATTAATGTTAAATGGGCCACTGCGAGTGTAGGGGTATAAATAACTTACTTCAATTTTGAGGATGAAAACATTCGTCATGCCTGTCCATTGGTGTCTGCCTTTCTCGTCCTTGCCAGCATAACCCATTCCTGAGGCATTATAGACAGCATCAGCTGAAACAGATGACACTTTTATTAAACAGTATCAGCTGAAACAGATGACACTTTTATTAAACAGTATCAGCTGAAACAGATAAAAGTCATGTATTAAATAGCATCAGCTCAAACAGACATGTATTAAACAGCATCAGATCAAACAGAGAACAGACATATATTAAACAGTATCAAGTGAAACAGATAATATATTTGTTACAGACAATATGAACTGAAACAGATAACATGTATTAAACAGTATCAGCAGAAATAGATATCAGTGCTATTATAGACAGTACCAGCTGAAACTAATGACAGACTTGTGTTAAACAGTTCATTCATTAGCTCTGTGGAACTTTTATCTCCCTAACAGCTCTCTCAAGGGCCTCTCAGTTGTAAGCAAGATGCCCTGCTGCTGATGCATCCATTCACAGATCATCAACAATGTCTTGTTACCATCTTCGTCTTGGTCTTCCTCTCTATCTTTTTCCCATTATATACCCTTCCAAGACTGTCTTCTCCAAACTCTCAAGATGTCTAAAATGTCTGAAATACTTAGATTTTCTGTTTAATCTTCTTTACTAACCAACCTTCTTCAGTACTGAATTCTTGCAGTAAGGATATATTTGTTCTTTTTTTGTGTCCATGATATCTGAAGGCCTCTTTTGTAGTATTTATAGTCAAAGGCATTTAGGTGTTTCTCAGCTGTTCTGTGAAGTGTTCAGGTCTCACAGGCATATGTTGCAATGGGAAAAATGCATGTTGTTAAAAAGCTAATGTTTGTAGTTCTGTCTGTCACTCTCCATCCTTCTCCAGTTTCTTTAGTTTTAGCTTCTGAAGAGCGATAGATATTCTCTTTTTAAACTCCCTCATTATATCTCCACTGTTAGTAATGATGCAAGATATTCAAAACTCTCCACTACATCCAATTTCTCCTCATCGATATATACTTCATTTGACATATTTGTTTTGTTAGTTGTTACCAATTTAGTTTTCTCTGCATTAAGATAAAGATTTTGCTCTTCATTATTCTTACGGACTGACATAACTAGTTTATCCACTCCTTTTTGTGTTGTAGACAGTAACACTATGACATCAGCGTATCTAATCTCTGGTATATCATAGCCTCCAATTTTTATGGCTTCGTAATGCTCTTTGTCTTCATCTTATCTGATATTTCTCATTATATTTTCAGTTCATTCATTCATTTGCATGTCCCTTGCGGAACTTTGCCTCCCAAACAGCACTCCTGTAGGCCTCTCGGTTGTGAGCAAGATGGCCTGCTGCTGATGCATCCATTTCCAGATCGTCAACGATGTCTTGCAGCCATCTTCGTTTCGGTCTTCCTCTTTTTCTTTTTCCCATTATGTATCCTTCCAATACAGTCTTCTCTAAATTATCATGACGTTTAATGTGTCCAAAATATTTAAGTTTTCTCTCTTTAATCCTCTTTACTAGCCAGCCTTCTTCAATACTAAGCTCTTGTAGTATAGATATATTTGTTCTTTTTTGTGTCCACGATATTTGGAGAACTCTTCTGTAGCATTTACATTCAAAGGCATTTATGTGTTTCTCAGCTGTTTTGTTAAGTGTCCAGGTCTCACAGGCATATGTTGCGATGGGAAAGATGCATGCCCTTAAAAATCTTATTTTTGTGGTTCTGTCTGCTCCTCTCCACAGATTCTTTATTTGTTTTACTTTCTGAAGAGCAATAGATGTCCTCCTTTTAATTTCCCTCATTGTATCTCCATTATTAGTTAGTAGTGATCCAAGATATTCAAAACTCTCCACTTCTTCCAGTTTTTCCTCATTGATACATATTTCAGTTGCCTTGTTTGTTTTGTCAGTTGTCATCACTTTAGTTTTCTTTGCATTAAGATAGAGGTTCTGCTCTTCGCTGTTCTTGCGGACTGACATAAATTAGTTTTTCCATTCCTTTTTGTGTTGTGGACAGCAATACTGTGTCATCAGCATATTTTCAGTATACAAGTTAAATACTTTTATTATAAGCTAAATACTATTAAACAGTATCAACTGAAAAAGAAAAAAAAATCACAACCCTGTTACAGACAACATCAAATGAAACAGATAACAGATCTGCTATACCAAAAACTGATTAAATATGTGAAGTCTAAAGTAAAGTAAAAGTAAAGATAGTCCCATAGCATTTCAAATGCCGTAGGGGGTGAAGCGTTAGAGACCTCATTATGCTGGGTCATCAGTGTATGAGGTAGGGTGACCAGTTCCTTTCCTCGCTGCCTTTACTTCCCAGATTTTCTCTGGTACCCATTTTACGAGGCTGGGTCGACCTCAGGGCCGTATTGGTCGGAAAAAAAAATCCCGCTCAGCTGGGGATTCGAACCCTCGACCATTTGGTTGCTAGACGAGTGCTCTAACCACTACGCTAGCCGGCCCCTATGTGAAGTCTAAGGCAACTAATCTAAGCACCGGGTACACAGAAAAAAAAAAAAGAAAAGATATCACATACCTAAAACTCAATTACAAATAAAGAACCAAGTGATCACAAACTGAATGTCAAAGTACAAACTGTTCAAGTTCAGAGTGCCCAAAAGTACAAGCTGGACATCATTAGGGTTGGTGTCAACCAGTGTGGTAAATCATGATGCCACACCACTAGGGTTGGTGTCAACCAGTGTGGTAAATCATGATGCCACACCACTAGGGTTGGTGTCAACCAGTGTGGTAAATCATGATGCCACACCACTAGGGTTGGTGTCAACCAGTGTGGTAAATCATGATGCCACACCACTAGGGTTGGCGTCAACCAGTGTGGTAAATCATGATGCCACACCACTAGGGTTGGCATCAACCAGTGTGGTAAATCATGATGCCACACCACTAGGGTTGGCATCAACCAGTGTGGTAAATCATGATGTCACACCACTAGGGTTGGCATCAACCAGTGTGGTAAATCATGATGTCACACCACTAGGGTTGGCATCAACCAGTGTGGTAAATCATGATGCCACACCACTAGGGTTGGCATCAACCAGTGTGGTAAATCATGATGCCACACCACTAGGCTTACCTTCTCTAGCTGGCCATACACAACTCTTAGTATTTTTACTAATGTTACTCATAAATCATAATCCCCATATAATGAATAATGTTATGGTAATAGTAGTGATACAAACAGCTACAACACAAGCATTTCAGCACCCAATGAACATCTCGACTATGTCAGAATTTCCCATTCCTGGCCTTCAAAACTTGCAAAACCTCTGATCTGCTCCACTGAAAACAATGCCTTCCATCAACCCACTTTCAACCAATAACAGCGCTTGATCAGAAAGCCTCAACTGTCCAGTGGTAGACTGTAAAGAGTTCTTCATAAGTTTAAGCTTTGAAAAGCTCCTCTGGCATGAAGCCACAGACACAAAGATCTTCAAATATACTTTCAGGCTTAATGAGAGCCGGGGAAAGATTCTACCAAGTCCTATTCAGCTACAAATGTCAGAACATCAAATCCTGCCCAATCTTTGGCTTCTTCCAGATCATTCTCTGCCACTTTCAGTCTTGGTCTATCTATTAAAAGCTCACTCTCCGATACGTCTTCATAGAAAGTGCTCAACTGGACACCTTCAACTCTTCTTATATAATCAATAACTGTTACGCATGTAGCTTTATTATCAGTTTTATTACATAACAAAGGGGGCAAAAGAGGCCAAGTTAACAGGCATAAAATCCTTTGTTGAGGTTGAAAGACTCGCCGAAGACAGGAAAAATTGGCGAACTACTTTGCGAGCCCTATGTGACGTCTAACGGCACGGGAAGGATATAAGATATAAGATAAGAAAGGGGGCAAAGACACTGATTTACAGTTGACAAGCTGGCACCAGGACTGGAGAACCATAGCTGACCAAGACCCTGTCCCACAACTCCAATGTTAACCCCAGTAGCATGTCTAGCCTGGATACTGGGGCAGGGGTTGCCGTGGCCTCCACGGCAGCAGAGTTTGCTAAAGAATTACAGCACATCCCTACTATTCATTGTAGTCTGGGACTGCCATAACCCATTCCCAAGCCAACATGACAAGATGCTTCAACATCTCCACAGCACTGACTGCATAGAACATCAGCTCACATTTCCAGGGAGATGGAAGACAAGACCATTTATCACATACAATAATATGTGATAAATATAAACTGCTTAAATGTAAGATATTTTAGATTACATAAATATAAACTGCTTAAATTTAAGATTTTTAAAATTACATAAACTGCTTACATGTAAGAATTGTTAAGACTACATACATGCTAACAACAAAACTGTTCTGTAAAATTCTTTCTACATTATTACTAGCTGAACACAGGCCTTCTTTCTATTTTTCTCCATTTCTTTTAATTACTACTTCATTCTCAAAAAAAAAAAAAAAAGTTATTGCTACAGGATAGATTCACATATATTATTTACCACAATACCGAAGCTAATGCATCAGAAAGTTTGACACTGCAACTATAAAAAATACCAGCAATGGTGAAAACACATGCAGTTAAGACACTGAATAAAAGATTTATAGACTGTCACCAATTGTGATAGTGTCACCCAGTGCAGCCCCACCCCCCCCAAATCTCCCCAGTGAATCCTCTGGCTGAATGCATACCTAATATCCAGGTAACATAATACTTTGCTCGATGAAACAGCAGGGATACATACAGGTAACCAAGCCGGGTTAGCCAGTTGTTACTGGAAATAAAATCTGGATCTGTGGGAAGACATTTGTGAAAACATGATTGCATCTTTGAATGTCTGTTTGTTTGTCAGTCTGTGTGTGTGTGTGTGTGTGTGTGTGTCTCTGGTCTGTCTAAGCATGCAAGTGTCTGAATGTCTGCCAGTGTGTCTTAGCATGTACATGACTGACTGTCGGTGATATCTGTGTAAACATAACAATCTGAGTTCATGTTAGTTTGTCTACAGTAACTGTAGCACAGTCCATATACATGCACGGAACAAGCCAGCTTGTCTGTACATATAACTTATACATTTATATATATGTGTGTGTGTGTGTGTGTGTGTGATCAAGTGTATGTCAGTCTGCCTACATATAGATATGACTATGTTGATTTGTGTCAGTCTGTTACACACATCAATGATTGTGTTAACTGGTAAAGGTAACCCTGTCATGCCTTAGAGGCACATAGGGATATGGTGTTAGTGCCCATATTTTTCTTCACCTGTCAGCACACTAGAGGATGATACGGTCAGTATCATGCCTGGCCACCTTTCCTTTCCCAACTCCAGAAGAAGTCGGGTACCCATTTCTACAGCCTGGGTGACTGGGGTGCCTCCGGCCAGATTCGACCCCCCCCCCCCCCGACCTTTGCCATGAGAGACCAGTGCACTAACCACTTCGCCACTCACACACCCGTTAACTGGTAATTCCAAGTAAATCACTCTAGAGGTTGCCGATTACCATAACTGGTTTATGTTGTTATAAAAACCTAGTAAAAGCAACCAGCAAAACTGTCTGGAGGATAACTGGGTTAGGAGACTGACAATGCTCAATCTGCATGTAGGAGAATCAGTCAGTTCTGACTTTGCTTCAGCATGTCAGCATTTTGCAAAGATTAAATATTGCTGCAAATAAGGTATTAAAAAAAAAAAAAAGAAAATTACATGAACATTTAATTCCCACTTATGTTTGTAAAATATGTTTAATTTTACATTAAAAGTACGAGGGGCATTCAGAAAGTAACGCACTACACTGTTTTTTTCAGGTAACAATGAAGACAGAAGCGTGAAATTTTGCAAACTTTAAATATGGCATATATGCCGACTGTGTGAACCAAACTGCACCACAACCGGTCAAAGAATATGGCTGCCCTAACCGTTGAAACTGAGCATGTTAGCAACTTGCGGTATAAGCAGCCAATTGTGATAGAATTTCTTGTTGCAGAGAAGGAAACTGTTGTGAACATTCACAACCGTCTATGTGCTTGGAAGTTTTGCAGTTGACAGGAGTACAGTTCATGGATTTAGAGAATCAAAGAATCAATAAGTGGCAATAAGGAGTTGCATGATCGGCCGTGCTGTGGACATCCTGCCACAGCCACCAGGACAGAAATGTTGAAATGCGCTAAGGGCATTATTCTTACTGATAGGCGTATCAACAATTGGCCTTAAAGCTGTCAGTCAGCAATGGTAGTGCAAATGCAGTTATAAAAGCTCTCGGATTTTCTAAGGTTTGTGCAAGATGGGTTCCATGAAGTCTCACAAGTGATCATCGACTGCAAAAGGAAAGCAATTTCTTCTGAATTGTTGGAGTGTTTCAATGCTGAGGGAGAGAACTTTCTGGCTAAGACCGTAACAGGTGACGATACCTGGGCACATCATTTTGAACCTGAGACAAAAAGACAGTCAAAGGAGTGGCATCATCCGCAATCAACACGAAGAAAGAAATTCAAGACAACTCCTTCAGCTGGAAAGGTCATGATCACTGTCTTTTGGGATACTGAAGGTGTGATTCTTGTGGATATTATGCCAAGAGGAAAGATAATCAATTCGCAAGCTTACATTAAGACATTGAAAAAAACTCAATATTTTCACAGAGTTTGGTCGCACAAGAATCAAGCAGACCTGCTTCTCCTTCATGACAATGCGCGCCCTCACACAAGTCTGGCAACACGGGAAGCAATCACCAAATTGGGTTAGACAGTACATCTCCCTGGTTTTTCAGAAAATACTTCATGCAAAGTGAGAGACAGGTACCAATTTTAAAAAATCCTAGTGTGGTCACTGGGTAGCTAATGTTGCATTGACAAAACTGGTATTTCAGATGGTGCTTCATGCAAAGCGATGAGAGGCACAATTGTACCAGTTTAAAAAAATACTAATGCGATTACTGTGAGACATGATGCCAAAGTCACCTCACCTATACATACATGTGACTGATTATATGTGTGTCAGTTTAGGCATACACCTGAGTGTTTTTGCATCAGTCTGACCACACTTGTCCACATCTGTCTATGATAAAGGTATGCAAAGACACCATCCTGCAACAACACACCAAAACTGAGCAGGTCATAGCACTGTGACCTGACTGCAGGCTTCAAGTGGTTCCCAAGCACATCACAGTATGCTTCACTGCTGACAGTGGTTACTCTGGGCATGCAATGTGCCAAGACTGGGCCTTTATAGTTCCAGAAGAGTATGAGCATTAATTTTCTGGCTGACAGTTTCACTGAATTTCTTTGGTTTCAATGAGAAATAATGTTGCCACTTCTTTCTGGCTTCCTTTGTCTAGAGCTGGAAGTAATGTACCCAGCATTCATCTCTAGTGACCATACATCACAGAAAGCCATCTCCTTCAGCTTCAAAACATAAAAAACATCCACATGATGTTCTTTCAGACTGGGGTCGAGTTGTTTTGGTACCCAACTGGTGGAGACTTTCTGGCACTGCTGCATTTCGCAAATGATGTGATGTACTGAGTCACGGTTAGTCTTCAATTCTCCAGCCACTTCATCAGTTGTTACCTGCTGATTTTTCCTGTATCATTTATTCCACTTCAGTGTTAATGTCAAGCCTATTCGCAATGTGAGTTCAGCTGGACTGAGCCACACCTGCCATACATTACACCCAACTTTAAAATTTCCTGTGCCATTCACACACCTGCTGAAGCAACATACACCTCCCCGTACTGCCTCTTCACTTCTGATGAATATCTGCAGATTTCTCATCTTCACTATCCAAGAAACAAATACCTGCGTATTGTTCTCTCATACATGTTTCTGAAGAAGCAGCCATCTTTGATCTGGTATGCTGATGTCGTATTTCCAAAATGGCCCATGTGCCTCGGTACACACATATCTAGAGAGGAATGGCACGGCACATCTGTAATAGAACTGTTTACTACCTGATTCCAACTTCTTACAGCAAAATTATGGTCACTATTTTACTTGCCCTCGTACACTACGCTGAGCCCTGCATGATTACGCTACACTACAGTTTACTTAAGTTTTACTGAAGGACTGGTGGACAAGAAATGGTGATTAAACCAAAAATATCACACAAGTATGTGGACACAAAGAAAGATTTCTGCTGCACGAATCCTGGTAACATGGAATCAATGCTAACACTCTCTCTGTCTCTTCCACTTAACGAAGTTTATCAGACAGCCAGTACTCACCAACATTTAAACTGTCTGGGAAGTATGGTTTTACATATCCTGAAATGATTGTCCAGAATACAACTGCCGTGATTTTGCTCATCACTGCTTTCTGTTTTTAAGGGGGGAAAAAAAAAGTGAGAATAGAAAGAAAAAAAAATTTAACACTTTTGTTCAAAATTAGTCTCTTTAAATGGCAATAAAGGATTAATGGTGAAGATAGCCCTGTATCTATACCACTTAGCAGGGTCCCCGGTGAGGAGTTTTGTAAACCGGTGCACAGTTATCCTCTCCCACCAGCTTGCTGATCAGTCATTGTGTTTTCATTCAACACAGACGTCATGGAACCCCTCCACGCCATTCCTAACTCTTACGCTCCTGAATTTGTTACTCCATAATTTAAAAATATGGCTTGGATTAGAAATGTGCTTCTTTTCATTTTTATTTAGACTTTGTACAAATACCACTGTGATCCCCAATTTGCAAAGGCGCACAAGATCTACTGACCCTGCCTGCGTTGTTTCTGGAGCAAAAAAGTTAAAAACTTCCCTGCCCTAGCTGGACACACCCCAACCATATAAAGTCTGCCTCTGAGGTATACTTGTGATAAGAATTCACTGCTAATATTTTCCTTGACCTGTCAGCACACTAGGGACATCAATGTGGTCAGCATTTACACCAGGATCTGGCCACACACTCCCTTCTTAAGGTCTGAAAAGAGCCAGGTACCAATTTCTACAGCTCAATGACCAGAAATAATGACTGATAAAGTCAAAAGAAAATACAGAACAGTCAAGCTGTCAGTAATGACCGACAATGAATGGCAGTTAGGCAAATAACTTTTTTCTTTTTCTCTCCCTGAAACTGAAAGTATGACATTCTTAGCAGATGATGCCATGAAAATACTGAAATACTAGCATTACATTGATCTGGAAGTGGATAATTGTGGCAAGCTTGAAAACCTGGGGGAGTGGGGGCCAACATCACAAGCTTCTCTACACATTTCACCTCTATGGGAACTAAAACAAGCCCTGCCCCATAAGCCAAGCTGCACCTGTTTCTAGAAGCACCAACAGAAAGATGGGACAGCTCTGATTTGCTCACTCTGATAGATGTGCCACCATTCTAGTACTATCATTTTTGCTCCCAGTCATGCAAATTAACTGGCTTACAAAGCAGAAACTATTTTTTTTTTCATATATAAAAATAATTATCTCTTACATCCTTCCCATGCCGTTAAATGTCACATAGGGTTTGCATGGTAGTTTGCTAAGTTTTCCTGTTTTTGGAAAGCTTTTCAACCTCATCAAGGGATGTTATGCCCACTAAACTGGCCTCTATTAACGATGTCCTCTTTTGAGTTTCATGTGGTCGACCTCTTTTTGTTTCAGCCTGTTATGTTCCACTTGATAGCTTGTTTTGGGATTTTCTGACTGTTTCTTCTCATCGCATGACTGACATATGTCCATCTTTTTTTTAATTACCTATGAGAAAGATTGTTGTTCGCTCATCTGTCTTATCTCTGTATTGTTCTTGAATTCATTTCACTTTATACTGAGTATTTTCCTTAGGCATTTGTTTTCAAAAGCATCCAATTTCTTGTATATTTCCTTAGTTGATTTCTAGCTTTCACATGCATAAATTATGGTGAATATTACATTTGAATTGAATAGTCTTAACTTGGTTTTTGTGCTTATAACTTTTGAATGCCTTATCTCCTCAAGATACTTGAAGGTTAATGCTGCTTTTGCAATTCTAACTTCCTTCCTGGTGTCACCATCCTGGTCTATGTAGCTGCTGAGGTATGCAAACTGGTTTACTTCTTCAGCATCTGTTCCTTCTACGTATATTTTTCCTTCTTGATTAATGAGAAGTTTCATTATTTTTTTTTTTCCTTGTTAACTTCAATATTTCAAACTGAAAATAATTATACGAGTACATAAATAAAATTCCTTGTTCATTTCATTTCTTCAAAACTAATACAACACAGTCAATTTTAGACACTCAACATAAGAGTCTTTCAAACCCAAAGTCTAGTCATGGTAACACCCAGTTGTCTATTCTTCTCCATATCCAGTGTTTATTTTCTTCTACCTAATATCTTTTTTTGACACAGCGTCTGTTTGTCTTTTAAGTTATGTCTATTTTCCCCAACACATGTCTTTTTTAATGCACAAAATGTATATTTTCTTCACAACTGTGTCTATTTTCTCTCACTTGTTATTTTCCTCATAATCAATGTCTATTTTTTCTGTAAAATATTCACTTTCTCAAACTATCAGTGTTTATTTTGCTCACAACCAATGTCTATTTTCTTCTGTCAGATGTCTACTTTCCCAATACTTTGTGACTATTTAACTCACAACTGTCTAGTTTCTTCTACCAAATATCTATTTTCCCCATAATTAGTGTCTATTTTCCTCTCAAATAATGTCTAGTTTTCTCAAACCTTCAGAAAGTTTCCTTTGCCTGCAGTTCTATAGACCACAACTGCAGACAAAATCAATGAACCAGGTGATCTTAAAAGCAATACAAAAAAAAATAATAATAATAATAATAATAATCAATCCAACAGCCATATTTCCTCACCAAACAAGACTCGAAGTCATCTTGATAAAGCACTGCAAACTTGCTCTCCTGAAACAAGAGTTTAAAAAGTCGCAGCATCATCCGTGTTTTCAATTGGACGTTGAACTCTGACAAGATCGCTAATAAATAAATGCCAATAATGATTATACTCAAGCTCAGCCCTAGTATCTTTATATTATATCTATTCATTTCTCTCACTATCATGGCTAGGAAGACCCAGATTTACTTGGAGAAGAGAAATTATGACAGTGCTCAGAGACAAGGGATACACATGGAAGGAAGCAGAGAGTAATTCCGAGAACAGGGATGACTGGAGAGCCTTTATCCGTGGCCTGTGCTCTCAATGGAGTGAAAGATGACGATGATGATGATATTCAAGCAGTAAACATGTCTTAATAGACTGAGAAATAAACTCCAGGTCAGATTCATGTACGGAAACTACCAACCAGTGCTCATATAGCACCGCCAAGAGGCCTTCTGGATAATTACTGTAGGATTATATCTTTAACAATACAAGAAAACTCATATGGCTGGTACATATACTTTTCCATGGCAAATGGTAAACATATAAATGTGGACCATCATTCTGATGTTAGTGAAGCATCTACAGGGAAAATTTAGGGATGTTATGCAAGGGAAAATTTGAAAGACAGATAAGACATACTCTAATTCATTAGACAGCTCAGGAACATGGCTGACTTTCAAAGAAAGATCAAAGGCTGATGATATATTCTAAAGATCATGGTATCAAAACAGCAAATATTAGTGACAAGAAATGAATGATATATGGCAGTGTGTTCCAAACCTATGAAAACTGAAGTGATGTAAATCAGTCAAAGATGGTAGTGTTTCCAAATCCAAACCAATAAAAGCTGATGATGAGTTCCAAAATAATGAAAACTGTTTTGATCTAAACCAATAAAAGTTGGTGGTGTGTGACCTAAACCAATAAAAGTTAGTGACGTAACCTAAACCAATAAAAGTTGGTGGTGTGTGACCTAAACCAATAAAAGTTGGTGGTGTGTGACCTAAACCAATAAAAGTTAGTGACGTAACCTAAACCAATAAAAGTTGGTGGTGTGTGACCTAAACCAATAAAAGTTGGTGGTGTGTGACCTAAACCAATAAAAGTTGGTGGTGTGTGACCTAAACCAATAAAAGTTAGTGACGTAACCTAAACCAATAAAGGTTGGTGGTGTGTGACCTAAACCAATAAAAGTTAGTGACGTAACCTAAACCAATAAAAGTTAGTGACGTAACCTAAACCAATAAAAGTTGGTGGTGTGTGACCTAAACCAATAAAAGTTAGTGACGTAACCTAAACCAATAAAAGTTGGTGGTGTGTGACCTAAGCCAATAAAAGTTAGTGATGTAACCTAAGCCAGATCTAAGTCCATGTTATCAGCTCAGGAGGGTTTTACTTGTACTTCACGCAATGTTATTTATGCTATTATATGCAAACGTTGCGGTTTGAAGTACATAGGTGAGACTGACTTATGCTTAGGAGATCGATTTCGCCAGCATCTCAATGATATTTCTAAGAGGGCCTGGACACCTGTGGCTAAACATTTCTGCCTTAGCAACCACAGGGGAAAACAGGACATTTCTGTTAGTGCGATCCGCTCTTGTTCTGCTGATGTACGATCACGGAGGGTCCTAGAACAGCGCCTTATTTTCCAGGCTGGCTTTAACAATGTCTTCAGCTTTTTGTAACTTCTTTAGTTTTCCACCCCCCCCTTTTTTTTTACTCTATTTTCTTTCTCCTAGCTACCCCTCCCTACCGCCACCCTCTTTTCTTCTCTGGCAACATACTGGTGTTTATAGGGTCTTGTCCTATTCACCAGTTTCAGATTTTCTCCCTGCAGGTGTTTATGTTCTCATTCATTATATCTCCACTTCCCCTTTTCCTTCCCCCCCCCCCCCAACACCTTCTGCTCTAGCGACTATCATGTTTCTATTCCCCTCACCCCTTTCTATCACTTGTTTCCCTCCTTACTCTCCACCTCTTCTTTATGATTGGCTCTATCGGCGTATCATTTGTGTGGCCCGCGTGGTCCTTATGCATCTTCTAATCGACATGTATTCATCTGTGTCCTACTTCTGAAGGAGGCCATATTAAGATAAGTTCTTCATTTAGTTATTTGTATTTATTTTTGTCTCGTTGTGCATGTAATCCTCGAAAAAGGCTCACACTGAAATATCGGATGTTGTATGTTTTTCATTTATACATTCTCATACTTTATATTCGTTTTTTTCTCACTTTACTCACTCCCTCTGCCACTTCGTAAAACTACACCATATACCTCTATCTAACCTAAACCAATAAAAGTTGGTGGTGTGTGACCTAAACCAATAAAAGTTAGTGGTGTAACCTAAATCAATATAAGTTGGTGGTGTGTGACCTAAACCAATAAAAGTTAGTGGTGTGTGACCTAAACCAATAAAAGTTAGTGACGTAACCTAAACCAATAAAAGTTGGTGGTGTGTGACCTAAACCAATAAAAGTTGGTGGTGTGTGACCTAAATGAACAAAAGTTAGTTATATTGAAATGTTTCTGTTAATACTGGACATATGTGATTCCCCCCCCCCACTCCACCCCCTTTTTCTTCACAAGCACACACATATTATTCTCTCTTATTATCTTGCACACAGAAAGTAACTGGTAACATACCCATGCACAGTTTACTAGTAAGACAGTCATGACCCAGGAAAGGAAGCTGTCATACAATTAGTGAAGAATTACCAGACACTAACACTTCTGCTGCCCCGTAGTACTAAATAAGTTTGGGCTATGGTTAACATTATATTTATATTAATTTATAGACTGAATAATTTTTTTTATGACTTCATAATTAATGTTATATTTATTTTACCAAAAGATATAAGCTTAAATATCCTGATTTTCATATTTATGCTTAATCTAAAAAACTAAGCATAAATATGAAAATCAGGATATTTAAGAGTAATGTTCTAAGTGTACTACTCTATGGAAGTGAATGCTGGAAAATCACAAAAACCATAGAAAACAAGTTGAATTATTTCCAGACTAAATGTTTACAAAGAATTAGAAAATATTTTGGCCAAACACCATAAGAAATAACATCTTATTGGCAGAAATGCAGATGAAGCCACTGACAACAATTATTGAGGAAAGACGCTGGCGATGGTTGGGACATGTGCTCCGAATGACTGACAATTCACTACCAAAAATAGCACTAAGATGGACACCACAGGGGAACAGAAGTAAGGGTAGACCAAAAGAGACATGGAGAAGAACAACAGAAAGGATGTTGAGCAATAGAGGGCTCACCTGGGCAAGAGCAGAAAAAAAGGCGAAGGACAGGCATTTGTGGAAAACCCTTGCGGAAGCTCCATGTGCCCTGGGCACTTAAGGTTCAGAGAGAGAGAGAGATTAATAATTTTATAATTAATGTTATTTTATGATTTTGTAATTAACATGACTTCTTCCACTGCTAATACTCTTCCAGAATAGTTTTTTTTTCCCTGCTGAGACAGGACCAGAAGATTAACTGTTTAATCCTCCATGCCTGACATTATGTTTGAAAACTCCATCATCATCATACCTGTTGCTATCCTAACCCCCCCCCCAACACACACACTTTGTGAGGTCACATGGTATGACCTGTTTTTAAATTTTCCCCATTCTGGTGAGGTATGTAAAGTCAGTACAAGTTCTGCACGGGCCATTCATAAAGGAGGCTCAGGATCTTCCATAATTTAAAAAAAAACTGCCACAGATTCTAAATCGACACGTGCTAATGTGCTGCTGGTGGATGATCTTCCAGAAACAAAACGTCCTGATCCTTTGCAGTCCGAATAATGTTACGGATCTTGGAAATACAGGCACCGAGATGGATAGAAAGTTGCTCCTGATGGTTTTTCTTTTAACATGCAGAGTGGATTAACCCAGCATGCTTCTTTTTAGGCTTCACCACCATCTGGTCAAGCTGATGGCAACATAACAATTTGTTTCTCATGAGGATGGAAAGGAGATTTTAAAAAAAAAAAAAAAAATGCAGCTGGAAGCTCTGAATTTGTTGGTTCTCAGCATCATCAAGTAAGCAGTTCTCTTGGCTACTTGGACATGCTTGTTCAAATCCTACTTTCCCCACTGTCACAGCAAAACCCCTCACTTTATCTTCCCATTCATTTCATGCGTCAGCTTGTTAATGATTGTAGTTCAGATCCCTTCACATACATTCTGCTCACTTCATGTGTCAGCTTGTTAATGACTGTAATTCAGTACATCTCTCTGCACGCAATCCACCACCTTCTTGATACTCCGCTCTTGCTCTTCCCTCTCTCTCTCTCTGTTTCCCTCTTTCTCTCATATACTCTATCTACCTGACACTCCACCACTTGCTGTACACCCCACTGTCACTCCCTCTTCCAACATACACACACACACACATACAAAAAGAAGACAAGGAAAAAAAAAAACTGCCAACCTGTAACCTCTTCTCTGTATTGCCCTCTATAAAAGCTCTGTATATGTTGTAATGGCAGAAGGGTCCAGCCAAGACACCCTGGAAACTCAGTACAAAAGCAGAGTAACCCAGAAAAGTTGGTACTCCCCTACAAGAACACATGAAATACATTGCAGGGATCCAAGTGGCACTTTGTTAAAGCATCTGTGTATCTAAATGGCATGTGATTTGGAGCTATGTGAATGTGATTTATTACAGTGAATGAAGTGTTAGTGATTTGGAGGTATGTGAATGTGATTTATTACAGTGAATTAGGCGTTAGTGATTTGGAGCTACGTGAAATCTGACTTGCTGCAGTGACAGAAAGAACAGAATATGTCAAAAAAAATGAGAACTTTTTTGTGCAGTCCACCTTTATCAACAGATACTAGGAAAAGAGTCTTGAAATGCTATATCAAGCCAGTATTACTGCATAGAAGCAAATCATGGTCATTAACAAAAACAACGAAAGCATTAGAGGCAGCTAAAATGTGATGTCTATGAAGAATGTTACAAACACGGACAACTAAAATAACAAATCAAGAATGCCTAAGGAAAGCCAGCGAGAAACAAGCCTTAATAAATACAGTACGGGGGAGACAGTCTAGGGTCATTGGCCTTATAATGAGAAGAGGAAGAAGTGAAAATACTGTGACAAAAGGGAAAATTGGAGAGGTAGACCAAGAGAGAAAATCTTAAATGGTTTGACAAAATGGTATGGGAAAAGCACAACAGAATACGAAAAATCAGACACAACAGAACATGAAAAATCAGAAACAACAGAACATGAAAGAATCATAGACTGGAGAGATGTGGTGTCTGATACCTCCAGGCATGGCACATGATGATGATGACTGTGGCTGAAGTGTTAGCTACTTGGAGATAATATGAAATGCTACCTTTCACTGTAACTTGAGTTACATGATAAGTTGGCAGACTAGGAGCTGTGCGTGAAAAACTATCTGACTTAGTGCTGTGATGAGTTAGTGGATTTTTACAGCAATGCCTGGCATGTCAGTGACTTAGAGCTGTGAATGAAATGTCAGTGACTCGGAGCTATTCCAGACATGTCAGTGACTTGATCATCATAATACATCAGTCCAGTCACAATTCATGCATCGCCTACAAACAAAATCATATATCTAAACTAGCAGATTAGAGCTTTTGACATCTCCTCCACAGTTAACTGGCGAACATCTACCAAAATCCTTTAAACCTCTCATCTGCAGATACCCTGTTTATAGACAAGTTAGACAAGTCTGTATGTGATTCTGGCAGACTAATTCTGTGAAGACTTCAATAACAAGACTTCTATCTATATAGTAACCACTATCTACTTGACAGCACATTATGTATCTGACAGCTCACTAACTACTTGATGGCACATTATCTACTTGACAGCCCACTATCTATTGCACACTGCACATTACACTATCTACTGGGCACTCCACTATCTACTATATATTCCGTCATCTACTTCATGGATGCTAGCAAACAGACACTTCATCATGCATATTTCACTATCTACTTGATATGCCAACACCTAAAAGACACATTCCTCAATCTACTTCACTACCTGAATGACACTACACAACCTAAATGACACCCTCACCCCCACCCCACCCCACCCCCCCACCACATGATACTTGATCACCTAATACCCCCAATACCTACCTGACAGCCCATTTTTGCCTCTCCTCATCCATTTTGCACCCACGTTTGTAAAACAAGTTCCCATCACTGACGCTGAAGGCTAGCGTTGTCAGCTTCTGTGTTGTGATCATCAAGGGGCTAAAGTGGAAATGTACAATCAATAGTATCACCTCCACATGGACAATGTGGAGCATTGCTTCAAGTGTTTCTCCATTCAGTTTTTATTATGAGACTCTGTAATATAGCAATGGCCCTTACTGTAGATACTGCTAAGAGGGAAGTAACTGAATAACAAAATGGTAACCCTATTCATTTTTCTACGGTGCTGGCCAATGGTTTGATTCAGACCAGAAATTCCCCCAGTCAAGCCAGCCAGGTTCCTGGATGTTCCTGGAGTTTTAAAGAAAGAATGGGTGACCAGTGTGATACTGACCTTATTAGTACATAATGAGCAGCCAGGAAAATTTTGGGCACTGTCAGCAAATCCTATGTATGTCTCACTGACATGGAACAGGCTGAGAAAAATATGGTCACTAACATCAACCCTCCCATATGCTTCAATGGGCATAGAACAGGTCACAAACATGAGATCTTCTGCATGCCTCAACCGTATGGAACAAACCAAGGAAAACATGGCCACTAACACCAAATGTCCAATTTGTCTCCATAGAATGACACACAGCTCCCTTTGCAGTAAAGTCTGATGGGTATAGCAACCCATCAGGTCATCACAAAGTCTCTGTACACCCCAGGGACATAAGACAAAAAAAGTCCTAACAGCTTCCTGCTTATTTCTCTCTCCTCACCATCACACTGGAAATATCAATACATCACGTAGTCCCACTGATGCTCACAATAAAGATAGCATGGTATGCTATAACATTAACCCTTAGAAAATAAAGATCATACTTCAAACAAACCTTTTATAACAACGGTTCCCAACATCCTACGTCCTAGCCCTCCCTTTATCAACCCAGTCTTCCCCCCTATCCTCTCCTATATAGTAAATCATCATTCAGAAAGGATTTTTCACCATTATACACTCTTTCTTTTATAGTGGTAACTACTGAAAAAAAAAAAAAAATCCTCTTGTTAAGACTTGAAATTTCTCCCCTGAAGGCCAAAATGTCTCCCTGCTGAAAACCAGTGTTCTATAATGAGCCCCCCAGAAGATATGGAAGCACAATGAGATAATTTTTTTTTTTAAATCACAAAAATGATTTTAAATTCCAGCATAAAGGTCATGCTCTTCTAGACTCATCATAAATGTTGCTGGCTGAACGTTCTTACAGAACTTTCTAGGCAGGACACTACTGCAGAAAGCAAAAAAAAGCAAACAACTCATCAGATCATCAGAGAAGTACCCCCTCTCCCCTCAGTAGTCTGCTCACATTGTGAGGTATCTTAGTGAAATGAAACAAGATATTCTTTCCAAGGAATATGACAAAAGTGTTGATATTATTCTTGTTTGGAACTGAGGACCTGTGCTGTAAAAAACTAAACTAATGAAAAGTATTGAAGACCAAGGACAGTGAAATGACGTGGTTTTTATCCTGCTCCTCCTTCTTCTTCCATCTCCCTGATACTGCGAGCATGATGATAATGGACTTCTCCAGATCAACCAGCCAGTGGATTCCCCCAACATTTTACTCAAGGGCTTGGCATACAACCTCAACACCAGATCTGGCATTCCACTCTCCAGACCTGAAGTGGAACATTACACGCGAAGTTGGAAAAAACTTGGAGGTAGCGACCATCGACCAGTCTTCCTGACAATAGAAAATTAATTCCTTAACACCAGTAGCCCTCTCCCCAGATGGAACTATAAAAAAGCAAACTGGACAATGTACATACATTGTACAGGTGTCCTGGTGGGACAGCTGTCCTTAGAAGGTAAAGATATTAACAGTATAGTGAAGGAATTCAATGCTTGTATCCTTCAGGCCACTCGTGAAACCATTCCCAGAGGAGCTCATAGGGACTATAAACCATACTGGTCTAGTGAGCTGGGAAAACTCCATGATGACGTGGAAGCAGCTCGAAAGCAAGCAGAAAATAGACCATGCCAAGAGCACTACAATAATTACCAACATGCTAAGGCCAAATTTCAGACAGCCAAGCTGCAAGCCAGGCGGGAAAGTTGGAGAGAGAAAATAGAGTCCCACAGAAAGAAGTGGAACAAGGCAGAAAAATGGAGGTCATGGATGCACCAATCACATGCAGCGAGTTAGACCTAGCAGTCAGTAAACTGAAAACAAGGAAATCACCAGGACCAGATGGAGTGTCCAATGAAATGATCAAGAACCTGGGAATGGCAGCAATGGGAAAGCTGTTGGACATTTTCAATATGTGCTGGAGCTGTGGGTATGTTACCTCAAATCTGGAAGGAAGCAAGCATGGTACCACTGCTAAAGCCAAGGAAAAACAGTGATACGGCCTCCAACTACAGGCCAATCGGTCTCACTAGCTGCCTCTGCAAAATGATGGAACGCATCATTGACCTGAGGCTTAAATGGTACCTAGAAAGTGAAAACCTTCTCATTCCACAACAAACAGGTTTTAGGCAGTACTACAGTACGGAAGATCAAGTGACCTATCTCTCTCAAGAGATTGAGGACGCATTCCAAGAGAAAAACCTTGTACTAGCAGTGTGGATAGACCTGAAGAAAGCCTTGATAAAGTATGGAAAAAAGCTCTGCTATGGAAACTAAGAAACTGCAATGTGAATGGAAGACTGTACAACTGGATAAAGTCCTATTTACACAATAGAAGAGCTAGAGTAGTAAGTACTGCTGCGACACAGTGTACCACAAGGAGGAGTCCTTCACCTACACTATTCATGGTATTCATTAATGACCTGGCCAAGGAATTTCCCTATGGAATCAAAGCGGCGATCTGGTCATGTGGTTTACAGATGAATACATGACAGTTGCTACACAGAGCAGCAGACATCTTGACATCATGGACAAACAAATGGTGTGTAAGTATCAATACAGAGAAATCAAGTACCACTCTGTTCACTCTCTCATCTAAATAGAAAGCAGGTAAGATCTTTGTAAATGAAATATACTTAAGGATGGACAACCAGCCCACTTATTTAAGAGTGACCCTTGACTCAAAACTGACTTCGAAGCAACACATCAGCAGTGTAGAAGCAAAAGCCAGAAGAAAACTAGCCATATTAAGAAAATTGAGTGGAACCACATGGGGAGCTGGTGAAAGAATCCTCAAGAATGTATATCAGCAAAGTATTCTATTACGCTCAACATCTTGGTGCACAGCATCAAACACTATGCTGCATAATCTAGACAAGGTACAAAATCAGTCACTATGGATTATCACAGGTGCCATGAGGTCCACACCAGTAGTAGAAATGCAGAAAATAGTTGGTGTTCAAGTGCTAAAGGAAAGTAGAGACACAAAGGTCATGACCTTGGGAGAGAAATTCCTCAGCTCTGTAAGCCATCCCCTGAAGGAGATAATCAATAACTTAACACTAGGACAGCTTAAAAGATGCAGCTTCATTCATCAGGCCAAGCGTATGCATAAGCTGATACCTGACCCTCCAACTGTAGTCACTCCATTATCATCTGTACCAGAGCATACACCATGGAAAGACTCAGATTATACACAAATAAATATTCAGACTGAAGTGAAAGGTGTGCAGAATGGTGAGATGCAAAGCAGTCTTGTAAGATCAACAGCCACACTTAGTGTTCTGGATGACAAATATCCATGTGACACCTGGATACATGTGTATACAGATGGATCTGCACATAATGCCATAAAGAATGGAGGGGCAGGAGCACATACTGAATATCCAAACAACACCACTGACAAGATTTCCATACCCACTGGAAAATACTGCAACAACCATTTTGCAGAAGTTAAGGCAATTAATGCTGCGGTTGAAAAACTATCAGACTCCAGAATTGATACATGTCCTGTAGTAATTCTCACAGATGCAAGATCAGTACTGGAAGCTCTTCAGTGCAACAAACTACCTGATCTTAAGGATGCCTTGTCAAAAACTGGCTTACAACACGGAGTCACCTTGCAGTGGATTCCCTCCCACTGTGGGATACCAGGCAATGAGAAAGCTGACCATCTGGCCAAAGAAATGGAGCAACCAGACGTACCAATCACCTATAATCAGAAGAAAAGCATGATAAAAACCTACAGGAAGCCACAAACACCACCACATGATGACTATCACATGCTAAACAGAAAGGAACAAGTCACCATTTTCCGTCTCCGAACAGGACATGGCTGACTCCGAAGTCATATGTATACAAAGTTTAAGGTTGGTACTACTACTCTTTGTACATGTGCCCAGGTGCCCCAAACTGTGGAACATATCCTCCAAAACTGCTCCAACTATGAGGCACTGAGAAATAATTACTGGCCCAGTGAAACCACTAAAGAAGATAAGCTCTATGGTCCCATACATGAATTACAAAAAACAGTGAAATTTATCCAAGAGACAAGACTGCAGATATAGACAGACAATGCGTACAAAGAAGAAGAAGAAGTACCTGTGTGGCACACAACATTAGCACGTATATCCCTGTGTAATGTCTTCTTCTTCTTCATGTGACATGTCCTTTCTAGAACACTGTCCATCTCGCAGCCTCCCTGAATGCAACGCAGGTCTTGTGCAAGTTTATCAGTGTCTCACAATGACATACTCAAACTTTCTGTGATGTCCCGACTCCACCTGTGGCAAGGTCACCCCTTCTCTTCTGCCAGCACCAAGCCCCCTGCTATCAGCCTCTCCAAACAAATGTGTCTCTTGATTTGGCCAAGGTATCTCAGCTTTCTAACTCTGACAGCGTTTACGAGGCAGTTTTCTATGACACCTAATCCCATTAGTATGTCTTTATTTGACTTCCTTTCTATGCATGATATTCTAAGTGCCCTTCTATAACATTTCATTTTAAATGCTGTTATTCGTGGCCAATCTGTGTAATGTACAACATTAACATATACCATATATATTAAAGATGGGCCTGCCTGTGTGAGAAACACTTGAACATGCATCTCACTATGTGATATACATTTTTAAAGTGTGTCTACCAATGACATATAAATAGCATGCATGTAATATACACATTAAAGTGTGACATATAACATTAATATGTGCCTGCCACTGTGTTACACACACATATTAACATGTGTCCTCTGTGCAACATAACTGACAAACTTACTACGTGGCATCATAGCACATCTCTTCAAAGTTTTCCCGCAGGCGCAGCACGTACAAGGTCAGCATGTAACCCAAAGCGAAACAGAAAACTGCTCTGCAAGAATTTAAATGGAAAAAAAAAAAGTGAACCTAAAATGACACCAGTCTCTGACCTACACACAAGCACATCAAATGCAGCATGATAATGATATAACAGGCCAAGACATCTCTGAAAACTATAGTTAAATTAATAAAGCTTTCAACTAACAGTAAAGCCATGCTTATACAACAAGTTTCTCTTCCCTATCTTGCTGAAAAGCAAAAAGGCAGCATTTTTTTAGCACTTGAAAATGCATCTGACAGCCAGATATGTTAACATTATCATATATTATGAACTTGGCTTCACAGATAATTACAATAAAATGCCATCAAACACCCTTCACTGATTGAGCTATTGAGCACATCATGTTAAAAAAAAAATACACAAAAAAGAACGGAACATGTACCAAAGAATAAGAACAACCATGTAATGAAAACTGAAAGTGTTCAGAAAGTGCAGTTTCAACAACTGTGCCCTGCTGTATTTTAAAAAAAAAGCTTCTCATTTTTAATAAAACAAAATAAAATCCAATAACAAAAGCAGCCATTAACATATAATGTCTCTCTTTCGGCATGTCACAAAGTAACAGCAAAGATGTATGCAAAGTTTAGTTAGGGCTAGTGTTGCCAATAGCAAGCTGGCTTCTTATGTAAGGGGGTGGGTTTTAATCCAGCTCCTACACACTTCAATCAAAATATCTATCAGAATCTGACAAATGTATTAAGGAACCTCTTCTGGAATTAGAAAACACCCATCTGCAAACTGCAGGAAACAAGTACACAGCTGCTTACAAACTGCAGGAAACAAGTACACAGCTGCCTACAAACTGCAGGAAACAAGTACACAGCTGCTTACAAACTGCAGGAAACAAGTACATAGCTGCTTACAAACTGCAGGAAACAAGTACACAGCTGCTTACAAACTGCAGGAAACAAGTACATAGCTGCTTACAAACTGCAGGAAACAAGTACACAGCTGCCTACAAACTGCAAGAAACAAGTACATAGCTGCTTACAAACTGCAGGAAACAAGTACATAGCTGCTTACAAACTGCAGGAAACAAGTACATAGCTGCTTACAAACTGCAGGAAACAAGTACATAGCTGCTTACAAACTGCAGGAAACAAGTACACAGCTACCTACAAACTGCAGGAAACAAGTACATAGCTGCCTACAAACTGCAGGGCACACGTACATAGCTGCCTACAAACTGCAGGGCACAAGTACATAGCTGCCTACAAACTGCAGGACACAAGTACATACTGTACATGTAGTTCTCAGTGTACAGAGTGAAAGCAGGATCTCTCTCTCGCTCTGAACCTTAAGTGCCCAGGGCACATGGGGCTTCTGCAAGGGTTTTCCACAAATGCCTGTCCTTTGCCTTTTTTTCTGCTCTTGCCCAGGTGAGCCCTCTATTGCTCAACATCCTTTCTGTTGTTCTTCTCCATGTCTCTTTTGGTCTACCCTTACTTCTGTTCCCCTGTGGTGTCCATCTTAGTGCTATTTTTGGTAGTGAGTTGTCCGTCATTCAGAGCACATGTCCCAACCAGATAGTCACATAAAAATGCTGCTCTGTATACAAGAATAATAACAATTTTATTCTCTTTCTTTACTCTGTTCTCTATCCAATGCTTTTTCATGCCTGTACTTTCTATATATACATATACATACAAGGTATTCCAAAAGTTCCCTTATATTTTCCAAAGGCCACTACAAGACAGCTGGGGATTTTTTTTTCTGACCAATATGGCCCCGAGGTTGACCCAGCCTTGTAAAATGGGTCCCAGAGAAAATCTGGGAAGGAAAGGAATTGGCCACCCTACCTCATACACTGATGGTCCAGCATAATGAGGTCTCTAACATTTCATCCCCTACGGCATTTGCTATGGGTCTACCTTCACCTTACTACAGGTAGGCAAATCCAGCTACATAGAAAAAGTGTGTGTTAATTGTAGGAAGACAAATTTGTACAGAAACTTTCAACGTTCTAACACAATAGTGCCACACTTTATTCCACACACACTTTGTGTCTGGAATTGGCAAAAACTGGCAGTGTTATGGCAGTACGGTGGAGTTTTCAAACATGTTTTGTAAAAGAACCACCTTCTACACTCAATGATCTGTCAATGGTGTCGCCACTTTGAAGAGATTGGTTGCCAGTGTCCTGCGAAACACAAAGCACATCTATCTATGTCATGTGAGAAGATGGAGGAAATTTGCAAAGCGTGTTAACACAGTCCACAAAGATCACTTCAGGAGGCAGTTATGAGCTACAAATACTGAAGACAACACTGTGGTGTGTGTTACATGAGCACCTTTGCATGCACCCATACAAGCTACAGCTACTGTATGCTTTAGCAAACAATGACAAAGTCACCAGACATCAACTCTTTATCAGCTTTCAATGCAAGATAAAGCAGGATGACTCAGCTGCCTAGAGGGTAATTTTAAGCAATGAATCGACATTTCATTTAGGAGGCAAGATGAAAGAGACATGCTCGTTTTTTGGGGCACAGAAAATCCCCACCAGGTTATCAAGCACTGGCAGGATTTACCAAAAGTGAACATCTTTTGTGCCATTTCAAAGGAGCTTTAAGGGCTTTTCTTCTTTGGGGAGGACGATAAATAGTATGCCCTATTTCAGCATGTTAACTGAATAGTTCAAGTGACAGTTTCAAGAAACCAAAAACTTCATTTTTTGGCAAGACCTCACCGTCATTCAAGACATGTGTGCCTTTTTGAACATTAATCTGCGCAATAAATAGATTGAAAGAACTAGTAAATTTGATTCAAATTTGTTATGGTGGGCCCCATAGACCCAATAATCTGGCACCTTGTGATATGATGGGCCCCCTAGACCCAATAATCTGGCACCATGTGATATGATGGGCCCCCTAGACCCAATAATCTGGCACCCTGTGACTTTTTTATGGGGTACATTAAATATAATGTTTACATAGCCTCCACTTTCTCAGGACCTGAACATTCTGAAGCAGTGAATCACAGATATCATTACATCTGTTACTCTAGGCATGCTTTGTAAAGCCTGATAAGAAGAACTCCTTATCACACTGACATGTGCCATGTCAATGGAGGGGGGGGTGGGTGTCATACTGAGGATTTTTCTAAGAAATAAAACATGCTTTCTCCATGCTGCAGCATTTGTCTTCCTACAGAGGAAATCTCTCTCTCTCTCTCTCTCTATGTGGTGTGTGTGTGTGTGTGTGTGTGTCTGTCTGTCTATTTGTCTGTTGGCTTGTCTGTCCATCTGTCTGCTGAAGGGCTGTGCCAGAGTAATCACCTCTGTACTGGAAACAGGTCAGTTAGAAACTAAAATTATATTCACTCCCTGTCAGGAATATCTTATATCTTATATCCTTGTTAAATGTCACATAGAAAGGTAGTTTGTCAATTTTTTTGTTTTCGGCGAGCTTTTCAACCTCATCAAGGGATTTTATGCCTGTTAATTTGGCCTGTCTTAGCAATGTCTGCCTCTTTTTCAACGGCCTGTTGTGTTCCACTTGATAGCTTGCTTTGGGATTCTCTGATCGTTTCTTCTCATTATGTGACCAACATATGTCCATCTCCTTTTCCTGATCACCCATGAGACTGGTTGTTGTTCAGTCATCTGTCTTATCTCCACATTGTTCTTGAATTCGTTCCACGTGATGCCGAGTATTCTCCTTAGGCATTTGTTTTCAAAAGAGTCTTCTTCTTCTTCTTCTTCTTCTTCGTTCGCACTGTCTATCTATATCTGCAGTCCTGTCTCTTGGATAAATTTCACTGTTTTTTGTAACTCATGTATGGAACCGTAGAGCTTATCTTCTTTAGTGGTTTCACTGGGCCAGTAATTATTTCTCAGTGTCTCGTAGTTGATGCAGTTCTGGAGGATATGTTCCACGGTTTGGGGCACCTGGGCACATGTACATAGATTAGTAGTACCAATCTTAAACTTTGTATACATATGACTTCGGAGTCGGCTGTGTCCTGTTCGGAGACGGAAGATGGTGACTTGTTCCTTTCTGTTTAGCATGTGATAGTCATCATGTAGTGGTGTTTGTGGCTTCCTGTAGGTTTTTATCATGCTTTTCTTCTGATTATAGGTGACTGGTATGTCTGGTTGCTCCATTTCAGTGCCCTCTTTGGCCAGATGGTCAGCTTTCTCATTGCCTGGTATCCCACAGTGGGAGGGAATCCATTGCAAAGTGACTCCATGTTGTAAGCCAATTTTTGACAAGGCATCCTTAAGGTCTGGTAGTTTGTTGCACTGAAGAGCCTCCAGTACTGATCTTGCATCTGTGAGAATTACTACAGGACATGTATCAATTCTGGAGTCTGATAGTTTTTCAACTGCAGCAATAATTGCCCTAACTTCTGCATCAAAGTTGTTGCAGTATTTACCAGTGGGTATGGAATCTTGTCAATGGTGTTGTTTGGATATTCAATATATGCTCCTGCCCCACCATTTTTATGGCATTATGTGCAGATCCATCTGTATACACACGTATCCAGGTGTCACATGGATATTTGTCATCTAGAACACTAAGTGTGGCTATTGATCTTACAAGACTGCTCTGCATCTCACCATTCTGCACACCTTTCACTTCAGTCTGAATAGTTATTTGTGTATAATCTGCTTCTTTCCATGGTGTATGCTCTGGTACAGATGATAATGGAGTGACTACAGATGGAAGGTCAGGTATCAGCTTACGCATACGCTTGGCCTGATGAATGAAGCTGCTTCTTTTAAGCCGTCCTAATGCCAAGTTATTGAATCTCTCCTTCAGGGGATGGCTTACAGAGCTAAGGAATTTTTCTCCCATGGTCATGACCTTTGTGTCTCTACGTTCCTTTAGCGGTTGAACACCAACTATTTTCTGCATTTCTACTATTGGTGTGGACCTCATGGCACCTGTGATAATCCGTAGTGACTGATTCTGAACCTTGTCTAGATTATGCAGCGTAGTGTTTGATGCTGTGCACCAAGATGTTGAGCCATATTCTAAATGTGGTAGAATACTTTGCTGATATACGTTCTTGAGGATTCTTTCACTAGCTCCCCATGTAGTCCCACTCAATTTTCTTAATATGGCTAGTTTTCTTCTGGCTTTTGCTTCTGCACTGTTGATGTGTTGCTTCCAAGTCAGTTTTGAGTCAAGAGTCACTCCTAAGTAAGTGGGTTGGTTGTCCATCCTTAAGGGTATTTCATTTACAAAGATCTTACCTGCTTTCTGTTTAGATGAGAGGGTGAACAGAGTGGTACTTGATTTCTCTGTGTTGATACTTACACACCATTTGTTTGTCCATGATGTCAAGATGTCTGCTGCTCTTTGGAGTCTCTGTGTAGCAACTGTCGCATATTCATCTGTACACCACATGACCAGATCATCTGCATACAGTGCTGCTTTGATTCCATAGGGAAGTTCCTTGACCAGGTCATTAATGAATACAAGGAATAGTGTAGGCGAAAGGACTCCTCCTTGTGGTACACCGTGTCGCAGAAGTACTTTCTGGCTTTTGTGTCCATCCATTACTACTCTAGCTCTTCTATTGTGTAAATAGGACTTTATCCAGTTGTACAGTCTTCCATTCACATTGCAGTTTCTTAGTTTCCACAACAGACCTTTTTTCCATACTTTATCAAAGGCTTTCTTCAGGTCTATCCACGCTGCTAGTACAAGGTTTTTCTCTTGGAATGCATCCTCAATCTCTTGAGAGAGATAGGTCACTTGATCTTCCGTACTGTAGTACTGCCTAAATCCTGCTTGTTGTGGAACGAGAAGGTTTTCACTTTCTAGGTACCATTTTAGCCTCAGGTCAATGATGCGTTCCATCGTTTTGCATAGGCAGCTAGTGAGACTGATTGGCCTGTAGCTGGAGGCAGTATCACTGTTTTTCCCTGGTTTTAGCAGTGGTACCATGCTTGCTTCCTTCCAGATTTGAGGTAACTTACCTGTGCTCCAGCACATATTGAAAATATCCAACAGCTTTCCCATTGCTGCCATTCCCAGGTTCTTGATCATTTCATTGGACACTCCATCTGGTCCTGGTGATTTCCTTGGTTTCAGTTTACTAACTGCTAGGTCTAACTCACTGCGTGTGATTGGTGCATCCATGACCTCCACTTTTCTGACTTGTTCCTCCTCTTTCTGTGGCTCGATGCGCACTGTACGCTCCTTCTCTGGATGGATATCAATGTTGCAGTCCTGTGCAAACATGCGAGCAAAGTGATCTGCTACCTGCTTACCTGTAAGAGTTTTCCCATCCTCTATTAGTGTAATCTTTGTACTTCTTCCAGTACTCTCATCATTTAACTGTTTGATTAGTTTCCACAGTTTCCTTCCATCCTTTTCAAAGTTAGGGACTCTGTTTTCTCTCTCCAACTTTCCCGTCTGGCTTGCAGCTTTGCTCTCTGAAATTTGGCCTTAGAATGTTGGTAATTATTGTGGTGTTCTTGGCATGGTCTATTTTCTGCTTGCTTTCGAGCTGCTTCCACATCATCATGGAGTTTTCCCAGCTCACTAGACCAGTATGGTTTATAGTCCCTGCGAGCTCCTCTGGGAATGGTTTCACGAGCGGCCTGAAGGATACAAGCATTGAACTCCTTCACTATGCTGTTAATATCCTTACCTTCTATGGACAGCTGTCCCACCAGGATACCTGTACGATGTCTGTACATTGTCCAGTTTGCTTTTTTATAGTTCCATCTGGGGAGAGGGTTACTGGTGTTAAGGAGTTCATTTTCTATTGTCAGGAAGACTGGTCGATGGTCGCTACCTCCAAGTTGTTTTCCAACTTCACGTGTAATGTTCCACTTCAGATCTGGAGAGTGGAATGCCAGATCTGGTGTTGATTTTGTATGCCAAGCCCTTGAGTAAAATGTTGGGGCATCCATTGGCTGGTTGATCAGGAAGTCCATTATCATCCTGCCAGCTCTCAACTTCCTCTCCTCTCTTGTCTATGTGGTCATAGCCCCAGCTCTGGGAATGACTGTTAAAATCACCACAGACCATCAGTCTCTCTTTGTGTGGGATTGTTCCTAAAGCAAGTGGGCGGTCATTAGGACAGTAATAGTTAAGGAGGTGGAAATCTGTATTACTACTTTTTAGATGGATCATCTGGTATTCGGCTCCTTCCATGTACACTCCTACCTGACATGCGCTGATGTTATTCTTAACAAGTGTGAGTACTCCTCCTTTTCTTCTGTCCTGTCGGTCTGATCTAAAACACTGGTAGCCTCTGATTTTAAAGGCGGCATCTTTGGTTAGGTGTGTCTCCTGTATGCAGCATATACTTACCTGCTCTGCAAAAAGTATGTTCTCTAGTTCAACCTTTTTGCTATAGCCATCTCTAACTGCTGACACCCTCAGCATTCCACTGCATTATTTTAAGTTCTTGCTTTTTGGCTGTTTTCTTCTGTTGTATTTTTTGGCCAGTAGCTCTACTCTCATGTCTCCTGACTCCACAAACGAACTGAGAGGACCTCCAGTAGCATTGGGTGGACCCTTTCGAGGCAGGGGGCCCGGCACTGCACCTGCCTGGTTAGTCTTCACAGGGCGAGCACCATGTTTGAAAACTGTAGATATAGACATTTCATTAGCGATAATGCGTGTTACCCTGATTTTTGCGATGCGCCTTTTGGCTGGGTAACTCCGACTTCAGCACCTTTCCTTGCTAGGGCAGACTGTGGTCTTGCTCGGACTGCCATGAAGACAGTGTGGCTGGCCTGGCCAAAACTTTGTTTTCCAGCCTCTGGTGGCTGTACTTAAACCCCTTCTCCATATCAGATGGTTTGAGACAGTTCCACAAAGACACTCTGACTCTGAGATGAGGAATCTGATGAGTGCTTCAACGATATCCATTCCCCGCCACCTATAGTCTACTGGCTCTGTTTTGTTCACATCATTCTGATAGCCATTGTTGTAAAGACCATAGGCTTGTCACGTCCTGGATTCATTGGTTTCACACCAGACTTCCCTCATCCCCGCCAGAGATCTCCATGTCCCCATCCGTCCACCAACCTGACATTACATTTTGTAAAAATAACAATTACAATTACAATTAGTGTTGATTGCTACAAGTTTCTGGGCTACAGAGGTAGGTCAGAGTTTTTAAGCAAACAGATCTATGTTCCCTGTCTCACAAACACTGTGTTAAGATAAGTGTGCTCTTAACACAGTTGTTCCCAGGGGATTCAAAAGAGTCTAATTTCTTGTCTATTTCTTTAGTTGTTTTCCAGCTTTCACATGCATTAATGAGTGTGGATATTACATTTGAATTGAATAATCTTAACTTGGTTTTTGTGCTTATAACTTTTGAATTCCATATGTTCTCCATATTCTTGAAGATCGATGCTGCTTTTTACAACTCTAATTCTAACTTCCTTTCTGGTGTCACCATCCTGGTCTATGTAGCTGTCAAGGTATGCAAACTGATTGACTTCTTCAACAGTTTCCCTTCTACGTGTATTTTTCCATTTTGATTAATGGGAAGTTTCATTATTTTTGTTTTGTCCTTGTTAATTTCAAGTCCTTCTTCTTCTTCCTCTTCGTTCGCTTCTACCACCAAAAACCGCACTGTGATCCTACTGAATTCACGCCTGTGGTCCTCGTTAGGTCCCGTGGTCCCCTGTGTGGTCCCCGAAAAGACCACATGCGATCCACGAGAGGCCCACAAGGGGTTCAGAGTATCACAGAGCTTTAGCCTGTATTCTTGGTGGGTCTTGGAAGCGGGATTGCGTGACACCGTGGTTTTCATTGCACCAGTTTAGTCTAGGGTTGGACTTTCTCACCGGAAGACCTCGACGTGTTTAGGATATCAGTGCATCCCCGCTGGGTGAGAGGCGGTAGCCCACCCAGGCCAGAGTTGGACTTTCTCACCGGAAAACCTCAACGTGTTTTGAGATACCCATGTATCACTGCCAGGTGAGAGGTGGTTGCCCATCCAGTCCAGGGTTGGACTTTCTCACCGGAAAACCTCAGCGTGATTAGGATACGAAAACATCCCCGCTGGGTGAGAGGTGGTTGCCTATCTAGACTGCCCTGGTCCAGTGTCTCCGACTTCAGCATTTTGCGGTCGTGGCCGCTACCCTTCCTAGTTGTGACCAGGATGGAGCTTTTGTCCAGGAGGACGAATCCTCGCCACTAGTGACTTCTACCCCTGGGTTGAGCCGGTTTAGGCATTATCCCAGTATGGGCGTGTTTGGGGCGAGACCGACCTCTAGAGCAGAGGTATTGTGACATGCATAGCCTTCAAGATTCACCTCTGGCATGAGCCGGTTCAGGCAAAATTCACCAGTATGGGTGTATACCAGGCGTTACCGGCCTCTAGAGCGGAGGTGGCATGACATGTCTAGCCATCAAGTTCCACCCCTGGCGTGTGCCGGTTTAGGCATATTTCACCAGTGTAGGTTATTTTGGAAATGGCCGGCCTCTAGAGCAGAGGTGCCGTGGTATAGCTCTCATAGCGATACTACTGGACATACCGGTTAAACTTCACTTTCCACCACCTTTTCCCATCGGCGCCGCACAGCAACCTTTATTTCTTTTCCGCATTCTTCCTTGACCGGGAGGAGCTTCACTCCACACGCGGCATTTGAAGAGTCTCGTCAGCAGTGTCTTAACCTCTGAGACAAGCCGGTTCATGCATTTCACCCGATATGACTGCACTCAGGACGTGGCCGACCTCCAGACTAGAGGTGCCGTGATTTGACTGTTTGCATTGCTTTATCCTTTCTACCACCTTTTCCGCAGTGATGCTGCGCGGCAACCTCATTTGTAAATTTCTTCATTGGCCGGGAGGAGCACCGCTCCACGCACGGCAGCTGAAAATCTCGCCAACAGCGGATTTCAAGTCCTATTTTGCTAGCCAGTGAAGACAGGATATCTGTTTTTTCTTGCACGGAATTCACACTGTTACTGATAAGAGTTATGTCATCAGTAAAATCAAGATCTTCTAGTTGAGTCCCATGTACCTAATCAATACCTGTGTTACCTGTGCAGCATTTTTTCATTATGAAGTCTATTGCAACTCCAAAAAGCAAAGGAGACGGTATACATCCTTGTTTCACGCCTGTTTCAGTCTGGAGCCATTCGCTCATCCCTTCTTCCGTTATGACTGCACAAACGTATCCATTGTAGAGGTCCTTAATGATGTTGACAGTTTTAGACGGTATTTCATACATACTTAAAATTCTCCACAATGAATCTCTGTGTATGCTATCAAATGCCTTTTTTTTAAGTCTATGAAGCTCAGTAATAACAGTTTCTGCTTCTCAATATGTTCTTCAAGTATTATTCAGAAATATAAAGAAGAAAAGAAAAACAAAGACAAATCCAGTGGTTGGATGACAGCATTCAGGTGATAATGAAACATAAAGTACTCACATCTGCATGTAATTTTGAGGAAAGAACCTCATCAGCAGGTAGCAGACAATGACTTGAACAAGAACCAGCCATAATGCCCTAGAACATACCACAATTCACCATGAGCTCAGTTTATGTAGCACATATAAGTGTATTAGTATAGTCAGTCTAATGTTCTACTTCATATGGTGAGCATAATCAATATTCAGTTTCTATGAATAATTATAAGCAGCTGTGGGTAAAAAAAAAATTAAATCACTAATGTAAGGACAGACTGCAACATGAAGTACGGACTTAATTGTAGATTTCTGCTATGTTGGCTCGGATGCCACCACGATATCACATTTTTGTTCACTTTTACAAATTTACATACTTCTTTTGTCTTCTCCCTCTCCCTATGAAGGCTTTAATAGCTGAAATATTGGTTTAACCACATTTCTTTGTTTACTTTTGTTTTTTTTAATTTGTCAGTATAAGAAGACATAAATGGTGACACAAACAGGACATATGTGACTTGTCAATGCATTTCAGTATAATAAATAAACAAATGACTGCAACATAGTAGCACATATAAGGACATAACTCGAGGATACACGTTAATTGATATAGCTTGATATAGCTACTTGTATACTGAGATTGAATACATAAACGGTTAGGTTTCAGAGACTGCTGGTAAAACTGAACCCACCAGCCAATCATAAACCAGAGCAGATAGAGACCAGCCAGCAGGCAATACAGCTGTCGCCAGAGTGGCTTTCCTAAGCTGTGTGGAAAACATAACCGGAGACCAAAGCCCAAAATGAGTGCAGTTAACTGGACCACCACATAGTTGACCTGCGGAGTTAAAAACAAAAAACAAATTAAAACATCAGCATGCCACAGGAGATCAAACATTAATGCTACAAGAATCATTAAAATGCTTTCTCCACTCCATACACTGCAAGAGAGTAAAGATTTCAGAAGTTCATATAAAAGATGTTGCCTGTTTCACCATCTCATACAGAAAAACAATGAATCATTTGACCTGCTGCAGCATACAGTGAAGCTTCTAGGACAAGCACTGCATTAAGGCATGATGGATGCCAGGGATTGGGGGGGGGGGGGGGGGGGGAGGGAGGGGCAGGTAGAGGAAATATCTGATTCTGGACCGGGTATCAGATTTCTATTTCTGGTTTTAAAATTTGCTCATCTTTCTTATTATGGGTGCCTGCATGGCGCAGTCACAGGTGCTATCACCTCTCACTATGAGGTCTGGACCAGCCAGAGGAGATTGGAACCTTGCTCCTTCTGAAGCTGAGGAAAGAAGAGCAACCGAGTTTGATGCTGACCACACTGCTTTCGCATGTACTGGCACACGACAAGGAAAATACTGGCATGAACACTATACTCCCTATTTGAAAGCAAAACTGGCTGTGCTAAATGGCTCAGCTATCAGGGGCCATCAGACTGCATCAGCACCACTCTGTTCTATATCTTTGCCACTCTTCTATTGACAGGTTAAATGTTAACTGTTCTTTGAACTTTTTCTTGTAAAACTCCACCATACACCTGTGACTGTCCTACTCCACTAGACTTCAGTTAACTTGTGAAAAAAAAAAAAAAAAACCCTGCATCTTCAAACACCTTTTTCACTGCACTTTCATTCAGCGTGCATGAAAGGTTCTAATGGGGCACTATAGTGATTACAAGACCCACAGGACCTTCAGCCTACCTCACCTGTTGGTGAACTCTGCTATACTAAACCTGCCCAAGCTGGGCCACAAACAGGCAGTTAGTAGGGACAGCTAACAAAGTAAAGGCTAAATCAACACTTCCTGCTAGAAGAAAGTGGTTCCAAATGAAGCTGGAGATACGCTGACTGTGTGTCCCCCCCCCCCACCCCTCCTCTGAACACAGCAAAAAGGAACATCAGCAAAACAGGCATGTTGTTATACGGATCATGTCTCGTTGTAGACACTGGCTAAACCATATTGTTGAAAGCTTCACATCTGGTTTTTGTTAAGTCCATTTGGCTCAAGAAGTGAAGATACTAGACCAGCTTTGTTGAACTATGTAGCTATACATATTACTAAACTCTGTAGCTATACATTACTGAATCTTGGTAGCTATACATTACTGAACCATTTAGCAGCACATTATAGATTCAAAGCAATACTCTAATGAGTCAAAGCAATACATTAATGAATCTCTGTAACTATATATTATTGAATTTCAGCAACCATACGTTACTAAACCTATGGAGTTACACATTATTGAACAATTTAACTGTACATCACAGAGTTCTATAGTTCAGTAATGTATAGCAATAAACTGCTGAACCTTGTAGCCACAAGTTATACAGTAATGAACCCTCTAGATATATATTACTGAACTCTATTTTTATATGCTTCTGAACCAGTAACAGTCATTTTATTTTAAAGTCTGCCTTTCTAATGTATAGTTTCTGCATAATTTAACAGATGTTACAGGCATTCACACACACTAATGTACAAAGCATGTGCTGAAGGCTCATTAAGTTGATAAAAGAGAACTAATTGACTTGACTGTGTGACAGTTAATCATGTTACATGACAATGCATCCTAGTGACTTGAAACTGGCATGATGATTGATGAAATGACAGGCCAGCATGCTCTTTTGCGTACTCCCACTTCAATTTGTACATGTGCCAAGATGGATTTTAGTGCCAAAACAAAAAAAAACTTAATAATCTGAGTCACTGGAGGCTGGAAATATTCTGAAATTTTTCTGGCCCACAAATCGTAAGTAAAACAGACCAGTCAGCTCAAAGCAAGAAAGAAGACATGTATAATAAAGGGAAAAAAATGGCACTGGAAATGGACTGTCCATGGCCTTTGAAATCACCCAAATGCTACTGTTAGAACTGGAGCCTCCGAAAGAAATTTTATAAGCCAGAGGTAAACTATTTTCTCTTCTTTCCCCCCCCCCCAACCTTTATCTGTTTTCATCCACCAAAGACCCCCTAATGCCCTTTGAGTCCACCTTTAAAACAGAGAAAACCTTCTGGGCCCAAGAGCAGTGCACCAGATGGATCCACCCCCTATTCTGTCTCTTACTCCCTTCTCCCCCCACCCCCATGTAATCTAAGGAAAGCAAGTAAAGAGGAGTTTGACTGAAGACAACCTAGATAAGAAGGCTGACTGCAGACTGAGAGAAGTGTGGAGATTTGTCTGTCGTCATACTCTGGAGTGTTGTTAGTTTTTTCCTTTGAGTTTTCCTGCACTATCAGATCATCCTCAGTCATAATCTGAAGTCTGGTTAGTTTTTCTCTTCACCTTAAGGGTAGGCTAGCTAGATCAATAGGCTGGGATAGCTAGATCAACAGGCTGGGATACCTAGATCAACAGGCTGGGCTAGCTAAATAGGCCAGGCTAGCTAAATCAATAGACAGAGCTAGTTAGAAAAATAGGTTTGGCTAGTTAGATCAATATGCTGGGCTAACTACATCAAAAGGCTAGGCTAGATAGATCAATAGGATGGGCTAGATAGATCAACAGGCTGGGCTGAACAGAGATATACAGGCTGGACTAGCTAGATCCACAGTAATAGTCAGAAAGATCTGGAAGACTGTTACATCATACTCTAAACTATCACATCATAAACATGAATCATATACATAACATACATAAATATAAGTGAACACTGAACTGTTACATCATAAAGTGAATTGATACTGAACTGTCACATCACAAACATAAATGAACACTGAATTATCACATCATAAAGGTGAATGAACACTGAACTATCACATCATAAAGGTGAATGAACACTGAACTATCACATCATAAACGTGATGGACAATGCATTACTACATCACAATGTGAATGAACACTATAAATTATTACATTTTAAAAACATGGATGATCATAATTTGTCACCTGTGTTTAAAAAATAAACATTAAAGGTCACTGCTTCACTGACAATTAAAAATACTTGACAACTGATTAATGATTACGCAGCTAGTAACCCGCTGATCTGCTACAGTAGTTTTATAATCTTCTTAACTTCGCTGGACCTGTTTAGTTGCCTGCCACTCACAATTGGCGTCCCTCGAAGGACAAAAAAATCGCCCCTTCTTTTCCTAGCTACTTTTTCCTTGTAGTGTTGTTCTTGATTGTAATCACTTGTACTAGATATCTTTTACTAGCTATATTATCCCATTTCTTCATCAATTTAATTCATAAACCAGAACGCCAATAACTTCGGCGACGCACCCTGCGGGCCCATACCAACCAGACAAGCCCCATGATCAAATGCGACTACGAACGATGCGGTATATGGTGACTTATTTTTTTTTCTTAACATTTGCGCCAATTAAGTGCCAGAAACGTTTAGATTACTTGTTGTTCATTCATTTTTTGTTAAAGTCATACCTGATCTAAAGGGATTCCAACTGTTTCAGCCACAGGCAGTAATATTCGGGACCCGGTGTAGGTCGGTGAAGCCATCATGGTTATTGATTCACTTCTGCTGACCTCTTGCTGCTGATACCTGAGGTCAAAGGTTGACCAGTCACGCCATAGTTTCGCATTTTACATTTTTCAATTTCCCCTTTTGAACAGCGTGTTTCTATTACTTTCTCTCTCTCTCTCTCTCTCTCTCTCTCTCTCTCTCTCTCTCTCTCTCTCTCTATCCCGCGCACACACCTACACCCTACAAGGGGAAAAAGGCTCACTGCAGATGACTAACTTGAGTGATTTTCCTACATAGCGTGTGCAGTCATGCTTGTCCCGCAACCTAGCGTCTCGCAAGATAGTGAAGGTCTTCAGGATATAGAGGAATAAGGACCTGAAAAAAAAAACAATTCAATTCAAGTGCCGTGCCGCGTGGTGTAGGCGATCATTTCTATCCACAATTCCGTCTTTAGACTTGATTATGAGATCAGCCGGTGACTTTCTTCTTAGCCACACTGACAGCCCATCCAGTAACTTATCTCTCTGTCTTCCTCTGTCTCTTCTTCCCTCAATTTTTCCATTTGTCACAGTGTATTCCAATTTTCCTCTTCTCGGGAAATGTCCTATAAATCTCGCTTGCCTGCCTCTGATCTTTGCTATAATTTTCTTTTCATCTCCAGCCTCTCTTAAGACTTCTTCATTGGTTTTCTTGACTGTCCAAGGTACCTTCAACATCTTTCTTATAAACCACATCTCCATGGCCTCCATTTCTCGCTGTACTCTCCTATTCACACACCATGCCTCACATCCAAAAAAAAAACCAAAAAAAAAAAAACAGGGGCGGATAAAGTGCTCCAGTCATGGAAAGTGAGGTGGAGTAGTGAGTCGCATCGCTATCCCAATATAATGCCTTGCATGCCAACTGTAACTGTAACTTTACTCTCTATTCATACCCTCAACTAATAACGAGTAGGTGATTAAATGTCAAGTTTCCATGCACCAAAACTGGCATATACAGTTTTTAAAAACACGATTCTGCATCAAGTCTTAGAGAGTGCAATTTTCTTTCTCTCGAGACTAAAATGACTGTCAGGTCAGTAAGAGGATTCTTAAAAATCTCAGAGTCCTTGCGGGTAAAACAAAGTCTAAAAGCTAGCGGAGAGACCTTACATAAACCTTCAGAAGACAACAGGAAAATCACTATCATAATTGGCAAGAATAGCCACGCGGTCAGACTGTCGGTCATTTGCATGTACTTTGCGAAAATTTGCCTCCCTAACGGCACTCCTGTAAGCTTCTCGGTTGTAAGCAAGATGCCCTGCTGCTGATGCATCCATTTGCAGATTATTAACTATGTCTTGCAGCCATCTTCGCCTTTTTTCTTCCTCTCTTTCTTGTTCCTATTATGTATCCTTTCAAGACTGTCTTCTCTAAATTCTCATGACGTTTAATATGTCCAAAATATTTAAGTTTTCTGGCATGAGCAGCCATTGAAGTGAACGACTGAACTAAAGGGTGTTCAGATTAAAGAAAATCTGGTCCAGTAAAGCATTTCATAAGCATCTGGTAACGCCAGAACGTCGTCACGCTCAGTCAGTCAGTCATTCAGTCATTTCAATGTCCCTTGGGGAACTTTGCCTCCCTAACAGCTTTCCTTTAGGCCTTTCGGTTGTCTGACCTTCCATGTTGCTGTTTGAGTTTCTTGGCGTGTTTCCAGAAGGTAGTTTGCCATTGCTTCCTTTCTGTGCAGTGATTGTACAAGTCAGTGATCGTAGCCATTGTCCCTGCGTTGAGATCATCTGCCTACCAACACAGAATGGTGACCATAACCAAAATTATCTGTCGGCTGCTCTCCCATTCGATCCACCACCTGCTCCCATGGCTTCACATCACCCTGATCGAGGGGCTAAACGAGTACTCCACCTTGCCCAAGCGTGTCCAGTAGACTAACGGAAGTAAAGAGGCGTCTTATTGCTCCAGTGATAGGGGATACCCCTACCCCGCTGCAACTAGAAATCTAATTGAAACTCGCAAAGTGGAATCTGAAAGTATTATATCAGGCAGGAAAACTGGAAAATGTAAATAAAAAAAAATGAAATGGAGAGAATGGAAATTAACATTTTAGGAATAAGTGAAGTAAGATGGACAAGTCCAGGTAGAATTGAGCCAGGACAGCACACTATCATACACTCAGGAGGAGATAACATGAAAGAGGAGTAGGGACAATCTTTGATGAGGAAGTGGCAAAAACAATTAAAGAATTGTTAAATATTTCAAATGGAGTGCTGCTAGTTCAGGTGAAGGTACACATTTTTTTTAAATATGAAACAACGAGGCTTTAGCGTTAAAGGTTTGGCTATCAATTTTTTTTTTTTTTTTTGGATGGGGATGTGAGACTGCGAAGTCGATCAGTGCCCTTTACTTTCATGATCATACCGCAGCTTGTTCTGCCGGAACCAGTGGTTCAAGCCCCAGTTAATTCCCTTGTCAGATTTCTTTCTCTCAAGCCAGCACCCCCTTGTCTACGACTCTTAGAAGGTTCAGTTGAAGATATAAATATAAACATTGTACAAGCAATGTCAGGGGGGACATTACTGAAGAAAGATTTCAGACTTTTTACAATGATTTAGAACAAGCTATGTGCCACATGTTTGGGGCCGACGAATGAGCTCCTCGGAGTTGGCATCCCTGATGCTCGGTTGGTTTCTCTGCGAGTTTCTGTAACCATATCTTTTTTCCTATCTGGAGTTGCCTCTAGATAGGTCCCAGGACAAGAGATTCTCTGATCGTTTCTTCTCATCAAAATATGTCCATCTCCTTTTCCTGATCATCCATGAGACTGGTTGTTGTTCAGTCATCTGTCTTAACTCTGAATTCGAGAACAATGCTAATTCAAGAACAATGCAGAGATAAGACAGATGACTGAACAACCAGTCTCATGGATAATCAGGAAAAGGAGATGGACATATTTTTGTCACGTGATGAGAATAAACTATCAGAGAATCCCAAAACATGCTATCAAGTGGAACACAACAGGCCGAAGAAAAGGAGGCAGACCGCGTGAAACTCTGAAGAGGACATTGTTAAGAGAGGCCAAATCAACAGGCATAAAATCCTTTGATGAGGTTGAAAGACTCACCGAAGACAGGAAAAATTGGCGAACTACCTTGCGAGCCCTATGTGACGTTTAATGGCACGGGAAGGATATAAGATATAAGAAGAAGCTATGTGCCACGCCCTTCCGCGAGATCTCAGCAAAATTGCTAAAACAGCCATGCGATCGACACCCGAGGGAAAAAGAAAGAGAGGTCTACCACAGACTACCAGGCGGAGAACTGTAGAAGTGAAAAAAGCGTTGCACGCAGTACAGCTGGGGCATAATACAAAACCTGACGCGCAGACCATAAGAGGTGGAGAAAATGTGATGCTGTCCTGCAAGACGCCACGGGGCGTTCTAGGCGGTGATTGTTCAACCGACCGACGACTAAGAACATGTATGGATGGATGGATGAGCCAAACTAAATCACACAAAGTTAACATTATTCTCAGCGATAATAAAGTAAAAGATGTAATATGAAAATGTGGTCTGAGAATAATAAACGAGCGAGCAGATAAGTTAACTCTATCACTCCTGAATCAGTTTCCATACTCTACCAGAATACATTTTAATTAGAAGTTTTGGTAGAAAAAAAACTGGAAGGAAATTATTCTATAATTATTTAAAAAAAAGATACATCCTTCATTAGAAATGTGTAGCTTTTCATTTTAATTAGACTTTGCCTAAATATCATTCTGAGCATTGGTTCACACTGGGTGCAAATTCAACCAACCCTGTCAGTGCTGTTTTGGAATGGAAGAGTTAACAGAATGGGCAAAACCTCACAGCGTGATTGTTGGAAACACACGATTGTTAGAAACACATTGATTGTTGGAAACATGCTTTAAGCAACATCTGAGGAAACTGGCTATACGAACCAGGCCAGATAAAAAAAGAACAAAACATTTAATCAAACTGACACCTGGTTTATTCTCATTAATAAAAGACTCCGGAATGCCTTATTAATAACAAAAACCATGCTGAATGGAGTAGTGACTATGATCCATTAGGCGGCAAAATAATAATAAAATTAATGAAGCCATGCAGAAGAATGATAAACATTTCCTATTGTTGCTAACAGCCAGATATTGCATATACAGGTATCGTTTTTGTTGTGTATGTTTTCCATTTCGCTGTATGTTTTATACATGTCTGTTTAACCTTTGTACAGAGAAGGTAATCAAAGAAATTAGTGAGATGCCTGGACTAAACATTAATGGAATCAATAACCAAAGATATGCACAGACACAGAGCTGATGGCAGAGAACAAAATGACCTACAGAATCTAGTGACGCGAATAAACGATGAAAGTCAAAGGTCATTCATTCATTCATTCGTTTGCACGTCCATTGCGGAACCTTGCCTCTCTAACAGCATTCATGTAGGCCTCTCGGGTGTAAGCAAGATGTCCTGCTGCTGATGCACCCATTTGCAGATCATCAACGATGTCTTGCTGCCATCTTCGCCTTGGTCTTCCTCTCTTTCTTTTCCCCATTATGTACCATTCCAAGAAGGTCTTCTCTAGATTATCATGACGTTTATCATGGACACAAAAAAGAACAAATATATCCATGATACCAGAACTTAATATTGAATAAGGCTGGGTAGTAAAGAGGATTAAACAAAGAAAACTATTTTGTGCCCATAATATTTGAAGAACTTTTCTGTAGCATTTACATTCACAGGCATTTATGTGTTTCACATCTGTTTTGTTAAGTGTCCAGGTTTCACAGGCATATGTTGCGATAGGAAAGATGCATGCCCCTAAAAATCTAATTTTTGTAGTTCTGTCTGTTCCTCTCCATAGATTATTTAGTTGTTTTACTTTCTGAAGAGCGATAGATGTCCTCCTTTTAATTTCCCTCATTGCATCTCCATTATTAGTTAGCAGTGATTAAAGATATTAAAAACTCTCCAATCTTCCAATTTTGTCCTCATTGATATATATTTCATCTGCCTTATTTGTTTTGTCAGTTGCCATTAATTTAGTTTTCTTCGCATTAAGATAGAGACTTTGCTCTTCGCTGTTCTTAGGGACTGACATAATTAGTTTTTCCATTCCTTTTTGTGTTGTGGACAGTAATGCTGTGTCATCAGCATATCTAATCTCTGATATTTCATACCCTCCAGTTAATTAAAAGTACAGACTAGAAATAAATATCAGAAAGACAAATGTTATGATAATCAGCAGGGAAGAAAGAAAGCCAGCAGTTAATATGAAAATAAAATGGAGAATTACTTGAACAGGTAATAAAGCTTAAGGTATTTGGGACACATGATAATAGAAGATGGAAAATGTGAAACGGAAATTAAAAGAAGACTAGGAATGACCACAAAAAAAAACCTTCAGATCCTTACATCAGAACAGATATCACAACAACTAAGATTAACATCCTAAAATACTACTTATCTTATATTTATATCCTTCCTGTGCCGTTAAACGTCACATAGGGCTCGCAAAGTAGTTCGCCAATTTTTCCTGTCTTCGGCGAGTCTTTCAACCTCATCAAAGGATTTTATGCCTGTTAATTTGGCCTCTCTTAATAATGTCCTCTTCAGAGTTTCACGCGGTCTGCCCCTTTTTCTTCGGCCTGTTGTGTTCCACTTGACAGCTTGTTTTGGGATTCTCTGATCATTTCTTCTCATCAAGTGACCAACATATGTCCATCTCCTTTTCCTGATCACCCAAGAGACTGGTTGTTGTTCAGTCATCTATCTTATCTCTGCATTGTTCTTGAATTCATTCCACTTGATGCCGAGTATTTTCCTTAGGCATTTGTTTTCAAAAGAGTCTAATTTCTTTTCTATTTCTTTAGTTGTTTTCCAGCTTTTGCATGCATAAATGAGGGTGGATATTACATTTGAACTGAATAATCTTAACTTGGTTTTTGTGATTATAACTTTTGAATTCCATATGTTCTCAAGATTCTTGAAGATTGATGCTGCTTTTACAATTCTGATTCTAACTTCCTTTCTAGTGTCACCATCCTGGTCTATGTAGCTGCCAAGGTATGCTACATAAATACTACACATACTCAATATTCCTGTATGATGTAAAAATCTGGACTCTGAGTAAGACAACATAAAAGAAAACTGAGGCTTTTGAAGTGTGGACATATAGAAGAAAAGGGCAGAAAAGAAAACTGAGGCTTTTGAAGTGTGGACATATAGAAGAAAAGGGCAGAAAAGAAAACAAAGAAGCGTTAAACCAGCTAGAAGTGAAAAGAGAAATATTGAAAATCATAAAAACAAGACAACCAAGATACGTTGGGCATGTTAAGGGGCACACTACTGTACTGAAGACCCTTCTTGAGGGCAAGATCGAAGGGGAAAGAACAAGAGGGCGACAGCGACATAGATGGATGGACAACATCAGGAGATAGACAGGGACAAGAATGGCCAAGTGTTCTAGAAGACAAGAACAGAGTGGAGATTCACTGCAACCAACCTTCTAGTGGGAGATGGCAAGAAATGATGACGATGATGATGTTTTCCATAAAGTCTGAATTTGATCAGTTTTATTTGAATGTGTGTATGTGGTCTTTTTTGTTCAAATAATGCCAGACTGATCGTGAAATGAAATGCCATGGTGAAATATTTTTAACTTGAATAATTTCTAGATTTATGCATCGTTCTTTACGTCTGACATAAAAATCAAAATGATAATCAGTCAAGCGTGGAATAGCCCAGTTAAACAAACAAATAAGTCTTTTGCTAACAAAAAAATCTTCTTGTCTTGTTTCTATTATTAAGATTTTGTGTCGTAATCTAGAGGGTATTTCACAAACTTTTGCTTCGGATAAAAGGTTTTTAATGCAGCTCTCGTAAGGGAAATGTCTCAAGCTTGATTTGTTACATCAAAACGAGACTCTGACAAGGGCCATTAGTCCAAGAATATGGGTCTAGTCGGTCAGTTGTCTTCTCCTATATTTGTGAATTGTCAAGTAAGAGGCTGTTTTGCAATTTTCTGTTTGTTTATCTGTTTGCGTTTATGTTGTGTCTTTAATCTCTTATTGTTTATCTGTTTGCGTTTATGTTGTGTCTTTAATCTCTTTCTGTTTGTTTATCTGTTTACGCTTATTCTGTGTCTAATCTCTTTCTATTTGTCTGTGTTTATGGAGTGTCTTTAATTTGTCTGTCTCTGTGTTTAACGTTGTGTGTTTTGGTGCGTATTTATGTCTTTCTATTTGTCTGTGTTTATGGAGTGTCTTTAATTTGTCTGTCTCTGTGTTTAACGTTGTGTGTTTTGGTGCGTATTTATGTCTTTCTATTTGTCTGTGTTTATGGAGTGTCTTTAATTTGTCTGTCTCTGTGTTTAACGCTGTGTGTTTTGGTGCGTATTTATGTCTTTCTATTTGTCTGTGTTTATGGAGTGTCTTTAATTTGTCTGTCTCTGTGTTTAACGCTGTGTGTTTTGGTGCGTATTTATGTCTTTCTATTTGTCTGTGTTTATGGAGTGTCTTTAATTTGTCTGTCTCTGTGTTTAACGCTGTGTGTTTTGGTGCGTATTTATGTCTTTCTATTTGTCTGTGTTTATGGAATGTCTTTAATTTGTCTATCTCTGTGTTTAACGCTGTGTGTTTTGGTGCGTATTTATGTTTTTCTATTTGAATATATATATATAGTGTGTGTGTGTGCTTAGCACTTTCTATTTGCATGCATCTTCTCTCTTTCTCTCTCTCTCTCTTTCTCTCTTTCTTTCTTTCTCTCTTTCTTTCTTTCTCTCTTTCTCTCTCTTTCTCTCTCTCTTTTTCTCTCTCTTTCTCTCTCTCTTTCTCTCTCTCTCTCTCTCTCAATCTCTAAATCTCTAAATCTCTTCACCCTTGTCTTCTTCTTCTTCTCTGGCAAAGATTAAATACTATGTGACCAAGTTAAAAGTAAAAGATAACACATTTTAAAAGTCAGCTTCAATCTGCATAGCGGATGAAGCTGGCTGTTGTCCCATGACGGTGGAGCCTGCTAAGTCGCTCCTTTGTTGGGTCTTCTCCAGGGTTTCAAGCAAGCCACTGTAACTACTCCTTATCCGAATCGATGCCTCTGCCTCGACACCATCACGAACATTTAATATTCTGTGCCAGGGATGTTTCTCATTTGTTTTGAAAGTGCCAGGGATGTTTCTCATTTGTTTGGAAAGTGCCAGGGATGTTTCTCATTTGTTTTGAAAGTGCCAGGGATGTTTCTCATTTGTTTGGAAAGTGCCAGGGATGTTTCTCATTTGTTTTGAAAGTGCCAGGGATGTTTCTCATTTGTTTGGAAAGTGCCGGGGATGTTTCTCATTTGTTTTGAAAGCGGGTGTTGGAACAGAAGGCGGCGCACGTATGGGAATGCCCGGAGTGCTGTGAGACGCCAGTCTCCGACTACAGTTTTAGTTGAAAGATGTTTTGGCTTGGTATATTCTATTCTTGATTTCAGAGAGATATATCTTCCATCTGATATTACTCGCGTGCCAAATGTGTAAATGCACGCACTCATCCTGCTGTTGTTCCACGTGCTTTTCTTTACTACCACAATAATATCGAATGATTTCTATAAGCGCTTTTCACTTTTGATTATTATTATCGTATATTGGCATCATTTAGGGGGGCGTAAGATAGCGAAAGTTATTAATGCGCTGCTCATTCGTGGTTCGATGGTTTCTCGTCCTATGGGAGTCTATTGTTCAAGTCCCAGGTAATTGTCTTGTCGTTTTTTTCCCCTTTCTCTCACGTCTAAAAGTGCTTTGTCTATGATTTTATTTTTCGAGTTATAACCATAGAGCTATGTGTCCTATGGGTATCTGAGTGGCGAAGTGGTTAGTGCACTGGTCTCTCATGGCGAAGGTCGGGGGTTCGAATCCGGCCGGCGGCACCCCAGTTACCCAGCTGTGGAAATGGGTACCTGACTTCTTTTGGAGTTGGGGAAGGAAAAGGCAGTCAAGGCGTGATACTGACCATATCACCCTCTAGTGTGCTGACAGGTCAAGGAAAATATGGGCACTAACACCATATCCCTATGTGCCTCTAAGGCATGACAGGGTTACCTTTACTTTACTTTTTTATGTGTCCTATGCTTACTGATATTTTCACAGTACAGTGAGAACAAATCAAAACGTTTGGATTTCTACTATATCTGTATGCCTAACTCCTTGCTTTACCGGGTTGATGTACACCCGTCATATTTTCTACCCTGTTGGCTGCTTACTGATTCCAGTAAATTTTTAAAAATACAGTATTCTCAGATTTTTGTCATCGTTACTTGTGTCCTTTAACGATTTTGTCATGTTTAACTTTATCGAGTACCAAGGAAAACCCCTGCATCAAACTAAAAAAAAAAAATGGAACATGGAATGTAAGAAGTATGTATGAGGGAAAATATCAAATAATAAGTGACGAGATGAAAAGAACGGGGATCCACATTTTGGGAATCTGCGAACATCGATGGAAAGAATCAGGACACTTCAAGAGCGATAATGATAATATCTTTATATACTCTGGTGGAGAAGTAGGAGGAAAGAATGAATGGAGTGGCTTTTTATTTGGACAAATCAACATCAAAAGCATTAAAAGGCTACAGTCCAGTAAGTGATAGAATCCTCACTATCAGACTTAAGGGCATTCCTAGAAATGTAACAATCATCCAGATATATACACCTACATCAGCAGCAGAAGAAGAGGAAGTAGAAGACTTTTATAACACACTGCAAACGACAATAGACCAGGTACGGAAAATGATATTATATTAATAATGGAGGATTTTAATGCAAATACTGGTACAGAAAGAGCAGAAGATGAAGGACATGTTGTAGGGAAATTTAGTATAGGACATAGAAATGAGGCAGGTGACAATCTAATGGCGTTTTGCATGGAAAATGAGCTAATGATCGCTAACACACTTTTTAAACAACATCCAAGAAGACTTTACACAAGGACATCACCTGATGGGAAAACCAAGAATCAAATAGATTACATTTTAGTGCAAAGAAGGTGGAGGTCAAGTATAACATCAGCAAAAACGTTACCAGGTGCTGGTTGTGACACGGACCATGAGTTATTAATAGCAGACATGAAGATAAAGATAAAAAAGACAGTTACGGGATCAAGACAACTCCGCTTTGATCTTTAAAAAATACCAGAACAATTACGGTATAAAAGTGAAGAACCGTTTCGAAATCCTGATGGGTGTACAGGAGGAGATGACACCAGATGAACTGGCTACGCAGGCCAGAGATATCTTAATAACAACAGCTAAAGACATGATTCCAGTAAAGAAAACTCAAAAGAATGGATGGATTACAGCAGGTACACTAGAACTGATAAAACAACGTAGAGAAATGAAGGCACAATGGAAAGTGACAAACAACAGCAAAGAGGAATATAAAACTTTAACAAAAGAAGTACGAAGGAACATAAGAAAAGACACACAAAAAATACATACAAGATTGTTGTGAAAGAATAGAAGAACATCAGAAGTGTGGAAGAGATAGCGAAATGTTTAAAGAAATGAAGACATTGACGAGAAATGCCACACCTAAGCTATGTGTAATTTGTGATGAGATGGGGAATACCTTGACGGAGACAGAGGAAATTCTAGAAAGATGAATGCAGAGGAATGTATGAAACAACTGACTGTGAAAGCAGAAATCAACAATGTGAATTATTATTGAAGGAGAAAGAACCCGAACCGACAATAGAAGAAGTTTTATGGGCAATAAAGAATCTGAAAAATGGTAAATCACCAGGATGAATTTATTAAAGCAGGAGGAAAGGAATGTGCAACAATTTATCATGCACTATGTAAAAAGATATGGCATTCAGGTATTTGGCCAAAAGAATGGAATTCATACCACTGCCAAAAAAGAGTAACCTGAAATTATGCACAAACTACAGAACTGTTGCCCTGATTAGTCACGCCAGTAAAATTCTGTTAAAAATCATAATGGGTAGACTTCGAAAGAAAATAGAAGAAGTCAATATGGTCCAAGCTGGTTTCAGGCAAGGAAGAGAATCAAAGGATCATATATTCAATATAAGATTAATAATAGAGAAATGCAGAGAGTTTAATGTGAATCTATATTTATCTTTTATAGACTACTCAAAGGCATTTGATTGTGTACAACACCAGAAACTTTGGGAAATAATGGAAAAAATGGGATTTCCAACACATTTGATACAATTCACATCACTGTTGTATCTAAACCAACAAGCAGCAGTAAGAATAAATGGTGAAACAACAACTTGGTTTGATATAAAACAAGGGGTCCGTCAGGGGTGCATATTGTCACCTTACTTATTTAACTTGTATACTGAAAATTTAATGAGGAATGTTAGAGAAGATGTAGACAAAGAATATTACGATGCCATAACAATTGAAGGTTATGAAATACCAGAGATTAGATATGCTGATGACACAGTATTACTGTCCACAACAAAAAGAGGAATAGAAAAACTAATTATATCAGGTCGAAAGAACAGCGAAGAGCAAAACCTCTATCTTAGTGAGAAGAAAACTAAATTGATGACAACTGACAAAACAAATAAGACAGCTGAAATATATATCAATGAGGAAAAACTTGAAGAAGTGGAGAGTTTTTAATATCTTGGATCATTACTAACTAATAATGGAGAGGGAAATTAAAAAGAGGACATCTATCGCTCTTCAGAAAGTAAAACAAATAAAGAATCTGTGGAGAGGAGCAGACAGAACCACAAAAATAAGATTTTTAAGGGCATGCATCTTTCCCATCGCAACATATGCCTGTGAGACCTGGACACTTAACGAAACAGCTGAGAAACACATAAATGCCTTTAGATGTAAATGCTACACAAAAGTTCTTCATATATCGTGGACACAAAAAAGAACAAATATATCTATACTACAAGAGCTTAATATTGAAGAAGGCTGGCTAGTAAAGAGGATTAAACAGAGAAAACTTAAATATTTTGGACACATTAAACGTCATGATAATCTAGAGAAGACCGTCTTGGAAGGGTACATAATGGGGAAAAGAAAGAGAGGAAGACCAAGGCAAAGATGGCTGCAAGACATCGTTGATGATCTGCAAATGGATGCATCAGCAGCAAGCCATCTTGCTCACAACCGAGAGGCCTACAGGAATGCTTGGGAGGCAAAGTTCCGCAAGGGACATGCAAATGACTGAATGAATGAATGAACGTTATCGAGTACTTTGGTATCGTCAAAATAAGCCTTTGTGTACTTCTAAAGTCCGTAAGAATAGCGAAGACCAAAACCTCTATCTTAATGCAAAGAAAACTAAATTGATGACACATGGTAAAACAAATAATGCAGTCGAGAAAAATATATCAATGAGGAAAAAATGGAAGAGGTGGAGAGTTTTGAATATTCAGTTCAATTCAAATGCCGTGCCGCGTGGCGTAGGCGATATTTCTCTCCACAATTCCCCGTCTTTAGACTTGATTATGAGATCAGCCGGTGACTTTCTTCCTAGCCACACTGACAGCTCATCCAGCAACTTCTCTCTTTGTCTTCCTCTGTCTCTTCTTCCCTCAATTTTTCCAGTTGCCACAATGTGTTCCAATTTTTCTCTTCTCAGGAAATGTACTATAAATCTCGCTTGTCTGCCTCTGATCTTTGCTATAATTTGCTTTTTAACTCCAGCCTCTCTTAAGACTTCTTCATTGGTTTTCTTGGTTGTCCATGATACCTTCAAAATCCGTCTTATAAACCACATTTCCATGGCCTCCATTTTTCGCTCTACTCTCTTATCTATATCTTATCCATATCTTATGCACCACACCAATAAAACAAAATTGGCTCGATGTAACATTTAAGTACTCGGAATCTTGTTTTGAATATCTTGGATCATTACTAACTAATAATGGAGATACAATGAGAGAAATTAAAAGGAGGACATCTATCGCTCTTCAAAAAATAAAACAACTAAAGAATCTGTGGAGATGAACAGACAGAACTACAAAAATAAGATTTTAAAGGGCATGCATCTCATCCATCGCAACATGTCCTTGTAAGACTAGACATTTAACAAAACAGCTGAGAAACACATAAATGCCTTTGAATGTAAATGCTACAGAAGAGGTCTTCAAATATTATGGACACAAAAAAGAACAAATATATCTATACTACAAGAACTTAATAGTGAAAAAGGTTAGTTAGTAAAGAAGATTAAACAGAGAAAACTTCACTATTGTGGACACATTAAACGCCATGAGAATTTAGAGAAGACCATCTTGTAAGAGTACACAATGAGAAAAAGAAAGAGAGTAAAACAAAGGCGAAGATGGCTGCAAAACATCTTTGATGATATGCGAATGGATGCATCAGCAACAGGGCATCTTGCTTACAACCGAGAGACCTACAGGAAAGCTGTTAGGGAGGCAAAGTTCCTCAAGGGACATGCAAATGACTGACTGACTGTACTTCTAAAGTTCTCTCTATCAGAATTCTTAATGCACATATAGCAACAGTGTTCTTTTTCTTTCTGCAAATCCAAGTTGCTGGCCCCATATTTCCACCTTCATTCTGCATCTAGTTCTTCTCATAATAATTCTCAATACTTTGTTATATGAGATGAATGGCTTATTGTTCTGAAGTCTACACAATCGTTCCCCCCCCCCCCAAGCCCTTTTTTCCCAGCAGGCCATGAAGGCGAATTTTAATGGTTCGTTAGATGTTAGTCAACAACTCTGTTGTTACTTTGTTTTCAAATTCATCAAGACCTTTTAATTCTTTTACAGACCAGGCGTTTTGTCAGATCCTGTCACTTTCCCTCTTTCCATGTGGTTAAATGACATCTAATGCGTTCTTTCCAAGCATTGGCGATCCGTCCTAGTTACTTATATTTTACATTAGGTCTAGTCTTTGTTTTTCAGTACAGTTCAGTGACGTGCTTTGTTCAATCTCTCTGCAGTGTCTTCCTTACCCATTATCATTTTCTCATCTTTTGGCTTCAAGCAACCTGTATTGCCTTTTTTTTTTTTTGCCTGTCAATTCACGCATTTGCCTGTGTATATTTTTGGAGTGGTTTTGATGGTAGGTCTTCATCTTGTTTGCATTCTCCTCTTTAGTCGGTCTTTAACTTGTTTGTATTTTTAAAAAATTTCTTTCCCAGTCTTGTTATATTTTTCCGTATCTTTTTTTTTAATATAAATGTATATTTCAGTTAAATATTTAAGTTTTTTTCTAGTTAATCTTTTTTATTAGCCAACCTTCTTCAAACAAAACACAAAAGATGGATATATTTGTTCTTTTATACATGGTCTGCTTAGTGTCATTCATTTCTTCTCTACTGTTTCTTGTCGCTCAAGAATTATCTCTCTTTATTGTCGGATGGATAGAATCGCAGGATCTCCAACTGTCCATGTTCAACAATACTTTGTAGTTTTGCTGATGCATTGCAAATACGCATAACTACAACTCTCTGTCTGTCCTTTAGTTTTAAATTAGTCCATGCTCTAGATAAGTGGCCGTTAATAGCTCTGTCAGAAAATCCCCCCTCCCACAAACACATACACATACACATACAGTTCCAGCGGACAGTGTGAAACTAGTATATGGGCTTCGTTCTTTGCAACTGGCAGTTATTATGTTAATTACTCGTATCTTCGTGTATACTGAGAACAGCAGTACAGAATACGAATTCATTTCGTTCTGCTTGTATCACTCGTACAGCACAGTAGAGGGTTATGTGGTCAGCATACTAGAGGGCTATGTGGTCAGCATACTAGAGGGCTATGTGGTCAGCATACTAGAGGGCTATGTGGTCAGCATACTAGAGGGCTATGTGGTCAGCATACTAGAGGGTGATGTGGTCAGTATACTAGAGGGTGATGTGGTCAGTATACTAGAGGGCTATGTGGTCAGCATACTAGAGGGTGATGTGGTCAGTATACTAGAGGGCTATGTGGTCAGCATACTAGAGGGCTATGTGGTCAGTATACTAGAGGGCTATGTGGTCAGCATACTAGAGGGCTATGTGGTCAGCATACTAGAGGGCTATGTGGTCAGCATACTAGAGGGCTATGTGGTCAGCATACTAGAGGGCTATGTGGTCAGCATACTAGAGGGTGATGTGGTCAGCATACTAGAGGGTGATGTGGTCAGCATACTAGAGGGCTATGTGGTCAGCATACTAGAGGGCTATGTGGTCAGCATACTAGAGGGCTATGTGGTCAGCATACTAGAGGGTGATGTGGTCAGCATACTAGAGGGTGATGTGGTCAGCATACTAGAGGGTGATGCGGTCAGCATACTAGAGGGTGATGTGGTCAGCATACTAGAGGGTGATGTGGTCAGCATACTAGAGGGTGATGTGGTCAGCATACTAGAGGGTGATGTGGTCAGCATCACGCCTGGACGCCTTTCATTCCCTAGCTCCAGAAGAATCCAGGTATCCGCTTTGACAGCCTGGGGTGACTGGGGCACCTCCGGTCGGATTCAAACCCCCGGCCTTCGCCATGAAAGACTACTGCAAGAATGAATTGCAGCTTTAACATTATTAGTTCCTGCTTTCCTGTTGTTATTAATTATACTACATTTATACTTCTAATTACTTATTATGTCATGTTGTGTCACAACATAACCCCCCCCCCCCCCCAAACTAACGGGCAATTCAAATATCGGTATAAATCAAAATTCAGATTACGATTTTCCATGCACAGATCTCTACCTCGTCGACGGTACGGTAGTTTGTCAGCTTGTCGATAAACCCCCAAGCAAGTTAGCCCCCCCCCCCCCCCCACCCAAACAAAAATAAAAGCTGGAGATTTGCCTAAGGAGTTCAGTAGAAAGATATCCGGTGGTATGCAAATCTGGACCAAAGTCTTACTGAAGGGGGAAGACTTTAAAGTTTATGAAACTTCCCCCCCCCCCCTCAAAAAAAAAAATTGTGTGTCACGTGATGCGTCCTTTCTAGAACGTTGACCCTCACACGGCCTCCCAGAATGCAGTGCGGTCTTGGGCCAAGTTGAGCAGCTTCTCGCAGCGACACGTTCTGACTCTCCGTGATGCCCCGTGTCCTCCTTCCGGCCGAGGTCGTTCCCTTTTCTCTCTTGCCCGGGCACTACGCCTTCTTCTGCCAGCCTCTCCAAGCTGTCGTGTGTCTGTTGATGCGGCTGAAGTATCTCAGCTTTCTGAACTTCGATGGTGTTTACAAGACAGTTTTCTACGGCACCTAATCCCGGGATACTGCTCGACAAATTATAGATGCGCTTTGCGTGGCTGGTATGTTCCAACATCAAATGAGCAGCCACAGTGAGAGATGGGTTCAGTCGGGAGCATCGTCTCCGGGGACAGGAAGTTTCGGGGGGTGGGGGGAAGGGGAGGGAATATAACATTGTTGAATCGTGAATGACACATCTCTGATTATTATTCTTGATAACTGATAGTAGAAGCGTTCTTTGGTTCTCTGATCATAACACATCGATGGTTCACAAATATTACAACATTCGCTAAACCACAGCAAGTCCGATGATGTTCTCTACAAATTTCATTTAATTCTGACAAATAATATATTCGATTTAGAATTCTCAACATCACTTGTACTAAGACGCAGTATGACATACTCATCGTTATTTTCGTCGTTGAAGCACATCAGTATCAAACTATCATGCAGCATTTCTCAGTGTCGTCCTATTTCACAATATTCTACACATTTGATAAGAGGAGAATTCTAAACTCTGTACTACATTCCATCTGAAACACGTGGTCAATCAGTTACACGACTAAATCACTGTACTCGAAGTTTCAAAGTCATAAATATTCATATCACTTGAATCACTTGAAACACAGCTTCAATCTGTTCTAAAACTACTTCTTCAAAACTGCTTTTCCTGAGTATTTATTGCTCTAATTGTCCATCTATTCTAACTGTCGTTATCTACGTCTTCTTTCTCTCTCGTGTCTTCTCTGATCTGTCTGTCCTTCTCTTCTTCTCTTGTCTGGACCGGTCTCAGTTCACTGACCGTTCTTGTTCCTCTGTCTTCGGGGCTCCGTCCTCTGTCTCTTCTTCTTCCTCGTTCCTTACTACTTGGTTCCCCTTCTTTCTTCGTCGTTCTGTCACCGTCTCCTTTTTATCTTCAAGTGCAGCTTGTGGATTAACCAATAAGTATTTTGGCTCCACCCTTCAGATGTCCACTGGTTCCCATGAGCGTTCTGATTGTCCGTCATTCAAACTGCCCAGTTGCTTATATGTCGTAAGTCAATTGTCTAATAGCCCACGCCTCTAAATATTTAATTGGTCAGCTGGCCGAGTTTGTCACTTCTTTATTTAAAACCCGTGTGCAATCGCATCACAACGCGTGTCAAGTGTCAACTCCGTCTATACAACTGTTATTTACCTAAGGCATTATCTTGCTATTTCGTGTCGGAGGTTTTATTGTGTCCTCGCTTTTCATTGTGTCTGCCTTTTCTATTCGTCTTTTCTATTTTGTTTAATAGTGTCAACGTCCAGTCACTGCTCTTTCTATTCACTGTTCACTTTTGTCCGCGTCTTATTCTAGTGTCATGGAAGTTCTATACCTTTCTCTTCCTTTCTTTGACCTACTTTTCTCTGTCGCGATTCGATCTTACTATTTTCTTTACTGCATATTTTCATAATCATATTAATTAATAATAATAATAACTATAACATCCGTTACATACAAGACTATGCTACAGGAAGAGGAGGGGGTGAATGGTTTCTCCTCTCTAAATATTGGCCCAAAGTGGATGAAAACAGAATGTTCTGGGATGACTGGGGGGGGGGGGGCTGAGAATATAAAAATAATAATGATAAATTCCTCTCGCAGGCCATGGAAATGAAGAACAACAAGCAATAAATTGCATAAATGAGAACAATAACGAACAACTATCCCGCATTAATTTATCATCAGATTATTAGACTATATCTTGCTCTATGTTTCCTTCAGTTTTTCGTTCAAACGAGCCATTCATTATTATGTTTATGCCTTGACCAGTTTTTGTGCATCAGTTTATATTCTGAACATCAACTGATTTAGAGGTTATTTTTTTTATCCTTGCAGCATACGCCTTTCCTCTGTATATCCACATTTCAAGGAACTCATTTTCTCGCTTCGCGATTACATTAATAGGCTGTTGGCTAGCTCGTAACTAGAAATTCACAACAAATAGGTTCACTGTATTATAGTTGCTGCACAGATATAGCACTGCTCTATGCGTGCAATACTTGAGCAATACACACACAAAGGCAATATAACTTGAATGCAGAAGAGAAAACATTTTGAAACAATAGCACTGGAAAAGGGGCACTTACTTCTTGCAGGTTTGTTTGTTTTTTTTGTTTTTTTTTTACACATGCTCGGAAGTAGATCTCTGTAGTTCGTACGGTAAAATAAGAGAACACAATTTTGTAGGATTAGACCTCGAAAAAATCATAGACAAAGCACTTTAGTGAGACGTGAGAGAAAGAAAAGCCACAAGACCTGGGATTCGAACCACGGACTTCGGTAGACGAGCAGTCGTCTAGCCACGAGAAAACAGTGTACTAACGAACTGAGCTATCTCACACCTCCAAAAAAAAAAAAAGCGTTTGAAAGCGAAGTCATTAGTAACTGTTCAGTAGACACGAGGGATCGTGACACCCGGAAAGAAACGAGGTCATGGCACAGAAATTCCGTAGCTTAGATTCAGTCTCTCTTGCAGGTATCAACTTTTACGCAAACATACACACGGCCTCTTGCCATGTCTGGTGCATACTTGAACAACAGCAACAAACGAACGAATACTTTTTAACATGAAGTTTCTGGAACATTTTTTTATAAATAGGAATTTATTGCAATTCGTAGGATTTACGCATTTATTAATGGACCGGTAACGATTGGGTAAGCTTGTGTGTTCCATAGTGTGAGACTAAGCCGGGGCGAGCGTAGGCAGTTAACTAACGGGTAAACGTTTGCTGTTTGTAATCTGATCCAATTTTCCGAATAGATGGAGCCAAAAACAAGCAATTTATTTCTTATTTCTCGCTCCGATCAGCTTCTTAATCTTCGACAGCCGAACCGGAACTTGTGGTTGCCTGCAGCATTTTAATTAACAGACTTAATGTGATACTCCAGACGCGAGATCTGCAGCATGTGTGGTAGCGCTTTGACAACGCATGTTTTCAATAAGGCAAATTTCAAGAGGGCGGGGCTAATTTCAGACGTGGACAACGGAGAATGAGAAAGGGGATGTCTGGGGGGATGGGCTGAGGGGAGTTTAATTGACTGTTCTTTCTCAATCTTGTATCAGAATTTCCACACCCCACCCCCTCCCTCATTCTGGCATGGAAGCAACAAATCATAGCATGCCGGCCAGATTCAACACCTACTTGATCACGTGGCTCGTTTTTTTTTTCTTTCTTATTTTGGCCAGTTACGAGAGCGCGCTGAGATAAGACAGGACAGTCACGTGACCATTGTTGCGCGATATTTGAATATTCCAGCTCGCCCTCGCCAGCCCTCGTATGTTTAAGACGTATATCAAGAATATGAACATATTTAAATCGCTTTTTTGGGCGTCTTCCTTGGTGGTTGTTGCAGGGGTTTTTTTTTTCGTACCTAGCAAAAGTTTAGAATAAAGCATCTCATAGTTCTCTTCTTGCTCAGTCTTCAGAATTCAGCCAGAAAGACTTGTTATTCAGCTTCGGACAGTCAGTCCGTGGTTTAGTTCTGTGTCAACATTAGCAGAAAATTTAGCTTTGTTAGGTACGGCAGTTAACTGACAGCAGCTTTTGCCAACCATCACTGACAGTTTCAAAGCAAAGACAGGCGGCAGGGAACTGATGCGGACAAGGAAGTGACCAGCTGAAAGAGACTGACAAGAACTGCGTTAAGAAGATTTCAAGCACGGCCCCGGGACACTCTCTTAAGTTCATCTGTTTTCGTCTGGTAAGTTGAACTTTGGGATTTTGTAAAACATAGTACACGATAATACTAAACGTAATTGCAAATAAATTACTATAAAACTATCAAAAGCTTCTTAAGAATTCTCCGACTGACTCTTTATTTGGAAAATACTGCTTCTTCAATATAAAGTTTGATAAGAAAATTAAAACATTTTACATGTTGTTTTGAACATTTTTTTTTTGGGGTATCATAAAGGGTTAAACTACAGGTAAGCCTCGATGTATGCTGTTAGCTCGTGCAGTGAGTTCACAACATATATCGAAGTTTAAACAAAACAAAAACAAAACAAACAAAAAACAGGAAATAATCTAATTCGTCCGTTGGTGTTTGGAAATATTCCTCATTAGGCAAATATATTTGAACTACGTATGTAGACTGGTGTACAAAGAATAATGAAAAACTCGCTTTAAAAAAGCGACAAACAAAATAAAGAAAGTTTATTGAAGATTTGAGAAACAAAATGAGTTTTTAAAAAAATGGATGTGGTACATTCTAGAGAAGTATTTATCAAGTGTCGTTTGAACAGTTATGGCCTTATTCTCTTCAGAATTTTTTTTTTTTGCTATAGCAGTTAACTGTGCGTTTTTTAAGGTCTTGCCGATCTAGCTGGTTTCTTTTCATATTCTGATCTAAATTCATAATTTGTTGTTTGAGTTTCCAAACTTCGAAACATCTGCTCAAGTTTCTTTGACGAAATTTTCTTTAAGACACGTTCCTCTCGTTTAGTTGCAAGTCGGCGGAGATGCTGTCCGTTCTGGCACTCGGCGAACCATAGCTGTCATGTCTGCGTCAGGGCTGACCAAGACCCTGTCCCACCTGTACGTTGGCACCTCAAGTAATAGGCCAGACCTGGCTAAAGGGGGAGGGATCGCCATAGTCCCCGTGGTGGTGGAGTCTGCTGAAGAAGTATTGCTCACCCCCCAACTTTTTAGCGGCATCCCGGGACTGAAATAAATAGCTGCCATAAACCGCTCCATGTTTTCACGAAAGAGTCATCCACAAAGAAATCAGTTCTTCACTGCAGGGTCAGTTATAAAGAAATCAGTTCTTCACTGCAGGGTCAGTTATAAAGAAATCAGTATCTTCACTGCAGGGTCAGTTATAAAGAAATCAGTATCTTCACTGCAGGGTCAGTTATAAAGAAATCAGTATCTTCACTGCAGGGTCAGTTATAAAGAAATCAGTATCTTCACCACATAGTCAGCCACAAGGAAATTAAGATCTTCATTAAACAGTCAGCCACAAAGAAATAAAGATCCACATCAAGGATCAACCACAAAGAACTCAAAGTCTCACTCACTATGAGAGACTGTAAATCAAACCAGAACAGCCAAATGAATTTGATTTTTTTCTTTAAATATCAGAAGAGAAAATTATATCAGTATAGAATTTGCTACAACATCTGTAAATTAAAAGCAAAATACCAGCTACAAGATGGCTGCAAGACATAGTTGATGATCTGCGAATGGACGCATGAGCAGCAGGGCATCTTGCTTACAACCGAGAGGCCTACAGGAGAGCTGTTAGGGAGGCAAAGTTCTACAAGGGACATGCAAATGACTGACTGACTGAACCCGCTCCAAATCCGACACGATGCTGTGTCTCAACACCTTCACAGCATCGACTGCAAAGAACACCAGCTCCCAGTTCCATGGAGATAGAAGACAGGACAAGACGTCAGTTACAAGGTCTCTTCCATTGCAACTCTACCTTCTTCTTCTTCTTCTTCTTTTTCTTCTTCTTCTTCTTCTTCGTTCGCATTGTCTGTCCATATCTGCAGTTCTGTCTCTTGGACAAATTTCACTGTTTTTTGTAATTCATGTATGGAACTATAGAGCTTATCTTCTTGCAACTCTACCAACACTGTTGCTTTTTGGCACGTCTGTCTTTGTCTCTTAAACAAACACTGAGAGTGTGCCAGTTTAACGGTGAATGGTTAGCGCACTACTCTCTCATGGCGAGGGTCGGTGTTCGAATCTTACTGGAAGCGCCTCAGTCACACAGATGGGGTATCTGGCCTCTTCCGGAGCTGGGGGGAAAGAAACTAGGTCAGATGTGATGCTGACCTCATCACTTTCTAGCGCACTGACCAGTCAAGAAAATATGGGCAGTAACACCATATTTTCAAGGTGCTTCTATAACATAGTATGGCACACGTTACCTCTGTATATATCTTTGTGACCGCATTAACACACAAAAACAAAAAAACCGCACTGATCGAAAAAGCGTATATCGAGGTTTACCAGTGAACGACCTGCAGTTTATCTGCTGGCGTATATTTTTCAGAGTTTACGTTGATTATTTTACGTATTTATCTTGCTTTCATCGAAGAGGGATGGGGGTGCGTGGGTGTGGAGGGAGCTATTTGAAAGTATAAATATGTATATGTGTGTAGGTGTACCTGTTTATTCTTGGTCTGTTTTCGCCATCTTATTCTGCACCATCTCTTCACTATAATCATCTTCATCATCAGGTTCATTTGGAAAAGAGTGAGCCGGAAGGTATTTTTTTTTTACGAACATCTATTATTTATCACCTTTCATTAAAACTACTCGGGTTAATTCTGATATTCATTGTTTTCCGAAATTTTTCCACTGTTTATCCATTCATTAATGTTGTCCAACTGTTTTCCTGCAGCAAAATCCTTTTTTTTTTTTTGTTTTCCTTCTTCTTCTTCATTTACTTTCTTTTTCCCGTAGATCCTCTCTCCTAAGTCTCAGAATATGAGAATATGAAAATGGACGCATTTTTCTTTTTTCCACGTTCATAATCTGTAGTGGATCCCTTCTTGTCATCCACAAATTGTATTAGGGTCTTGTTCCATGCCAGTGATGGTGATAAAGTGTCGATGCCAGTGATGGTGATAAAGTGTCCATGGCAGTGATGGTGATAAAGTGTCCATGGCAGTTATGATGATAAAGTGTCCATGGCAGTGATGGTGATAAAGTGTCCATGGCAGTGATGATGATAAAGTGTCCATGGCAGTGATGATGATAAAGTGTTCATGGCAGTGATGATGATAAAGTGTTCATGGCAGTGATGATGATAAAGTGTCCATGGCAGTGATGATGATAAAGTGTTCATGGCAGTGATGATGATAAAGTGTTCATGGCAGTGATGATGATAAAGTGTCCATGGCAGTGATCATTACAGGTTACATTTTTTTCCGAAAAAGATTATTTTGCATTTAAAGCGCATAACTACCATACAGGTATGAAAAGTTTCCAGTTATGGGGGTTCGTAGCCTGGATTTTGAAACAGCAGGGGGTCAGCGGACTTCTGTTAAATGGGAACCACTGCTCTAGTGGCTCCACCCCATTCAGTTCCCTCTACTAGTTGACCCGAAGACGGTTGTGCATCAGTCAAGTGCGTGGTGCTTTTTTGTTGAAAGAACAACGAAGAACACCCTATTTGTGCAGGGCCTTCTGAGCATAGGGCCCAGCGCCGTGTGTATGTATGCGTGGGGGAGGGGGTCTAGCTGGTGTTTCTCTTCAGGGCCCCGGATAGCTACCTCTGTTTCAAGGTGGGCCTGGAGGGCTTCCTCTACAGTAAAGGGCGCCCATAGTTAACGAAAACATGGAGTAGAAGAAAGGGAGAGAAATAAGTTTTGGCACTACCTTATACAGGTCATGTCTGAAGTCTTGCTGCCAATCATCAAGGGATTACTAGGATCCTTTTCTTTCTTCAAGATCTTCATGACAGAGTCACTTACACAAAAATCAAGATCTCCGCCAAAGAGTCAGTACAACAAAAGAAGAAAAAAAAAATTAAGATTTTCATGTTTTCATGAAAGAGTCATCCACAGAGAAATCAGTTCTTCAGGGCCAGTTATAAAGAAATCAGTATCTTCACGACAAAGTCAGCCACAAGGAAATTAAGATCTTCAGTAAACAGTCAGCCACAAAGAAATAAAGATCTACACCAAGGATCAACCACAAAGAACTCAAAGTCTCACTCACTATGAGAGGCTGTAAATCAAACCAGAACAGCCAAATGAGTTTGATTTTTTTTTTAATATCAGAAGAGAAAACTATATCAGTATTTACCTCTGTAAATTAAAAACAAAATACCAGCTACAAATGTATGCTTCTTTATGTTTTATATACAGCCAACATCGTAAATTTCTTGGCATAAATTGAATATACATTCCGCCCATCCCTGAAGCATAAATTGAATATTCAGTTAATGAATTTATCCCTTCTTATCAGTATGTGAGTGCACCCAAGGGGTAAATATTTTATCGGTTTTCTTTTCGTCCATTGTGGCTTTCTCGTCTGCCATAAATCTCCTAGATAACAGACTCGCAGCTCTTTAACGAAACGTCAAAACAGGTTTTCCCCACTGCTTGGTATAACCCTGACCATTTTGATACCCAGCAAAAGATTAATCGGTAACTTCGGAGGCCAATCTTCGCTGCTTTAATTTCCATTCATAGGAATTTTAATGTCGACGTACATTCATTTTGCATCACTAACAAGATCTCGGTATGAATAACATCGTAGAATGGCTTGCATAATATCTAATTAACAACTTGGATATGATTTACAGCTGGCTATTAATTCAGTAGCAGTTGTGAAAGCTGCGCCGATGTCTCCCATTTTTCAACAGCTCCGTGGTCTTGCTGATTCTATTTCTTGTGCCTTTATTTTGTTTTAGCTAAAGAAAAGATCATTTATTAACCTCTTAGCGAAGTTTTTGGCGCAATTTTACGGAATAAATCTGATCATGTCATCGAAAACGATCACATTTTGATCTGAACATGCTAATAGCACGTTGATTTACTGTACAGGATCTAAAATATGCGGTGTATAACTTACTGACATAACGAACCAATGAATTTTTATTTTCAAAAGTAATGGCGGATATAGTCGCACATTACGTGAAACAAAAATAAGCATATGGAACGGAATGGGGGAAGGGTATCTCAGTGCCATAAACTCTTAATTGTTTTTATTCAGTATATGGCATTTGAAATGAAATGTTATAGAAGAGCACTTAGCACATCATAGATAGAAAGAGAATCTAATAAAGAGATACTGATGGGATTCGGTGCTGCAGAAATGTAGCTCGTAGACACCATCAGAATCGGGAAGTTGAGACACTTCGACCACATCAAGAAACACAGTTGTTTGGGGAGGTTGATAGTAGAAGGCATAGTGCCTGGCAAAAGGGAAATAGGGGCTACCCCCCACCCCCAAACCGCAGGTGGACTCAGGATATCACGGAAAGTCTGAAAGTGTCATTGCAAGATGTTGGTCAACTTGGCACGAGACCGCATCGCATTCAGGGAGGCAGGGAGAGAGACAAGGTCCTGGAAAGGACATGTCACATGAAAGGAGGATAAGACACTTAGTATTAAGTTGATAACGTATCTACGGAACTCGTGACAATGCCCAGAGGACCATTTGTGGTTCGTGGGTAGGAGGTTTGGGATCACCGATACAGAATATTATTTTATGACTTTGTATGTCAGGAAGGTCAAGGATATTTCCCATCGCAACATATGCCCGTGAGACCTGGACACTTAACAAAACAGCTGAAAAACGCATAAATCCCTATGAATGTAAATGCCACAGAAGAGTTCTTCAAATATCATGGACACAAAAAAAGAACAAATTTATCCATACTACAAGAACTTAATATTGAGAAGGTTGGCTAGTAAAGAAGATTAAACAGAGAAAATTTAAATATTTTGGACATATTAAACGTCATGATAATTTAGAGAAGACCGTCTTGGAAGGGTACATAATGGGAAAAAGAAAGAGAAGAAGACCAAAGCGAAGATGGTTGCAAGACATAGTTGATAATCTGCAAATGGATGCATCAGCAGCAGGCCATCTTGCTCACAACCGAGAGGCCCACAGGAGAGCTGTTAGGGAGGCAAAGTTCCGCAAGGGACATGATAATGACTGACTGACTGGCTGACTGACATCAAGAAATGAATGGTACAGATCGGCCTAGAGATCTGGTTGCTGGTTAAGACGCCAGAGTTCACAGGTAAAGAATTAAGCAGACAGGCCCCCTGTGACGTTCTGCCCTCCATCTCCCAACTGTCAACTCCCTCACAAAAATTCAGCATGTTCAATACTAGTATAACATGCATAGCCCACCTAAGTAGCCAAGTGATAAGTGCAGTAGTCTATCGTCCAAAAGGCCAGTGGTTTGAATCCTGAAGAGGCACCCCAATTATCCGTGGACATGGCTAACGGGCTCCTACTGGAGATGGTGGAGGAAAGGCAGCCAGGCCTGACACTGACCACATCAACCTCTGTTGTGTCGACAGGTCAAGGAAAATATGGACTCAAACACTACATCCCATAGACACCTTTATGGTATGAGAGAGAGAGAGAGTTAACTTTATATGCAATGCACACAGAAATAATTAGAAAAAAAATGGCAGAATGTTTAAGTTTAACCCCGTGTCCACACATTCAACGCTACCTTACGTTCCTCCCCCCCCCCCCCGCCTCCTGCCGTCAGACGTCACATAGAGCTCCCAGTACGTCTCGCCGTGAATCTTTTTTCTCGGCGAGCTTCTCATTCTCATCTAGGGATTAGATGCCAGTCATCTTAGCCTCTCTTGTCAGTGTTCTCTTTAAGGTCTCTCGAGGGCGCCCTCTTTTTTTCTTTTTCCAGATGTTTCCTATTTGATGGATTGCTCTGTGATTCCCTGACTGTTTCTTCTCATCACGTGGCCCACATATACCCACCTTCTTATCTTAATCACTGCTCAGACCGTTTGCTGCATGCTCGTTTCTCTTATCTCTGCTTTAGTCTTGAATTCGCTTCATTGTCTATAAAATATCTTTTTTAAAATATGTCTTCAACACTTGGAATAACTAAATACCTCTTCTTCTTCTTCTTCTTCTTCTGCTGCTGCTGCTGCTGCTTCTGCTGCTGTTGCTGCTGCTGCCATAGGCTTTCTTGAAGTCAATGAAGATATGTCCTTCTTTTCCATATCCCCACTACTTTTCTGCTCGTTGATGTAGATAAAATATTTGGTCTACGGTTGATCTATTCTTCCTAAAACCTGCTTGATAGTCTCCCAGTATGTCCTCGCTGTATGGTTTTAATCTATTTAAAACTATAATAGATAGTATGTCGTAGCTTGTTTGTAGTAATGATATTCCTCTTTTCACACTTGGTCTTATCGCCTTTTTTTAATACTAGGATCAGCAATGATTCTCTCCATTCACTAGGGAGTTTTTCTTCTCTACATATTTGTTGTATTGGTGCACATATCTGTTCATGTAGATTTAGACCTCCTTCCTTAATCAGTTCTGCAGCAATTCCATCTGAACCTGTTGCTTCGTTGTGAATGGGACCAACGACCGCATCTCCGTTAAAAAAGATTTGTGTCACGAAACAGATAGAGAAGTCTCGAAATTTAACGGATAAAAGTGGAGTACGACCTTGGAACGTAAAAATATTACGAGATTTGGAACACTGAATATAAGAAGTTTATACAGACAAGGGGCTAAAGAATTAGCAGATGAACTAAGTAGGTATGACATGGATGTTACAGCATTATAGGAAGTCCGATGGCTTGGGGAAGATATAAGAGTCACAGGAGAAATGGTACTGGTATACGGAGGTATTACCAATGGAAGACATGAACTTGGGACAGGTTTTGCTGTCAAGAGAAAAGTATAGGACTTAGTGATGGGCTTCAGTGCTACCAATGAAAGAATCAGCAGCCTCCGCATCAAGGGAACAAAGAAAAATATAACAATGATTAATGTGCATGCACCAACAGAGGATATAGAGGACGAAGTTAAAGAAGAATTTTACAACCCGTTAGAGAGAGTAATAGAGAAGGCCCATAAACATGATATAATAATAGGAGAGTTCAATGCAAAGAATGGAAAGGAAGGAATCACACAGACACACATCACAGGAAAGGAAAAGTCTGCATGAAACATCTGATGATAATGGATATAGATTAGTAAATATGGCAGAAGCTTATGAAATGAGGGGTGTCTGAGTGGCGAAGTGGTTAGTGCACTGGTCTCTCATGGCGAAGGTCGGGGGTTCGAATCCGGCCGGCTGCACCCCAGTCACCCAGCTGTAGAAATGGGTACCCGACTTCTTCTGGAGTTGGGGAAGGAAAGGCAGCCAGGCGTGATACTGACCATATCACCCTCTAGTGTGCTGACAGGTCAAGGAAAATATGGGCACTAACACCATATCCCTATGTGCCTCTAAGGCATGACGGGGTTACCTTTACCCTTTTTTACCTTATGAAATGAGAATAAGCAGCACACAATTTCAAAATAAGAACATCCAATCCATAAACAAACATAGAAATCACCCGATAAACGAACATGCAACCAGACAGACCATGTTTTAATTTATACCAAGCACACAACAAACAGAAAGATGTCCTCAAAGAAGTTTCATAACAACGAAAACTATTTAAAATTATAAGTAAGGCAATCAAAATTTATTGGACATTGTCATGAGAAGACAGAAGCTGGAGAACTTGGACATTGTCATAAGAAGACAGAAGCTGGAGAACTTGGACATTGTCATAAGAAGACAGAAGCTGGAGAACTTGGACATTGTCACGAGAAGACAGAAGCTGGAGAACTTGGACACTGTCACGAGAAGACAGAAGCTGGAGAACTTGGACATTGTCATGAGAAGACAGAAGCTGGAGAACTTGGACATTGTCATGAGAAGACAGAAGCTGGAGATTTTGGACATTGTCATGAGAAGACAGAAGCTGGAGAAACTGGTAGTGGCTGGAAAACTCAAAATGAAATTGAAAGAGAGGAAGACCAAGAGAAAAAAAATATCTCACTGGACTGACCAAGTGGCACGTGACAAGAAAAGCATCTGAACTAATCGGAAACACCAAGGACCGGGCAAGATGGAGAAGCGTGATCTCCAACTCTGTCCGACACTCCAATTAACAACAATAATAGTGGCATTGCGACAACGTTCAGCGAGAAATACGTTCACCCAGGAAAGTAACGATAGCTTCTATGGCACACAGCACGTTTCGTTTTACATCTATAATTCCTTATTTTACCCACTGCACCAACAGTCCAGGGTTCGGTTCTCAGACACTATCTCACTGTTCTTCTTTCTTTCAGATTTGAAGTGCTTTGTCTGGAAAGTTTCGAGGCCAGTCATACATACCACGCCGTATCCCTCTTACTGTTCGCAAACCTCATCATATCCCTCTTACTGTTCGCAAACCTCACCATATCCCTCTTACTGTTCGCAAACCTCACCATATCCCTCTTACTGTTAGCAAACCTCACCATATCCCTCTTACTGTTCGCAAACCTCACCATATCCCTCTTACTGTTCACAAACCTCACCATATCCCTCTTACTGTTCGCAAACCTCACCATATCCCTCTTACTGTTCGCAAAACTCACCATATCACTCTTACTGTTCGCAAACCTCACCATATCACTCTTACTGTTCGAAAACCTCGCCATATCACTCTTACTGTTCGAAAACCTCGCCATGTCCCGGCTGTGCTACAAATTGTTCACTTTCTTGCTAGGAAGTTTACGATTCTGTCACGTAATTGGCCGTGATCGTCCCGTTCAGCATTAAATGAGACCCCCCCCCCCCACATCCCAATATTTCCCCGCATCCTTCTCCAGATTGTGAAAATCGTCATCATCATCATCATCAATCAATCAATCAATTAATCGTTCTATTTAGGCACCAGTATGACTTAAGAAGAGGCCAAATTAACAGACAGAAAATCCCTTGATGAGGTTGAAAGACTCGTGGAAGACAGGAAAAATTGGCGAACTACTTTGCGAGCCCTATGTGACGTTTAACGGCACGGGAAGGATATAAGATATATATATAAGATATAAGATAAGATAAGATGACTTAAGAGATACCAACAGATTGGTCTCACTTCACATAACTGATAGATAGGAACAGAAAATCTGGACGGGGATGGGGGAGGAGGGAGGGGTTCTAACCTATCAGCGGTTAAACCTGGGCACAGACTTGAGTCTCATACCTTCATCATTTGTTTTCCATACCCTATCCTCCCTATCCTTTTGATTCCATACCTCTTTCATTTGGTTTCCATCCCCTCTACCCATTTGGTTTTCATTCCCCGCACCCCCACTCATTTGGCATCCACACCCTTCCCCCCATTTGATTTCCATACTCCATCCGTATCATTTGGTTTCCATACTCCCTCCCTATCATTTGTTTTCCATACTCACTGCCTATCATTTGGTTTCCTTACGCCCTCCCTATCATTTGGTTTCCATACTTCCTCCGTATAATTTGGTTTCCTTACTCCCTCCCTATCATTTGGTTTCCATACCCTCCCATTCCAAATCATTTAGTTTTCATACCACCACCCCGCCTACTTCGTTTGATTACATCCTCTCCCACATTCAAACTGTTTCTATACTTCTTCTCTCTTCCCCAAACTCAAACTATTTCTATACTTCTTATCCCCTCCCCACACTCAAACTGTTTCTATGCTTCTTCTCACTTGTTTTCCATATCATCCTCATGTGGTTTCCATTCACATCCCCCTTCCCCAAATAATTTGATTTCCTTCACACTTCTGTCCACTCATTTGGTTTCCACCCCCCCCCCCCCCAACCTGGTTTCCACACTCCTCCCATCCTCATTTGGTTTCCTCCACCACCACCACCCCCCCCAACACCCCCAATCTGGTTTCTACACTCCTCCCATCCTCATTTGGTTTTCACACCCCCGCTCCCCTCCCACCTCCCAAAGGTGTGGATGTCCCCCGCCCCCCAGGTTGAGAACCACTGTTCTAGCTCTTTCCTAAATCTCTCCCAGACTGTGGCGTCACGGTACAGAAGGAGATGATGGGCTTGCATGCGCAGGTTTTGAAGCCATCAACAAGCCCGAAGCGATGACATTTTGCCCGTGAGTGCTCAAATTTCGCATCCGGTAACTTACTTCCGACGTTTAAGAGACTTAATGGATTGACAAGATGCTTGGCCCGGTGTATGTCAGATGATATACACGTCTGGCCGTTGGCTGCATAATCAGAGCATCGATTATACATATGATGCACAGGATTAAGCAAATATTGACTTTATTAAACGCGCATAAGTACTCTCCGTGGGTCTGCTGGCGACGAAGATGGGAGATGATTTTCCTATGCGCTATACAGAATGGCGCATCTTCTGACTCTTTCCTGTCCTATGCGAAACATTTAGTAGGCAAACAAATTCTGGTGTTCTAATTTTGTGCCACAGTTTTTCAGAGGCAAGTAGCTCAGTTCTCAAACTTTATTATTAATTATACACTGGTTAAAATAATTAACTGGAGGAACTTTCTCAGTTTAATGCGTTAAATAAATAAGGTTCTGTTAACTTCATTTAGAAAGCATAAATTCAAGGAAAGCGCAAAAGTAAACGAATTAACATAGCATCTAAGTTGATAAGCCTAACTAAAAGCCTATGATAAATGAACCCTGATGAAAACACTACGGAGGAGATAATCTAGGCTAGGCTTGTTGGTCATACGATAGGAAGAAGAGGAATCGAAAATATCGTGACAATAGGGAAGACATAAGGCAGGAAAGGGAGACGTAGACTAAGAGAGAAAATCTTAGATGTCTTGACAAAATGGCACGGGACAAGCACAAGAACTGATTGAAAAAATAAAAAAACATGGAAGATTGGAAACGAGAGACACTGTCTCTGACGCCTCCAGGTATGGCACATGATGATGATGATGATGATGATGATGATGATCTAAGTGAAGCAAAACCTGGCAGTTTGAAGCCATGAGTAAAGTAGATCATGGCGTATGCTTTTAGTTTTCAAAACTGGTGATATATGCCTGATTTGAAAACTGAGATAAAAATATTTTACTGCTGTGATCTAAGAAAGAGATGATCTCAAATATGATAGGAAATATTTAAGTGCATATATATATATATATCCTTCCTCACTTTGCTTGCTCTGCTGCTCACCTTTAGGATATCCTTTTACTACCATTTATCTGTTCCCGCCCACCCTAACTCCCTTTTTAAAAAAAAGACATCTACTTTCCTTACAGTTTTAGACTTTTCGAACAATCAGTGTATGCTTTCAGAATAACTAAAATAGTTTTATTGATATGTATTAAGTACTGTAGTGATTTGTATATAATAAATATGGCAGAATGTGAACACACATGCATCGCATTTATTTAGTTACTTTCTATAGTTGAATGTGTGGATATTAGGCTAAATCAGCGTTTCCCAATGTGGGGAAGGGGGAGGCCCCACAGGGAAGGAGTTTGAATATTTTGCGGAGCAATTAGAATATATTTATATTAATGAAAGAAGATGGAGGTGTGTGGTTCAGTTTCACACACACACACACACACACACACACACAAAAGATAGAAAGCGTGAGGAAAGTGGGCTGAAATAAGAATGGCAGAAAGTAAAATGAGTACATACAAATTAAAAGCATACAACAATCCAATATCGGCACAAGACGTTCTCAAATATGACACACAGAAACAACACAAAAGATAAAAACACACACAAAATATAGTTGAACTTGTACGAACTCCCTGTAAATGCGAGCTGGTGTTCTTTGCAGCCGATGCTGTAGAGATGTTGAGGCACAGCATCGTATAAGCTTGGGAGTGGGTTATGGCAGCTACTTTTTCAGTCCCGGAGTCGCTGTTGGCGAGATTTTCAGCTGCCGTGCGTGGAGCGGTGCTCCTCCCGGCCAATGAAGAAATTTGCAAATGAGGTTGCCGCGCAGCATCACTGCGGAAAAGGTGGTAGAAAGGATAAAGCGAAGCAAACAGTCAAATCACGGCACCTCTGGTCTGGAGGTCGGCCACGTCCTGAGTGCAGTCATATCGGGTGAAATGCATGAACCGGCTTGTCCCAGAGGTTAAGACACTACTGGCTTGACTCTTCAAATGCCGCGCGTGGAGTGAAGCTCCTCCCGGTTAAGGAAGTAAATGCGGAAAAGAAATAAAGGTTGCTGTGCGGCGCCGATAGGAAAAGGTGGTGGAAAGTGAAGTTTAACCTGGTATGCCCAGTAGTATCGCTACGAGAGCTATACCACGGCACCTCTGCTCTAGAGGCCGGCCACGTCCGAAATACACCTACACTGGTGAAATATGCCTAAACCGGCACACACCAGGGGTGGAACTCGATGGCTAGACATGTCATGCCACCTCCGCTCTAGAGGTCGGTAACGTCTGATAAACACCCATACTGGTGAATTTTGCCTAAACCGGCTCATACTAGGGGTGAATCTTGAAGGCTATGCATGTCACAGTACCTCTGCCCTAGAGGTCGGTCCCGTCCCAAACACACCCATACTGGGAAATGCCTAAACCGGCTCAACCCAGGGGTAGAAGTCACTAGTGGCGAGGATTCGTCCTCCTGGACAAAAGCTCCATCCTGGTCACAACTAGGAAGGGTAGCGGCCACGACTGCAAAATGCTGAAGTCGGAGACACTGGACCAGGGAAGTCTAGATAGGCAACCACCTCTCACCCGGCAGGGATGTCTGAGTATCCTAATCACGCTGAGGTTTTCCGGTGAGAAAGTCCAACCCTGGACTGGATGGGCAACCACCTCTCACCCGGCGGTGATACACGGGTATCTCAAAACACGTCGAGGTTTTCCGGTGAGAAAGTCCAACTCTGGCCTGGGTGGGCTACCGCCTCTCACCCAGCGGGGATGCACTGATATCCTAAACACGTCGAGGTCTTCCGGTGAGAAAGTCCAACCCTAGACTAAACTGGTGCAATGAAAACCACGGTGTCACGCAATCCCGCTTCCGAGACCCACCAAGAATACAGGCTAAAGCACTATGATACTCTGAACCCCTTGTGGTCCTTTCGTGGATCTCGTGTGGTCTATTTTGGACCACACAGGGGACCACGGGACCTAACGAGGACCACAGGCGTGAATTCAGTAGGATCACAGTGCGGTTTTTGGTGGTAGAAGTGAACGAAGAAGAAGAAGACAGTCCCGGAGTACAGCTAAAAACCAGGAGGGAGGGTATGTGCAATGCTTCTTTAGCAGACTCCACCACCATGGGGGACCATGGCGATCCCTCCCCCGTTAGCCAGGCTAGGCATGTTACTGGGAGTATCACGGAGAGGTGGGACAGGGTCTTGGTCAGCTATGGGTCGCTAACCCTGACGCTAGTATATCAGCTGTGGGTTGCTGATTGCCTCATCGGGCATGCGACTTCACACCCCCAAAAATAGTTGAAAAGTACAGACTTAGCTTTTCTGGCCACCTCCTAGTAAGAAAGTCTGGCAAAAAAAAATACATTTATATTATATTTTTCAGAAGGTGGCTGACTATTTTGCTGCGGGGGTGGGGGGGCGCAATCAAAATCTTTGAGGCGCTGAGGAGGTGGGGCATTCATTCATTCATTTGCATGTCCCCTGCGGAACTTTGCCTCCCTAACAGCACTCCTGTAGGCCTCTCGGTTGTGAGCAAGATGCCCTGCTGCTGATACATCCATTTGCAGAACATCAACGATGTCTTGCAACCATCTTCGCCTTGGTCTTCCTCTCTTTCGTTTTCCCATTATGTATCCTTCCAATACGGTTTTCTCTAGATTATCATGACGTTTAATGTGTCCAAAATATTTAAGTTTTCTCTCTTTAACCCTCTTTACTACCCAGCCTTCTTCAACATTAAGTTCTTGTAGTATGGATATATTTGTTCTTTTTTGTGTCCATGATATTTGAAGAACTCTTCTGTAGCATTTACATTCAAAGGCCTTTATGCGTTTCTCAGCTGTTTTGTTAAGTGTCCAGGTCTCACAGGCATATGTTGCGATGGGGAAGATGCATGCCCTTAAAAATCTTATTTTTGTAGTTTTGCCTGTTCCTCTCCACAGATTCTTTAGTTGTTTTACTTTCTGAAGAGCGATATATGTCCTCCTTTTAATTTCCCTCATTGACAAAACATTTACATTTAACTCAGTGTTTCCCAACATTTTTTGGACCATGCCCCACCTCCAAAAAATGTTGGGAAACACTGAGCTAAATGTAAATGTTTTGTCATCTAAACTTTACTCATGCTTGTTATGTACGGCAATTCCCGCGATGTAAGACGCACACCCGTATATTAAAAAAAAGGTAAATGTAACCTGTGATGTCTTAGAGACACATAGGGATATGGTGTTAGGCCCATATTTTCGTTGATCTGTCAGCACACTAGAGGGTGATATGGTCAGTATCACGCCTGGCTACCTTTCCTTTCTCAACTCTAGAAGTCGGGTACTCATTTCTACAGGTAAGTGACTGAGGTGCCTCCGGATGGATTCGAATCCCCGACCTTCGCCATGAGAGACCAGTGCATAATAGCCTGTATATAGGACGCACTTATAATTTGGCAAAGAATATTTTGAAACACGTACATATACACATTCACACACATTTCCGTGAACTCCATTGCACTCCCGTCAATTAAGTTTTGGTTCAAGACTATATACCGCAGGATATTTTCCTACGGAACTTCTTAAGCAAAACAAGTACTAACATTATAAATACTGGTATATCCGCACTCATAGCTAACCTGACTGGACTAATTTGCTTGGAGTTTATTAGAAGAATGTTGCGAATTCCCTGGACAGCAAAAATAATTAACGGAGAATGTTTGAGAAGAGTTGGAGATACAAAAAAAAATAAATAAATAAGAAAGAGACAATGTACATGTACTTTCATAGGACATGCAGTGAGAAGAAGGGGGCATTGAAAATATTATAACAACAGGAAAAATAGAGGGAAGAAGAGCCAGGGGAAGACCAAGAGAAATGACACTGGACAGTCTGATAAGATGGTGTGAGAGGAGATCACCAACTGAGGTGATGGCCTGCATGAAGGATCGTGTTCTCTGGAGAAGCATAATAACCAGCGCCAGTCAGCACGGCACCTTATGATGATGATGATGATGATTAATCCACTAGCTCATGAACTATAGTACTGTCGAAGCGGTACAGGCCTGTGCATTTATCACTCATAGAGTCTCATAGCCTAAGTATAATCGATATCTGAACTACCCTTTTTTAATGTTATGACCTATAACTTAAGCGATTACAAAAAATAAGGGTTAGCCTTGGCTATCGTAAGCGGTAGAGCCTTAAGGATATACAAAAAGGTAAAGGTAATCCTGTCATGCCTTAGAGGCACATAGGGATATGGTGTTAGTGCCCATATTTTCCTGACCTGTCAGCACACTAGAGGGTGATATGGTCAGTATCACGCCTGGCCACCTTTCCTTCCCCAACTCCAGAAGAAGTCGGGGTACCAATTTCTACAGCATGGGTGACTGGGGCGCTTCCGGCTGGACTCGAACCCCCGGACCTTCGCCATGAGAGACCAGTGCACTAACCACTTCGACACTCCGACACCTAAAGGGTATAATGTATTAATATTAATATATTATAATATTTTATAAATTACCAGTTATAATAAATTAAAGGTATAGCCTTGAATACTGGGTATAGGTGGCACCCTCGAATGCACCTTAAAGTCCAACAACAACAACAACATTGAGCACTACAACAGCAGCAGAAAAGTCAAGCGCCTTTTTGGTATTTTTTGTCTCTAATTTACCACTAGTAGCCGATTATTACGGTAAATGTGGTAAGCAACATAACTGTTAGTTGCTTGCAATCCAATTATAAGGAAACAACAAGCAGTGTGGCAATATAACTCCATACTAAAAAAAATAGGTTGTGGGGGGGGGGGGGGGCGGGCCTGCCAGAGACTGGCAACGATACTTCTATTGTACCCTAATAACCTTACAGGTTTTACCTAGGTTTTTGGTTTCAATATTGAACCGATGATTCATTCGTACTCACAAGTGAAGAACAAAATGTTCTGGTAGATAAATGCGCTACTGCACCAAACGTCTGGGAACAAACAAAATTATTTAGCTAGCCGCTGGCTGTCTTATTTATATTTTAATATTAACTTGGTTTGTAAGCATAATTTAATCATTTATAATAATATGCATTTCATTCTGGGCCAATCAGGAGACTAATGTATAACTCTTTCACTCTTGTGCGAGGAAAACGACCAAAAAAAAAATTGTTAAGAAATTTCGGCAGAAATAGACTAGAAAGAAGTTACAATTTAATTTTAAAATATGGGTTGTGTTAGAAATGTGCTGCTTTTTTTTTCATTTCTTTGCCCTAAATGTCACTCTGAGCATTGTTTTATTTTTTATCTCAGGTGTGTGAGATCTATCAACCCCACCAGTGTTGTTCTGGAGCAAAAGAGTTAAACATAATGTTAGTCTAGTAAAAAAAAAAAAAGGTAAAATCCCCGTTTCCATGCCATTAAGGCGTATTGGAGAATACGGTGTTAGGCCTGTATTTTCCATGACCTTGGGCACGTGAAAGTGTGATGTGGTCAGTTTCATGCCCTGGCCGCTTTACCTTCCCAGATTTCTCTGGTATCCCAGAGGCTGGGTGAACCCCGGGGGCCTTTCCAGTGTGTACCAGAAAAGATCCCACTGCTGGGACTTGAACCCGGTACCACCGGATTAGCAAACCGAGCGCCTAACCACCCAGCTAACGAGGCCGCCGATGTTAGTCTAGTAAAAGTAAATATTAAGCCAGACCTAACCATCGATGTATATAGGACACAGGGTGACTTTGTATATAGGACGCAGGATGACTATGTATATAGGACGCAGGATGACTATGTAGATAGGACGCAGGATGACTATGTATATAGGACGCAGGATGACTATGTATATAGGACGCATGATGACTATGTATATAGGACGCATGGTGCTTTTGTATACAGGACGCAGGGTGCTTTTGTATACAGGACGCAGGGTGACTCTGTATATAGGACGCGGGGTGATTTTTGGATCATTTCTTCAAGTGCGTCTTATACGGCGAGAAACATGGTATTTAGTGTACCAAAATAAATGTTCGGCGAAAGTGAAATTTGAGACCGCGCCTAACTCTTCACCTTTCGAAAACAAAGCTCTTTCGTTCATTCCTTCGTTCAGCCGTTATGCATGGGTGAGATTTATAAAAAGCTAAAAACGTTTACGAAAGAAAAGAGGAAACGGAAAGGAAAATGCCCCATGAAGCGAAGGAACAAACAAACATTATTTCTACCATAGCCTTGTTCGGATATAACAGGAAAGATAAAGCAGTAAATAAACTCTCAAAGATTTACTCAGAAGGGCTGACTTGTGTCCAGGCTCAGAATGAAAGAGTTTTAAGTGTTTAAAATGTACCTTTTCTCGACAGAAAATGTGTACTACAAGTTTCCTCGTACTGTCCTCTGTTTTTGTGCTCTACGCTACATCTCTGGAAGCAACGGTGCAGACAAATACTTGCTTACTGCAGGTAAAATTTACGTGTATCCGTCCGTTCCCAACTTTTTGTTTTATTTATGTTTGTGGCTCGTTTCATTTCCTCACGGAAATGTATATTATGGAAATGTGCTCCAAATTTGAACAGCTTGTTAGCCGAGCATTCTCTTCCAGTGACAGATGTATTCTCTTTTAATGACAGATGTATTCTCTTCCAGCAACAAATGTATTCTCTTCCAGTAGCAGATGTATTCTCCTCCAGCGACAGATGTATTCTCTTCCAGCAACAAATGTATTCTCTTCCAGTAACAGATGTATTCTCTTCCAGCGACAGATGTATTCTTTTTAATGACAAATGTATTCTCTTCCAGTGACAGATGTATTCTCTTCCAGTGACAGATGTATTCTCTTCCAGTAACAGATGTATTCTCTTCCAGTGACAGATGTATTCTCTTCTAGTAACAGATGTATTCTCTTTTAATGACAAATGTATTCTCTTCCAGTGACAGATGTATTCTCTTCCAGTAACAGATGTATTCTCTTCCAGTGATAGATGTATTCTCTTCTAGTAACAGATGTATTCTCTTTTAATGACAAATGTATTCTCTTCCAGTGACAGATGTATTCTCATCCAGTGACAGATGTATTCTCTTCCAGTAACAGATGTATTCTCGTGCAGTAACAGATGTATTCTCTTCCAGTAACAGATGTATTCTCTTCCAGTGACAGGTGTACTCACTTTCAGCGACAACTGTACTTAGTTTCAGTGACAGATGTACCCACTTTGAGTGACAGGTGTAACAGGTGTATTTTCTTCCTTCTTGGGATATTCTTTAGCCGTGTGGGACAGTAGGTGTAAAGTTGTAGACATAGGTAAAAGATTGCTCTCTCTCTCTTCTCTGTAGACGTCTTCTGCTTCGGACCTTCTATCAAAATAAAAATTGGTACCTAACGTTTGTGGCGTGGAACAGAAAAAAAGAGGGGGGGGGGGAGGGGGTTCTTTGTTAGCTTTCTGTTTTATATGTTTGGAAAGTCTGTTAGTTTTCTATATAATCATGTTTAATCATGTTTATGTATAATCATGTCTTTCTTAGCTTTCTGTGTTTTTTTTTCTTTCTTATCACGTTTTTAGAGCCTCTGTTAGTTTTCTTTTCTTTTTTTTCTTATTAATTCTTTTTTTTTCCTTAAAACAAAATCAGTCAACAAACTAACATAGCAACCAACGCAGGCACACACGAAACAAGCAAACAACTTACAAAATAACACAAGCAGATCACAATGTTAGTTTACACAAGGTCCCTGAGCAGCCAAACAAACCACACACACACACACACACACACACACACACACACACACACACACGCACAAAAGCAAACACCAGGGCGAATTTAGGCATAGGCTTAAAAAGCTAAGGAGTGCGACCTTGCACCCCGTGGTGCAACAAGGGGGACTCCAAACCTTGTATAATTAGGGCCTTGCCAAGCTTTAAATCCGACACTGGCAGAACATACATCCTTACACCAAGCAGAAAACATCACTATCTTATACACAGTCCCCCAGTACCAACCATACAACATACAAACAAACAGCAAACATGCACACACATTCGCGCAAGCACGCCACATCACAAGCTTTACACAGTCCCCCTCAGACGTAACAAGGCAATCAGAGACAGCTTCGAACGAGCAACGTAACACCACCAACTTGTCCTTGTCGTGTCCCAGCTGTTTTTTGACAAACTAAAAAACTCTCACAATTCTGTTGTGCTCTATTTCACAGTGCATGCGCGAGGTCCTGAAGTGCAAGCGCGGAGAGAGTCTCGGCTTCTTGTCGGAGACTTCTTGCTGCGACAAGTACAGCATGTGCTACTTCATGTGTGAACCTGAGGCAACCACAGCGCCTTCGTACGTAAACACACAGACACCCATCTACACACTTGCACACACTATCAAACAATAGCTACCAGCAAAGTTCGTATAATCAAAACCAGCAATAACATACTATAACCGGTGTCATGCAACCAGTAAAAATGTGTACAGTGAAAGTAAACGCAGACTTTACAAACCGGTTCTGGTGAACTTGTTGTGTGGCACCACTTAAAAAAAAAAACCCACCGTTAAACACAACCACCACTAACTGTTTGTTCCCTCACTGTTCTATCCAGTGGTATATAAAGAGAGACCATTATACAATACTCAGAGCCAATATATATATATATCACTAACACCATATCGCTATGTGCCTCTAAGGTACAACTCTAAGGTATGACAGGATTATATATATATATATATCCTTCCCGTGCCGTTAAACGTCACATAGGGCTCGCAAAGTAGTTCGCCAATTTTTCCTGTCTTCGGCGAGTCTTTCAACCTCATCAAGGGATTTTATGCCTGTTAATTTGGCCTCTCTAACAATGTCGTCTTCAGAGTTTCACGCGGTCTGCCTCTTTTTCTTCGGCCTGTTGTGTTGTGTTCCACTTGATAGCTTGTTTTTGGAATTCTCTGATCATTTCTTCTCATCAAGCGACCAACATATGTCCATCTCCTTTTCCTGATCACCCATGAGACTGGGTGTTGTTCAGTCATCTGTCTTATCTCTGCATTGTTCTTGAATTCATTCCACTTGATGTCGAGTATTTTCCTTAGGTATTTGTTTTAAAAAGAGTTTTCTGTTTCTTTAGTTGTTTTCCAGCTTTCACATGCATAAATGAGGGTGGATATTACATTTGAATTGAATAATCTTAACTTGGTTTTTGTGCTTATAACTTTTGAATTCCATGTTCTCAAGAACAATCTGGCCTCTCTTTTATAATATATATATATATATATGCAGGAAAATCTCTACTGTAGAGAGCAGAACAACAACACAACTCCTTCAAATCATCAGAGGAAGTACCCCCCCCCTTCAGACAAATGTTTCGGCCCTATTAAACTCCTGACACTCTAAGGGGGGTTGGCCCCTCTGGGTCATGACTCCCAGAGGTCTTGTGAGTTGTTGTTTTTTTTTTTCTTCCCGGTCCCGGGATTGAACCCGTGATCTTCCGGTTGGCACTGCACTTATGAAGTGCGTCTTTAGCGATTTAGCTATGGAGGACTGGTATTGGTTGTGGCAAATGAAATTACTTATGTTTCCAATGCTTGTTTCGCATACTCCACAGCCAGCATGAGGCCTTTTCTGCTGTTTCTGAAAGGCTTCTCAATGCCCTTGCTCTTGCTTGTCCCTTTATGCCCAGTTGATTACATTTGTCATATGCTGATGTTGCTACGGATCCCCTTGCTTCCACTTCTACAGCTATCACTTTTGCCCTGATTCCTGCCTCCTGCCTTAGTTGCTTGACCGGATTGTACTTCTCAAATTTGAATAAATATATATATATATATATTACACAGAGGCCACCAGAATGTCAGTACAAGGTTTCTCAATGCCAGTCATATAACACATAGAACAGTGGCTCCCAACCGTTATACACCCAAGGATCACCTTTCCAACCACATATAAGTCACAGACCACCATCTAATATGTACTGTCGCCATGCCATGAACTTTACATTTATATCGCGTGGATGTTCTTGTAGGGGTGTGAAGTATTAGTGCCTCCATATTTCTAGGCCACTACAGCGTTTGAGGTAGGCTTGCCAGCGCCTGTCCTCGCTGTCTTTGCTTTCCTTTCAAGGCCGGACTGACCCCGATGCCTTTAGATCAAGAAGAAAAAAAATTCCTCCCGAACCATGGACCTCCTGATCGACAAGCGGGTGCACTAACCACTACACCACCGTGACAACTAATGCCATGAACCCTTAATGATTTTTTTAAAATTTAGTGGATACCAAATGAGAACCACCTGATAATGTTTCAAAAATCACTTGTGGTCCGTGAACGACAGGGTGGGAACCACTGTTCTAGAGACTCGCGCCGTATTTCCAAGTGCTCGGAATAAGTAACCTATAAATAACGTGTTTATCTCTTAGTAACGAGGTTGACGGGATGGCACAGAGAAGATTTTAAATACAAAAAGGGGAGCCTACGAGCAGAAGAAAGGTTGGGAAACTCTAGTCTAGTCAATAGTGACTATGACTTGACTTTTCTTTACCCCGAAAGGCTATGGGCTCTATGCCCGCTAATGGGGCCCTCCAGATTTAAAAATTGGTACCTGAACACTTGCAGAACCGCCTATGGAGAAGAGAAGAAGAAGAAGAAGAAATTGCAAGACAAGGCACGCTTACTGTCAATGAAATAAGAGATAGACCTACGAGAAAGAGCCAAAAACTAGCCGTAAATGAAGGGACGTAACCATTTAGAAAATATATGCGAAGACCCGAGAACCTGGAAAAGTCTGTTCAAATACTTTTTTCAGTGGCTACTTCCCTTGACTTTTGTTGATCTCCAACAAAGCCAGTAGATACCAGCAACGACAAGCTATTAACAAGAATCGTCACGATATACAAAACACAACATTAACTGCAGACCACAACACAAACACTAAAGGGCGGTTTAATGGATGTGAAAGAGGGATTGACATTTTCCCCGCGAGCGAAATTGGGTGACGTCATGAAACAACAGACTTGGCCAGAATTAGAAACATAGATGAAAGGGGGCGTAGACAACATCAAGTGATTGACAGGAGTCAGCTTAGCCCAACAGACCGTGAAAGCGCGGGACAGAGAACATCGAAACTTTTCATAGCCAACCTTCGCTGTGGAGATGATTATTATTATTATTATTATTATTAATGCTGCCAGAGAAATAAGTGTGCGATCAGGTAACTTCTTTTGTTGCCCACAGAGAAACTGTTGTGTGATAGCGTTTATAGTGTGTGTGTGTGTGGGTGTGTGTCTGTGTGTGTGTGGGTGCGTGCGTGCGTGCGTGCGAGAGAGAGAGAGAGAGCGAGGGAGGGAGGGAGATTTCAGCAAACAAACCTTGACAGCAAATAGCCAAACACTAACCTTGACAGCAAATAACCAAACACAAACCTTGACAGTAAATAACCAAACACAAACCTTGACAGCAAATAACCAAACACTAACCTTGACAGCAAATAACCAATCACTAACCTTGACAGCAAATAACCAAACACAAACCTTGACAGTAAATAACCAAACACAAACCTTGACAGCAAATAACCAAACACTAACCTTGACAGCAAATAACCAAACACTAACCTTGACAGCAAATAACCAAACACTAACCTTGACAGCAAATAACCAAACACTAACCTTGACAGCAAATAACCAAACACTAACCTTGACAGCAAATAACCAAACACTAACCTTGACAGCAAATAACCAAACACTAACCCTGACAGCAAATAACCAAACACTAACCCTGACAGCAAATAACCAAACACTAACCCTGACAGCATATAACCAAACACTAACCTTGACAGCAAATAACCAAAAACACTAACCACGTCTTTAACAGCTGCAGCAGTGGCACCACAGCCAGCATCAACGGCAAAATCATGGGCAAACGAGGAAGCTGGAACAAGCGTTTCGTTCCCCAAGGAAACTGGCGCAGTAAAGAGGTGTGGGCTGACGCAAACAACGTCGACGACGACTTCAGCGAGGATGATATTTTCTAGTTAAAGATACTGGCCAATGGGAATTTCAAACGGGGAGATGGAAGAGAAATCTGCACTAAAACCTGCGAAGGTCCAGTAAATAGATAAACAATAAAAATCTTAGTAACAAGTTCCCCTTGTCTTTCATATTTTAAAGTCCATGTTTGTTGTTTCCTATATTTGTGTTATGTTTATTGCTGCGGTACATGCTTGTATATGATGTTTACATATTGTTTGTGTGTGTGAAATGTATAAAGTTTCAATATATCAAGTTAGAATAGGAATAGAAAGGAACAGAGGCAAACTTTATCTGCAGTAGTGAGCCTTAATGGCTAGAAAAGAAGAAGAAGATATCATCAAGATGGCGGCCTAGTTGGCTGAGTGGTTAGGCTCTCGATCTACTAATCCGGTGGTACCGGGTTCTCACTCACACACATACACACACAAACACACACACACACACACAAAGGCCCCCAGGTCCACCCAGATCTAAAAATGGGTACCAGAGATATCATGGAAGGTAAAGCGGCCAGATCTAAAAATGGGTACCAGAGATATCATGGAAGGTAAAGCGGCCAGATCTAAAAATGGGTACCAGAGATATCATGGAAGGTAAAGCGGCCAGATCTAAAAATGGGTACCAGAGATATCATGGAAGGTAAAGCGGCAGATCTAAAAATGGGTACCAGAGATATCATGGAAGGTAAAGCGGCCAGATCTAAAAATGGGTACCAGAGATATCATAGAAGGTAAAGCGGCCAGATCTAAAAATGGGTACCAGAGATATCATGGAAGGTAAAGCGGATACCGACCACATCAGACTTTCATGTGCCGAAGGTCGTGGAAATACGGGCCTAACACCCTACCCCCAGTATGCCTTTATGACATGGAAACGGGGGTTGTACCTTACCTGTGTTAGCTAGGTGTAGTCAGTGGAGGGAAAAGGGGGGGGGGGTGGGATGGCGGGAAAAGACAGGGTTTGATCCCAGTTAATCACAATCTCTTCTTCATAAGTAACCGAGAATTTAAAAAAAAGACAATGTTGAGTTTTACTGTTACTATACCTGCAGCAGAGACACAAGACATAGCACGACTTACTATCCAGAGATGCTTCTTCTTCTTCTTCTTCGTAGGCACAATGGCGATGATGCGTAGTACCCTGATTTTTGCCATGCGTCTTTTGGCCGCGTGCCTCCGACTTCAGCACTTTTCCTTTCTAGTGCAGACTGTTTTCCATCCTCTGGTGGCTGTACTTAAGCCCCTTCTCCATGTCAGATCCAGCATGCAACGCTGGCTGGCCAGACGGTTTTGAGACAGTTCCACAGAGACACTCTGACTTTGGGATGAAGAATCTTTTGAGTGCCTCAATGATATCCATTCCCCGCCACCTATTGTCTACTGGCTCTGTTTTGTTTACATCATTCTGATAGCCATTGTTGTAAAGACCCATAAGCTTGTCACGTCCTGGATTCATTGGTTTCACACCAGATTTTCCTCATCCCCACCAGAGATCTCTATGTCCCCATCCGTCCACCAACCTGACATCACAGATTACAAAAATAACAATTACAATTGCTACAGGTTTCTAGGCTACAGAAGTAGGTCAGAGTTTAAAGCAAACATATCTGTGTTCCCCGTCTCACAAAGACTATGTTAAGATAAGAGTGTTCTTAACACAGTTGTTCCTAGGGGAATCCAGAGATGCCACCTACACAACCCGCTCAAGCAAAGAAACCTGCCAGACCACAGTTCCCTACAAGAGAAGCTCTACCGCGATGATGAAGAAAAAAAAGGGCAAATTACTTCATTTGTCTGGGCCAACGACAAGGATTAAGACCCCTACTTACATTTTGTCCTCGGGCAGTGCTTGCCAATTACATAACTGGAACAGAACTTTTTTTTAAAGGAAATAGATCAACCATACTGCACTCGTGACATATCTATCATACAAAACCTTTCCTACAAACACCGAGATCAAAGGTCATTGCTATAGTAACGTCATTATACATCGCATAAGAGCCAAGAACCAGACCACATAGTCCGTGGAAAGCGCGTTTTTTTTTTTTTTTTGGAAGTGTAGGACAGTGGTTCTCAACCTGGGGTAGGATACCCCTGGGGGGTATGCGGCAGGACTTTTAGGGGTACGGAAGAAGAAGCTGGATAACGGTGGAATACAGATAAATAACAGCAACTATAACAGTAACTTTGCTAATATGAAGGGATACAATATATGGAAATAGGCTGCCAAGGGGTAGGCAAGCCGAAGAAGTTTTGAAACCGCTGGTGTAGGAGAAAACGTTGTCACTTCGTTGTGTTCCCCGGTCCCCTTTTTAAGGGGGGAAAAAACAGTGTTCAGTGAAGCGTTTCGTTTGAAATGTTAGTCCTCACAAGTTAACGGTTGAAACGCTAGTCCTCACAAGTTAACGGTTGAAACTTTAGTGCTCACAAGTTAACGGTTGAAACTTTAGTCCTCACAAGTTAACGGTTGAAACTTTAGTGCTCACAAGTTAACGGTTGAAACTTTAGTGCTCACAAGTTAACGGTTGAAACTTTAGTGCTCACAAGTTAACGGTTGAAACTTTAGTGCTCACAAGTTAACGGTTGAAACTTTAGTGCTCACAAGTTAACGGTTGAAACTTTAGTGCTCACAAGTTAACGGTGTTTGACTTGATTTTAATGACCTCCGGGCTTACGAGTTTTCAGTCTTTCTGTTGGATCAGATAGTTGGATGTTGGGTCAGACAGTGGAATGTTGGGTCAGATAATGGGATGTTGGGTCAGATAGTGGAATGTTGGGTCAGATAGTGGGATGTTGGGTCAGACAGTGGAATGTTGGGTCACATAGCGAGATGTTGGGTCAGACAGTGGAATGTTGGGTCAGATAGTGGGATGTTGGGTCAGATAGTTGGATGTTGGGTCAGACAGTGGGATGTTGGGTCAGATAGTGGGATGTTGGGTCAGATAGTGGGATGTTGGGTCAGATAGTGGGATGTGTAAGTCTTTTCCTGTTCTCCACCTTAGCACAATATGCTGGAGTTTGGTTATCTTGTCTTGTGCTATTTCCCTGTAACTGCGAGCTGTTGTTCTTTGCAGTCGATGCTGTAGAGATGTTGACCCAGAACGTAGCAGAGAGGCCACGTGATTGTGGAGAAAGGGAATGTTAAGTGTAGCTGAATTTCCAGTTCAGACCGTGTGTTTCCAGCCATTCCTTAATGCAGCGGTTCTCATGCTCCATGCGGCCTTGGTAATCAGAGTGACATTATTTAATAATAATGGCTGTTAATAGAAAATCAGACTTGCCTCTATGGTTGGGGCCATTGAAATCATTAGAAACTGGCTAAAAAGTCTCTGTGGTTGGGGTCCATTGAAATCATTAGAGACTGGCTAAAAAGTCTCTGTGGTTGGGGCCATTGAAATCATTAGAAACTGGCTAAGAAGTCTCTGTGGTTGGGGCCCATTGAAATCATCAGAGACTGGCTAAGAAGTCTCTGTGGTTGGGGCCCATTGAAATCATTAGAGACTGGCTAAGAAGCATGCTGAGAGATGTCATAAAGATGTTTCTACATGCGGTCACCAAATCTGAGACCAGTCTCTCCATTATATTATTCTACACTCTCTGCACACGGTGGCATATAATACGCCGAGGGACTCGCCATGTGAACCCCTCATGGACGTGTGACGACATTTTTGGAAAAGGTAATTCATTTCGTTTCCTTCACTACAAAAATAACTAATGAAGAATGTATGAGAAGAGCTGGAGAGACAAAAAACCTTGTCAAAAAGATAAGAGAGAGACAATGTACTTTCATAGGACATGCAATGAGAAGAGGGGGCATTGAAAATATTATAACAACAGGAAAAATAGAAGGAAGAAGATCAAGAGGAAGACCAAGAGAAATGATACTGGACAGTCTGACGGGATGGTGTGAGAGGAGATCACCAACTGAACTGATGGCCTGCATGAAGGATCGGGTACTCTGGAGAAGCATAATAGCCAACGCCAGTCGGCACGGCATATGATGATGATGATGACACTACAAGGCAGGTGACACATCCTAGTGCCGACAAATGCAGAAATCCACTTCAGGTGGCTATGGACGAGGATGCCCTTCACATTTAGATAAACAGGGGGAAATCAGAGAAGATGTCTGGGGTCAAGTTGTAGCAGTGGCAGATGGTGACAGAATTTTCTTACCTCTCTTGGCCGTGTGGATGAAGAGGAAGAACTAATTTAACCGTCAGATGAAGCCACAGGCTCCCCCCCCCTACTCTAAACGCCTTTTTGGGGTTCACTTTCTGCATACAGCTGAAGGCATTCCGATGGACTTTTTTTTTTTTTTAGGAAAATGGCGATAACGAAAAAATTCTAATAATTTGTTGGGATTCTTCCATAGAGTCCGAGTCATCGTGGCATAGGCGGCGAAGATTTGGTCACGAATATTTGAATATTTTGGCCGTGATGTAATCAACATAATTGTCTCTTATCAGAAGTACTACATGGAGAAAAAAATAACGTACTCGTGGCCGCCACTTATCTTATATCCTTCCCGTGCCGTTAAACGTCACATAGGGCTTGCAAGGCAGTTCGCCAATTTTTCCTGTTTTCGGCGAGTCTTTCAACCTCATCAAAGGATTTTATGCCTGCTAATTTGGCCTCTCTTAATAATGTCCTCTTCAGAGTTTCACGCGGTCTGCCTCTTTTTCTTCGGCCTGTTGTGTTCCACTTGATAGCTTGTTTTGGGATTCTCTGATCATTTCTTCTCATCAAGTGACCAACATATGTCCATCTCCTTTTCCTCCATATATATATATATATATATATATATATATATATATATATATATATATATATATATACAATATTCAAGAGTAATGCCCAAAAATTATATGTAAAATCACAAAAGAAAATACAGGGATCCTGATTTAAGGGAAAACCATTGAAAATAGGGGTTTTTTTTAGTGCAGTGGTAGGAGCAACGAAAGGCTATTGCAGAAAATGAACCAACCCAAAGTGAAAGGAATGATAATGAAAAGACACTGGAGATGGACAGGACATTTACTTCAAAAGCCTACCACTAACATACAGACTCTCATCTGGAATCCCCAGGGTAAGAGGAAAGAAAGAAGACCTAGAATGCCTGCAAATGAGACTTGAAGCAGACATCAAAAAGATGGACTACACCTGTAGACAGATAATAGAAACAGCCCAGTACAGAAATAGAGATCCCTTGTTGATGATCTATGTTTCAGATAGGGGTAAAGTAGGCATGGATGGAAGGAAGCCTACATTTTAAGCATTTCTTGTCCATTCTTACATCTTAAATTGATGAAAACTGACAAAACAAACAAGGCAGCTGAAATATGTATCAATTAGGAAAAAATGGAAGAAGTGGAGAGCTTTGAATATCTTGGATCACTACTAACTAGTAATGGAGATACAATGAGGGAAATTAAAAGAAGGACATCTATCGCTCTTCAGAAAGTAAAACAACTAAAGAATCTGTGGAGAAGAGCAGACAGAACCACAAAAATAAGATTTTTAAGGGCATGCATCTTTCCCATCGCAACATATACCTGTGAGACCTGGACACTTAATAAAACAGCTGAGAAACTCTTAAATGCCTTTGAATGTAAATGGTACAGAAGACTTCTTTAAATATCATGGACACAAAAAAGAACAAATATATCCATACAACAAGAACTTAATATTGAGGAAGGCTGCCTAGTAAAGAGGATTAAAGAGAGAAAAATTAAATATTTTGGACGCATTAAACGACATGACAATTTAGAGAAGACCATATTGGAAGGATAAATAATGGGAAAAAGAAAGAGAAGAAGACCAAGGCGAAGAAGGCTGCAAGACATCGTTGATGATCTGCAAATGGATGCATCAGCAGCAGGCCATCTTGCTCACAACCAAGAGGCCTACAGGAATGCTGTTTGGGATGCAAAGTTCCGCAAGGGACATGCAAATGAATGAATGAATGAATGAATCTTATATGTCTCTTCCCATCTACATCATCATGACCATTTGCTTTTTTTTCCTAGCATCTTTCCTCCTGGTATGATCATCAGTATACTGTTGTGTCTTTTCACATGGCCAAAATATTTTGCTGTCTTCTTTGTTGTTTGTTCAGACATCGACACCAGTTTCTTTCACAAATACACCACTTCATCTCAGGTTTTCAGCAACACAGTAGAGCTTCTCTTATAGGAGGGCTGGAGTCTGGCTGGGTTCTTTGATTGAGTGGTAGTGTAGATGACAATTCTGGAGGATGTGATGTGGTGTCTGTTGCTCTTTGCTGCAGAAGAACAGATCTGTTGGGCCAATTTTCAGCCTTTGGTATAGATGATATCACATCCTGTGATGTCCTGTTCTCACCTGGTCATTTCTTGAATGTCTATAGTATTCATCATCTGTTTATAGTATTTTGTTTTCCTGACCTTTATTTCTTTGGGAAGTTCGCATTGCAGTTGGAGCTGTTCTAAAACTTGTGTATTTGTTATTTTCATTCTCCATGAAGTACATATGACATAAGTTTCTGTAGATCCACATTTCTGCTGCATTAATCCTTCTCTCCCACTTTTTGCTTAAAGCTTTTGCTTAGAGCATTTTACAAATCTCATTTTTGTTTTTATGAACAGATTTCTGTTTGTCATGGTGTTGGATACAAGACCAAGTGCAAACTGCAGCAGTGACCACATCCCAGTTGTAGGAGAAGTGAGAATCAGGCTAAAGAGGTTAAAGGTAGCAGATAAAAACAAAGAACTAGATAGAGAGCTGTTACAGAAAGATAAAGCAATACAAGAACAATATAGGATCATAGTATATAATAGTTACAATGCTAAAGAGAAAATTGAAATGATTGATGAACAATGGAATATGCTTAAAGATTCTATTCAGCAAACATCTATTGAAATCCTACCTTCAAATAAAGGACATGCTAAACAAAGGTGGATGACAGAAGAAATTTTGCAACTGATGGATTGGAGGAAGATAAAGATGAATATGACAAAGTAAATATAGAAATAAGGCACAAATGCAATAAAGCTAAAAAAGAGTGGCTAAATAAGAAATATTATGAAATAGAGGCGCACCATAATGGAAACACAAGAGATAAGTACAATCAAATAAAGGAGTTAACAAACAAAAGGGCATACCACAAGACAATAATGGACAGAGATGAAATAATGGCAAGATGGAGCAAATGCATTAGAGAACTCTATGAGGACAATAGAAGTGAAAAAGATATACAAAATAATAATGAAGGGCCTCCCATTTTAAAAAGCAGAAGTAGAAGAAGCCATCAAACACATGAAGAACAACAAATCATCAAGGAAGAATTGGAACCATTAGGAGAGCTTGGCATAGAAATAATTACCAGTTTGTTGAATGACATCTATAACAGTAACTATATCCCATCAGACCTTTTGCAATAAGTTTTCATGCCCTAATAAAAAAACAAGGTACAGCTGAATGTGAATACCATTGAACCATTAGTCATATGAGCCATGTTACCAAAATCCTGCTTCGTATCGTCATGAGAAAAGTCAGAGGCAAAATAAAACCAGAAATCATTGATGAAAACTGCGGCTTCATTGAAGGAAAAGGTACAAGTAATGACTTATATATATATATATATAATGAGAACATTGATGGAGAGATCAATAGAAGTAAAGATAGACCTATACTTATGCTTCATAGGCTACTGTAAAGCATTGAGACACACAGAAATTATAGGAATGCTGTAAAACATCAACATAGATGGGAAAGATCTGCCAATCATCAAAAATATATATTGGCAGCAATCAGCAGCAATGAGGGTTGAGAAACAAATAGGAGCATTCCAAGACATAAAATTAGGAGTGAGACAAAGATGTATTTTATCTCCTGACCTCTTCTCCTTTTATAGCAAAAACATAATGAGAAATATAGAGAACATGCCAGGAATATCAGTTGGAGGGTATAACCTTAACAACTTAAGATATGCAGACAACAGTTCTGATTGCTAAAAGTGAAGGGGAGCCACAAGCTCTTCTGGACGTCGTGGTTTGTGAAAGTAAAAATAAAGGTCTCAACCTGAACAAAGAGAAGACTTAAGTGATGGTCATCTCAAATAAAAGAATACCACCAAAATGTAGCATTACCATCAATGGCACAAATCTGAAACAAGTTGATAGATTCAAGTACTTAGGAACGATTATAATGACTGATGAGAAATGTCACAACGAAATAAAAAACAGACGTGCTCAGGCCAAGTCAGCATTCCAGAAAATGAGACACATCTTGTGCAACAGATTCATATCAATGGAAACAAGATTCCGAGTTCTTAAATGTTATATCGAGCCAATTCTGTTTTATGTGTGTGAAGCATGAAGAATAAAAGAGTACAGAGAGAAATGGAGGTCATGGAAATGTGGTTTATAAGAAGGATGTTGAAAGTACCATAAACAGCTACGAAAACCAATGAAGAAGTCTTAAGAGATGCTGGTGTTAAAAAGCAAATTATAGCTTTTTCTTCTTCTTCGTTCGTATTGTCTGTCTATATCTGCAGTCCTGTCTCTTGGACAAATTTCACTGTTTTTTGTAATTCATGTATGGAACCATAGAGCTTATTTTCTTTAGTGGTTTCACTGGGCCAGTAATTATTTCTCAGTGTCTCGTAGTTGGTGCAATTTTGGAGGATATGTTCCACAGTTTGGGGCATCTGGGCACATGTACATAGATTAGTAGTACCAACCTTAAACTTTGTATACATATGACTTGGAGTCGGCTGTGTCCTGTTCAGAGACGGAAGATGGTGACTTGTTCCTTTCTGTTTAGTATGTGATAGTCATCATGTGGTGGTGTTTGTGGCTTCCTGTAGGTTTTTATCATGCTTTTCTTCTGATTATAGGTGATTGGTATGTCTGGCTGCTCCATTTCAGTGCCCTCTTTGGCCAGATGGTCAGCTTTCTCATTGCCTGGTATCCCACAGTGGGAGGGAATCCACTACAAAGTGACTCCATGTTGTAAGCCAATTTCTGACAAGGCATCCTTAATCTGGTAGTTTGTTGCACTGAAGAGCTTCCAGTACTGATCTTGCATCTGTGAGAGTTACTATGGGGCATGTATCAATTCTGGAGTCTAATAGTTTTTCAACTGCAGCAATAATTGCCCTAACTTCTGCATCATAGTTGTTGCAGTATTTTCCAGTGGGTATGGAAATCTTGTCAGTTTGGATATTCAATATATGCTCCTGCCCCTCCATTCTTTATGGCATTGTGTGCAGATCCATCTGTATACACACGTATCCAGGTGTCACATGGATATTTGTCATCTAGCAAACCAAGTGTGGCTGTTGATTTTACAAGACTGCTCTGCATCTCACCATTCTGCACACCTTTCACTTCAGTCTGAATAGTTATTTGTGTACAATCTGCTCCTTTCTATGGTGTATGCTCTGGTACATTTGATAATGGAGCAACTACAGTTGGAAGGTCAGGTATCAGCTTATGCATACGCTTGGCCTGATGAATGAAGCTGCTTCTTTTAAGCTGTCTTAGTGCCGAGTTATTGAATCTCTCCTTCAGGGGATGGCTTACAGAGCTGAGGAATTTCTCTCCCAAGGTCATGAATTTTGTGTCTCTACATTCCTTTAGTGCTTGAACACCAACTATTTTCTGCATTTCTACTACTGGTGTGGACCTTGTCTAGATTATGCAGTGTAGTGTTTGATGCTGTGCACCAAGATATTGAGCCATATTCTAAATGTGGTAGAATACTTTGCTGATATACATTCTTGAGGATTCTTTCATTAGCTCCCCATGTGGTTCCACTCAGTTTTCTTAATATGGCTAGTTTTCTTCTGGCTTTTGCTTCTGCACTGTTGATGTGTTGCTTCCACGTCAGTTTTGAGTCAAGAGTCACTCCTAAATAAGTGGGCTGGTTGTCCATCTGTAGTAATAATTTAATTGGCTCTAGATTGATGTGAATTATTATTTCAATCTTTTATATTTGTCTGGCCGTCGTTGTGCTGAGTGGTGGAAGGATGACCTTACCATACGTTCACACCTTACATATAAAATAACAGGAATACGAAAACAATCCTTTTTATAAAATCACGATTCTTGTATTTTACAAAACTCTGATCCATAAAGCATCACAAATCACAAATCCGATGCACATGATGTCCATATATTTCTAACGGGCGTTACTAAAAAAATATATTAAACAAATAAAATTTCCTTGAATAATATGAGTTCAATACTGCTTACAAAGGCGCACAAACTAAAATACACACGCCAGCCTCCGTCTCTCGGAAACTGAACACCTTCCTCCACGACTGGTCGCTACCTTCGCGAGCTCAACTTATCCCCCTTTATACTTCTCCCTTTTCTTATATACCTCGTCATCGCCGGACCGGACGCCTGGGGATTTTCCATTCACACGTGGCCGTCTCTGGCCAGTGGGATTTCCAATCAAAACCGGGTCACTGCTTGCTTACTTTTTTCCCTCCTTACATACTCCCTCTGGTTTTGTTTACAAAATTTTTTGTATGGAATACAATAAATTTTATATATGCATTGTAGAATAGTTACATATCCTGAACTCAAAGTCTTTATGTCCTTCTTTTTGGGACCAGTACACATGTTGCTGTAGTTGCGTGTCGTCTTCCTCCGGTTAGCCTGTTGGTGTGTTGGTCTGGCCTATTTTTGTACTTTTGTGTGCCTTGCAGTATTTCTCATATACTGTACTTGGTCGTGTAATGTGGGCAAGGGTGCTACTCGTTGTTCGACGCTCTGCTCTGTAGCTCCGTCTTCTGATTCGGCGGGTGGTTGGTTTTCATGTACTAGTAAGGATGTACTTGTTCGAGTGGTACTGTCTTCGCTGTCTACTGCTACCTGTGGGGTGGATGCGACTTCTTCCTCCGTTATTTCTACCTGCGTACTGTCAGGTTCGGTCTCTGATTCCGAAGAGTCTACTACTATCTCATCGTCGGTGTCGTCATCGTTGTTGGGTGCTATACTGAGTGTAGCCTGTCTGCGCTGATTGTTTCTGTCGTCTGTAGGGATATTCCAATCTTGTTTGGCCTTTCTCAAATGGTTTGCGTGGACTCGTTGTATTTTCCCTGTCAGTTGGTTCTTTATTATAAATGATACTGGAGATAACTTTTTTAGAACAAAGAATCCCGTTTTCCATTTGCTGTCGTGTTTGGATGTCATGTGGTGGTTTAATAAGTATACTGGATCACCTATAGAAATGTCCTCAGTTGTGCTTTGTTCATCGTACCTTTGCTTTCGTGCGTCTTTGGTTCTGTTTATGTGGTTTATCACTTGTATAAAAGCCTTATGTTGTCTCATTAGCGTGTGTTCTATAGAATCATTTTCACTGTAGCAGTGTGTTCGTAGTCTCAGGATGGCGTCCAGGGGTAGAATGGGGTGTCTCCCGTACATGAGGAAAAATGGGGAGTATCCTGTTCGTTTAGAAATGTTCATATCATCGCTGCCACCGCCTGGGTCAAGTACTCGTCCCATTTACTGACCTCCGTGTTTACCAGCTTGGCAACAATATCATTTAGTGTGCGATGCTGTCTCTCGTTTGTCCCGTTGGCTTGAGGATGGTATGGTGTTGTGAAGATATGGTGAATGTTATAGCGTTTCACCATAGTCTGGAATTGTTCTCCGCGAAACTCGGGACCGTTGTCTGTGACTATGGTAATTGGTACTCCATGTCTTGGGACGATATTGTCGATTACCAAGTCAGCTACTGTTTTACTTTGGATGTTTGGCGTTGGAAAACACTCCGTCCATGCGGAATATTCGTCTGTTACATGCACGATGTACTTGTTGCCTGATGTGGTGATTGGATAAGGTCCTGAACAGTCGATACTTAATTTCAGCATGCATGCCGGTGGGGTATCGGATATTTCTAGCGGATTTTTTATAGGTAACAAGTTTCTTGTTTTGCAGGTTTGGCACTGCTCTATGTGCTGGTTTACGTCCTCTCTCATGTTCTTCCAATAGTATCCTATTTGTATGGCTTTCAACGTTTTTTCCGTCCCCATATGCCCGTTATTATCGTGGTATTGTGATAACACCTGTTGTTGTAGATGTTGGGGCGTGACGGTTCTCAACCTGTAGTCGTCGTCGTCTTCTTTTACTTTGTATAGCACGTTATTCACTATTCTGAACTTTTCACTGGTTTTTCTTGGTAATCGGTTGTGCTTCATATCTGCTTTTAATTGTCTTATCTCCTCGTCCAGGTCTTGCTCATCTGCCATGATGGGAGGGGTGGGTAACTGTTCGGTGGGGGCTGGTAGGACTTCGGATATTGGTTGTGGTTGTGGGAAGGGATCGTATATGGGGAAATCGGTTGGCAGAAAGGATGAAGAGTTGATGGTGTTTATTTCAAGCATGTTATCCTGCTTGTTGACAGTTTCTGCTGTCTGGTGATTGTTGTCCTTATACTGTTCTGTTCCTGGCCGAGAAAACTGGTCGGCGAGGTTCCGTGCTCCTGCGATATGACGAATGTCTGTAGTGTAGGCTTGGATGAAATGACTCCATCGTTGTATTTTGAAGTTCTTGTGCTTGGCGTTCATTAGGTTTATAAGTCCGATACTGTCTGTTCGGATGCTTAACTGGCAGTGTAACACATATTTGTGGAGTTTCTGTAACGCGTACACTATGGCGTATGCCTCCTTCTCGTTGATGTGCCATTTGCTTTGTGACTCACTTAGTCTATGGGATAGAAAGTAGATTGGTTTTAGATTTTCCTCTCTCTGTCTTGTGCTGTTGTCTTGTAGCAACACGGCGCTTACTGTTGTTGCTGATGCGTCTGTGTAAAGTATCATCGGTTTATTTAAATCTGGGAATGCGAGCATAGTCTGTCGCATGAGGTCGTTTTTTAGTGTGTCGAATGCCCTTTGACATTCTGGCGACCAGGAGAATCGGCTATATTTTCTTGTGAGCGCGATTAAGGGCTCTGCCTTGTGGGAAAAATTGTCTATAAACCTTCTGTAGTACGATATTGTTCCTATAAAACTTCGTATTTGTTTTATTGTCCTTGGTGTGGCTATCTCTGCCATTGCCTTTACTTTCTCTTTATCTGGTGTGATGCCTTGGCTACTGATGGTAAAGCCTAAATAATTGATTTTGTTCTGTGCGAAGTTGCACTTGGCCATTTTCAACTTGACGTCATGTTGTCTTAGCCTGTCAAACACAGATTGTATGTGTTTGATGTGGTCTTGAATCGATGTCTTAGTAAAAATCAGTATGTCATCTATGTACGCTATGGCGTGGTCTGATAATCCGTACAGTACTTCATCCATTAATGCCATGAATGCTGCTGCAGCGTTTGCGACGCCAAACGGAGTTCTGGTAAACATGAACTTTCCAAAACTGGATGTGAAACTGGTCTTCACTTTAGAGTCATCTGTTAGGGGTATACTCCAATATCCTGATTTAGCGTCTAGTGTGGTAAAGTATTTTGCGCCGTTGAGTACTGACATAATTTCTTCCACGTTGGGCATCTGGTATGTGATGGGAGTCGTGATTTTGTTTAGTCCTCTAAAATCGCAGCAAAAGCGATGTGTTCCGTCCTTTTTTCTTACTATAACTATCGGTGAGTTCCACTTGGATAGTGGTGCTCGTTCTATGATCTTTGCCTCTAGCATATCCTTGATTGCTTTCTCTATAATGCCTCTGTGTTTGAGTGGCGTAGGGTATGGTTTTGTGTGTGCTGGTGGGTTGGCTCCAGTGTCTATGTGCAGCTGGACGGTATTAGTTCTGCCCAATTCTAAGTCGTTATTTGCGAAAATGTCTTGATTCTTGTATATTATCGTTTTGATAGCGGCCTCGTGTTCTGGATGTACCTGCATTTCTGCAAGCAGTTGTTGGATTCTATCAGTAGATCTGGTGGTATTTGCGTTGTTCTGAGTTTGTTGTTTAGTTATATTATTTATGTCGAGGCCGAACTCTGCTTTTGCTATGATTTGTCCTTTTTTTATTCTAAAATGCCTGTTGGAGTTGTTGGCTATAGTCACGAGGCATTTTCCTTGTTTATCAGGGTTAACGATACTGTCTATAGTTTCAGCACAAGGTTCGTGAAGTAATACACTGTTCTGGTGAATAGTGATCATTAACTCCGTGTCTTTAAATGCAGGTAAAGTCTCTGCAATTTTGCTGGTACGATGATTATTGTTTGGGGTTTAATTGCGACATCACAAGTAGCTCTGATCGTTGAGCAAATCTCGTATTCGTTTTTCATAGGTACTTTGGTATTTCCAATCGATAGTTGCATGCTTCCGAAATCCACCGTTGCTTTTGTGTGAGATAGAAAGTCTCTGCCTAGTATGGCGGGTCTGCACATTCTGTCTACAACCATAAACTTTTGTTTATGAGTTTGTCCTCCTATGCATATTTTTATCCACGTGATTCCTTTTGCCCTTAATTCGTAATTGTCGACAGTCCAGAGTTTGCCTTCGCTGGGCAGTAATACCGTGTTTGAGCGAATAGTTTCCCATACGTTTTGTCTGATCAGACTGACTTCGCTGCCAGTGTCGATGAGTGTGTGGATGATGGTATTCTTTATCTGCATGGGAATGGTAGACGTTGCGTTTGTGCCGTTTTCCAGTGCTGTGATACGGCCCGTTGCTACTTGTAGAGGTGGGGTGGACCGTTTACCGTAACTCCGTTGAAGTTTTCCGAGTTTTCTCTGTTGATTATAGACTCTGTATCTTGGTGCAGATTCTCGTGGTGTTCTGTATGGGTCCTCAGGTGGTCTGGTGAATCTGGGTGGTGTATAATCATGGTTGGTCTGCGTGCTCCTCCATGAACTTCTGTCTGATACGGGTGTAGATTCATATCTGCATTGGCGAGCTATGTGCCCATGAATGCCGCAGTTGAAACATGGTTTATCTTATGTTTGTCTGCGTGTCCTGGTAAGAGACCTGGGCCACGGTGGCCGTGCTTTGACTTGCGCTTTCCGAGGCAGCTTGTCTTTGTGTAGCACTGTCGGTGCGTAAAGAAGAAGTCATTGGTTCAGTTGTCGGGCATGGGGTCTCCCCGTTGGCCATGCGGGATGTTAGTCTTTTTGTGAACTGCTCCATTTCGATAGCTGTATTGATTGCCGAGTTTAGTGTCTGGGGGTCTTTCTTGATTAACTTAGTTTTGATTGCTTTGTCATACACAGCGTCTATAAAAAAATTTGCCAGCAAATGCTGTGTGGCCGGTTGATGTATCTTGTCGTTGTGGAAGGCTTGTTTTGCCAGTTTAATCATTGTTTCTGCCATGTTTTGGATTGGCTCTTCTTTGTGTTGCTTCAAATTGCTTATTTGTCTCAAGGCTGCGTGAGGATCGATGCCTTTGCTGAAACACTTAGCTAGTTCTTTCTTAAAATCCGCATATGTTTCGTCTGAGTTCTCTTGAATTCGCCTGGAGACAAAGTCTGAAACACTCCCCTTGGCTGTGATAAGGAATATGTTTTTCTTTTGCGAATCCTGTAGGTTATGTACAAGCGCATATTTTTCTGTCTGTTCTGTCCATTGTTGGAATCTCTGTGGATCGCCATCGTAGGTATCGATGTGGCAGGGTAAACCTTGAGTGGCGAAGGTTAGCTTTAATTGTCTCAAGGCTTCGGTCATTATGGTGACTGGGTCAGCTTCTGGTTTGGGGTTGCTATTTGTTGCAGACTCCATGGTTCTTGGCTTTTAGACGAATATTATCATATATGCAAGACGATTCGTAGGGTCACGGTCACCACGTGTAGTAATAGGTATTTGGCTCTAGATTGATGTGAATTATTATTTCAATCTTTTATATTTGTCTGGCCGTCGTTGTGCTGAGTGGTGGAAGGATGACCTTACCATACGTTCACACCTTACATATAAAATAACAGGAATACGAAAACAATCCTTTTTATAAAATCACGATTCTTGTATTTTACAAAACTCTGATCCATAAAGCATCACAAATCACAAATCCGATGCACATGATGTCCATATATTTCTAACGGGCGTTACTAAAAAAATATATTAAACAAATAAAATTTCCTTGAATAATATGAGTTCAATACTGCTTACAAAGGCGCACAAACTAAAATACACACGCCAGCCTCCGTCTCTCGGAAACTGAACACCTTCCTCCACGACTGGTCGCTACCTTCGCGAGCTCAACTTATCCCCCTTTATACTTCTCCCTTTTCTTATATACCTCGTCATCGCCGGACCGGACGCCTGGGGATTTTCCATTCACACGTGGCCGTCTCTGGCCAGTGGGATTTCCAATCAAAACCGGGTCACTGCTTGCTTACTTTTTTCCCTCCTTACACATCCTTAAGGATATTTCATTTACAAAGATCTTACCTGCTTTCTGTTTAGATGAGAGAGTGAACAGAGTGGTGCTTGAATTTTCTGTGTTGATACTTTCACACCATTTGTTTGTCCATGATATCAAGATGTCTGCTGCTCTTTGGAGTCTCTGTGTAGCAACTTTCGCGTATTCATGTGTACACCACATGACCAGATCATCTGCATACAGCAAATTATAGCAAAGATCAGAGGCAGAAAGTCGAGATTTATAGGGCATTTCCTGAGAAGAGGAAAATTGGAACATACTGTGGCAAGTGGAAAAATTGAGGGAAAAATAGACAGAGGAAGACAGAGTGAGAAAGAAGTTACTGGATAGGCTGTCAGTGTGGCTAGAAAGAAAGCCACCATCAGAACTTATAATCAACTCAAGACAGGGAACTGTGGAGAGAAATGATCGTCTACGCCACGCGGCATGGCGATTGATTGATGGTGTTGGATGTACGTTTTGCCATTCCTATTCTTTTCTTTATCATACATTTTCCATCCGTGTTTAGTATATGGTCTAGGAAGTTGTAGTTTGTTGCTTGTTCCACTTTCTCTTTGTTTGTGGTTATATCCTTCTGTGGCTTTTGGTCTTTCTTGGTGAATACCATTACTTTCGACATCTTGATATTGATCTCTAAGTCCCTATTCTCGGCTTTCATAGTGATAATAATTGAAATTCAAAGCGGAAATTGTAACTTAGAATTCAGTAATCAGGTGAAAAATTATAAATGTTAATGAAATCTGCCCCCACCGATTTTTAAAAAAAATGTATAATACAAGGGAAAGCACCATGAAAATTGAATTATAGCAAGGTATAGTCACTTATACACAAGAACGTGGCTTCCAGTTTGTGGTTATCTCCCACATCAATTTCTAGACGCACAGTGCTCTCTAATTATCTCGCATGGTCCTCTATAGGTTATCTCCCTAAACTTCAAATAATAAATAGATTCTTTGTAGATTATTACTGTAGTTATAAAAACATCCTGAAAATGTTAATACAAGAATAATAAACTATTAATACTATAGCTAAAAATATAATAAAATATTAAAATAGTTTATATATAAAAAAATAAAATTCAAATATTTGAAGCTCATTATAATTTTTATAGTACATAACGAAATAACACATGGATTTAGTTACCCTCGATGGACGACAAATACAGTTAAGATCATACTTTTAGGGATCATTTCTAAAGTATGTCTTGCCGAGACGTCGCGCAAAATTGCACGGCAACCAAACCACGATGACGAGGTCGAGCCACTTCCTCTGAGCGTGAAGCTGGTCCTGGGATCATTATTGCTCTCGTAATGATCCTAAGGTCCATTGAGGATCGTTCCTCTCCTCCCTTAGTGGGGAGCAGGAGGAGGAAGTGGCGATCTGAGTGGTCTCTTTAATCAAAATGTCATGACTGGTTAAATAGTTTCTCCTGGGTGGAAGTCAGTGCTTTACCAAAGGAACAACCTTTTATAAACAGGATACTACGAGGCTTTGGTACTTTAAAGTAAGAGAACACAGTTTTGTAGGATTCCTATCTTACATCCTTCCCGTGCCGTTAAACGTCACATAGGGCTCGCAAGGTAGTTCGCCAGTTTTCCCTGTCTTCGGCGAGTCATTTAACATCATCTAGGGATTTTATGCTTACTAATGTGTAGGATTAGACCTCGAAAAAATCTTAGACAAAGTACTTTAGTGGGAGAAAGAAAAATCGAATTAGCCAACTAGCACCACCACCCTCCAAGGAAACTCATTTAAGGATTCTGCTTTCAACAACTGCCTAACATTTAATACTGCAGATTCCCTCAGCGGAATTTTTGGACCGTGCCAGAAAACGGTCTTCTGATCTCTGATAAAACCTCGACACCGAAAGTTAGTTTAAATTACCTAGTATTACCTCATGTGGGTTGATCAGAATTTAAACAGATAGTTTGACTGACCAGACCCTAAAACCGGAGCAGTGAAATGTAGCTGGTGGCAGCATACGCCAGTTTAATAAACCGATGGGCAAAGAATAAACAAAACTTGCAAAACTGAAGAGGAGCTAAGAAAAAAACCTCTCTCTCTCTCTCAGACAGATCAATCAAGACATCTCAGTTTACAGATCAGTATGTGACTGCTAAGTTTTGATGTGGAATCAGCGCATGAATGTAGCGGATTAATAACGTCTTGTGAAAATCATTTTGAGTATAATTGATGATTCATAAGGATAATCTTGGTGTCTCACAAGTCTCTGTTGCTGCGTGACGGAATGAGTGAAATTCAAACAGTTGATATATACATACATTAGCCAGCACTGAAATAAGAGCAATAAACAATACAGTTTTATGAACAATAATTTCACTGCTGAAGTTTTATACATCTTTCATCATCATCATGTGCCGTGCCGACTGGCGTTGGCTATTATGCTTCTCCAGAGTACGCGATCCTTCATGTAGGCCATCAGCTCAGTTGGTGATCTCCTCTCACACCATCCCGTCAGACTGTCCAGTATCATTTCTCTTGGTCTTCCTCTTGATCTTCTTCCTTCTATTTTTCCTGTTGTTATAATATTTTCAATGCCCCCTCTTCTCATTGCATGTCCTATGAAAGTACATTGTCTCTCTCTTATCTTTTTGACAAGGTTTTTTGTCTCTCCAGCTCTTCTCCTATATTCTTCATTAGTTATTTTTGCTGTCCAGGGGATTCGCAACATTCTTCTAATAAACCACATTTCTGCTGCTTCCAATGATTTTTGTGCACACTTGCCTGTTGTCCATGATTCACTTCCATATAACAAGATAGGTTCAATATAGCATTTTAGGACTCGTTTTCTAACATTCATTGATAAGTATGTGTTGGTCAATATGTTTCTCATTCTCTGAAATGCAGTCTTTGCTTGGCCTATTCTGTTCCTAATTTCTGTTCTGCATTTCCCATCTGAAGTTATTACTGCTCCAAGGTATTTGAATTTCTGCACCTGCTTTAGAACAGTTCCGTTTAATTTAATACTGCATCTTTATGAACAATAATTTGACTATGGAAATTATTTTAGAAATCCAGGTCAGATCAGACCAGCGCTATGCTGATAAGTGTAGGTCATCTCTCTTCTTCTCACTTGATCTTCCATGTCTTGAATCAGTTCAGTTGTTTTTACACCAAACCAGACAGTAACATCATCTAGATATGTCCGTCTTCTTCGCCTTCTCTCTCTTCTGATCTTTCCAGTCATGACCAATTTTTTCCGAGACCTTCATGTCTGCGATGTGTCCGAGAAACCTTGATTGTCTTTTTTCTTATGTACGGCACTGGTCTGGGGTATTCTTTAGCCTGCTATAATACTTGTTCATTTGTCTTTCTGATTGTCTATGGCATGCAGAGCATCTATCTTAGGAACATTTCAGTGGCCTTTATTCTTTGTTCTAATTGTTTATTCGTGGTCCATGTTTCACTTGCATAAAGCAGAGTAAGTTCTATAAAGCATCTTAGAACTCTCTTTATTTCCAATGACAGTTTTTAATTTGTTAATATGTTCTTCATTATTCTAAAAGCTGTCCTTGCCATTACTATCCTGGTTCTGTTTTCTTCGGTGCACCTGCCATCAGACATTGTGATTGCACCTAAATATTTGTATCTATTGATCTGCCTCAATATGTACTATAATTATGCATTCTGGTATTTTTTTTTTTGAATATCACCATTACTTTTGTTTTATTGGTGTCTTAACCCCCTTTTTTTGCACTTTTTATAAATCCACTAAAGAAATATTGCAGCACACAACTTATTGTAAAATAAACTTTCAAAATTGCTGTCTTTCTCAATTTCACAACAGCATTACTAATAGTTGTTCCATCAACCTTATAAGTCCTGGTTCTCAGTGATTTTGTTAAGTCTACTCACTGGAAGAAATGTTACAGATGAAACTAATGTAAGATAGCCAAGCTGATTAGTATGTTGTACTCTCGAGTCTAGAAAGCTGTATTCCTCCTACCGAAGTCTGTTGTTCAAGTCCCAGGTAATTCTCATCATTTTTTTTCTCTCACATTTAAAATGCTTTGTCTACAATTTTTTTTTTTTTAAGGCTAATCACACAACGCTGTACTCTATCACTTTACAGATGAAACTTGTGATGCATGCACAGTCGTGAAAGTTACAGAAAATTACCCAGTACAAAGTATCATCGTTCATAATGCTGCAGCAGGAACTTCTTTTTGAAAAAAAAAATTTTGCAAATATAAAACTTGTTACTCCCCATCTCACAATATGCACGTACTTAAAAATCATCACAGAACCAGTTTCAGATCTCACAGTATAGAGTTTCAGGGAGTGCAGAGATGGAGTAAAGATGCACATGGTACATATTCACAATACAGTTTGACTTCACATTTAACTTGTTTGTCTGATGATGATGGTTTTTGTGTTGCTTGATGATTACTCCTGTGGACTTTCATTTCATTCTTCAGTTCCAGGCGGTGAAAACATGCAGCTAGGATGATGCCCTCCAAAATCAGGTTTCTCAACAAGTTTCATTCACTGGTCTCTCATGGTGAAGGTCGGGGGTTCGAATCCGGCCGGAGGCAACCCAGTCACCCAGCTGTAGAAATGGGTACCTGACTTCTTCTGGAGTTGGGGAAGGAAAAGCGGCCAGGCGTGATACTGACCATATCACCCTCTAGTGTGCTGACAGGTCAAGGAAAATATGGGCAGTAACACCATATCCCTATGTGCCTCTAAGGCGTGACAGGATTACCTTTACCTTTTTTTACAAGTTTCATTACGATAGGGGGTCCCAAGTCAATCCTATGCTGCTGGATAGAGCATTGCTGTGGTTGTTCACCCGTTTCTATGGAGAGGACCCTGTACAAACTAGTCAGGGTTTCCACCAGATATAATTCACTAGTACCAAAGTCAAAACACAACCAAGGCTCCCTTCATACAAGTAAAGAAACAAAAAAAAAACAAAACAAAACAACCAAACAAAACCCCAGACTGAGCAGTTATGTATTAACCACTACCCAAGCTCTGAGGGTAAACTTAACATGGGGCCCCCTCCATCCACTATCCATCGCTTCCTTATTTATAAAGCAATAATCTATATACGCAGTTTTTTTTCCACATGATGTTGGGCCCCCCCCCCCATCCTTCTGGGCCCTTGGGCTCAAGCCTGTTCGGTCTAGTGAATAATCTTCAACCAAGTCTGAGAGGAAAAAAAACATACAAGTCTCATACATACAACTATTTCTTTATTTTATTAAAATATAAGGATTTCTTTTCAATACAAGAAACATCCATTCTTGTCAACATGAGTTCATAAAGACCAGCTGTAAACTGGTGTACAAAGCTGTTATATTGGTACTCTATACCCGGCACATTGTAGACCAAGGCACACACACTTACAAATGGGTTTGGGGGTGGGTGAGTGTGTGTATATGGAAAAAGGGGGGGGGGAGAATACAAGAAATAAAGAAAAAGAGAACAACAATATTTCATCCTCAAAAGGAAATCCTTCATCAGAAACTAACAACAGGACACAATTATTTTTGTTTTAAATGGACAGATAAGTGAATTTTCCCCCATGTTTCTTGCCACTACACTCATAATTACTGTACATGTAAAATTAACCCTAGTGTGCCTCACCAAGCAAACACATGTTCTCTACTTCCAAGACATTATGTATCTAAATCTCATTACCCAGAAGATAAGTGGGAGAGGCATGAGATAAAAAACAAAACCTCAGACTGACATTTTAAAAAAAAAAACTCCCAACACTTAGCAGGAAATGTCTAGTTCCAGTTCTACGGGGCCAACTATGTTGTTATCGTGGGTGTGGCTTGCTTGGTTTGGTATAGTGAATAACTTGTCGAAGTACTGTCTCCATTGCTGTACCACCCTCTCTGGTTCGCATATTGGATCACCATTAATACCATTCACAATCTGCTGGGACAAAGTGCCCTGCTCACTTTCTCACTGCACTGATCTTTTTATACAAGATGTTCGTAGCCTCTTTGTGACTGTTGTTTCATACTTCACTGTATCCCTGCTATGATTTTACCTTTGCTTCTCTTATTACTCGCTTAGAGTGTCTTCTTGTAATTCAATAATCAATGTAGTCTTGCTCCTCCTTACTTCTCATCCATTCTTTATATTTATTTTTCTTTTCTTTTACAGCCACTTTCCCTTCATCATTCCACCATGCTGTTATTTTCATTTCTCTATCTCCTTCTGCATGTCAAATCATTCAAATTGTAACAGGTATATATTTGGGACTTGTGTTTAAAGAATGTGTTTGTGATAAAAAAAGATCATGCTGGCTACACAGTTCTAGGAGTCTATTACCATTTTCATTTCTGACAAACTGCTGGAAACTGAAGGCACCCAGATCGACTGCTACATCAGCTCTACTAGTTTCCAGTCTTGCATTGAAGTCCCCCATGATTATATAATTTTCCTCTTTACTTATGTTATTCAGTGTATCATGGAGATTGTCGTTTTCCAGTTATATCAGCCCATCTATTCTTCCTGTGTTTTCTATAAGCAGTAAAGAGATATGCTGCCGGCTTGCTGGGCCAGTCGTGGTTTGAGGGCAGAATTTAATCCAGGGTTGCCCATCTGAGCAGGACATAATTTCAGCTTGCTCGCTTTATGTGATGTCACAGTACATGTATCAAGCTTGCTCACTTTATGTGATGTCACAGTACATGTATCAAGCTTGCTCACTTTATGTGATGTCACAGTACATGTATCAAGCTTGCTCACTTTATGTGATGTCACAGTACATGTATCAAGCTTGCTCACTTTATGTGATGTCACAGTACATGTATCAAGCTTGCTCACTTTATGTGATGTCACAGTACATGTATCAAGCTTGCTCGCTTTATGCTGTGTCGTGATGTCACAGTACATGTATCAAGCTTGCTCGCTTTATGCTGTGTTGTGATGTCACAGTACATGTATCAAGCTTGCTCGCTTTATGCTGTGTCGTGATGTCACAGTACATGTATCAAGCTTGCTCGCTTTATGCTGTGTCGTGATGTCACAGTACATGTATCAAGCTTGCTCGCTTTATGCTGTGTCGTGATGTCACAGTACATGTATCAAGCTTGCTCGCTTTATGCTGTGTCGTGATGTCACAGTACATGTATCAAGCTTGCTCGCTTTATGCTGTGTCGTGATGTCACAGTACATGTATCAAGCTTGCTCGCTTTATGCTGTGTCGTGATGTCACAGTACATGTATCAAGCTTGCTCGCTTTATGTGATGTCACAGTACATGTATCAAGCTTGCTCGCTTTATGTGATGTCACAGTACATGTATCAAGCTTGCTCGCTTTATGTGATGTCACAGTACATGTATCAAGCTTGCTCGCTTATGCTGTGTCGTGATGTCACAGTACATGTATCAAGCTTGCTCACTTTATGTGATGTCACAGTACATGTATCAAGCTTGCTCGCTTTATGCTGTGTCGTGATGTCACAGTACATGTATCAAGCTTGCTCGCTTTATGCTGTGTCGTGATGTCACAGTACATGTATCAAGCTTGCTCGCTTTATGCTGTGTCGTGATGTCACAGTACATGTATCAAGCTTGCTCGCTTTATGCTGTGTCGTGATGTCACAGTACATGTATCAAGCTTGCTCGCTTTATGCTGTGTCGTGATGTCACAGTACATGTATCAAGCTTGCTCGCTTTATGCTGTGTCGTGATGTCACAGTACATGTATCAAGCTTGCTCGCTTTATGCTGGTCGTGATGTCACAGTACATGTATCAAGCTTGCTCGCTTATGCTGTGTCGTGATGTCACAGTACATGTATCAAGCTTGCTCGCTTTATGCTGTCGTGATGTCACAGTATCAAGCTTGCTCGCTTTATGCTGTGTTGTGATGTCACAGTACATGTATCAAGCTTGCTCACTTTATGCTGTGTCGTGATGTCACAGTACATGTATCAAGCTTGCTTGCTTTATGCTGTGTCGTGATGTCACAGTACATGTATCAAGCTTGCTCGCTTTATGCTGTGTTGTGATGTCACAGTACATGTATCAAGCTTGCTCGCTTTATGCTGTGTCGTGATGTCACAGTACATGTATCAAGCTTGCTTGCTTTATGCTGTGTTGTGATGTCACAAACAAAATCTCAGTGGAGTCCAGACTCCAGAACATTTCCTACAAGAGTGCCCAAACCATGCAGACCTGAGGCGTGAGACATGGCCAGAAGACACAAGCTTGGGGCAAAAGCTTTGGGGCTCCTATCAAGGTCTGGAGAGGACTGCAGGCTTTGCCATGTCAACAAGGATCAGGATCTGAAGTGACCAACAACCTTGAACGCAGAAGAAAAAGAAGTACATGGACCAAGATTGCTCGCTTTATGCTGCGTCGTGATGTCACAGTACACTGACCAAGCCTGCTTGCTTTATGCTGTGTCGTGATGTCACAGTACATGGACCAAGCTCACTCGCTTTATACTGTGTCGTTATGTCACCGCACATGGACCAAGCTTGCTCGCTTTATGCTGTGTCATGATATCACAGTACATGGACCAAATGAAATGTACGGCTGTAAAAGTTTAAAAATTAGAATTATACATCTAACAGCTATGTATAATTAATTAATTAAAACCCTTAACTTGAGGGGACAAATTTATGGGAAGTGACTGAGAGGATGAAATCAGGAGATGGACAAAAACAGCATGGTTGGGTTCATCCTTGAAAAACTAAAAAAGAGAAAGAGAAGCAAGCTGGATATCAACAGCAGCCAACACTGCATATGGAAATGGCACAAGATGATGATGTAACTACTGACTGTTCTAATATTTCTGTGCTACCAAATAATTAGATGTACAAATAAACACTTGCTTCATATAAGTATACAAAAACTGGAAAAAACAGATTTTATTTAGTTTTTATAACAAATACAGGGCTTGTGAATAACAAATCATTGTCAGTCAGTCATATGCATGTACTTTGTCGAACTTTGCCTCCCTAACAGTTCTTCTGTAGGCCTCTCGGTTGTAAACAAGATGCCTTGCTGCTGATACATCCATTTGCAGATCATTAACGATGTCTTACAGTCATCTTGCATTGGTCTTCCTCTCTTCTTTTTCCCATTATGTACCCTTCCAAGACTGTCTTCTCTAGATTATCATGACGTTTAATGTGTCCAAAATATTTAATTTTTCTCTCTTTAATCCTCTTTACTAGCCAGGCTTTTTCAATATTAAGTTCTTGTAGTGTGGATATATTTGTTCTTTTTTGTGTCCATGATATTTAGAGAACTCTTCTGTAGCATTTACATTCAGGGGCATTTATGTGTTTCTCAGATGTTTTGTTAAGTGTCCAGGTCTCACAGGTATATGTTGTGATGAGAAAGATGCATGGTCTTAAAAATCTTATTTTTGTAGTTTTGTCTGTTCCTCTCCATGGCTTCTTTAGTTGTTTTATTTTCTGAAGAGTGACAGATGTCCTCCTTTTAATATCCCTCACCATGTCTCCATTATTAGTTACTAATGATCCAGATATCAAACTCTCCACCTCCAATTTTTCCTCATTGATACATGTTTACCTTATTTGATACCTTATTTGTTTTGTCAATCGTCATCAATTTAGTTTTCTTTGCATTAAGATAAAGGTTTTGCTCTTCACTGTTCTTACAGACTGACAAACTTAGTTTTTCCAACAAATCATTGTAATTACAGTAACATACCACTCTTTGAACTACTTCATCATAATACAGATATTTCAGTAGACAGAGAAATTTTTATGCCATTTAGGCATTAAAGGAGATAGTAAAGGTATAGGTAACCATATCCATGATATAGAGACATACAGAGAGCATAGTCTCTCTCTCTGAACCTTAAATGCCCAGGGCACATGGGGCTTCCACAAGGGTTTTCCACAAATGCCTGTCCTTCGCCTTTTTTTTCTGCTCTTCCCAGGTGAGCCCTCTATTGCTCAACATCATTCTGTTGTTCTTCTCCATGTCTCTTTTGGTCTACCCTTACTTCTTTTCCCCTGTAGTGTCCATTTTAGTGCTATTTTTGGTTGTGAGTTGTCAGTCATTTGGAGCACATGTCCCAACCATCGCCAGTGTCTTTCCTCAGTAATTGCTGTCAGTGGCTTCATCTGCATTTCTGCCAACAAGATGTTATTTCTTATTGTGTTTGGCCAAAATATTTTTCTAATTCTTAGCATAGTGTTAGCCTGATATTCATTTCCTACAAGAGTGCCCAAACCATGCAGACCTGAGGCGTGAGACATGGCCAGAAGACACAAGCTTGGGGCAAAAGCTTTGGGGCTCCTATCAAGGTCTGGAGAGGACTGCAGGCTTTGCCATGTCAACAAGGATCAGGATCTGAAGTGACCAACAACCTTGAACGCAGAAGAAAAAGAAGAAGTACATGGACCAAGATTGCTCGCTTTATGCTGCGTCGTGATGTCACAGTACACTGACCAAGCCTGCTTGCTTTATGCTGTGTCGTGATGTCACAGTACATGGACCAAGCTCACTCGCTTTATACTGTGTCGTTATGTCACCGCACATGGACCAAGCTTGCTCGCTTTATGCTGTGTCATGATATCACAGTACATGGACCAAATGAAATGTACGGCTGTAAAAGTTTAAAAATTATAATTATACATTTAACAGCTATGTATAATTAATTAATTAAAACCCTTAACTTGAGGGGACAAATTTATGGGAAGTGACTGAGAGGATGAAATCAGGAGATGGACAGGAACAGCATGGTTGGGTTCATCCTTGAAAAACTAAAAAAGAGAAAGAGAAGCAAGCTGGATATCAACAGCAGCCAACACTGCATATGGAAATGGCACAAGATGATGATGTAACTACTGACTGTTCTAATATTTCTGTGCTACCAAATAATTAGATGTACAAATAAACACTTGCTTCATATAAGTATACAAAAACTGGAAAAAACAGATTTTATTTAGTTTTTATAACAAATACAGGGCTTGTGAATAACAAATCATTGTCAGTCAGTCATATGCATGTACCTTGCCGAACTTTGCCTCCCTAACAGTTCTTCTGTAGGCCTCTCGGTTGTAAACAAGATGCCTTGCTGCTGATGCATCCATTTGCAGATCATTAACGATGTCTTACAGTCATCTTTGCATTGGTCTTCCTCTCTTTCTTTTTCCCATTATGTACCCTTCCAAGACTGTCTTCTCTAGATTATCATGACATTTAATGTGTCCAAAATATTTAATTTTTCTCTCTTTAATCCTCTTTACTAGCCAGGCTTTTTCAATATTAAGTTCTTGTAGTGTGGATATATTTGTTCTTTTTTGTGTCCATGATATTTAGAGAACTCTTCTGTAGCATTTACATTCAGGGGCATTTATGTGTTTCTCAGATGTTTTGTTAAGTGTCCAGGTCTCACAGGTATATGTTGTGATGAGAAAGATGCATGGTCTTAAAAATCTTATTTTTGTAGTTTTGTCTGTTCCTCTCCATGGCTTCTTTAGTTGTTTTATTTTCTGAAGAGTGACAGATGTCCTCCTTTTAATATCCCTCACCGTGTCTCCATTATTAGTTAGTAATGATCCAAGATATTCTAAACTCTCCACCTCCAATTTTTCCTCATTGATACATGTTTACCTTATTTGATACCTTATTTGTTTTGTCAATCGTCATCAATTTAGTTTTCTTTGCATTAAGATAAAGGTTTTGCTCTTCACTGTTCTTACAGACTGACAAACTTAGTTTTTCCAACAAATCATTGTAATTACAGTAACATACCACTTTTTGAACTACTTCATCATAATACAGATATTTCAGTAGACAGAGAAATTTTTATGCCATTTAGGCATTAAAGGAGATAGTAAAGGTATAGGTAACCATATCCATGATATAGAGACATACAGAGAGCATAGTCTCTCTCTCTGAACCTTAAGTGCCCAGGGCACATGGGGCTTCCACAAGGGTTTTCCACAAATGCCTGTCCTTCGCCTTTTTTTTCTGCTCTTCCCAGGTGAGCCCTCTATTGCTCAACATCATTCTGTTGTTCTTCTCCATGTCTCTTTTGGTCTACCCTTACTTCTTTTCCCCTGTGGTGTCCATCTTAGTGCTATTTTTGGTTGTGAGTTGTCAGTCATTTGGAGCACATGTCCCAACCATCGCCAGTGTCTTTCCTCAATAATTGCTGTCAGTGGCTTCATCTGCATTTCTGCCAACAAGATGTTATTTCTTATTGTGTTTGGCCAAAATATTTTTCTAATTCTTAGCATAGTGTTAGCCTGATATTCATTTCTACACCCTGGTGGCCTCTAGCCAGACATACATTTTTACATCTGGGATGGCTTTCAGCCAGATATACATTTCTACACCCAGGTTGGCTCCAGCCAGATATACATTTCTACATCCGGGTTGACTCCAGCCAGATATACATTTCTACACCCAAGCTGGTGGAGTGTCTCCACCAAGTTCTCAACCACTGATCTTCACCACGAGAGAAATCCGTAACCACTTTATTTCTGATCCCAGGCAATACAGTGTTCATGCCCATAACACTTTGAAAGTGATGAGCCTGGCTACATGACTAGCTGTTTTCACTTCTCAAACTCCAGCAGGGGCCAAGTACCACTTTCTGTGGACTGGCTGACATGGCACCTCCAGCCAGCAATGAACCACCAACCATCACCATGAGAGATGACTACACTAACCACTTCATTACAAAGGAATCAAGTATACACAAAAACAAACAGCAGCACAATACACCTCACTCGGGTAATACACACAACAAGTTACAGCTTCGTCAGCTTATTAACTAGCTTTATCACATGCGCTAACTCCCACTTATATGATCATTCATTCATTCATTCATTCATTCATTCATTTGCATGTCCCTTGCAGAACTTTGCCTCCCAAACAGAACTCCTGTAGGCCTCTCGGTTGTGAGCAAGATGACCTGCTGCTGATGCATCCATTTGCAGATCGTCAATGATGTCTTGCAGCCATCTTCATTTTGGTCTTCCTCTCTTTCTTTTTCCCATGATGTATCCTTCCAATACGGTCTTCTCTAAATTATCATGACGTTTAATGTGTCCAAAATATTTAAGTTTTCTCTCTTTAATCCTCTTTACTAGCCAGCCTTCTTCAATATTAAGCTCTTGTAGTATAGATATATTTGTTCTTTTTTGTGTCCACGATATTTGGAGAACTCTTCTGTAGCATTTACATTCAAAGGCATTTATGTGTTTCTCAGCTGTTTTGTTAAGTGTCCAGGTCTCACAGGCACTTGTATGATCATAGAAGGAAAAGTAAACCTCTAATACAGGAGAAAATACATGGCTTGAAGGGCTGACAGAAACTCAGCAATGTGCTGATGAAATATATCAAAGATCAAAATCTATCCAGAAACTTCAGTCTTCTCAAGACATATAAAGAAAAGTTTAAATAATTTTTTGTTGCTTTTGTGATAAATTCTTCTTCACCAAAATATTAACTGTTTTTTTTTTCTTCTTTGTCAAAGATGTCGTGGACATATCAGTTGTAGAGTTCTATTTCTGTAACAGCTTTCTATCTTGCTGAGTTCATTTAAAATAATGTTATCATTAATAATACAAAGGTTAAAAAAAATATTGATGATGTTAGTTATTGGTTCATATATTAAAATTATTTTAATTTATTAACTTCACAGTGCAATCAGAATACTGCTTAGGCAAGTGAAGATGAAGTAACTGGTAAATGAAGCATAATGAAAGAACAAATCTGTTTAAAATAACAAGAAATTGTTCATATTAAAGCTAGTCTTCATATGTTTCAAATCAACATGAACAATTTAATGTAAAAGTCACAAACCTGACAAAACTAAAACATGGCAACTGAAACTGAAGCATTTAAGTAAACAAAGCATCTAGTTCAGCTCTCGCTTGTTCAGGCTGTGATGTTTATCTTGACTTGGACCGCCCCATGAAATCATCCATGCTGTCATTAACTCCAAACAGCTTATTCAGCTCAGCAGTGACCGTGACAGGCAGGAATCTGAATAGACAACACGGTCTGCTTATCCGAAACAGTCTATTTATAGAAACATTCCTGCATATGTTATATATCTGTTTGTTATGACACTTTCTTTAGTGAAACATTCGGGTTTTTTTAGACACTGTTTATACAGTAGAAACATTTTGTTTATAGAAATGGTTTGCTTACTTTCTTTTTCCTTCAAGCTGCCTAGAACTGTGAGCCGGTGTTCTCTGCAGCCAGTGCAATGAAGATATTGAGGCACGGAGTTATGTCAGCTTGGGAGTGGGTTACGGCAGCTGCTGCTTTTTTTTTTTTTTCAGCCACTGAGTGGAAAGGCAGCCAGGCGTGATACTGACCACATCACCCTCTAGTGTGCTGACAGGTCAAGGAAAATATGGGCACTAACACCATATCCCTATGTGCCTCCAAGGCATGACAGGGTCACCTTTACCTTTACCTTACTGAGTGGAACTGAAAGGCCAGGGGCATTCAGTGCTTCTTTTGCAGACTCCACCACCATGGAGGGGGGGGCTATGACAATCCCAGCACCATTAGCCAGGTTAAGCCTGCTGCTAGGGGTACCAAAGGAGAGGCTGGACAGAGCCTTGATAAGATATGGCTCGCCAGCCCTGACACTAGCACTTCAGCGACTGCCAAATCGGACAGCATCTTTGCTCTCGGGTCTGTGTAAGGAAACAATCTTGTTTTCTGAAATGTCCTGTCTGTTCAAACCTTTTGCATCAAGATGCAAAAAAAAAGAAGGGGTTAGGTTGGTGGAGTTTTGATATCTGTTGGGGATGTACAAATTAAGTGATATTAAATGTCTTACTACTTACAGGAAACTCTGATGTAGAGAGCAAAACAACAACACAACACCACAGATCATCAGAAAATAATACTCATCCCCCTGGCAAGCATTTCAGCCCTTTAAACCTGCTGGTCTAAGGGTGGTGGTGGGGGGGGGGGTGCGGACTCTCTGGGTAATGACTCTCAGAGGTCTGTGAGTTGTTGGTTTATACCTGCTTCATGAGACTGAAGATACTACTCGACTGTTCATGTTTGTAGGCATCAAATTTCTTTGCTGTTTGTTACATTGGATTTCGATAAGCTTTCTTTAACTAGTTTGATCAAGTCCTTGACCGCACTTCATGTTTGTAGCCCTTGCTTGACCAGCGTGCCATCCCCAACGATTTGGTATGATGCACCCCGAGGGAAGCAAAAACCCCAGCCACTTTTGGCACCCAGTGAGACAGCACGAGATGTTATCTTCCATCACACTGCCTTGAGCATTGCTCCTGTGTCGTACAGGAACATCACAAATTTATAAGTCTTTACGGGTCAGTGTTCCACTGTTCTCCATCTCTGTACCATATCCAGCACAAAGCTTTCTCTGCTGTGTCTGTGAGCCTTGTTTTAGTGCATGTATTCTTGCTTGTCCTTTTATGCCCGGTTGTTTACACATGTCAGATGCTGATGCCACAATGTATCCTCTTACCCCCCACCTCAACAGCAAACATTTTAAATTTTGACACATGCCTCACCTGCTTGCACTACTGGCCAGCAAAATAGGACTTGAAATTAACAAAGACAAAACAAAAATAATGAAACTGCCCATTAATCAAAATGGAAAAATACACGTAGAAGGGACAGATATTGAAGAAGTCAATCAGTTTGCATACCCTGGCAGCTACACAGACAAGGATGGTGACACCTGAAAGGAATTTAGAATTAGAATTGCAAAACCAGCACTGACTTTCAAGAATCTTGAGAACATGTGGCATTCAAAAGTTATAAGCACAAAAACCAAGTTAAGATTGTTCAATTCAAATGTAATATCCACCCTCATTTATGCATGCGAAAGCTGGAATCAACTAAAGAAACAGACAAGAAATTAGATTCTTTTGAAAACAAATGCCTAAGGAAAATACTTGGCATCGAGTGGAATGAATTCAAGAACAATGCAGAGATAAGACAGATGACTGAACAACAACCAGTCTCATGGGTGATCAGGAAAAGGAGATGGACATATGTAAGCCATGTGATGAAAAGAAACAATCAGAGAGTACCAAAACAAGCTATCAAGTGGAGCACAACAGGCTGAAGAATAAGAGCTTGACCACGTGAATAAGCTGAAAAACTTGCAGAAAACAGGAAAACTTGGAAAACAGCTATGCGAGCCCTACGTGATTTTTAATGGTACGAGAAGGATGTAAGATGTACAAATAAGTTATAAAGAAGACATTTCACATGAAAGAAATAACACAAGTTCACAATATACTGGATATGCCACATACCCTTTCAAAAACAGGAAGAAGTAAAGATCTCTTGGAATAATGAGGACAGCTGTATTGGTGAGGATGCTGTCCATTATTCTGCCTGTCACTACTTCTGGTTTTAATATGGGTAGAATTCCAGGAAATCTGCAAAATGTTTTTTTTTAAATTTACAAATGAAAACAATTACAAATTTGTCACAACTCCCAAAAAATAATTTTAAAATTTTAAACCTGCCACTTCTGTTAATCTGTCACTTCTGTTCATCTGTCACTTCCATCATTCCATCTCACTGTTCAAAAACAGTCTTATCTTTCTAACTTGTAAAAGCAACTAACTTATCACATCTCTATGACCCACTACACTTCCCTAACCTATCACAAACTCTCAAATCTATTTGTAAACTCAGTACAACTTGAACATGCCATTACTTTCAAAACTAGATGTAACCCTTTGAAAAAAAATGATGGGGGGAAAAAATCTGAATTTTACCCTGGCTAATCAAGATGAGACAAGAAAAGAAAGTTATAAGTACATGCTGATTATCTTCTCCTTTTATCTACAGTCTCCACAATCACCAAATAAAAAATTACATTATCTACAGTTAATGCGGGATGAAGATTAAAACTATGCACAAGCCTTCAACATGGCTCAATATGTCAAGAGAAAAAAACCCAATTATGATTACAGACTGATCACTATAGACTACCTGGTCATATTCGCTGACAGAAAACACTTTACACATACTATCCTGCCAGAAATGGAATCCAGACTCTAAAAGATACAAAACAAAAGTGCTAAAAAAAAAAAAAATCAACATCTATATTGTCAGACATGGCTGCGTGAAGTGGAATAAGGTGTAAAATACAGGGCTGGTGTAAAAACCTGGAGATAAGTGCAGATGTCACCATTACAACAGGTGGAATGCTGAAAAAAGAGGGTGCTAACTTTATTCAGCTTCTTTTAGTTTATCTTGAAATTATATTTTTTCTAATAGTGATAAATCATGGGAGATAAGATGTGTTCTGGGAGATGTGAATGTTTCTGGGAGATAAGATGTGTTCTGGGAGATGTGAATGTTTCTGGGAGATGTGAATGTTTCTGGGAGATAAGATGGGTTCTGGGAGATGTGAATGTTTCTGAGAGATAAGATGTGTTCTGGGAGATGTGAATGTTTCTGGGAGATAAGATGGGTTCTGGGAGATGTGAATGTTTCTGGGAGATAAGACGTTTTCTGGGAGATGTGAATGTTTCTGGGAGATAAGACGGGTTCTGGGAGATGTGAATGTTTCTGGGAGATAAGACGGATTCTGGGAGATGTGAACGTTTCTGGGAGATAAGACGGGTTCTGGGGGATAAGACAGGTCATGGGACAAAAATGTGTGAGAGACTGCACACCAAGAACTTTGGGTATCAGTGAGCACTGACTGTTAATACTGGTAGATAAGACACTTATTGACATGGCAAAGCAAGAACATTACACTGATACAGATGGGTGGACAATGTAAAAACAAAGACTGGATTTAGTTTGGCTGTGTGCATTGTGAACACAACAGACAGAATGGAGGGCCACTGCAAGCCAAACTTCTGAGGTCAGACAGCACAGGATGATGATGATGATGATGATGTAGTAGATAAAGAAATGAGAAACCAGGAGAGATGTATTAAAAACAAGGGATGAACTTGGATATACAGACAGAATATACATTTTTATACACAACCATGGTCCTCACAAAGTGTTCATTTACTATGTGAGTTATACGAAAGTTCATATAAGACCTGAACAAGGTGAAAATAAACTGGACAGTACTGGTAAACAAAATATGAGCCAAATTTCCCTCACCTGGTCCGAACACCTGCAAACATGCCTGTGCTGATATAGTATGGACAAACCACAGTTGTGTGGACACCAGTCTTCCCCTGTTTTCTCAGTTCATTCCTGTTGGAAACAAGAGAATCATTCCTCTACTTTTAATGATAGTGTCCACCTTCTCCTGTCTTCCATACTGGTGGTGAATGTATAAGAGGGCCTCAAAGAATATCCCACCAAAACAGTTACCATGTGGCTACACAAAGGAAGCTACTCACAAAATTCATTGTCTTCTAACCTCCCACGAACTTAAACTGTTCTCTTTAGACAACCACATGATGATAGTTAAGCATAGGCACCATGTCAGATGTAGAATGGGATAAGAGTGGGTTCATGAGGACCCAGAGTGGCCCCCCCCCACCAATTATAAACATGTCCTTTGTGTCTAGTTACCATAAAGTAAACAAATATACACTCATTTTGTATGTCTCAACACCATAAAATAAGCAATTCTCAACTTGTTTTGCGTGTCTCATCACCACATAGTAAACAAGTGTAGACTTTTTTATGTGTCTCATCACCACATAGTAAACAAATTATAATGCCCATCTTTTGTGTTTTATGCTGCATAACACGCTCAACATTTCTTCACGAGGGTCTGTTCTTGGTCCTCTGCTTTTTATTATCTACATCAATGATCTTCCACTTCATCTCAAAAAATCGTCTTGTGATCTTTTTGATGATGACTGCACAGTTTACACTATTGACAACGACTGTATTAATCTTGAGTCAACTCTTCATCTTGAAGTAAACAGTCTAATTAACTGGAGCAACAACAACAGAATGCTCATAAGCACCAGCAAAACAAAATCCATGCTCATTACAACAAGACAGAAATTGACAAATTCACCAGCAACAGCACCACAGCTCCATGTTGAAATTTCAAAGTTAGAGAATGTTACTGAACATAAAACCCTAGGTCTCATGACTGACCACCACCTCAGCTGGAATTGTCATGTAGACAATCTAACCAAACTCACTGCACAAAAAGTTTACTAGTTTGCCAAAATGAAACACTTTCTTCACACAGACACTATGAAAATATACATATCACAAATATAAACACATCTGGACTACTGTTCCACAATCTTGGATGGTTGCCCACTATCTAACATGAAAAGACTTTACTCACTCCAAAAACGTGCAGTAAAGTTTATAGACAACAAACATGTCGCACATATTGCAAACAAGGGCAAATATCTTGACATTCTACCTCTCAAGAAGAGATTTCTATTCAACAAGGTCAAGTTAATTCATAAAATTCTATCACACAATTCTCCACCCTATTTATGGTCATTATTCAAATTTAACCTAAAACACAGTCAATGGTTAAGCAATTGTATTCTCCTAAAACCAAGACTTCACATGTTCAAAAAAAGCTTCTCTTACTCAGCTGCCCACCTTTGGAATACCCTACCAATCATGTAAAACTTATAAGTAATATTCATTCTTATAACTTCAAACTATGTCAATATCTGTTTGAGATGGACAATATGTCTCCCTAATATGCGTTTGTGCATACTTTATACACATATGAATGTATATATGTGTGCGTATATAGCTATGTGTGTATACATATACACCATCCGATACATGTGTATCAGTATGTATGTTTGTATGAACATATATGTAGGTGTGTATGTGCACGTGTCTTTGTGTATACATGTGAATGTATACGTGTATATGTACATGTGTGGATGTGTTTGTTTATATGTGGTATGTGTGTGTGAATAAATGCATCAGTATGTATTTGCTTTAAGAACAGTATAGGTATATGTACTATCAAAGTCTAAATAAGTTTAAAGTATGACTTGATTGTTGTAACTATTATATTGCTGTTCCAAAAATGTGTGAGTTTAAAATGAATGTGGGCATGTAATAAAGTTTGTTTATTTCATGTAGCTGCATAAAGCAGAATGTGGAGTGTATGGAAAGAAAGGGTTTATTAATTATTTACTTATTCATTTTATGTTTTTTTCATGCATATTATGTTCAATAGCAAGTGCTGAATATCTGTGACTGAATGAAAGCTGTATGATGAAGGGCAGAATGGTAGACAGGCCTGCGTGCTTATTTCTTAACTCTTCGAAAATAAAGTCTGTTCGTCATTCATTCACGCAACCTCTCTCTCTCCTCCCCCTCTATCTCTCTCCCCCTTCTCTCTTTCTCCTTTCTCTCTCACCCTTTACTACTTACCTCAGAGATTCATCAAATCCAACAGCAGCAAACTTGCTGGCAGAGTAATCACAGAGGCCAGAAACACCAAACAAACCAGCAGCACTTGCTATGGTGACAATGTGGCCATGATTACGAGACAACATGGCTGGAAGGAAGGCCTTGGTTGTCTGATGTAGGAGAGGTTAAAGATCAAACATAACACCATATTAGCTCTGTAAATAGTTCAGTGATTGCTATCTTATATCCTTCCCGTGCCATTAAACGTCACATAGGGCTCGCAAAGTAGTTTGCCAATTTTTTCCTGTCTTCGGCGAGTCTTTCAACCTCATCAAGGGATTTTATGCATGTTAATTTGGCCTCTCTTAACAATGTCCTCTTCAGAGTTTCACGTGGTCTGCCTCTTTTTCTTTGACCAATCAGTGACTGCTATGGTGGCTGTAAGATATCCAGTTATTATACAAATACAGTTACGACTGGTCATATACCCACTCAGTGATGGATTAACCATCACAGATTAAAGAAGAGCCCCTGCCAACTCTGACCTATCCCTCCCACTTCTTGATGTGCAAGCCATGATTCCCTTATATTTCTCTACTGTTACTATACAACTTTGTATTACACAGACCAGTTGTAACTGATGCATCGCCATTTTTGGATAACACTGGCTTGCCTAAAGGTGGTTAATATCCACTCTCAAGGGTCAATGGAACTATCCACATAGGTAGAAATTGACTTGGGGGGGGGAGTGGTGGTGTCAAAATGAGGTTTATAGATGGCTAGGTTGAAGATGGATAAGTACATGAATAGGGGTCAAAAGGGGGTTAGTAAATGTTGGGGGTAAATGTTGTATTGTGTACCTGTCCTTCCACCCTACCTTTTTTTTCTCTCATCTCCCCTGTCCTGAGAAGGATATACATACCAGGGTTATTTTTACAGTTGTGGGGGTGGGGGGATGGCATGTGGTGAAAGGGAATGGGCAAAAGGTCACATGTTATACTTCCTGTTGCGTCACTTTTGACTAAATCGGGATAACACTGTATACTGTTCCAGTGTAGCAACAACAGTTACAAATGATCATCACATGAAGAAATAATCTGTTATTTGTAGAGCTTTCTTTCCTTGATGCTGGGTCCCTAGACTTAAACCTGTTCAGCCTTAACAGCTAATCCACACTCATCATATGTTCACTGCTGTCAGCTAATGGGGGGGGTGTCGGGTGTCCAACTGGTGGGCCCAGAGGGTTTTCTCTGCTGTAAGGGTAGGGCTGGAGAGGTCAGGGAAGCCCCATGTGGATTTTTAAAAAAACGAAGAAAAAAAAAAAAAAGATAAGCATGGGAAATTATGAGACTGCCTTACAATATCTCTGAGGCCCTGATGTTCAACAACCACTGAAACTGACTAATGTCACATATGTCTACCACTGCTACTCATTCAACTATGTTTACCATCCATTATTTTCAGCTAAAAATGTCATCCTGCCATTTATTTGGTCACATAAGGCACACTGTAACAGTGTCCCAATACCCTGTGATGTTTTACTGGTTAAGTGATATTCACTGGTGGCTGCTGGTTACTCTTTATTGACTGTGGTTACTGATCAAATGGAAGCTACTGTGGTTACTGGTCCTACAATGCAAATGAGGAACCTGTTTCTATGGACAGAAAAAAAAAAACATATGAAGACCACTATTCACGTACAACATTATTCACAAGAGTCATCATTCACAATAATCATCACATGCAAAAGACTTTTATTCGCAAGGACCAACTGCTCACAGAGGCCATCACTCACAAACAAATCTATTTCTACAAGCCAAGACACTGAAGATTCCATACCCAGAAATGTGCAGTGATGTTCACATCCATTGTTTTCTGTATGAGCTCATCTGAACACTCCAAAAGCTTCTTTCCAGTCACTATGCCAGCATTGTTGATGAGGATGTCCACATCACCAACATCTGACTTGACCTACACAAAAAAGAGAAAGAAAATGCCTATAATTATATCCATGACTGATCTTGTCTTGTCTTGTGCTATCTCCCTGTAATTGTAAGCTGGTGTTTTCTGCAGCCAATGCTGTGAAGGTATTGAGGTACAGCATTATATCAGCACAGGACCGGGTTGTAACAGCTACTTTTTCAGTACCGGAGTACAGCTAAAATGCAGGGATGTGCAATGCTTCTTTAGCAGACTACACCACCATGGGGACTATGGTGATCCCTGGCCCATTAGCCAGGCTGTGCCTGTTACAAGGGGTACCAACAGAGAGGTTGGACAGGGTCTTGATAAGCTATGGTTCACTAACCCTGACACTGGCATATCAGCTATGGGTCACTGACTGCCTAATCATACAGCATCTTCACTCCCATCTATGACTGATAAAGTGATGTGTAATCTGATAAATTTATGACAATAAATTATAATTATGACTAATCTATCACTGTACAACAATCTAATAAGAGAATAAAGTTCATTTCTTACATCTTACATCCTTCCCATGCCACAACGTCACATAGGGCTCGCATAGTTGTTTGCCAAGTTTTCCTGTTCACAGCGAGTCTTTCAACTTCATCAAGGGATGTTATGCCCACTAAAGTGGCTTCTCTTAACAATGTCCTCTTTACAGGTTCACGTGGTCAACTTCTTTTTCTTCGGCCTGTTGTGCTCCACTTGATAGCTTGTTTTGGGATTCTCTGGTTGTTTCTTCTTATCATGTGACTGACGTATGTCCATCTTCTTTTTCTGATCACCCATGAGTTGTTGTTTGCTCATCTGCCTTACCACCGCGTTGTTCTTGAATTCTTTCCACTTTATACCAAGTATTTTCCTCAGGCATTTGTTTTCAAGAGTCTAATTTCTTGTCTATTTCTTTAGTTGATTTCCAGTTTTCACACGCATAAATACGCATAAATGAGGGTGGATATTACATCTGAATTGAATAATCTTAACTTGGTTTTTATGCTTTAACCTTTGAATTCCATATGTTCTCAAGATTTTTAAAGGAAAATGCTGCTTTTGCAATTCGAATTCTGACTTCCTTCCTGATGTCACCATCCTGGTCCATGTAGCTGCCAAGGTGTACAAATTGGTTTACTTCATCAACAACTGTTCCTTCTACATATATTTTTCCTTCTTGATTAATGAGAAGTTTCATTATTTTTGTTTTGTCTTTGTTAATTTCAAGACCTATTTGCTAGCCAAGGATGACAGGGAATCTATTTTTTTCCTGGATCAATTTCACATTGTCACTGAAAAGAGTTATGTCACCAGGAGAATCAGGATCTTCTATTTGGGTCTCATGTACCCAATCAATGCCGGTTTTACCTGTACAGCATCTTTTCATTATAAAGTCTATGGCAATTCCAAAAAGCAAGGGTGATATTATACATCCTTGTTTCATAACTGTTTTGATCTGAAACCATTTGCTCATTCCTTCTTCTGTCTTGACTGCACGAACATATCCATTGCAGAGATCTCTAATGATGTTGACAATTTTACATGGTATTCCATATAGTCTTAATATTCTCCACAATGAATCTCTGTGTATGCTATCAAATGCTTTTTTAAAGTCTATAAAGTTCAGGATTAATGGTTTTTGCTTTTCAATATATTCTTCAAGTATTATTCTTAGAGTAAAGATCTGGTCGAGACAGCTTCTCCCTTTTCAAAATCCTGCCTGTTCTACTCTCATTGCAGTATCCACTACATCTTTAATTCTATTCAGAATCACTTTACAAAACACCCTTGACACAACTGATAGTAAGATAACACCCCTCCAGTTATTGCAGTCACTGAGGTTGCCTTTTTTTGGGTATTTTAACAATGATTCCCTTTTTCCATTTAGAAGGGACTTTTTCTTCTTTCCAAATTTTATTAAACATTCTTTGTAGTTGGCTCATGTTGTTACTGTTAATACCTTTTAACATTTCGACTGTTATTTCATCTTCACCTGCAGCTTTGTTGTTAGCCATTAGATTCATTGCTGTTTCAGTTTCATTCAGTGTAACGTCATCTAACTTGACATTTAGTTGTGGGACTGGTAAATCGGTTTCAGGATTTATTAATTCATTTGGGTGTGGTCGATTAAATATTTCTTGGAAGTGTTCGGCTCATCTTTGCTTTTGGTCTTTACTTGATGTTAACAGACTGCCTGTTTTGCTAAAGACTTGTCTTTTTTCTGGAGGTAATGGCACCTGTTAGCTTCTTCTGTATGCTATATAGCATTTTGCTGTCTTCTGTTTTTGCTGCATTTTCTGCTTCTTTTGCAGTATTGTCCATATATTCTCTTTTGTCTCTTCTAGCTGACTTTTTTTTACTTTAGTGTCTAGTTCTTTCTATGTTACTTTTGCCAAAACTTTTCCAAGATCTGTCTTTACATTCAACATGGCTAATTTGGCTGCTCTTCTTTTATTTATGTACTTCCATGTGTCATCTGATATCCATGCTTTTCTACTTGTTGACTGCAGTCCAGCACTTGTTTTTTCTGCCGTGATTATGGCTACGCTGTATGAATTCCATAATTTATCTATATCTATCTCATCTACCTCTCTGAGTGCTGCAAAATGTTTGGTAAGTTCCAGATTGAAATCACTGTTGATATTTTCTTCTTGTAGGCTATGATTGTTTATCTTTCTGAGTACTGATTTCTTGTGTTGGCTTTTCAGTTTAAGTCTTATCCTCCCTATACACAGGTTGTGATCACTGCTGACATCTGCACCCCTATATGCTCTTACATCTATCAGAGATGTTCTTAATTGTTTTCTAATACAAAAATTATATATCTGGTTTCTGGTTCTATCACCTGGAGATATCCATGCTGTTTTATGTATTTCTTTGTTTGGAAATATTGTTCCTCCAATGACCATGCCCTCTGTTAGACATATTTCAATTAATCTTTCTCCATTCTGATTTACTGTATCAATTCCTCTTTCCCCATTACTTTTTCAACGTCGGTATTATCTTTTCCTACCTTGGCGCTGAAGTCTCCCATGACAGTTAAGATGCTGTGTTTAGGTACTTTGCTGATAAGTTGTAGTTGGTAATAGAAATCGTCTTTTATTTCATCATCTGTATCGTTCGTGGGCGCATAGCATTGTATAATTGTCATTCTCCTGTGCCTTATTTTGTATTGTGCTTGGTTCTCATTCTGTAAGGCTCTTTGTTACTGCAGATGACATAATTATACCCACTTCTTCTTGGTATTTCCCATCGTCTCTGCTGGAACATATTATTAATTTACGGTTTTCCGCCATTCTTTTCCCTGCTTCTAGCCATCGCATTTCACTATAAAGTTCATTTATATCTACACAAATCAATGGTTGCCAAAGTGAGTGAAGCTGTCACTTCCTCCAGCAATAAGAAGATAGCTGTTTCCGCTTCCTCCAGCAATAAGAAGATCTAGATGGCAATGAGTGAGATAACATCAGAACCAAACGTGCTTAAAAAAAAAAAAAAGTGGCCTGATATGCAAGGTGGCTCATCATCATGTGCCATGCTGGAATAACCGGTGACCACGTCGCTCCACAGTTTCCAATCTTTCATGTTTCCCATCAGTTCTGTTGTTGTGCTTCTCCCATGCCATTTTGTCAAGCCATCTAAGATTTTCTCTTGGTCTAACTCTCCTTTTTCTGCCTCCCATTTTCCTGTTGTCATGATATTTTCCTCTTCTCATTATAAGGCCAGTGAACCCAGACTGTCTTCTCCATGGCATGTTTATTAAGGTTTGTTTCTCACTGGCTTTTCTTAAGCATTCTTCATTTGTTATTTTAGCTGTCCGTGGTATTCTTAACATTCATCGCAGGAACAAATTTCACTTGCCTCTTCTTCTTCTTCTTCTTCTTTTCTTCATTTGCTTCTACCACTAAGATTGCCCCATGATCCTAATGAATTTACTCATGTGGTCCTTGATTAGTCCTGTGGTCCCCAAGAGGGTCACAAGAGATCCCTGAGAGGACCACATGAGGTTCAGAGTATCATGGGGCTTGGGCATGTATTCTCAGTGGGTCGCAGAGGAGGGATTGCGTGACATCATGGTTTTTATTGCACTAGTTTAATCTAGAATTGGAGTTTCTCACCGAAAACCTCGAAGTGTTTTGGATATCAGTATATCCCCGCTGGGTGAGAGGTGGCAGCCCAGCTAGCCCAGAGTTGGACTTTCTCACCAGAAAACCTCGACGTGTTTTGGATATCCGTGTATCCCCACTGGGTGAGAGGTGGTTGCCCATCTAGTCCAGCATTGGGCTTTCTCACCGGAAAACCTCAGCATGATTAGGATACGCATACATACCTGTAGGGTGAGAGGCGGTTGCCTATCTAGACTGCACTGGTCCAGTGTCTCCGACTTCAGCATTTTGTAGTCATGGCCGCTACCCTTCCTAGTTGTGACCAGGACGGAACTTTTGTCCAAGAGGACGAATTCTTGCCATTAGTAGGTTTCATCCTTGGGTTAAGCCGGTTTAGGCATATTATCCCAGTATGGGCACTTTAGGACATGTTCGACCTCTAGAGCAGAGGCACCATGACATGAGTAGTCATCAAGTTTCACCCCTGGATTAAGCCGGTTTATATCGGCCTCTAGAGCAGAGGTGCCATGGTATGAGTAGCTCTCGTCACGAGACTACTGGACATACCGATTAATCTTACTTTATCCCTTCCATCACCTTTTCACAGGAGCGCCGCTTGGCAAACCTAATCGCATTTTCTTCATTGGCCAGGAGGAGTTTCACCCCACATGCGGCAGACAAAGAATCTCACCAGCAGTGTCTTAGTTTAACCCCTGGGTTAAGCCAGTTCAGGCAATCTGGCCGGTATGGGTGCACATAGGACGTGACCAACCTCCAGAGCAGAGGTGTCATGATTTGAGCAGTCCTGACCTTGAGACTACTGATTATTTCACTTAATCCTTTCTTTCACCTTTTCCACAGTGGCGCTGCGCAGCAACCCCATTCCCACCTTCCCTCACTGGCCAGGAGGAGCCCCACTCCACGCACAGCAGCTGAAGAATCTTGTCAGCAGCAGGTTTTAAATCAGAGTTTTCCTTCTCTCAAATGAGCTACCAAACAAGACTCTCATCTACCCGAAACGCCTGGGTTTCAGGCGCCAGATATTCACCTTCGCCCCTTCTCCTGTCAGTGTGAACAGTTCCGCCATGAGAAGGCCAGGAGCTGGACTGACTGTCAGAGGCTATTTAGACGCATGCCTTGGATACATTTAATGGAGTGGAGAGCGTATCCTCCACCACACCTCCAGCTATAACAGTCCTTAGAACCTCAGTTGCCTCTAATGTTCTCATTGTTTTTTTTTTTTGTTAGTGAGCAATTTGGCTGTAGTCTGAAAAGTTTGGGAACCACTGATATAAATAAATCATTGTATAACTGAGATAAATTAGATTTATGACTAATAAATGCAATGACATATAACTGAAAAATCCCACTTATGTTCAAGCTAACTCTGCCAACTAATGGCAAATTTTTTACATCAAAATGAAGTACATTTTACTTTTAGATTATTAATTACTAGTAAATGACTAAACTTGCTACCACTGCTAAATAACACTGTTTAAAAGCTATTTCTCATTTTCTTCACATTTTGTGGCTGTATTTTCGTATCTATACTTCCCTTCAGATCTGTTCATTTATGTTTTCTGTCATTCTTCCTTCTTGCTGCTTTTACATTGTTTTATATTTCCTTGTTCAACCACATAAGTTTTTTTTTCTCATTTGTGTTATATTTCTTTCTGTCTATTTCTTGTTAAGTTCTTTTTTTTTTCCCTCTGTCCAGCATCATCTGTTTAATTTTTTCAGCTCTGATCAGATGCTATTTACTTTACTTCCTGCACTTTCCTTATTCTGTTCAAATCTCATTAAGAAGACTGATTAATATTATCAGCCTTCAGTTGATTCCGAATATACTCCTTAGACTTTTGTTGTTTCTTTAAACTAATCTGTTTTTACTGCAGCATTTTTTGATCCGAAAATAACTGCCTGCAGTGAAAAAAAGAAAGAAAAGTTCCATGCCAAATTTATTTCTTAATTTATTTACCTATAAAAGTTTTACAAGAATATTTGTTACTTCCCTTATACAGTGACAACTTTAATTAAGTGCAACTGACTGAGGTTCTTTGCCACGTATGCATACACTTCAAAAGAGGGCATTAGGCCACTAAGTGAACCACAATAATAAAAAAAAAAACCTGGAAGGAATTAGCTGCATTTTGATCTGTGGACTGAGAGTTAGACGAACTCTTTTCCTAACAGACAAAAACATTCCAAGACCACACAAACAATTCTGTAATAAACATGTCTGCCATGTTTTTTATTAAGAAATGATGCAATACCTATAGTTAAACTGTAGTTTGAAATTTCAATTTTCAAAACCCAGAATACAGATGTTTTTGAGATTTTCTTTACAAGGCCACTTTTTTAAAAGTTTCATAATGGGAAAAGTGTTTGTATCAGTGTTAGAATTTATGCATGAAAATCAAATTAACTAGAAAAAAAAATATATTGTTTAGTATAAAAGTAGGGATTGTAGGTCTAAAATAATTACAGAACAAACAAAAAAGACAGGCAATTAGCAGAAACAAGCCACACATACAAGGGTATCACGTCTGTACTTAAACCATAACTGACCTTCTCTGCTGTCTGGTATATTGCTTCTCTTTTGGACAAGTCCACGGTGTAAGTAGCAACCTCTGCCCCAGCAGACTGCACCAGTTTAGCTGTCTCCCCATTGCCCACCTCATCAATGTCCCACAGGACTAGCTTTGACCCCAGACTAGCAAACCTCAGACTCATCAGTCGGCCAAGTCCACTACCTGATATACATTGTAACTCAAAGCTCAAAACTTTTTACCTGGTTAAAATCAAATATGTCATGCGTTGATTTATGGCTGCATATAGGATTAGTTATATGACCATAAATCAATTTATATGTACATGCCAGACAGATTTATATGTAGACTGACTGTTACAGGAGGAAGTCGGACACTAAGTAAAGAGGTAAAAAAAGATAAAGGTAATCCTGTCATGCCTTAGAGGCACATAGGGATATGGTGTTAGTGCCCATATTTTCCTACAGTTCACAAATGTAACTTGTTCCAAAATGAGTAGGCATGTTTGCCATCACTTTAAAATACTAATACTACAGTAACTTTCCAGTGATGTACAAAAATGTACATACACACGCTAAATGCACAACTATATGCATACATTTTGTACTCTGCACATGATGATGTACTGTGCTTGTTCACATCCTTCTCTAGACTTGTGGTGAATTTATAGTGTATGTAGAACAGCAAATGTTTGTAACTTCATCACAGAATGAATCACAACACACAAAGCATTTCCCATTTGTACTGTTGGACTCCCCTGGGAACAACTGTGTTAAGAGCACACTTATCTTAACATAGTGTTTGTGAGACAGGGAACATAGATCTGTTTGCTTAAAAACTCTGACCTACTTCTGTAGCCTAGAAACTTGTAGCAATCAACACTAATTGTAATTGTTATTTTTGTAAAATGTAATGTCAGGTTGGTGGACGGATGGGGACATGGAGATCTCTGGCGATGAGGGAAGCCTGGTGTGAAACCAATGAATCCAGGACGTGACAAGCCTATAGGTCTTTACAACAATGGCTATCAGAATGATGTAAACAAAACAGAGCCAGCAGACTATAGGTGGCTGGGAATGGATATCGTTGAAACACTCATCAGGTTCCTCATCTCAAAGTCAGAGTGTCTTTGTTGAACTGTCTCCAAACCATCTGACATGGAGAAGGGACTTACATACAGCCACCAGAGGCTGGAAAACAAAGTTTTGGCCAGGCCAGCCACACTGTCTTCATGGCAGTCCGAGCAAGACCACAGTCTGCCCTAGCAAGGAAAGGTGCTGAAGTCGGAGTTATCCAGCCAAAAGGCGCATCGCAAAAATCAGGGTAACACGCATTATCGCTAATGAATGTCTCTATCTGCAGTTTTCAAACATGGTGCTCGCCCTGTGAAGACTAACCAGGCAGGTGCAGTGCCGAGCCCCCTGCCTCGAAAGGGTCCACCCAATGCTACTGGAGGTCCTCTCAGTTCGTCTTGTGGAGTCAGGAGACATGAGAGTAGAGCTACTGGCCAAAAAATACAACGGAAGAAAACAGCCAAAAAGCAAGAGCTTAAAATAATGCAGTGGAATGCTGAGGGTGTCAGCAGTGTTAGAGATGGCTATAGCAAAAAGGTGGAACTAGAGAACATACTTTTTGCAGAGCAGGTAAGTATATGCTGCATACAGGAGACACACCTAACCAAAGATGCCGCCTTTAAAATCAGAGGCTACCAGTGTTTTAGATCAGACCGGCAGGACAGAAGAAAAGGAGGAGTACTCACACTTGTTAAGAATAACATCAGCGCATGTCAGGTGGGAGTGTACATGGAAGGAGCCGAATATTAGATGATCCATCTAAAAAGTAGTAATACAGATTTCCACCTCCTTAACTATTACTGTCCTAGTGACCACCCACTTGCTTTAGAAACAATCCCACACAAAGAGAGACTGATGGTCTGTGGCGATTTTAACAGCCATTCCCAGAGCTGGGGCTATGACCACATAGACAAGAGAGGAGAGGAAGTTGAGAGCTGGCAGGATGATAATGGACTTCTCCTGATCAACCAGCCAATGGATCCCCCAACATTTTACTCAAGGGCTTGGCGTACAACCTCAACACCAGATCTGGCATTCCACTCTCCAGATCTGAAGTGGAACGTTACACGTGAAGTTGGAAAACAACTTGGAGGTAGCGACCATCGACCAGTCTTCCTGACAATAGAAAATTAACTCCTTAATACTAGATGGAACTATAAAAAAGCAAACTGGACAATGTACAGATATCGTACAGGTATCCTGGTGGGACAGCTGTCCACAGAAGGTAAGGATATTAACAGCATAGTGAAGGAATTCAATGCTTGTATCCTTCAAGCAGCTCGTGAAACCATTCCCAGAGGAGCTCGCAGGGACTATAAACCATACTGGTCTAGTGAGCTGGGAAAACTCCATGATGATGTGGAAGCAGGTCGAAAGCAAGCAGAAAATAGACCATGCCAAGAACACCACAATAATTACCAACATTCTAAGGTCAAATTTCAGAGAGCCAAGCTGCAAGCCAGACGGGAAAGTTGGAGAGAGAAAACAGAGTCCCTAAACTTTGAAAAGGATGGAAGGAAACTGTGGAAACTAATCAAACAGTTAAATGATGAGAGTACTGGAAGAAGTACAAAGATTACACTAATAGAGGATGGGAAAACTCTTACAGGTAAGCAGGTAGCAGATCACTTTGCTCGCATGTTTGCACAGGACTGCAACATTGATATCCATCCAGAGAAAGAGCGTGCAGTGCGCATTGACCCACAGAAAGAAGAGGAACAAGTCAGAAAAGTGGAGGTCATGGATGCACCAATCACACGCAGCGAGTTAGACCTAGCAGTCAGTAAACTGAAACCAAGGAAATCACCAGGACCAGATGGAGTGTCCAATGAAATGATCAAGAACCTGGGAATGGCAGCAATGGGAAAGCTGTTGGATATTTTCAATATGTGCTGGAGCACAGGTAAGTTACCTCAAATCTGGAAGGAAGCAAGCATGGTACCACTGCTAAAGCCAGGGAAAAACAGTGATACTGCCTCCAGCTACAGGCCAATCAGTCTCACTAGCTGCCTATGCAAAACGATGGAACGCATCATTGACCTGAGGCTAAAATGGTACCTAGAAAGTGAAAACCTTCTCGTTCCACAACAAGCAAGATTTAGGCAGTACTACAGTACGGAAGATCAAGTGACCTATCTCTCTCAAGAGATTGAGGATGCATTCCACGAGAAAAACCTTGTACTAGCAGCGTGGACAGACCTAAAGAAAGCCTTTGATAAAGTATGGAAAAAAGGTCTACTGTGGAAACTAAGAAACTGCAATGTGAATGGAAGACTGTACAACTGGATAAAGTCCTATTTACACAATAGAAGAGCTAGAGTAGTAATGGATGGTCACAAAAGCCAGAAAGTACTTCTGCGACACGGTGTACCACAAGGAGGAGTCCTTTCACCTACACTATTCCTTGTATTCATTAATGACCTGGTCAAGGAACTTCCCTATGGAATCAAAGCGGCACTGTATGCAGATGATCTGGTCATGTGGTGTACAGATGAATATGCGACAGTTGCTACACAGAGACTCCAAAGAGCAGCCGACATCTTGACATCATGGACAAACAAATGGTGTGTAAGTATGAACACAGAGAAATCAAGTACCACTCTGTTCACTCTCTCATCTAAACAGAAAGCAAGTAAGATCTTTGTAAATGAAATATCCTTAAGGATGAACAACCAACCCACTTACTTAGGAGTGACTCTTGACTCAAAACTGACTTGGAAGCAACACATAAACAGTGCAGAAGCAAAAGCCAGAAGAAAACTAGCCATATTAAGAAAATGAGTGGAACCACATGGGGAGCTAGTGAAAGAATCCTCAAGAATGTATATCAGCAAAGTATTCTACCACATTTAGAATATGGCTCAACATCTTGGTGCACAGCATCAAACACTACGCTGCATAATCTAGACAAGGTTCAAAATCAGTCACTACGGATTATCAAAGGTGCCATGAGGTCCACACCAATAGTAGAAATGCAGAAAATAGTTGGTGTTCAACCGCTAAAGGAATGTAGAGACACAAAGGTCATGACCATGGGAGAGAAATTCCTTAGCTCTCCTGAAGGAGAGATTCAATAACTTGGCATTAAGCCGGCTTAAAAGAAGCAGCTTCATTCACCAGGCCAAGCGTATGCGTAAGCTGATACCTGACCTTCCAACTGTAGTCACTCCATTATCATCTGTGCCAGAGCATACATCATGGAAAGAAGCAGATTATACACAAATAACTATTCAGACTGAAGTGAAAGGTGTGCAGAATGGTGAGATGCAGAGCCGTCTTGTAAGATCAACAGCCACACTTAGTGTTCTAGATGACAAATATCCATGTGACACCTGGATACGTGTGTATACAGATGGATCTGCACACAATGCCATAAAGAATGGAGGGGCAGGAGCATATATACTGAATATCCAAACAACACCAGTGACAAGATTTCCATACCCACTGGTAAATACTGCAACAACTTTGATGCAGAAGTTAGGGCAATTATTGCTGCAGTTGAAAAACTATCAGACTCCAGAATTGATATATGCCCTGTAGTAATTCTCACAGATGCAAGATCAGTACTGGAAGCTCTTCAGTGCAACAAACTACCAGACCTTAAAGATGCCTTGTCAAAAACTGGCTTACAACATGGAGTCACTTTGCAATGGATTCCCTCCCACTGTGGGATACCAGGCAATGAGAAAGCTGACCATCTGGCCAAAGAGGGCACTGAAATGGAGCAACCAGACATACCAATCACCTATAATCAGAAGAAAAGCATGATAAAAACCTACAGGAAGCTACAAACACCACCACATGATGACTATCACATGCTAAACAGAAAGGAACAAGTCACCATCTTCCGTCTCCGAACAGGACACAGCCGACTCCGAAGTCATATGTATACAAAGTTTAAGGTTGGTACTACTAATCTATGTACATGTGCCCAGGTGCCCCAAACTGTGGAACATATCCTCCAGAACTGCACCAACTATGAAACACTGAGAAATAATTACTGGCCCAGTGAAACCACTAAAGAAGATAAGCTCTACGGTTCCATACATGAATTACAAAAAACAGTGAAATTTATCCAAGAGACAGGACTGCAGGTATAGACAGACAATGCGAACGAAGAAGAAGAAGAAGAAGAAGTACTGTTGGACCTTGGCCATAAATACAAATGACTGTAACTTGGTCAGCTGTAAGTTGGAGCATGACTTTATTTAGCATATGTTTAGTACATATATGGTGAACTGGCTTTCCAAGAAAATGCAGGTGTTAGTGACTCAATACTGAAGCATTCTAGTTAATCCAGTTGTGAAAAAAAAAAAAGGTACCTGACAATGAAGTTGTGAAATCAGGGTCAGGAAAAATGTACCATTTATGAAGGAGCCTGCAGATCTTACTTACATCTTACATCCTTCCCGTGCTGTTAAACATCATATAGGGCTCGCATGGTAGTTCGACAAATTTTCCTGCTTTCTGTGAGTTTTTCCACCTCATCAAGGGATTTTATGCCTACTAACTTGACCTCTCTTAACAATGTCCTCTTCAGAGTTTCATGTGGTTGACCTCTTTTTCTTCGGTCTGTTGTTCCACTTAATAGCTTGTTTTGGGATTCTCTGATTGTTTCTTCTCATCACGTGACCAACATATGCCCATCATTTTTTTTCTGTTCATCCATGAGACAGGTTGTTGTTCAGTCATCTGCCTTATCTCTGTGTTGTTCTTGAATTTCTTCCAATTTAAAAACACATATTTTTCTTAGACATTTGTTTTCAAAAGAGTCTAACTTCTTGTCTATTTCTTTAGTTGTTTTCCAGCTATTGCATGTATAAATGAGGGTGGATATTACACTTGAATTGAATAATCTTAGCTCAGTTTTTGTGATGGACAGCTGCAGATGGACAATTAAAAAAACAGAGAAGTCTGAGTTGGAAGCAGTTTGAATGGAATCAGTGTTAAGAGTTGATAGAAAGCTCCCACTGATGGAGGAGTTATCAAAATCAGTCTGGGAGAAGAAATTTAATGTTGTCAGCACCTGAGAAATATAAAAAAAAGGTAATGGTAAAGGTAATCCTCTCATGTCTTAGAGGCACATAGGGATATGGTGTTAGTGCTGAGAAATATATATATATATATATATATTCTTTCCAGACTAAATGTTTACGAAGAATTAGAAAAATATTTTGGCCAAACACCATAAGAAATAACATCTTGTTGGCAGAGACGCAGATGAAGCCACTGACAGCAATTATTGAGGAAAGATGCTGGCGATGGTTGGGACATGTGCTCCGAATGACTGACAACTCACTACCAAAAACAGCACTAAGATGGACACCACAGGGGAAAAGAAGTAAGGGTAGACCAAAAAAGACATGGAGAAGAACAACAGAGAGGATGTTGAGCAATAGAGGGCTCACCTGGGCAAGAGCAGAAAAAAGGCTAAGGACAGGCATTTGTGGAAAACCCTTGCAGAACCCCAAGGTGCCCTGGGCACTTAAGGTTCAGAGAGAGAGATATACATATACATATAACTTTCATTTATACCAGTAACATTACACACAGGTTTTCCTATGGCTTGAAACTAAAAATTACAAGTAACCTAGCACATGCCTTCCTATGGAAGACAGTCTTACAAAACCACAGAAGCTCTAAAACTTCCCAGACTCACTGCATTTCAGAGTCTCTATAATTTTTTTTTTCACAGTGCCCACAGACCAAGAGAAATACTCTGCTTTTTCTGAAGTCCTGCATAATGCAGTTCAATAAGATTTACATATTCTGCAGGTCTTGTATCCAGGCAAACATTTCCATATCTTCTGGAAAGTGTTTACAAATACACACACTGAGTTGTACTGAATGCATTTAAAAAAACAAAAAAGATTTACTTCATGTGTTAATAAAAACCATATGTCTTTTTAATTGTGTACGGCAACCAAACACTGCAAGCAACATAAATTACAGGACTTTCCTATGGCATATAACCAAAATTAAAGTGAGCATTACACCCAAATCTACGAGTCTATGGTGGACAAGTAATATAACAAACATCATTTTATATACAGGTCTTCCCTTGGAAGATGAACAAACATTACAAGCAACATTAAACATTGGTCTTAACTATGATAGGCAGAAAAAACTGTTACTAGAATTATTACATATTTATCATAACTACAGTAGCCAGAAAAAAAACCCACTATCATCAATATTACTAGTCTTACCTAGGGCAGACACATGCACATTATTAGCAACATTACTTGCTGGTCTTTAAGCTGACAAACATTACAAGTGCCATTAATAAAAACTTTCTATGACAGACTCGCAAACATTACAAACAATATAACATATAGGGCTTTCTATGACAGACTGACAAACATTATGAGCAACATTAAATATAATGCTTTCTATGATAGACTGACAAAAATTATAAACAACTTTACAAATGGGACTTTCTATGACAGACTCACAAACATTACAAACAACATAATATACAGGGCTTTCTATAACAGACTGACAAACATTCAGAACATTACACTTGGGGCTCTCTATGACAGACTGATAAACATTCAGAACAACAATACACATGGGTCTTTCTACAAAACACTGACAAACAGTCAGAACATTACACTTGGGGCTCTCTATGACAGATAAAAGGGATGGCGACTGCAGTAAAACTGGTTTAAATAAATAAGGTAGACAGAGGTGTATGGTGCAGTTTTACAAAGTGAGGGAGGGAGTGAGTAAGGTGAGAAAAAAACAAACAGAAAGTATGAGAATGTATAAATGAAAAACATACAACATCCGATATTTCTGCGTGAGCCTTATTCGAGGATACATACACAATGAAATACAAACACGAAGAACTTATCTGAAGTGTCTTGCTCCAAGTGGGAAACAGAAATGTGCGTGGTAGAAGGGAGAAGGAAAAAGGAGAAGGAAAAACCACGCTGACAAACATTCAGAACATTGCACTTGGGTCTCTCTATGACACACTGACAAACATTCAGAACATTACACTTGGGGCTCTCTATGACACACTGACAAACATTCAGAACATTACACTTGGGGCTCTCTATGACACACTGACAAACATTCAGAACATTGCACTTGGGTCTCTCTATGACACACTGACAAACATTCAGAACAACATTACACATCCCTAAAGAAAATATAAAATATTAGTAGTCATGTCTCACCTGCTCCTGTCACAAGTACCACCTGGCCCCTCACATCCTTTTTACTCTGAAACCTGGTTGGAGTCAGTGTCCTGACCAATGCAATCAGCCCATGCCATATGCAACTGAATATAGCAACAATGATCTCCAGTACCAAGTTCATGGTCAGTATGGATCTCTGGTTTCACAGAGGGAACAGAAATATGAAAAAACACTCTAGAAATAACGTATAGCCTCCCGTCTGTTCTTCTGCTATGCAGTCCTGAGCAGTTTTACTTGATCTGAATTGAAAGAAAATAATGAAAACTGTGTACTAAAATATATACCCTCATAATTTCCCATCTTATGGCCATATGCCGCATGTTGCAATTGTTTATCTAAATCAGAATGCATAATTTTTTAAATGAACATCAACAAAATAATATATGTATATGTAATAGGTGTTGTATGGTTGTAACAGTCAAATACACTACATTTCTTTTTATAATTACAGCCTGATCTAGTAAACTGGACAGGTGGAAGATGGTAATTTTTACAAGTCACATTTTAAATGCTAACATATACTATGGAAAAAACTAAGTGTGCATAACTATATATACAAGTTTTCTTGGGTAAACTCAAATACAAGCTGGCACACAATTGTATGTATTACCAGTATGACTGCTGTTCACTTACCTATGCAGTTATAATTGGATTGCAATAATCATCCATTCATCCATTTGCATGTCGCTTGTGGAACTTTGTCTCCCTAACAGCACTCCTGTAGGCCTCTCGGTTGTGAGCAAGATGGCCTGCTGCTGATGCATCCATTTGCAGATCATCAACGATGTCTTGCAGCCAACTTTGCCTTGGTCTTCCTCTCTTTCTTTTTCCCCATTATGTACCCTTCCAAGACAGTCTTCTCTAGATTATCATGTCGTTTAATGTGTCCAAAATATTTAATTTTTCTCTCTTTAATCCTCTTTACTAGCCAGCCTTCTTCAATATTAAGTTCTTGCAGTATGGATATATTTGTTCTTTTTTGTGTCCATGATATTTGAAGAACTCTTCTGTAGCATTTACATTCAAAGGCATTTATGTGTTTCTCAGCTGTTTTGTTAAGTGTCCAGGTCTCATAGGCATATGTTGCAATGGGAAAGATGCATGCCCTTAAAAATGTTATTTTTGTAGTTCCTTCTGTTCTTCTCCACAGATTCTTTAGTTGTTTTACTTTCTGAAGAGTGATAGATGTCCTCCTTTTAATTTCCCTCATTGTATCTCCATTATTAGTTAGTAGTGATCCAAGATAATAATCACGGGGAGATAATCATAGCTCAAGATAAATCATGTGCAAAGACACATGGGGAGGGGGGGGGGGGGGGGAAGGAGAGAATCTTTACATCCTTCTCATGCCATTAAATGTCACATAGGGCTTGCATGGTAGTTCACCAAGTTTTTCTGTTTTCCGTGAGCTCTTCAATCCCATCAAGGGATTTTATGCCTACTAATTTGGCCTCTTTTAACAATGTCCTCTTCTCTCTCTCTCTCTGAACCTTAAGTGCTAAGGGCACATGGGGCTTCCGCAAGGGTTTTCCACAAATGCCTGTCCTTTGCTTTTTTTTCTGCTCTTGCCCAGGTGAGCCCTCTATTGCTCAACATCCTCTCTGTTGTTTTTCTCCATGTCTCTAATGTCCTCTTATGCACAGATAAAAGGAATGCAAGTGTGTAGCTCTAACCACAACCACCTGAAAACATAATCACTGAAAGTGAGAGTACTAAAATTCCAACAGAAACATCTTTTTTTTTTTCGCAATGCCAAGATTGAACCAACAACAGAGAGCAATAGCGATGGGGATGTTAGCTCCTGGACTGATGGTATCAGCAATATCTCAACACTTCAATGTTCACAAGAAAACTATATCACACATTCTAGCCTGTTTCAACTAAAACTGACCCACATCACAGATGTAGCTGACCATGAGTACCACCCCTGCACAAGACCATAACATTCACCTCTTGCACCTCTGTAACATGTTTCTCCGAGCACCATGGAACATTCCAGGTTTGAGACGTGTGTTGGGCAGGACAGTGCGGAACAGCCTCAGAGGGGCAAAATCCCTTGCCTCACAGACCTGCGGTTAGACCAGTGCTGACAGTTCACCGCCACATACAAGCCTGCTTGGATTGGGCCAGACACCAAGTGGCATGGCCCCATCATCAATGGAGATAGATTCTGTTCTCTGATGAGTCAAGATTCTGTTTGCAAGGCAATGATGGACACTGTTTGATGTACAGATGTCATGGAGAACATTTTTGCAAATGATCATGTGCTGCAAGGAGACAGGATGAGAAGAGGCAGCATAATGACTTGGGGCAGAATTTCATATACAGCCAGAAAAACCTCTCCATCATCAATGGCAACCTGACATGCTTACGATACAGAGATGAAATCATAATACCCCATATACAGCCTTTCCTCAATGCAAATAGACCAGGCATGATATTGCAGCAAGACAATGCTTGTCCACATGTGGCACATGTAGTCAGGGACCACTTTCAACAACAGCAATTGACATGTACCAAGGCCAGTTGTTCTCCCTGGACCTGTCTCCCATCAAGCATGTGTGGGTCGAATTAGAGCATAGGAGATGAAGAAGACAAAATCTTTCTGAAAACCACCACTGGTTAGCCTAGTGCAAAAAGAATGGAATAACATGCCCCAACAATGGATCCAACATGTCACTGGCTTGATGAGAAGGCTCTGTCAAGCCCATGGTAGTGAAATCAAAACTTACTTTCTCTGTGGGGGTGCCACACAGACTTGAGTTTTTCTCTTTGTTTCATGACACTTTCAATGAAATCAAACTCATCACTTTGTTATTCAATGCTCAACTATACCATGTGCCAACTTTCATCTGAGTTCACTCAAGAACACATGCACAGTGCCCTGTCTAATGCTCACACTTTTTCCTGCCAGTATAAAATAAAATGCTGTATTTGTCTTTAACACTTCAGACATTACTTGTTTATTATTTATCTTACACAGTATAGCCAGTGTGTATAGCTACATATTTGACTAGTCTATAACACTATATGCATGGCAAGTATTCAAACCAACTGCATGGCTAATATTTACACAAGAATAGCATAAATGAAATAATATAAATATTTAAACAGTTAAACTCTTTGTTTAACACTCTACTTATAGCAGCCATTATGAAAAACCAACAGAATGAAGTGGCTCAGGCATTTAGAGAGAATGGAGGACGATAGACAAAGATGGCCTATACAGAAGTGATGACAGGGGGACATACCAAAGGAAGACCTAGACAATGATGGCAAGATAACCAAGAAGAAAATAAACATGTTCTTGGAACTGACAACTGGCAAGAAAAGATCAAGAACAGGGAGGAATGAAGATGTGTCTTGTCTGCAGCAATGACCCTCAATGGCTGAATTCAGCAGCTCCTCAAAGAAGAAGAAAATAATAACAGAGCTATTAGAGGACAGAGTGTTAATGTCAGAGATAGACAGAGTCAGCTGACTTAGACTTGAATGCAACTGAAGCTGCTTTAAAGACCTGGCCTGGACTTGATTTGATGATACAGAACAGCAGCTTGGACTTGACTTGTGACCTGACATTTTTCAGGAAAATGACTCAGTAAGACAATGATGTCATTCCCCTGTGTGCTGTCAGATGTGTCTAATGTGAATCTACGCACTGTTTAGTGTTACCTTACACATGATTAGACATCATGTTCTAATTCACTTCCTCCAGAGTAATGAAGCCTAAAGCGTACAGCAGGTAATGTGAAGCAAGTGAACACCACAAAAAATTAAGTCCATACCTGTATTATCTCATATCTTGCATAGACAGAAAGATGTGGGGTTCAAGGGAGATAATTCACATCAACATTTTACACACACAAAAAAAAAACTTTCAAAACAGGAAGGGTGTCCAAGTGCTTCAATCTGGTGTTTCCTTACTGGACAGTTATCATAGTGTCAGCTCCACTGTCTAGAAGCTGATGGTAACAGGACCCTTTTTCACCATGCTTGAATTAGCTATAAGTGGGTGAGTTGTGAATCCCCGATTTTTATTGTCTGCCATGTGTTTTGTTTGAGACTGCATTATTTTCATTTCTTTACTACAGATCTTCCAGTCAAGTGTTTGACCTCTAAAGTACATTCTGCTGTCACTGTTTCTGTACATTTATTACCTGTTACTCAAATTTAAATTAATTTTCTCTGAACACTTCAATTTCTTACAATGTTAGCTGTAAATGTTAATCATCTCCACTTAATAGAGGGCTTCTCTGGACCATGACTCCCAGAGGAGTATAAATTGTTGTTTATAACTGCTTCATGAGGCTGAAGATCCTACTGGGATGCTGACATCTATAACTTATCCAACTTCCTCATTTATTTTTCAGTGAATTCGACCTTCTTTCTTAAATAAATGCCACCAAGTCCTCGACCGCACTTCACATTCGTCACCATTGTCTGTCCACTGTGTCACACTTGGTGATTTTGTATGACACACCCTATGGGAAGCAGAAGCACAAGCCACTCTTGCCACTCACTGAGACAGTACAAGATGTTATCTTCCATTATACTGCCTTAATCACTGTTACTGTATTACATATAGGTTAAGCCACTGCGAATTTGTAAGTGTTCATATACTGTGTTTTATTTATTTTTAATTTACTTCCCTCACATTCACAATTCCTAAGCCCTTGTATAGGCTATTATACATCAAAAACTTTTAATAACGCTGATCTGGAACTGAAACCAACAGTAGTTTCTTTTTACAGCTTGGTTTACAGACTTCAAATGACTAGAGACTTGACGTGAAGTATAGAAAGTACTGAATGTTACACATGATCACTTTATTATACTACAACGAGACTAATCAAGAACAGTCTGTAAAACAATAAGTATGTCTAGTACAGAATACTGCAAACAAGTATATCTAGTACAGAATACTGCAAACAAGTATATCTAGTACAGAATACTGCAAACAAGTATGTCTAGTACAGAATACTGCAAACAAGTATGTCTAGTACAGAATACTGCAAACAAGTATGTCTAGTACAGAATACTGCAAACAAGTATGTCTAGTACAGAATACTGCATGGATCTTATATCCTTCCCATGCCGCTAAATGTCACATAGGGTTCGCATTGTAGTTCGACAAGTTTTCCTATTTTTGGCAAGCTTTTCAACCTCATCAAGGGACGTTATGCCCACTAAACTGGCCTCTCTTAACAATGTCCTCTTTAGAGTTTCACATGGTCAACCTCTTTTTTTTCAGTCTGTTATGTTCTACTTGATAGCTTGTTCTGGGATTGATTGTTTCTTCAGCTTTTTTTGGGGGGATTCTCTGATCGTTTCTTCTCATCACATGATTGACATATGTCCATCTTCTTTTTCTGATCACCCATAAGACAGGTTGTTGTTTGCTCATCTGTCTTATCTCTGTGTTGTTCTTGAATTTGTTCCAAAAAAATGCCAGTCATGTGGATACTGGCTCCATATATGCATACAGCATTAATGGAGGAGAAAACAAGGACAAAATCTAAGACAAAAGACACAAGTGCCAGGAAACTGATCCTTGCAACACAAACATTGCTTGCTATTCATCATGATTATCACTTTTCACTCCCTTGGGAGCAAAGGCCATGGGTAAAGCTCTTAAGTTGCCCCTGTTCTTGGATTTATTCTCTGCTTCCTTCCATGTGTATCCCTTGCCTCTGAGCACTGTCATACTTTCCTTTCTCCAAGTAGTTCTAGGTATTCCTCGATTTCTACTTCCTTGAGGATTCCATGTCAATGTCTATCTTGCTATGCTTGCTATTACTGTTACCTAAAATGCACAATCCAACACTGGTAGAAACAGCCATGAGAGGAACTGTTCAGCAAAATGATGCTCAGCAAAACTCACATACATAACATATACCTGCTTCAAGGTCATCTTCTAAGTTGAAAAATGCCTTTATTATGCAGGACCATTGATACTAAACAGTATCACAACACTGAAAAGCACTTCAAAATCTGGCTACTCAAACTATCACTAGAAGCAACCAACACAACCCAGATCGGCACACATACAGAACGGACCAAAATAAAACTGATAACAAGTAACACCATAACTGCAATATCAACTTAGCCAATTCATACCAGAGTACTATCTTTGTTATCACAGTTTACCTTTGACCTTTCACTGAATGCATCTATACCAAGCATTTTTCTAAACATAACTTTACAAGTTACTACCAAAAATACACACACACACACACACACATATATATATATATATATATATGCATGCATGTTTCATTTTCTCTTTTCTTTTTAATGTACAGCTGTTAAAAGGGTCACTGGCAGAAATCTGAGTATTTGTAACTTAAAATACCAAAAAATTATAGATGAGCAAAAGAATTTAAAGAGAGCTGGTATGAAAATGTTCTCTGTTTTTTGTAGACAGTTTTTCCCCAACCACAAGTGACTGTTTGTAGACAGTTTTTCCCCAACCACAAGTGACTGGGTGGTGGTGTTGGGGCTCCAACTCACAACTTTTCATACAAAGGTGGTTCACTAACCACTGCATTATTTCTGTAGCCACTATTGTATTACATACCAGCAGAGTAATATATGGGGAGTTTGAGCCCCCCCCCCTCTCTCTCTCTCTCTGCCTCTCTCCTCTACCTCTTCACAAGGAGGGCCTCTTAGCACTCCATTATTTTCTTGATAAAGACCCTCACCCTACCACCAACACTAACACAATAATAAGACTAGCAGAGCTGGTACTCACACTAAATTCATTCAAATTCAATGGTGGGCATTTTTATCAAATAATGGTGTTGCCATGGGAACTAAAGTGGATCCCAGTTATGTGTGCCTGTTTATGGGGTTTCTGTAAGCCCAAATATGGGAAACCTACACAAGCAGAATTCTGTAGGAAGTACACTGATGATGGTATTGGGGTCACCAGTATTGGAAAGAACAAGCTACAAAAACTCAATGAGTTTGCCAACTTGTTCAATAAGAATGCCACATTTGCCTCTGAAATTTCTGACAAGTCCATCAACTTTTTAAACATTAAATTTTCTATTAGCATCAACAGCCTTTCCACCTCTGTGTTCTACAAGCCCACTGACAGCCGTACATATCTACTTTACACTTTATCTCATCCTGAAACTTGCAAGGATTCCTGTATGCAATATTCTCATTTCTTTTGTTTTCTCTGACTATGCCTTGATGACTTGGACTTTATGGACCAATCCAATAAATCAGAATTTTTTCATCATCGCTACTATCCTGAAAATGTCCCTCAGGAAGCCTTCAACCATATCCAAAAAGTGATCTGCAAAGCTGCAAAGAGGTGCTTAGAAGAAAAAAAAACTGTGACTTCATCTGACAGAGTTAGTGTTTCCTTTCCATCCCCATGGCCAGATGATTAAAACAATTAACTTTCACCATCGCCATTACTACAGCTTGACCGTGACATCTTCTCTGATCCCCCTCTATAAGCCTGCAAACGGGAACTTAATCTGAAGGATATCCTCATCCATTGCCACCTTAAACAGGATCCTGCCTTCGTTGGGACCAGAAAGTGAAACTGCTCTTGCTGTGTCACTTCCCCTGTAGTCTGGGAACAAAATTGATTATTTTTCCTAAAACTTTCCTCACACTCCATGAGGGATTCATATGCAAGTCCTGCAATGTAATATATGCCACTGTGCAAAAAAGTGTTGGATAACTTACACTGGTGAGACTGCTCTCAGATTAAGTGGCTGCATGCTGAAACATCTTTATGACATCTCCCAGCATGCTTCATAGCCAGTCTCTAATGATTTCAGTGGCCCAACCATAGAAGCAAGTCTGATTTTCTAGTAACAGCCAATAAACAATGTCACTCTGATTGCAGAAGTCGCCTGGTGCTTGAGAACCCCTCCAAATAGGAATAAAGGGCATTTGAACCCCCACGGTTTGAAGTCGAAATTCACCAGTGCTTAACATTTCCTTTCTTTACCATCACATGCCTCCCCTACTAACTTCTCATATACTCTATCCTCTTCTGCAGCTGATATTGTATGTATTTTCATAGGGCATGCAATGAGAAGAGGGGGCACTGAAAATGTAACAGATTTTTAAAAGGAGGGAAGAAGAGCCATGGGAATGCGGCTTGGGACGTACCATACCAACCAGTTTTCTGGTGTTTAGTTTCAATACTGACTCTTTGGTGATTGTGCATACAAATGATAACTGATAAAAAAAATAATCATAATTAAACAAAACAAACCTTTCAAACAAGAAAGAACCACAAGCGCGTCAAATCCTTCGGTGTGCTATCATGTCTGCTGTAAGTTTTCAAACGAAGTGGGTTACGAATGCTTGCGAGACACTGTTTAAAAATAGCAGGATATGCTCCCATTAGCGAGTGGAATGATATGGATTTTAAAACAAGGGTTCTCAACCCAGGGGCTGGAATTTTAGGGTCGAGAGGGAATGCGAGTGCTACAGACTGGCAGACTCAAACTGTTGGAATAGTATATGCTTATAATCACATTATCTGGAATGCACCTTTTAAGTTAGACAATCCAAGAGGGGACGACGACATGGTGAAAAGAGTCTTCTTATATCCGTCCCGTGCCGTTAAACGTCGCATAGGGGTCGCAAGGTAGTTGGCCAATTTTTCCTGTCTTCAGCGAGTCTTTCAACCTCATCAAGGCATTTTATGCCTATTAATTTTACTTCTCTTAACAATGTCATCTTCAGAGTTTCACGCGGTCTGCCTTTTTCTTTGGCCTGTTGTGTTCCATTTTATAGCTTGTTTTGGGATTCTCTGATTGTTTCTTTTCATCGCGTGACCAACATATGTCCGTCGCCTTTTCCTGATCACCCATGAGACTGGTTGTTGTTCAGTCATCTGTCTTATCTCTGCATTGTTCTTGAATTCGTTCCACTTGATGCCAAGTATTTTCCTTAGGCATTTTTTTTCAAAAGTCTAATTTCTTGTCAGTTTCTTTAGTTGTTTTCCAGCTTTCACATGATGGTGGATATTACATTTGAATTGAATAGTCTTAGCTGAAAAGAGTACATGGAACAAAAAAAAAAGAAAAAGATAAGAACCACTGGTTAAAATATGAGCTTTATCATTGTATGTAAGAAATTGAGTTTTAGCTTTGCATTGAGTTGGCAATCCTGCGTTTGAAGCAGACGAATTCCCAGAGTGACTTCCCTTGAACTGTGTTGGTTACAGTTGAGATGCACGCTGTAACGAGTATGGATGAGACAAAAATGAGACACCCTTTAATTTAACGTTAGCGATATGATGAATAAAACATCCTTCCTGTGACACTAAGCGTCACATAGGTCTCGCATAGTTGTTTGCCAAGTTTTCCTGTTCTCGACGAGTTATGCTCCACTAAACTGGCTTCTCTTAACAATGTCCTTTTTAGACGACCTCTTTTTCTTTGACGTTCTGCTATACTTGATAGCTAGTTTTGTTTTTCTCTGGTTGTTTCTTCTTATCACATGGCTTACATATGTCCATCTTATTTTTCTAATCACTCATGAGACAGGTTGTTGTTTGCTCATCTGTCTTATCTCTGCGTTGTTCTTGAATTCGTTCCACACTATACCAAGTATTTTCCTTAGGCATTTGTTTTCAAAAGAGTCTAATTTCTTGTCTATTTCTTTAAATGATTTCTAGCTTTTGCATGCATAAATGAGGGTGGATATCACATTTGAATTGAATAATCTTAACTTGGTTTTTGTGCTTATAACTTTTGAATTCCATATGTTCTCAAGATTTTTGAAGGACTGCTGCTTTTGCAGTTCTAACTTCCTTCCTGGTGTCACCATCCTGGTCTATGTAGCTGCCAAGGTATGCAGATTGGTTTACTTCATCAACAACTGTTCCTTCTACGTATATTTTTCCTTCTTGCTTAATGAGAGGTTTCATTATTCTTGTTTTGTTAATTTCAAGACCTATTTGCTAGCCAAAGAAGACGGGGAATCTGTTTTTTTTTTCCTGCATCGATTTCACATTGTCACTGATAAGAGTTATGTCAACAGTAAAATCAAGATTTCTAGTTGGGTCCATGTACCCAATCAATGCCGGTTTTACCTGTACAGCATATTTTCATTATAAAGTCTATGGCAATTCCAAAAAGCAATGGAGATAATATAAATCCTTGTTTCACGCCTGTTTCAATCTGAAACCATTCGCTCATTCTTTCTTCTGTGTTGACTGCACAAACCCCCTGGGAACAACTGTGTTAAGAGCACACTAATCTTAACATAGTGTTTGTGAGACAGGGAACATAGATCTGTTTGCTTAAAAACTCTGACCTACCTCTGTAGCCCAGAAACTTGTAGCAATCAACACTAATTGTAATTGTTATTTTTGTAAAATGTAATGTCAGGTTGGTGGACAGATGGGGACATGGAGATCTCTGGCGGGGATGAGGGAAGTCTGGTGTGAAACCAATGAATCCAGGACGTGACAAGCCTATGGGTCTTTACAACAATGGCTATCAGAATGATGTAAACAAAACAGAGCCAGTAGACTATGGGTGGCGGGGAATGGATATCGTTGAAGCACTCATCAGGTTCCTCATCTCAAAGTCAGTGTCTTTGTGGAACTGTCTCAAAACCATCTGACATGGAGAAGGGGCTTAAGTACAGCCACCAGAGGCTGGAAAACAAAGTTTTGGCCAGGCCAGCCACACTGTCTTCATGGCAGTCCGAGCAAGACCACAGTCTGCCCTAGCAAGGAAAGGTGCTGAAGTCGGAGTTACCCAGCCAAAAGGCGCATCGCAAAAATCAGGGTAACACGCATTATCGCTAATGAAATGTCTCTATCTGCAGTTTTCAAACATGGTGCTCGCCCTGTGAAGACTAACCAGGCAGGTGCAGTGCCGGGCCCCCTGCCTCGAAAGGGTCCACCCAATGCTACTGGAGGTCCTCTCAGTTCGTCTTGTGGAGTCAGGAGACATGAGAGTAGAGCTACTGGCCAAAAAATACAACAGAAGAAAACAGCCAAAAAGCAAGAACTTAAAATAATGCAGTGGAATGCTGAGGGTGTCAGCAGTGTTAGAGATGGCTATAGCAAAAAGGTTGAACTAGAGAACATACTTTTTGCAGAGCAGGTAAGTATATGCTGCATACAGGAGACACACCTAACCAAAGATGCCGCCTTTAAAATCAGAGGCTACCAGTGTTTTAGATCAGACCGACAGGACAGAAGAAAAGGAGGAGTACTCACACTTGTTAAGAATAACATCAGCGCATGTCAGGTGGGAGTGTACATGGAAGGAGCCGAATACCAGATGATCCATCTAAAAAGTAGTAATACAGATTTCCACCTCCTTAACTATTACTGTCCTAATGACCGCCCACTTGCTTTAGGAACAATCCCACACAAAGAGAGACTGATGGTCTGTGGTGATTTTAACAGTCATTCCCAGAGCTGGGGCTATGACCACATAGACAAGAGAGGAGAGGAAGTTGAGAGCTGGCAGGATGATAATGGACTTCTCCTGATCAACCAGCCAATGGATGCCCCAACATTTTACTCAAGGGCGTGGCATACAAAATCAACACCAGATCTGGCATTCCACTCTCCAGATCTGAAGTGGAACATTACACGTGAAGTTGGAAAACAACTTGGAGGTAGCGACCATCGACCAGTCTTCCTGACAATAGAAAATGAACTCCTTAACACGAGTAACCCTCTCCCCAGATGGAACTATAAAAAAGCAAACTGGACAATGTACAGACATCATACAGGTATCCTGGTGGGACAGCTGTCTATAGAAGGTAAGGATATTAACAGCATAGTGAAGGAATTCAATGCTTGTATCCTTCAGGCCGCTCATGAAACCATTCCCAGAGGAGCTCGCAGGGACTATAAACCATACTGGTCTAGTGAGCTGGGAAAACTCCATGATGACGTGGAAGCAGCTCGAAAGCAAGCAGAAAATAGACCATGCCAAGAACACCACAATAATTACCAACATTCTAAGGCCAAATTTCAGAGAGCAAAGCTGCAAGCCAGACGGGAAAGTTGGAGAGAGAAAACAGAGTCCCTAAACTTTGAAAAGGATGGAAGGAAACTGTGGAAACTAATCAAACAGTTAAATGATGAGAGTACTGGAAGAAGTACAAAGGTTACACTAATAGAGGATGGGAAAACTCTTACAGGTAAGCAGGTAGCAGATCACTTTGCTCGCATGTTTGCACAGGACTGCAACATTGATATCCATCCGGAGAAGGAGCGTACAGTGCGCATCGAGCCACAGAAAGAGGAGGAACAAATCAGAAAAGTGGAGGTCATGGATGCACCAATCACACGCAGTGAGTTAGACCTAGCAGTTAGTAAACTGAAACCAAGGAAATCACCAGGACCAGATGGAGTGTCCAATGAAATGATCAAGAACCTGGGAATGGCAGCAAGGGGAAAGCTGTTGGATATTTTCAATATGTGCTGGAGCACAGGTAAGTTACCTCAAATCTGGAAGGAAGCAAGCATGGTACCACTGCTAAAGCCAGGGAAAAACAGTGATACTGCCTCCAGCTACAGGCCAATCAGTCTCACTAGCTGCCTATGCAAAACGATGGAACGCATCATTGACCTGAGGCTAAAATGGTACCTAGAAAGTGAAAACCATCTCGTTCCACAACAAGCAGGATTTAGGCAGTACTACAGTACGGAAGATCAAGTGACCTATCTCTCTCAAGAGATTGAGGATGCATTCCAAGAGAAAAACCTTGTACTAGCAGCGTGGATAGACCTGAAGAAAGCCTTTGATAAAGTATGGAAAAAAGGTCTGCTGTGGAAACTAAGAAACTGCAATGTGAATGGAAGACTGTACAACTGGATAAAGTCCTATTTACATAATAGAAGAGCTAGAGTAGTAATGGATGGACACAAAAGCCGAAAGTACTTCTGCGACACGGTGTACCACAAGGAGGAGTCCTTTCGCCTACACTATTCCTTGTATTCATTAATGACCTGGTCAAGGAACTTCCCTATGGAATCAAAGCGGCACTGTATGCAGATGATCTGGTCATGTGGTGTACAGATGAATATGCGACAGTTGCTACACAGAGAGCAGCAGACATCTTGACATCATGGACAAACAAATGGTGTGTAAGTATCAACACAGAGAAATCAAGTACCACTCTGTTCACCCACTCATCTAAACAGAAAGCAGGTAAGATCTTTGTAAATGAAATACCCTTAAGGATGGACAACCAACCCACTTACTTAGGAGTAACTCTTGACTCAAAACTGACGTGGAAGCAACACATCAACAGTGCAGAAGCAAAAGCCAGAAGAAAACTAGCCATATTAAGAAAATTGAGTGGAACCACATGGGGAGCTAGTGAAAGAATCCTCAAGAATGTATATCAGCAAAGTATTCTACCACATTTAGAATATGGCTCAACATCTTGGTGCACAGCATCAAACACTACGCTGCATAATCTAGACAAGGTTCAAAATCAGTCACTACGGATTATCACAGGTGCCATGAGGTCCACACCAATAGTAGAAATGCAGAAAATAGTTGGTGTTCATCCGCTAAAGGAACGTAGAGACACAAAGGTCATGACCATGGGAGAAAAATTCCTTAGCTCTGTAAGCCATCCCCTGAAGGAGAGATTCAATAACTTGGCGTTAGGACGGCTTAAAAGAAGCAGCTTCATTCATCAGGCAAAGCGTATGCGTAAGCTGATACCTGACCTTCCAACTGTAGTTGCTCCATTATCATCTGTACCAGAGCATACACCATGGAAAGAAGCAGATTATACACAAATAACTATTCAGACTGAAGTGAAAGGTGTGCAGAATGGTGAGATGCAGAGCAGTCTTGTAAGATCAACAGCCACACTTAGTGTTCTAGATGACAAATATCCATGTGACACCTGGATACGTGTGTATACAGATGGATCTGCACATAATGCCATAAAGAATGGAGGGGCAGGAGCATATATTGAATATCCAAACAACACTATTGACAAGATTTCCATACCCACTGGTAAATACTGCAACAACTTTGATGCAGAAGTTAGGGCAATTATTGCTGCAGTTGAAAAACTATCAGACTCCAGAATTGATATATGTCCTGTAGTAATTCTCACAGATGCAAGATCAGTACTGGAAGCTCTTCAGTGCAACAAACTACCAGACCTTAAGGATGCCTTGTCAAAAATTGGCTTACAACATGGAGTCACTTTGCAATGGATTCCCTCCCACTGTGGGATACCAGGCAATGAGAAAGCTGACCATCTGGCCAAAGAGGGCACTGAAATGAAGCAACCAGACATACCAGTCACTTATAATCAGAAGAAAAGCATGATAAAAACCTACAGGAAGCCACAAACACCACCACATGATGACTATCACATGCTAAACAGAAAGGAACAAGTCACCATCTTCCGTCTCCGAACAGGACACAGCCGACTCCGAAGTCATATGTATACAAAGTTTAAGGTTGGTACTACTAATCTATGTACATGTGCCCAGGTGCCCCAAACTGTGGAACATATCCTCCAGAACTGCATCAACTATGAGACACTGAGAAATAATTACTGGCCCAGTGAAACCACTAAAGAAGATAAGCTCTACGGTTCCATACATGAATTACAAAAAACAGTGAAATTTATCCAAGAGACAGGACTGCAGATATAGACAGACAGTGCGAACGAAGAAGAAGAAGAAGACTGCACAAACATATGCATTACAGAGATCTCTAATGATGTTGACAATTCTAGATGATGTTTCATATAGTCTTAAAATTCTCCACAGTGAATCTCTGTGTAAATTGCTTTTTTAAAGTCTATGAAGTTCAGGATTAATGGTTTCTGCTTTTCAATGTTCTTCAAATATTATTCTTTGAGTAAAGATCTTGTCAAGACAGCTTCTCCCTTTTCGAAAATCCTAATGAGTAAAACACGAGATTATAAAAGTGCTGATCTTTCTATTTTTGTTTTTTTCCTTTTCATATATTGTTTGTTCTTTTCTACCTCTTCTGCATCATTTGTTGGCACATATATCTGGATGATATTCAACTTAATATCTTTCTTCTTTGCTGAGAAGCAGGCTGTAATTATCCCTGAGCTAACTGCCTCCCAGCTCATCAATGCTTTCTGGTGCTCTCTGGATAACATTAGTGCCATGCCCTCTGGGTGTGTTGCATCTGGATTTTGGTGACCTGAAAATAGGATTGTCTCCCCTGTTGCTAGTTTAAGCTTACCTGTTCCTGTCCAGTGTGTTTCGGTCAGCCCCAGTATCTTTATATTGTATCTATTCATTTCTCCCTCCCCCCCCCCCCCACGATGCTCTGAGCCTCCATCCTAAATGAGACTATCGCAAGAACCACAGGAGTAAATTCAGTAGGATCACGGGACAATCTTGGTGGTAGAAGTGAATGAAGAAGTAGCAGATTGTCCTTCAGTACTTTAATTTAGCCTCGAGAATTGTACTGACTGTTGAGCAAATTATGCTTAGCTTGCAACGTTTGTAATTTAGCCTCGAGAATTGTACTGACTGTTGAGCAAATTATGCTTAGCTTGCAACGTTTGTAATTTAGCCTCGAGAATTGTACTGACTGTTGAGCAAATTATGCTTAGCTTGCAACATATGTAATTTAGCCTCGAGAATTGTACTGACTGTTGAGCAAATTATGCTTAGCTTGCAACATATGCAAACTTTGGATGTGCCATGGTCATTTAATATTATTTCTAGCTTTTCATGCAAATTTAGAACCTTAACGAGTTCTTTTAATTTTCTCATCACATTCAGAAGGCATTATGAACAGTATAAACACAAATATTATAAGCACAAATATAAGAATATTATTACCATGAAAGCAAGAGATGGCCTGCAAACAGCTTCTTAAGAAGACTATTCTCATAGAGTTCAGTTTGACACAAAGAATCTGGTTGGTTAGAGTAGAACCATTCTGAAGGTGGGCAGAATTGACCAAATGCATGTGTTCTGGTTATAGTGACAGTAGTGGAAAAGTGGATGGATGAACAACAGATTTGATATGGTACAAACTAACATATCTGATGTAGTGCACCAGCTTTCATTATTTTTTTACTTTCAGAACTTACAGTGATCTCATTAACTGGCAATTATCTGTAAATTGCTGATTAGGAAAGACAAAAACCTAAACTTTTGGAGATTGTCGGTTACCATAATCAGTTTATATTCTTTTTTTAAAAACTGGTTTGAAAAAAACAGCCAGTAAAATCTTCTGGAGGATAATCAGGCCAGTAGACTGATGATAACAACAACCTATCTCATGGGTGATCAGAAAAAGATGGGCATATGTTGGTCATGTGATGAGAAGAAACAATCAGAGAATCCCAAAACAAGCTAGACAAGTGGAACAATATAGACTGAAGAAGAAGAGATCGACCACATGAAACTCTAAAGAGGACATTGTTAAGAGAGACCAGTTCAGTGGGCATAACATTCCTTGATGAGACTGAAAACCTCGCAGAAGACAGGAAATCTTGGCAAACTACCATGTGAGCTCTATGTGACATTTAGCAGCACGGGAAGGATGAAAGAAGTAAGGTGACTGATGATGCTCAATTTGTATAGAGGAGGATAAGCCAGTGTTTTACTTTGGTTCAGTATGTAAGGACTTTGTAAAGATTAAATTATACTGCAGTTAAGATAATAACAAAATTTCACAGGAACATTTAATTCCTGCTGATGTTTTTAAGTGTGTTTAATTTTACATTTAAAAAAAAAAACAAACTATAAGGTACCAAATGTTGTATTGAGAAAACAAGTATTTCAGAAAGTGCTTCATGCAAGGTGAAAGTCAGGCACATCTGTACTAGTTTCAAAAAATCCTAGTGCAATCACTTGCTTACATTTTCAAATGAGCCTTTGCTCAAACTGGCTAGGATCATGAACAACATCTGCAGCTACTGTTCAGGATCTGTCACAAACACAGGCCATCAGTGATCTTATCAAGTACCTCATTAGCTCTTTTAGGTACAACAGATTGTTATGTTCTGTGCCATAGATCTGAATGCATTTAGAATATCTAATCTACATAAAGTAGAGCAGCAGTTCCCAGACTGTAGTTTAAGGACGTCTTGGATCTTCAAGGGGTCAGATGCTGGTCCACAAAGCAAGTCTAGATTTTGTGTAATACTAAAAATGTATGATTTATACAAAGTGACAAGGGAGTTCAGAAAGACTGTATAGGGAGATTAGTGGTATATTGTCAGTGACTTTATGTGTTCTTGACCTGAGAACCACTGAACTAAGCACAAGTGTTGCATCATTTTGGATAGAAGGAAGATAACATACGGGGGGCAGATTAGAGAAAAAAAGGTCACACATGCAGTTATGCAAAATAAATAGTCCACAAATAAAAAAATGCATATGGAATGTTAAAAAGATGTGCATACATTATTTTTTGACATAATCACCAAGTTGATTAAGACATTTGTCTGTCTGCAGGACCAACTTTTCCATCCTGGCTCTGTTAAAGGCATGTCCCTGCTGATTTTGCAATTTGTGCAGCTTTCTGATCCTTGGATAATGCATGTAGCACCCGTCAGGCATAAACCTTTGTGTAGCACAACATATCCACCACAAGATGTTGAACACTGTTGTAGCTCAGTCTCTGTTGGGATACAATATGATGCAAAGTTATGCTTTGGTCCTGTTTAATCAGTTTGTTTAAGGTGTGTATGCCTTCAATAGTATCCCTGCTGGATTAAAAAAAATAACATCATTTTGTCATGTGTTATTTACTCATAACTTTTTCACCAAAAACCTCGTTGAGCTTGTGAATTTCAGCTGCAGGCATGTTTTTAGCCCATAAAAATCTTTATCACCTTTAACTTCAACGAGATACCACATTTCCAGATATCGCACCATTTTGTTGTGTAACTACACATCTGTAGTTCACAGCACACAATTAAAACATTTGCACTGACAACTAGCACCACCTAGTGAATATCCAGGTCTAAAATTTCATACATCAGTTTATTTTAATTTCAGATACGAGGGGTGATTGATAAGTTCTCGGCATAAGGTACAAATACTTGAAACACACAGTTGTTATTAGATGCATTTGTAGATCAGGTTAATGTAAGATTAAACACAAAGTTTCAAGAAATTAACTGCAAACAATTTTTTTTTACAGGCTACTGAACTACTGAAGTGGTAAGGGGTGGCAGAAATGGAAAATGGATGAAATTTCTCATCAAGCAGTCATTCACTACCTCTGCATCGAGGGTTTATCATCAAAGGAGATCCATGAGGATATGGTAAAGACTCTAGGGGAGAGTCCCCTTCTTACAGCACAGTGAAGAAATGGGCAGCTCAGTTCAAACATGGAAGGGAGAGTCTGGAAGATGATCCCCGTCCAGGAAAACCAAGAACGGTAACCACCAATCTTCTTCTTCGTTCACATTGTCTGTCTATACCTGCAGTCCTGTCTCTTGGATAAATTTCACTGTTTTTTGTAATTCATGTATGGAACCGTAGAGCTTATCTTCTTTAGTGGTTTCACTGGGCCAGTAATTATTTCTCAATGTTTCATAGTTGGTGCAGTTCTGGAGGATATGTTCCACAGTTTGGGGCACCTGGGCACATGTACATAGATTAGTAGTACCAACCTTAAACTTTGTATACATATGACTTCGGAGTCGGGTGTGTCCTGTTCAGAGACAGAAGATGGTGACTTGTTCCTTTCTGTTTAGCATGTGATAATCATCATGTGGTGGTGTTTGTGGCTTCCTGTAGGTTTTTATCATGCTTTTCTTCTGATTATAGGTGATTGGTATGTCTGGTTGCTCCATTTCAGTGGCCTCTTTGGCCAGATGGTCAGCTTTCTCATTGCCTGGTATCCCACAGTGGGAGGAAATCCATTGCAAAGTGACTCCATGTTGTAAGCCAAGTTTTGACAAAGCATCCTTAAGGTCTGGTAGTTTGTTGCACTGAAGAGCTTCCAGTACTGATCTTGCATCTGTGAGAATTACTACAGGACATGTATCAATTCTGAAGTCTGATAGTTTTTCAACTGCAGCAATAATTGCCCTGTAACCACCAATGAAACCACCGGCAGAATCCATGACATAATAATGGAAGATCAACTGAGCGGTACATTGCTGCTGAGGAACATGTTCATGCCATTATTCACAATGATCTTCAAATGACAAAGGTCTCTGCTCGATGGGTCCTGAAACTTCTTGGAGCTGATCACAAACGACAGCACCTCAACATGTCAAGAGACTATCTTGGCCATTTTTCTGCAGATCCTGAAAAGTTTCTTCAGCATTTTGTGACTATGGATGAGACTTGGGTTCATCATTTTCAACCAGAAACCAAAGAACAGTCAAAGCAATGGAAACATCATGGATCCCCACCTCCAAAGAAGGCAAGGGTGGTTCTGTCTGCAGGCAAAGTGATGGCTTCTATTTTTTGGGATTCAGAAGGTGTGCTATTGATAGACTCTTCAAAAGGGCAGAATGGTCACCGGGGCCTATTATGTTAATTTTGTTAAACAACTGTGGGTCAAACTGAAGGAAAAGCATCGAGGGAAATTGACGAGAGGAGTCATCTTTCATCAAGACAATGCTCCAGTTCACAAGTCGGTGGTGGCAGTGACTGCCATTCATGCATGTGGCTTCCAGCTTTTTGAACGTCCTCCTTATTCCCCAGATTATTCCCCAGATTTGGCCCCTTCGGACTATTACCTGTTTACCAAACTCAAAAAAGAGCTCAGTGGTCGCAAATTTGCTTCACATAATGACGTCATTCATGCTGTAGACCACTTTCTACTGGCACAAAATGCTAACTTTTACAAAGAAGGGATCCGTATGCTCCAGGATCACTGGACTAAGTGCATAAACTTGCAAGGGGACTATGCTGAGAAATAACCCCAAAAAATTGTCCACAAATAATCCGTTGTACCTTATGCCGAGAACTTATCAATCACCCCACGTATCTGTTGTCTGGATGAATTGTGCAGTCTTTTGGAGGTCATGCTTTGCAGCACATAGCTAATGAAACCAGTATCTGTGTTTGGAGGGTATTATTAACTCTTTTATGATCATGAGCCAATTAAAAGATTTATGTAGATCTTCTTCTTCTTCTTCGTTCACTTCTACCACCAAAAACCGCACTGTGAACCTACTGAATTCACGCCTGTGGTCCTTGTTAGGACCCGTGGTCCCCTATGTGGTTCAAAATAGACCACACGAGATCCACGAGAGGACCACAAGGGGTTTAGAGTATCACAGTGCTTTAGCCTGTATTCTTGGTGGGTCTCGGAAGCGGGATTGCGTGACACCGTGGTTTTCATTGCACCAGTTTAGTCTAGGGTTGGACTTTCTCACCGGAAGACCTCGACGTGTTTAGGATATCAGTGTATCCCCGCTGGGTGAGAGGCGGTAGCCCACCCAGGCCAGAGTTGGACTTTCTCACCGGAAAACCTCGACGTGTTTTGAGATACCCGTGTATCACCGCCGGGTGAGAGGTGGTTGCCCATCCAGTCCAGGGTTGGACTTTCTCACCGGAAAACCACAGCGTGATTAGGATACGCAAACATCCCCGCCGGGTGAGAGGTGGTTGCCTATCTAGACTTCCCTGGTCCAGTGTCTCCGACTTCAGCATTTTGCGGTCGTGGCCGCTACCCTTCCTAGTTGTGACCAGGATGGAGCTTTTGTCCAGGAGGACGAATCCTCGCCACTAGTGACTTCTACCCCTGGGTTGAGCCGGTTTAGGCATTATCCCAGTATGGGCGTGTTTGGGATGGGACCGACCTCTAGGGCAGAGGTACTGTGACATGCATAGCCTTCAAGATTCACCCCTGGTATGAGCCGGTTTAGGCAAAATTCACCAGTATGGGTGTTTATCAGGCGTTACCTACCTCTAGAGCAGAGGTGGCATGACATGTCTAGCCATCAAGTTCCACCCCTGGTGTGTGCCGGTTTAGGCATATTTCACCAGCGTAGGTGTATTTCGGACGTGGCCGGCCTCTAGAGCAGAGGTGCCGTGGTATAGCTCTCGTAGCGATACTACTGGACATACCAGTTAAACTTAACTTTCCACCACCTTTTCCCATCGGCTCCACACAGCAACCTTTATTTCTTTTCCGCATTTGCTTCCTTAACCGGGAGGAGCTTCACTCCATGCGCGGCATTTGAAGAGTCTCGCCAGCAGTGTACTCTGGGACAAACCGGTTCATGCATTTCACCCGATATGACTGCACTCAGGACATGGCCGACCTCCAAACCAGAGGTGCTGTGATTTGACTGTTTGCTTCGCTTTATCCTTTCTACCACCTTTTCCGCAGTGATGCTGCGCGGCAACCTCATTTGCAAATTTCTTCATTGGCCGGGTGGAGCACCGCTCCACGCACGGCAGCTGAAGATCTCGCCAACAGCGGCAGATGAGCTACCAAACGTGCCACTCATCTACCCTAAGTAACTGGTTTTCAGGCGCCAGATATTCGCCCTCGCCCCTTCTCCTGTCAGTTTAAACAGTTCTGCCACGGGAAGGCCAGGAGCTGGACTTGACTGCCAGAGGCTGTTTGTGGCGCGTTTGCAGTCCTTAGAACCATTTATGTAGATGACTAGTCTTGTTTTTTTTTTGCTTGGCCAATTCAAATTTGAACTCTTTTGCTTGATACTAGCAGTTCAGCGCACCATCTCTAAACAGCATTCTGAATCAGATTGCTTGTTTCAGTTAAAAGATTGCTTGTTTCAGTTAAAGTTAAAATAAAATTAGTAAATTTATATTTCTAATCCAATGGTAAATTATCTTCTTAAAATATACCAAGAAACCCAAACACATTAAACATCATGATAATCTAGAAAAAACCATGTTGGAAGGGTACATAATGGGAAAAAGAAAGAGAGGAAGATCAAGGCGAAGATAGCTGCAAGACATCGTTGATGATCTGCAAATGGATGCATCAGCAGCAAGGCATCTTGTTTACAACTGAGAGGCCTACAGGAGTGCTGTTAGGGAGGCAAAGTTCTGCAAGGGACATGCAAATGAATGAATGAAATCCAATCCATTATTTTTTTTAAATTGTGAAGTAACTTTTCTCCAGTATTTGCCATAGAAAGGCATTGCGATATTGTGATTCCAAGGGCAACTTATTAACAATTTCAACATGAACTTTTTTTTTTTTTAATAGTCTGTCTGAACCTTAAGTGCCCAGGGCACATGGGGCTTCCGCAAGAGTTTTCCACAAATGTCTGTCCTTTGCCTTTTTTTCCACTCTTGCCCAGGTGAGCCCTCAGTTGCTCAACATCCTCTCTGTTGTTCTTCTCCATGTCTCTTTTTGTCTACCCTTACTTCTTTTCCCCTGTGGTGTCTATCTTAGTGCTATTTTTGGTAGTGAGTTGTCAGTCATTCGGAGCACATGTCCCAACCATCGCCAGCATCTTTCCTCAATAATTGCTGTCAGTGGCGTCATCTGCATTTCTGCCAACAAGATGTTATTTCTTATGGTGTTTGGCCAAAATATTTGTCTAATTCTTTGTAAACATTTAGTCTGGTAAGAATTCAGCTTGTTTTAAATAGTACTTGGTTGTAATCTTTAGAATGATATATAGCACTTTTTTTTTTTATTCAACAGATGGCATTTTAATATTAAATCAATAACGTAGCAGTGGACCACTTGATAGTGCTTTCAAGGACAGCTAGTGGTCTGTGGAGCACAATTTGTAGCTGCTGGATTAGGATGCAATTTTACTTTCATTTTTGGAGTTTTTTAATTTATTGCAGGCATTGTTTTTTTATTTATAAATTATAATATTTTTCGCCGAGTCTTTCAACTTCATCAAAGGACCCCATGCAACAGGAAAAATTGGCGAACTACTTTGCGAGCCCTATGTGACGTTTAACGGCACGGGAAGGATATAAGATAAGATATAAGATAATATTTTTGCACATTTTTTCTGCTGACAACTTAATGACATATTTCTTCACTAAACCCTGAAGTGGTGGTACACCATCTTGCTGGAAAAATACACCACACCTCTCTTTCACCCCCTCCCCCTTTTTTTTTCTAAAAAATAGAGAAGAATCAGCCTGCATAAAGCCACAAGCATTCATGTTTCTTTCTAGCATAGTTTTTAAGATATGATTTTTTCACAATCAGGAAGGGCCTTTATGATCACATTGTATGCATGTCCCAAGTTCATGGATGGTGATTCTTGCTAACTAAATCAAACAGGAAATGAAGTCTAAACCTAAAGGCAAATAATGCAAGCACAAAGAGACTGGACTTTGCCACATAAACATGATTTGTTGCTACTGAGGTTTGTATAAATCAGATATTTGCAGCATTAGCTGTGACAGATGCTGCTCACCACAATGATGGTTGGCAACTTCTAGTTGGCTAGCATCTACCTGCTTCTTCTTCTGTCTCTCTGAAACTGTAATCTAGTGTTCTTTGTAGTCAGTGCAGTGATGATGTTGAGGCACTGCATCATGTTTGTGGACAGGAAGTATATTTTAGCAGCTGCTTGTTTTTAAATCCCTGAGCAAAGCTAAAAAAAGCAGGGAGTTTGCAAATACTTCTTTAGCAGACTCCACTGCCAATGGGACCCTGCCCCATTAGTCAGCGACTTCACTCACTATTACTTGCCTCTAAGAAGGAAAAAAATCAATTACGTTCTTTGTTATTGTTTCACAGAATGGAGATGAAAAGAGAGCTGCTCATTAAGGCAATCATCAAAGTTCCCAGAAATCTGTGTTACTACTATCGAGGTGTGATATCAGTGGGATTAATTGTTGCGAGCTGGGATAGCAGATGAGCTGGGCAAGTAGGCCAAGGTTGTTAGCAGTCCTAACTTATCCTATTGATATATCATTCATTTGTTCATTAGCTTCTTCTGGCCACTTTTCTTTTTCATCTTCTTAACTTAAATATTTTGGACATATTAAACGTCATGAGAATTTAGAGAAGACAGTCTTGGAAGGGTACATAATGGGAAAAAGAAAGAGAGGGAGACCAAGGCAAAGATGGCTGCAAGACATCGTTGATTACCTGTGAATGGATGCATCAGCAGCAAGGCATATTGTTTACAACCTAGAGCCCTACAGGAAAGCTGTTAGGGAGGCAAAGTTCCACAAGGGACATGTAAAAATGACTGATATCTTCTTAATAATCTGGAAGCATAGACAGTTGTGTCAGATACGTTACTGTGACTTGCATGAAATCCTGGGCCAAGAAAGGGAGCTTCATTATTAAACACTTTGTCATGAGCTAGTTTGAAAGAGCACTACAAAGACAGTATAAGGTCTAGGCCGAGTCTGGTTTGTTGGCCCTAATGACTTTGTGATGTCTCTAACATGGTCACCTTTGTGCTCCCTTCCCTCACCCCCCCCCCTTTCTTCTTTTGTAACCACTTTATCTTCTTCTGTTCACATTTGTTAAAATCCTGTACTGTATGCTATTTTAGTATTTAGCTTTGTTTCCAGCCAGGCAGGAGGGTTAGAGGGAAAGCAAAGGTTGTACCTGTGGTAGCAAAGGTTGTACTTGTGGGAGCAAAGGTTGTACCTGTGGTAGCAAAGGTTGTACCTGTGGTAGCAAAGGTTGTACCTGTGGTAGCAAAGGTTGTACTTGTGGGAGCAAAGGTTGTACCTGTGGGAGCAAAGGTTGTACCTGTGAGAGCAAAGGTTGTACTTGTGGTAGCAAAGGTTATACCTGTGGGAGCAAAGGTTGTACCTGTGGGAGCAAAGGTTGTACTTGTGGGAGCAAAGGTTGTACCTGTAGAAGCAAAGGTTGTACTTGTGGGAGCACAGGTTGTACCTGTAGAAGCACAGGTTGTACTTGTGGGAGCAAAGGTTGTACCTGTAGAAGCAAAGGTTGTACTTGTGGGAGCAAAGGTTGTACCTGTAGAAGCACAGGTTGTACTTGTGGGAGCAAAGGTTGTACCTGTGGGACCAAAGGTTGTACCCATAGAAGCAAAGGTTGTACTTGTGGGAGCAAAGGTTGTACCTGTAGAAGCAAAGGTTGTACCTATGGGGCCTGGGTTGTTGAGGAGGTCCAGTAGCCCTATTCTCCCCTGTTTTGAGACAAAATTCAGGAAAATGCTAACTTCCCACTTACAGAGTTTTCTGTATTTGGTTAATGGATACAGAATTTATGGCTTTCCATGGCCTTGTTTGTTTCCAATTTCCTTTTTCATTTTTAAAATGCATTATCATCTGTTTTGGTGGTACCGGGTTCAGTCCCAGCAGTGTGATATTTTTTTCTGGTGCACACCAAAAAAAAGGCCCCGAGGTTTACCCAGCCTCTAAAAATGGGTAACAAAGAAATCTGGGAAGGTAAAGCAGCCAAGCGTGATACTGACCACATCACACTTTCATGTGCTGAAGGTCATGGAAAATGTGGGCCTAACACCGTATTCCCCAATATGCCTTAATAGCATGGGAACGTGAATTTTACCTTATCTTTACCTGTTATCATCTGTTACCATCATTCTTGTGTTGCCCATTAGAGATCACTGTCATTATCATTATACGATCATAATCTCGTGTACCACATTATTGTACAGTATCAGAAACACTAACAATACATTTTATAGAGCAAACCATCTGAAGTTCTAAGGCTGTACCAAAGATTCCTTATCTGCACTGCTTGGTGGCATGCTACAGAGGATGCCCTTCTCAATAGAAGGCTCAGGAAGCACATATTGTACAGTTAATGTGGACACAGTTTACAGGGCTCTAGTCTGATGAAGGAAAAATAAGCTGTAAGTGCTGTAAAATATGTGTACATTTGATGGATTATCAGTTCAAGATATGTTTATGTTTACGTGTTGTAGTTTTTTTGGTTTTTTTTTGTCACATTAAATTTGGTAACTCTGAATTATTTAACTTGCAAATGGTCATGGATACAAGAGAGAGCAAATATATCCACACTATAAGAGCTTAGTGTTGGGGAGGTTTGGCTGGTGGAAAGGATTAAGCAGAGAAAACTTTGATATTTTACATGCACTGGACGTTATGGGAGTTTCCAGGGTGAGAATGGCTGCAGGACATCATTGATAGTCTCTCTCTCTCTCTCTCTGAACCTTAAGTGCCCAGGGCACATGGGGCTTCCGCAAGGGTTTTCCACAAATGCCTGTCTTTCGCCTTTTTTTTCTGCTCTTGCCCAGGTGAGCCCTCTATTGCTCAACATCCTTTCTGTTGTTCTTCTCCATGTCTCTTTTGGTCTACCCTTACTTCTGCTCCCCTGTGGTGTCCATCTTAGTGCTATTTTTGGTAGTGAGTTGTCAGTCATTCGGAGCACATATAGTCTGCAGGTGGATAAATCAGCAGCAAGGCATCTTGCTTGCAGCCAAGAGGCCTACACGAGAGCTGTTAGTGAGGCAAAGTTCCGCAGGGGACATGCAAATGACTGAATGAAATGGTCATGATCATCAGAATGAAGATGCGACAACTCTGAATAGATCATTTTTATGGACAACTAGCATACATATAGTTTGGTAATTTGACATTGACCAGTTTTTGTAACTTATACATTTTTTTTTAGGTTGCATTAGTTATGCATAAATACAGCCACTTTATATCACCATACATTCCTTACACATAAGTCCGATATACATTTTTAAAAATTGGAGTCATAATTGTTAGTCATTACTTTTTGCGATCATAATTATTACAAATTACTATTTGAAATTTCCAATTACCTACATCTTTTTTTAACAGCATATTGAATTCTGGATGATGACAGTTTGAGGTATGGTACTTGATGATTCATTTTTTGCAGTTTTTGATGATCAATGCTTTACAAATCATTCATTCATTCATTTGCACGTACCTTGCGGAACTTTGCCTCCCTAACAGCACTCCTGTAGGCCTCTCGGTTGTGAGCAAGATGGCCTGCTGCTGATGCATCCGTTTGCAGATCATCAACGATGTCTTGCAGCTGTCTTCACCTTGGTCTTCCTCTCTTTCTTTTTCCCATTATGTACTCTTCCAAGACAGTTTTCTCTAGATTATCATGACGTTTAATGTGTCCAAAATATTTAAGTTTTCTCTCTTTAATCCTCTTTACAAGCCAGCCTTTTTCAATATTAAGTTCTTGTAGTATGGATATAGTAAAGTAAAGTAAAAAAGTAAAGATAACCCTGTCATGCCTTAGAGGCACATAGGGATATGGTGTTAGTGCCCATATTTTCCTTGACCTGTCAGCACACTAGAGGGTGATATGGTCAGTATCGCACCTGGCTGCCTTTCCTTCCCCAACTCCAGAAGAAGTCGGGTACCCATATCTACAGCTGGGTGACTGGGGTGCTGCCGGCCAGATTCGAACCCCCGACCTTCGCCATGAGAGACCAGTGCACTAACCACTTCGCCACTCAGACACCATCAGTATGGATATATTTGTTCTTTTTTGTGTCCATGGTATTTGAAAACTCTTCTGTAGCATTTACATTCAACGGCATTTATGTGTTTCTCATTTGTTTTGTTAAGTGTCCAGGTCTCACAGGCTTATGTTGCAATGGGAAAGATGCATGCCCTTAAAAAATCGTATTTTTGTAGTTCTGTCTGTTCCTCTCCACAGATTCTCTAGTTGTTTTACTTTCTTAAGAGCGAAGGATGTCCTCCTTTTAATTTCCCTCATTGTATCTCCATTATTAGTTAGTAGTGATCCAAGATATTCAAAACTCTCCACTTCTTCCAGTTTTTCCTCATTGATACATATATCAGCTGCCTTGTTTGTTTTGTCAGTTGTCATCAATTTAGTTTTATTCACATTAAAATAGAGGTTTTGCTCTTTGCTATTCTTATGGACTGACATAATTAGTTTTTCCATTCATTTTTGTGTTGTAGACAGTAATACTGCGTCATCAGCACGTCTAATCTCTGGTATTTCATAACCTCCAGTTGTTATGGCATCATAATATTCTTTATATTTTCAGTATACAAGTTAAATAAGTAAGGCGACAATATGCATCCCTGATGGACCCCTTGTTTTATGTCAAATCAAGTTGGTGTTTCACCATTTATTCTTACTGCTGCTTGTTGGTCTAGATACAGCAGTGATGTTAATTGTATCAAATGTGTTGGAAATCCCATTTTTTCCATTATTTCCCAGTTTCTGGTGTTGTACACAATCAAATGCCTTTGAGTAGTCTATAAAGGATAAATATACATTCACATTAAACTCTCTGCATTTCTCTGTTATTAATCTTATATTGAATATATGATCTCTTGATCCTCTTCCTTGCCTGAAACCAGCTTGGACCATATTGATGATAAATATTTTATTTAGTGTTGATGATTAGTGCCTTACAGATATCGGTGATTATTATTTACACCCATTGATAATTATTACTGCTTTACAAATGTTGATTATTTGTGTTTTACAAATGTCAACAATAATTAGTGGTTTACAATTATTGATTATTAGTGCCTTACAAATGTTGATGATCAAAGTGTTTGTTCATAAAAAATGGGAAGAAAAGAGAACAAAAGTACTTAATCAATAGAATGTGAGAATAGAAGTAATGAAAAACAGAACCAAACAGTTGAAGTATTTCAGCCATATCAATGAGGCAACCAGCGATAAGTGGTTTTTTTTTTTCCTTTCTTCATGGATTTTATAAAAAAAACAAAGCATTTCTCCTTTACTTCTTTATATATATATATATTTTTTTTTTTTTTGTTTGTTTGTAAAACTGCTCCAGACACCTCTGGCTATCTTTACTCTAATAGAATTTACTCAGCTCTTACCCTTACCTATGACTGACCACAGCTTAGATCTTACATCCTTCCCATGCCGATAAACATCACATAGAGCTGCATGGTGGTTAGCCAAGTTTTCCTGTTTTCGGTGAGCTTTTCAACCTCATCAAGGGATGTTATGCCCATTGAACTGGCCACTGACTATAGCACAGCATGCATTTAAGCTACAGCTGTTAATTATGAAGCTTAACAGACAAAACATACAACAATCCTTTCAATGACATTATTTTGTGTATTAGAATATAATATCACAACTTGTTATTTACAGTTCAGCAATACAAAAGCATAAAATATCAATTAAAAATACGAGGTTTCTTTTGTTAATAACAAAACAGAAGATTACCCACAGTAGGTGAATCTTTTTTTCTTTTTTTTTTTGTTTGCACGGCCAAAAAATCCATGCATCAGAATGACAGATTACACATATAGGGAAAGGAAAATAATTAGAATTAATGATGACTTCTTGAACAGTTTAAAAAAGAAAGCATGAGTTACACAAGTGACTATTTTCTAGGCGGTTTGAAAAAAAATAAATGACAAAACTTCAAGCTACAAATGATGACTTAATGGGCATCATAAGAAAAACTGAGTAGAAAGTGAAAATTATAAAGTTTAAAAAAAAAAAAAAAGCAAAGTCAAAACTGATAATTCAATCTGCAGTTAAAAAAAAAAAAAAATTGGGGGGAGGGGAGAGAGAAAGAGACTGCTCTACAAACAACTGTTGTTAGAAACTGAGTCACAATTCATAACTTAATAAAGATAGGCACAGTTTATGGTTTACTGCACAATAAAACAAAATATAAACATGATAATCATTGTAAACTGGTAACTTAATAATACAAGGAAAATAAGTCAGAATGTTGCTTTACTGTAAAACTTGAGGGAAAAAAAAAATAAATAAAACATGCACACACACAATAATAGTAATTTTAATACACCATAGTTTACACGTATGGCAGTCACAACCTGAGAAAGAAACATTTCTGATGTGATTAAAAACTGTAACAAAATGCAGTATAAAATACTGCAGACATTTTCAAGAAATGGCCTAAAATATTTGGCCTTCTACCAAAACAACCTAAATTACCAAATTTCAGCAACAAATGAGTAAAATATTCTTTTCTAACAGAACACTCATTTCCTAAATCAAGCAAGAGATAACATTTGACATGCTGCACCATTCTTACATCCTTCCCATACCATTAAATATTAAATATCACATGGGGTTCGCATGATAGTTCAAGTTTTCCCGTTTTCAGGAGCTTTTCAACATGATCAAGGGATTTTATGCCTACACATTTGGCCTCTCTTAACAATGTCCTCTTTAGAGTTTCATGTGGCTGACCTCTTTTTCTTCGACCTGTTGTGTTCCACTTAATAGCTTGTTTTGGTATTCTCTGATTGTTTCTTCTCATCACATGGTCGACATATATCCATCTTCTTTTTTTCTGATCACCCATGAGACTGGTTGTTGTTCACTCATCTGCCTTATCTCTGCATTGTTCTTGAATTCGTTCCACTTTATACCAAGTATTTTCCTTAGGCATTTGTTTTCAAAAGAGTCTAATTTCTTGTCTATTTCTTTAGTTGTTTTCCAACTTTCGCAATGCATAAATGATGGTGGATATTACATTTGAATTGAATAATCTTAGCTTGATTTTTGCGCTTATAACTTTTGAATGCCATATGTTCTCAAGATTCCTTCATATATTTTTCCTTCTTGAAGTCTATAACAATTCCAAAAAGCAAAGGAGATAGTATACATCCTTGTTTCACACCTGTTTCAATCTGGAACCATTCACTCATTCCTTCTTTTGTGTTGACTGCACAAACGTATCCTTTGTAGAGATCCTTAATGATGTTGACAGTTTTAGATGGTATTATTCCATATGTGAGAGAGAGATAGAGAGAGATGCAATAAATTCTTCCAGTAACACATTTCCAATAAAGTTCTAAATTACCGAAGTAATCAATGACTAGTAATATGTAACTGATATGTTGTGTTAGCATACTGCCGATATGTGGTAAAACTTACAGTCAAAAAGAAGTACTGAATGTACGTGGTACATGTAGTTAATTCTTAGATATGCATACCATTGAAAAAAAAGTAATGACAAATCTTGCTAACAGTGACCAGCACACTGTTCAGAAAAACGTATAAAAGCAGAGATATAATGCACAAAACTTGCAATAAATGAGCTTCATGTGATGTTCTATGTACAACTAATTGACATAACAAATCATGTGGGCAGATATGTAACATAAATACTATGTTCACATGATATGTAAAAGTATAGAAAAAATACTATGTTCACGTGATATGATGTAAAATTATTTTAAAAATTCAATGTTCATGTGAAATGATGTAAAACTATAAAAAATACTATGTTCATGTGATATGTAACAAGCAAAGCTATTATGCTCACATGATATGTCAAAGTACAAAAAAAAACTGTATATAAATGCTAAAACAGCAAATATACCAAATAAGAGAAAGATGTGTGAAACCACAAAACATAATGCACAGTATCAACTTGCTGCTTCACATTTTTCCCCATAATCTTTCACTGTGTATCATACTTCAACTCTGGCTCTCCTCCAATAAGTATTTTTTTACAATTTTACAAATGTATATCCTTCTGTTATCTCTTTTATCCTTGCCTCAGTACTGTTCACAACCACAAACCTTCCCATGGAATGCCCTTCATTTCATCCTTTAACCATTTACCTCTGGCTTTTAACCAGTCATTATCCACTGGGTTACAATCACTGCCATAATTTGACACCAAATTACTTCTGTTGCAACCAGATGTCAGAAAATTAACAGTACATTTACAGTATCTTAACATTTTGCAAAGAGAATAAAATAATTTGCAAACAAAGAGAGTACTTTAGGCTAGATGAGAAACAAAGGAACTTTATTTCTGAAAGGTGAGGAATCAGGCACGCAGGCCCATCTAACATTCTGTCCTTCACCAGAGAATGAGGTCATGATAATTTAGAAAAGACCATCTTGGATGGGTACCTAATGGGAAAAAGAGAGGAAGACCAAGGCGAAGATGGCTGCAAGACATCACTGATAATCTGCAAATGGATGCATCAACAGCAAATAATCTTTGCTTACAACCAAGAGGCCTACAGGAGAACTGTTAGGGAGGCAAAGTTCTGCAAGGGACAAGCAAATGACTGACTGACTGACCAAGAATGAGATGAAAAGAGAGACAGAGAACTTTATTTTTAGAGGGTAAAGAATTGGGCATGCAAGCCCATGTGGCATTCTGTCCTTTGTCATAAAACCTTCACTCAACTTCCAAGCATTCAGAGAGAGAGATGAATGAGCCAATAAGCTACTGAAACCACTAACTTGGATGGAAAATGAAAAAAATTTTCTCACTACCACCACTGATCTCTAAAAAGCTGTAAGATCCAATCTGTAGATAAAATGGCATACCTAAAAGAAAATCTGATGAAATGACCACCAAGGACAATGTCATTGAACATAATTACATTCACTTTGTACTAGATGAAAGCCAGCATCTCTCTCTTTAACAGTGGTTCTCAACCTGGGATCTATGAACCCCCAAGAGATCAATGAAAGGATTTTTAGGGGCTCACGACCTGCAAATAGACTGGCACAACTAAAAAAATCTTAGCATGAAATGTTTGCTCAGTGAAAAAAAAAATATCTTAGCATCATCTGGGTTTTATTTATTGCTTTAATTTTAATAATGAATCCACAGCAATTCTCAGACAGGAAAAGTGGTCCGCAGCCAAAAAAATGTTAAGGATTACAGCTCTAATATATCTTTCCATATATAATAATGACGAAATAACCATAAAAGTTTGATAATCTTGGTTAAAGGTAAAACCCAGATAAATTTACGACATGGATAAAAGTTCAAGTAAAGTAACTAAAGGTAAAATAAAACTCTGACAACCAAAAAAAAACACTGTTACGGTAAAAATTAAAACATCCAAAAATATCAGCTATTAGAAAATGAAGAATTACATAAAAAAGCACACAACCTGATTTTTGCACAGGCTCAAATGTATCAGAGTTTGAAAGACAGATGATGATGTGTTCAGCAAAAAAAATTACTTTGGTGGGTCATGCCTTCACTGAAGCACTATTTACAACAACAACAAAAAAGTTGAAAATAAAAACAGAAATTTTGAAGAAAACCTAAAGGAATGCATAGTATATATTGTATAAAGATCATTAGAATATGTAAAGGATAAAAGTTAAGATCAGACTTATGACGTAATAGTTAAAAAAGATTGCTTGAGCTAGAAACATAGACTTACGACATAATAGTTAAAAAAGATTGCTTGAGCTAGAAACATTATCTTTAACCATGCTCTGATCCTGGCCTACCATCCTTTTCATGTTAGTTTCCCATTCTCTGTGGTTACTGTCCTGTCTAATTGTGTTTTACAACTGCTGTCATTTTGTCACACCACCAGCTGTCATGTTCTGGTTTCTTGACAGCTGCTGACATCCTTTCTGCTATACATTTATCATAGTTTTGTGTATCCATTCAGTTGTCATAGATACTCTAGCAAATCTGTTAGCACGAGTGTAGGGATGAAATTCTCCACATTTGTCACTCCCTCGACTCACAATGCCAGCCAAGATGTACCGGCCAGAATCAGAGTCTTCACACATCAGGGGACTTCCACTGTCTCCCTGGAGAGAGAAAAAAACAATATTTTTTTTTTCCATGAGCCAAACAAAAGCTGTAGTTTTGAAGTAGTAAATACAGACATCAAATCGGGTTGAGAGTGGACTCATCTGGCTTTGCTAATTTCCTGGAAAGAAAATGGATTCCTGATCCCCACCAAGGTATACCACTTCAGAGATTTAAACTGATTTGAATCCCGATTGACAAGGTCCACCACCTCAGAGAACACACAAATCTGAATCCTGATTGACAAGGTCCACCACCTCAGAGAACGCACAGATCTGAAAGGTCCACCACCTCTGAGATTTAAACTGTTCTGAATCCTGATTGACAAGCTCCACCTCCTCAGAGAACACACAGATCTGAATCCTGATTGACAAGGCCCACCAACTCAGAGAACACACAGATCTGAATCCTGATTGACAAGGCCCACCAACTCAGAGAACACACAGATCTGAATCCTGATTGACAAGCTCCACCAACTCAGAGAACACACAGATCTGAATCCTGATTGAAAATCCTGCAGTAACACAAAGGGGCCAATTTCAAGATCATGTCAATGAAGGCAGACAAGGTTCATGGCCTTTAGGAAAGGAGGGGCATGCCAAGGGGAAATATCATTGGCTTGAGTAGTCCACATTATTATCATTTTATTTTCTGTGATTAGACAAATCATTATTCTTTGCTGTTAAATATACTCCATAACATTTAATAAAGATGCAAAAATATAGCTATTTAAAAAAAAAAAAAGAAAAATTCAAGCTCTTGAAATGTGGATGTATTTCACAATCATAAAATAAAGGAAATAAAAAATGAATTGTAACAATTTGAAATAGAAAACAGAAAGAGAGAGAGAACTTGGGCATGTCAAGGTAAAGTTAGCTCCAATAAAGAGACAACTGGGAGAGGTTGTAAACATCACAGTTGGCCACTTCTCCTTCCCCACCACCATAAGGAGCTAGGCAGCCATTTTTACAGCTGGATGACTGTAGTGCCCCTGGCTGGAATCAAATCACCAACTTTCACCATCAGAGACTAGTGCACTATCCACACTGCCACTCAGGCAACCTGGTATGTCAAGGGGAGTAACAGATTACTGGGGACTAGACGTGAAAGGCGTAAAGCAAGAGAATAACACTACAACACATGGCTGGGCAAGATGTGAAAGAATTGGCAAGAAAGAAGGCAACACAGTCGGATTATGATCTTCCACTGGGAATATGGTACTGGATGATGATGATGACGACCCTTTTCAAATTTATAAGAGTTATTCTAATTTCCTTCCACAATGCAGAATTTTGAAAAAAAAAAAGTATATAGAAAGCAAGTTAAATAACCATACTAACGTGGGTAAATCTATATGTAAGTACCTGACAAGCAGTTGGTTTCCCAAAGAGGAAGCCCGCACACAGTGTGGAGTTAGTATTCACAGCTGTCTCTCCCACAACAGTATTGGTTTTACACTCGCTCTCCATCCACAGACGCATTCTGGTGTCTCTCAGATGACTGGGTCTTACGTTTGCTAGGGTCAGAAAAATCAAGTCCTGATATGTTAGGCAAGAAAGATTACACTTATTTTATACTTTAGATCAGCGCTTCCCAAAACAGTGTGCTGCAGCAAAAGTCAGAGGCATGTCATCAAAATTTTGATAATCAAAAATATTTCTGTTGAAATCACAGCCCACTTGTGTTTATCTGTTTATCTTCAGAATAGAAACATTCATCAGCTAAATACTTCTGTAACATGAATAAAGAGTATACCTGTCCAATACTCCTCCATGAATAAAGATCTGTGCCCCCTAGCCAGCAAACATTTTACTTCAAAAACAAGGCACTTGTATAAGAATATTTAAAATCTCTCTCAGGTTTTTCACTTGTCGTGTCTTACTACAAAAATATTTATTTAACATCATTTTGATAGGCACAGTAATGACACTATAAATTTACAGATAATTTACATGAGAGTTCATCTTTAAGAATATAGGTGTGTCATGACAAAATCTGCATAGTGCCTCAGGATGAAAAAGTCTGAGAACCACTGCTATGGATGATGATTTTCCATCCTCATGAATCAGGGTAGAGGGTTTACAGAAAGTTATTCTAAATGCTGAATGTTTTCTCAGCCTGGTTCTATTCAAAGCCTCATTCCATATACCTTTACAACAGGGGCTGCACAGTTTCATGGGTCAGATGTTTGCTTCAAGTGTTGGAGATCATGGGTTCAAATCCCACCAGAAGTGGTAGGGATCTTTTTTTTTTTTTTGTGAATCTCCCAGTAATAAATTCCTTTGGTCTTTAGGTAGTGGAACCAAATGTCCTTGTGCATTGTTGTACACATTAAAAATCTCTTCGTAGTTAGAAACTGCAGAAAGAGTTGGTCTGATGCCCACTCACATCTTACATCCTTCCCATGCTGTTAAACGTCACATAGGGCTCACATGGTGATTGCTGAGTTTTCCTGTTTGCGGCGAGCTTTTCAACTTCATCAAGGGATTTTATGCCCACTAAACTGGCTTCTTTTAACAATGCCCTCTTTAGAGTTTCACATGGTTAACCTATTTTTCTTTGGCCTGTTGTGTTCCACTTAATAGCTTGTTTTGAGATTCTTTGGCTGTTTCTTCTCATCACATGACCAACATATGATCTCCCTTTTCTGATCACCCATGAGATAGGTTGCTATTCGCTCATCTGTCTTATCTCTGCATTGTTCTTGAATTCGCTCCACTTTATACCAAGTATTTTCCTTAGGCATTTGTTTTCAAAAGAGTCTAATTGTTGTTTATTTCTTTAGTTGTTTTCCAGCTTTCACATGCATAAATGAGGGCAGATATTACATCTGAATTGAATAATTTTAACTTGGGTTTTTGTGCCTATAACTTTTGAATGCCGTATGTTCTCAAGATTCTTGAAGGTCAATGCTCCTTTTGCAATTCTAATTCCTTTTCTGATGTCATCATCCTGGTATATGTAGCTGCGAGGTATACAAACTGGTGTACTTCTTCAACAGCTGTTCCTTCAATGTATATTTTTCCTTCTTGATTAATGAGAAGTTTCATTATTTTTGTAAAGATTCATTATTTTGACACCTACTGCTCTGGCAAAATTCTAAGAAAACTCTTCCATAGCACTTGAAGTGTCTGTGCTGAATGTGAATCTATTCTGATGCATCAGAATGGGCAACTGAGAAGATATGGGAATGACCCAACCACAACAAAGCCATTTCCGAACTTTTGCACAGACTCCATAATTCCTGGAAGTTTATTTTTCCCCGGTTGATCTGGGCTTTGATGAAGTCTGTTATATAGTATAACTTCCAATGACAGGGTGTCTGAGTGGCAATGTGGTTAGTGCACTGGTCTCTCGTGGCGAAGGTCAAGGGTTCGAATCCGGCTGGAGGCACACCAGTCACCCAGCTGTAGAAATGGGTACCCGACTTCTTCTGGAGTTGTAGAAGGAAAGGCAGCCAGGCGTGATACTGACCATATCACCCTCTAGTGTGTTGACAGCTCAAAGAAAATATGGGCACTAATACCATGTCCCTATGTGCCTTTAGGGCATGACAGGATTACCTTTACCTTTTTTTTCCAATGATAAACTGTAACACACTATTACATTAACATGCTGAACCCAAAATCACAAGAGTTATAAAGGATTATGAGGGGTTATGTGTTGAACATACTGAAAAGCAGAAACAATGAACTGAACTTCATAGACTTTAAAAAGGCGTTTGACAGCATACATAGAGATTCATTGTGGAGAATTTTAAGTCTACATAGAATACCATCTAAAAATGTCAACATCATTAAGGACCTCTACAATGGATATGTTTGTGTAGTCAAAACAGAAGAAGGGGTGAGCGAATGGTTCCAGGTTGAAACAGGCATGAAACAAGGATGTATACCATCTCCTTTGCTTTTTGGAACTGCAATAAGCTTCATAATGAAAAAAATGGTGCATACTGGCAAACAACCTTGCGAGCCCTATGTGATGTTTAACGGCATGGGAAGGGTATAAGATGTGTAGTTATCTGTCATGGAAGCAAGCTATAGTGTTTTATTTTAATGTCACTGACAGCATTTTTTTTTCTTTTAGCTTTTGTCATAAACATCATATTTAAAGAAGGTATCCAGGATGAAATTTGAAAACCATATTTGTGCAAATTTAAACTTTTTTCTTCTGTGTTAGTCCTGAAAATGGTGGTGGATTCACTGTGTCATGGTTTTTATTGCTCTTTGAGAATGCATTCTGCCAATTACTTTTGATGCATTCTGGTTTCAAATGATCTCATATTACCAGATAATAAAGTTTTTCAAATCTCTGGAATATTTTTACCCAAAAACTTTAAGAAAAATCCTTAATAGCCTCTCATTTGATGGTCTCTCCCTTCCAGAATAAGGGCTCATTTACCTCTGAAACAAAACCCACTCCTTAAAAAAAAAAAAAAAAAGCCTAAAGTATTAAACTTACTCTGACGAAAACTAAGAAACCCCCATCCAGTCAGGTAACAGACAGAACCTGGCAGGAAAACCTGAGCCTGAGTTGGAAGACAAATGGGCTGCACTAGATCTGACTTAGTTAAATCCTTCTCTAACTGCAGCAGAGCAATGTCCCAGTCCAGTCCACCGTCAAGTAAAACAGTTGTCTCTGGATGTATAACGATTCTGGAGACTTTGATGGTCTCAGGTTTCGGCAGTTGTTCCTGACCCCTGATTTTACTGGTGATGTTGTCATAAACAAAAACTGTCCCAGCAGTGACTGTAAAAGAAGATGACGCATTGCTGTAGTCAGATCTATCATCTACCAGGCTGAAAACGAAAATAAAAAAGACAAAAATATGTGCAAAACTGATCCTGTTCTTTATAAACAAAATTATCTGAAAGCTGCTAGAATCTAATCTTATTTCATTTCTACTGTCAGGACATTGCTGTATATGCTTAGGCATCTGTTCTGACACTTCAGGGCAGATGTAGCAATCAACACAGGCATTCCAAGCACCAAACTCCATGTTAGATTTTTCCTAGAATCTCGCCAGGCTGCTCTTTCTGTCATATGACAGTGACATGACAGTGCATATGGGCATTCAGTCCCACTATCTAGAGACCAGAGGAATTTACTGCTGGGTTCACAAGAAAAAAAATCCCTACCACTTCAGGCTGGACTCAAACTGGCAATCTCCAACACCCATGATGAATGTTTAACCCCAAGACATGCAGCCCCCTCATCTCTACAGGAAAGCCCCAGAACTATGCATCTCTAACCACACAAAAAAAAAAACTGTTGCATAAGTTTTACAAATGCAATTCAAACTCCAGAACAAATACTTCAGAGGTGTTTAACTTTTGTAAATCAATATGCCAAGACATGGCCATCCCACAGAATTTAAATCTAAGGCACAAGTTCTACCAGAATCCAGGAAAACCAAGCACTTCATCTAAGTGGTGGGCCTCAGATTTTGAATAACTGTGTAGCTGTTGCTATTCTATCTTTCTAGATCTATGAACAGGATGCTATTAGCAACTAGTGCAGTGAAGCACAAGAGTTATATTGAAATGGGGGTGACTTATGGTGGCTACACTGAAGACCCAGAGATCACCCCCCCCCCCCACCCCACCCTCCCTCCACAAAAAAAAAAATCTGCAGATTCCACCACCTTCAGGACAACAGTGAATCCTGACCAATTAGGGAGGCTGTGTCTATGACTTGGGACTACCAAAAGAGAGGTGGGATATGGTCTTAGCCAGCTGAGGTTCAGTGCCCCTGATAAATGATTACATCAGCATAGTTATCACTGTTCCCTTAGCATGACCTAACACTCAAAAACACTGAATAAGATGACAAAACAACTAATGAAATTGTAAGATTAATTATTTGATTACACAAGAAAATGTCTTTAGTTACAATATCATATAAAGAAATGCATTCACTTGTACTTGAAGGAAATTGTTCACTTTTATATCATTTATAATAGAGATGTGAAACTAGACACACAAACAACTGAACATCAAGAATGATTGTAACTAAGCATTACACTAAGTAATGTAATTTAACTTTTATGCCATAAAGAACCTGTGATAGATGTACTACAAAGAAGTAACATTACAACTTAACTCTTTCCGTGCCAGGCATCAATTTTTTTACGCTTCCTGTACCCCTGTTGCGTGCCAGGTGTAAATTTTTTTACGCTTGGTTTGTTTCAATAAAACAACCGGTGTAACATTTAGATTGTACATATTTCGTCCGTGTTTCTGGTGACACTTTTCAAAATGGTGAAAGAGTCCTTAGATACGAGTGATGCCGAGCGAGAAAAAGCTAGAGAAACATGGAAATTTTTCAATCTTTGACGACGTAGATAGGGGTATGGACATGGCCTGTGACCACCCCGCTGCTCTTGAATGTATCCCAAGTAGATCTAGACATATTTAGACGACTGGAGAAGTAGTTAGAAGGTTATTTTAGACATTAATTTAGCGAGAATGCAACACTGAATCAGAATATGAGATCGACAAGTAGATCTACACATCTCAGATGGTAAGTAGTGCATATCTAGACCTAGCCAATGGTGAGCTTGGCACATCATTGTCTAAAAACATCACATTACTTCTTTTTTCCTAAAATTTTCATTCATTTAATTATACTCAACATAATAAGTATACAGAAGTACATGGAAATACTGTTTTCCATTCCATTTTACAACTATACCCCCTAACCCTATCAAGACCTGCGCTTTTACTCTGGCACGCAACTGAACGTCCGCGTTTCTTCCTGTGGCATGGAAAGAGTTAATAACTACTGATTTACTGGATAGGGATTATTTGTCATTACCTGATTGTATACCTGGAATATATACTGATTACTTCATGAGAAAAAAAAATAAAGGTACAAGTGCTTACTTTATGATACAATGTGCTGCTGTCAAAACCCACCGCGTGCTGATCAAAGTGCCACCACACACAGGCTTGCCTAAGTAGGCCAAGGACACAACCCATGGCCACTTACCCAGTGGTGCTAGTTTTCCACCCGCCACAAAGGACCCTAAAACATCTAGTTTCCTCTGCCCACAGCCTTGAATTAAAAAAAAAAAATTAAAAAGACACAATAAGTAGAAAAGCTATTACAAATAACAGTTTGATTAAAGCAGTATATTCTTAACAATAATTTCAATTACTGTTGCCTATTTGCATCTATGTCACCTTGCAGATGAACAGAATAAATCATTTTTTTCTGGGGATATTACAGCAAAACCAAACAAAATACAAATAAATTACCAGCATTACGAAACTATGATCTGCTCTTTAAAAATATGGGAATAGATCAAATTAAACTGAAAAGTTCAACTATTTTCATATCTGGAACTATGCAGAGCAACTGTTATAAAAACACAGTTTACAATCATGAAAATAATTACATCTAAAGTAAAGAAATGAGATTTATGATATAAATTAAACATAACCCTGAATCCAATTTTGTACAGTCAAATCATACTCTTAACATCCAAAAGTTTATTGGTAAAGAGTTGTAAATTTACAATGTGTTATACATAAATTCTTTACAGTATGTACATAAAGAGAAATCAAGCATCCACCACCCAAATAAAAAAACACTTAAAACAAGGCAAATATTAAATTTTAAAAAAAGTGCTGCTAAAAATCATGCAAATTCTGGCTAATTCAATGACATTCAGGTTTGCTATATCTAATAATTGTTTTCTTCAGTGTTTTATATATACCTATGTCATATAAAAGAAAAAAATTTCAGCTATTCATTTATGTATTACAAAGTTGTTATCATATGCAGTTTGATGCAGTGAATTTCTCTCTCTCTCTCTCTCTCTCTCTCCCCTATTTTTTTTGTTGTACTAATATGACCCACTGACAGGGTTGAGCAAGTGGAATGGGAAAAAAATGAAGTGAAGCACCAAAGACTACAAAATGAAGAAACATGACAGCTGGGGCATATTGGCATACAAAATAATGAATCATCAACTCCACAGAAAATGACATGTATACTCTTACTTGTATGATTTAGTAGCCAAAAAAAACTTCCTTTGTGTAATATAGTAATTACTTACATCTTATACTTTTGTTAAATGACACTTGGAATGTCCATTTTTCATCATCTTCTTTGTTCAAGTGTTAGCTTGCATTAAATATGGGGACTTGCACTATTATCTGTTGAATTTCCTGTCTTCCAAAAAAAGCAACCCCATAACTTTTATCTGAGGCCTAACTTCTATGATCAGGTTTGCTTGTGTAAGTCTATGTTTAAGGCAGATATTCTTAAAGTGTACACGATATAACTATCACTAATATCTTATGACATCTCAAAGGTGAAGTAATGAGATGGCTATGGTCTGGATGCCTCATTGGTTAGGGCACCAGCTTTTTTGAACTAAAAGATTTGAGTCTGGTATGTTTCTTGCATTTCAATGTTGAAATGCTGGTAACTAAAAAAAGATGGTGGCAAATTTAGAGTTTATCTAAGAAAACCAGGCTATCACTTCTTGTCTTGAACTATTATTAAACAAAAGAATAATCTTGATAAGAAATTTTAATTTAAAAAAAAAAAATAAGAAGGAAAAAAGCTGAGTGAAATAAAAATTCTACTGGAAATCATTCACAGTTCAAACCAAAGTTTCTGACTGATAATTTCCAGTCACATGAAAACGAAATAGATTCACTAAAAGTAAATTGTCTCACCTATTTAAATCTTTATAAGCAGAACCAGCACTAAATGTTGAAAAAAAAATGAATAGATAAATAAATAAATGTCTCTGGATAATGATTATGGGAAAAGTTTGTTTCTTTTTAAAACTAAAGTGGTTAATTCCCCCAGAATCACTCTGATATGAGAAAATATCTTCACAGATACCGCACATTCAAAAGTTTCTGTAATCATCTTTGGATCTATCTGGAGCTACAAGCTTTCTCTCTTTCTGCAGCCTATGCTGTGACAAGTACAGACCTTGTATCATAACAACAGTGGATTATTTTTAACTTGCTTGTGGACATCAGAAGCAGACTCCACTGCCATGGGAACAATACCATGCCCTAGGCTGAAAGACTTCCTACCTTCCTCACTTTCTTTACCTATCTTAAGCACTTTTCATTTCTTTCTATCCTGGGCTGTTTCTTCTATCCATATATTCAAGAAGAAGTTCCTTATTCTCCCAGTACTGATTTTTCCTCTTGGTGTTTTTGTAGCTGAAGTATTTTTACAGAACTGGGTAGCTGGTCTTATGTCCAACCCTCTTGCTTTCTTGTCCAGGCTTGGGACTGGCCAATGTGGAGTTAGATGCTTGCACCCAGACGTCCGCACTGTCACTCTAGTGCCATATTTCTTAGCCTGGGGTCCACAGTATTTTAGGGGGGGGGGGGGTTCATGGACCAGCAGAAGGGGCCAGCTTGATTTTTTAAAAAATCTTTGTAGCTTCTGGGTTCTGTTTATTTCTTTATTTCTTTTGCCAGGATATTAAATGACAAACATTCTCAGGATAGAATGGCTGGGGGTCCAATGTCAAAAAAAAAAAAAAAAGTAAAGAACTACTGTTAGTTCTAGAACATCCATCTGCATACCATGTTTTAGAATATGCTTTTTTTTTTTTTTAGGCCTGAATATATTTGTTGTTTGTGAAGGAGTTCCCCCCCCCCCTTTCAGCAGTTCTCTCATAGTTAATTCTACCAGCATCCATTTGGTGTCTTAACAGGTCACAAAAAATAACAAACTATGCTTGTGTTCCTTGCCCTTGCACCTTCTTCTTCAGTCTGAACCTTCATCTCCTCCTCAAATGACACAGTGCCCCCCCAGCAGTTTCTTTCTCCACATAAGATATGATCTTCTGCCACTCCTTCCCACTACTCATATCAGATGGGAAAATCTCTCGTGGATATCTTACAAATATCCCCACATCTCTGATTTGAGCTACATCATGGTCACTCTTCTTTCCAAAGGTCCATCATATACTACTTATTCATGGATATGGTTGCTTTCCATTCATTGAATTAAACTTTTTAAACTTACCAGGATTATGCATGTATAATTTTTTAGAATTGGCATGTGATGGGCCTGCATGCTTAATTCTTAACCCTTTAGAAATAAAGATCAATCAATCAATCAGTTGCCACCAAAAACAGATAAGAGTACCTGATGTGTCTTTTTTCCACACCATATGTTTTGTTATATGTGTAATAAACAATCTGAGATTCCATCACAGACACATATATAATACAAGTATAATCATATATAATCATGAGTTATACTACATGTACAATCATTAAATTTATTACACACATACAAATAGAATTATATCATGATTTTTTGTGTGTACACTCCTGAAATATACTGCACACATATTTACTTACTCAAGCATGGATTACCTTACATGCAAGCACGAGTCATACTGTATGTGTCATGCTTATTAACACACACACACATATATATATATGTAATCAAGGCAGTCTCTTTAGTGAATTAATTTATATATGAACATATACAATCACAGAATACAGTATACACTTATCTTTACACTTAACATATGCAGTCAAAAGGTATATGTGGTACCATTATGGAGTATGTTACCTGCATAAATATTGTTATGAAGCATATCACATACAAATATGTTGTCATGTTGGATGTTATATATATGTGTAAATACATAAACAATTAATGGACTAGATGCTTCACTGAATGTACTTAAAAATATAAACAAGCAGTAAATTACATACATACTTATATACATAAAGTCAGAGTACATATTCCATGCTTTACACATTAAATCACAAGTTTAAATCACAACCAAAAAAAAAAAGAAAAATTCACCACATGTTAAAACCAACCACTGACCTTCATCTTGACATGTAACACGGATGGTGGCTTCAGAATGACATGCATCACTGAATAAATGTGTCGTGTCAAAGTGCATTAGTGCGGCACAACAGTGTATGTAGCAGCAGCATGTGATCAAGCGTGCGATGTAAGCAAATATTTAAATTATGAGGGTCAAAATTTATTAAAACAAGTTCTATGGAACACTGACTACATACTGGATTAATTAAAAGATCATAGTATGTATCAACTAAGTGACTCCAACAGGTGTAGCACAGATGGAGTGAACTGCCTTCACACGCTAAAAGAGTAGGTAAGAAATCAGTTTACATAATGGAATGGGTACCAGTTGTAGGAATCGATACCTGACACAAATGTCAAGCAGCAGCAAATAAAACTGGAGAATGTTTGCTTACAAAATGAGCACAGAAATGTCAGTGTATTAAAGGATGATAAAAAAAAAAAACTACTCCCTTTTATGTGGCAAATACTAGTTTAAAAAAAAAAGAAACTATCAATAATTTAAAATACTGAATATTGTTTCAGTGGATTTACTGACAAGACTACGTGTCAAAAGACAATATAAAAACACTATATGTTAGCAAGTAACAGATCAAACGTGTATAACAATTAAAAAAAAAAACAAACTTGAGTTTTATTTTGTCCCTTCATAACAGAAGGTGGCCTAGTTAGCTGAGTGGTTAGGCAGTCAGTTTACTAATCTGGTGGTACCGGATTCAGTCCCAGCAGTGGGATTTTTTTCTAGTACACACCAAAAAGCCCCCGGGGTCACCCAGCCTCTAAAAATGGGTACCAAAGAAATCTAGGAAGGTAAAGCAGCCAGGTGTGATACTGACCACATCACACTTTCATGTGCCAAAGGTCATGGAAAATATGGGGCTGACACTGTATTCCCTAAAATGCCTTAATAGCATGGAAAAATGTATGTTACTATTGAAATATATGTAACTCATTTTCATTCATTCATTCACTCACTCCATGCTAACAGGCATGCTTCTCCACTCTGTGTGGTCCTTGGTATTCTAATCCTCAACCCACTCGGTTCTGACAGTTAGATATTTCTGCTCTTGCTCTCCCCGTTTCATTTTTCCCTTCAGATTTCCAATGATTGCTGTGTTCTGATTGTCTTTTCATTATGGTGTCCCTTAAGGTACCATAATGGAGTACAGGTCAGTACTGACCAGAAGGCTGAAATTTTTTTTTTTTTTTGGGACCAACCGGCACCAGGATTGACCCAGCCTCAGGAAATGGATACTCAGAGCTTCCATGGAAAAACAAAAACAGCTGGACTGCCTATGTCACAATGCTGTGGCCTAGAAATGTGAAGGCATAAACACTTCACACGCCCCTCAGATCATCAGAGAAGTTGAGTTGTTGTTCAGCTCTCTAGAACAACGAATTTCCTGCCACCCTTACAGAATGCAAATGCCAAGGGACATAATTTTACAATTTTAATTCATTTTTCAGCGTCCCACAACTTCTTTGTGAACTACTTCATGTGTTGTTTTTTTTTTCTGGCTGTCCTGGGTACACCTTTGTCCAAAACTACATCTTTAGAATATACACAAAACTAGCTGTATACCATATGAACAGATTATATGATCTATCTACTACATGTGCAGTACTCAAGTGCTTGCAACTGCATATTCAAAGACTGACTTGTAAACAGACTAAGCAACAATAGCACATGCCAGATATTCAAGTGTCTAAACAAGAGGTCAGCAAAATAAAAGACCACATGTTGGCACAGCTAAGTATAAGCTCTATATTTCAACAGTCCAAGTGACCAGGCTGAAGTTAAATGGCTGTAACACTAGCCTATATAGCATTAGAAGGGATGGCAACATTACATATCCGTAAAAAGTGGTGATGGTGGCCATGATGATGATGATAAAAATGTAACAGCTACTACAGTATGCAGTTAGCTCCTTGTGAAGCATAAACCATACACAAAAACTTTCCTCAGCTAAACCTGTTGTTGAGCCAGCCATCTCAAATCCTCCTTTTAGCATTTCCCAACTTAAACTTTTTTTCCTTTCTTTTCTCTGGGCTTTCTCCTCTCCCTTAAATGTAGGACCACCATGATATGAAAGTTCATGGATTATCCCCCCCTCCCAACCCACAAGCTTTTTAAAAAAAATTCTTAATAGCTTGCACAATATGCATGCAACTTCTTTATTTTCATCAATTAAAAAAAAAAAAGGTCAATGATGCTATAAATTTCTGTTATCTTGGCAGTTTCTAGGCCAGTTACTAGCTGCATCCAGCAGATTCTGAGAGTTCACTTAAGATCGCTTAAACAGCTGTCATTTTAAAAATTTGTCTTCAAGCTTCTGAACAATATAAGTTTTCAAAGCCTATTTTTCAGTTCTTTCATCCATGGTATGTATAACAGATTTTTTTTTCATCCTAGAAAATTTGCTCTGAAGAAGTAGGTGTCAACTCTGTATAGAAGATACCAGGCATCTTTATTTGTTGTTAAACACCTCTTCTCATAGCACCCTGTACAAACATTTGATAGGTTATAGGATGAGTTACAAAGATGCAGTCTCTCAATTTTTCTGTCTTCAGTATTTGATCCTCTTTTCAAATAATGTAGAGTTCTACGGTAAACAATCCTTCAGGTGGCACTGTCTTTCACAAGTTATTACCAGTCTTCAATGATAATGGGGAAAATTTCTCATGGATGCCTTACAATATCTTGGTGCTGATCTACCGCAAGCCTTCCTTCTCTCCAGATGCATATGAGGGTCATATAGAAAGTTGCAAGCAAAAATTTTTTTTAAATCAGAATTTATAGACAGAGAAAATATAAATGTATCACCTTAACCTGCATCCTTTTCTTCACTTTTCAAAACAGTCTCAATTTCTCTGCACACATTTTTCTTAATGCTCTGCAAGTTTGAAAATACCCTCCCGGTAGAATTCCGTTCCAGCTTACCAACAGCACAGAAGCACTGCTTCTAGATGTTCTCTCCTGTGGGACCCAGTGAGCACAAAATCTTCTATAGCCTAAGGTTTCAATCATTTCCTGTACTGCACTGTGTCCTATTCTAAGATTTACAGCGATTTCAGATACTTTGACACGTCTGTCTTCTTTAATGATGCTGTCAACCCTATCCACGTTGCGTTCAGCGGAGGCAGTTCGAGGGCAACTGCTGCGAGGCATATCTTGGATGCTCATGTTTCCATCTTTGAAATGTGTCACCCACCTCCTAACACTTCTAGCACCCATACACACATCTTCATAAGCAAGTTGAAGTCTCTGGTAAATTTCAGCAGCGGGGATTTCCTTTTTAAAGAGGAACGCAATAACAGCATGTTGAAGAAACGAAACTTCAGCACCCACCATTTTGTTTATGCCGCGCTGGTCAAGTGACACATGATGGTAATGCCATGTGACCTCTACATGAAGTGCAAAGGATGCAGAATAAGGTGATATGTTTATATTTTCTCTATCTATAAATTCTGGTTTAAAAAGAATTTTTGCTCACGACTTTCAGTATGACCCTCGCATTTGCTTGGGGATATGTCTGCCATCGACCCCCTGCAATACATCATCATCTTCTGCCACCAAGTGCTGTCCAAGGTGATGCGGATTATGTATACACCTTTTAGTAATGATCTCTTAAAGTTTAATTTTATAAATGGCTTTGGTATTTATTGCCATATTTTTGCTCTGTCTACAGCAAATAGATTCATGTACTGCTTCAAATGAAAGATCACCTGACACCACAAAAATAGATTCATGTACTGCTTCAAATGAAAGATCACCTGACACCACAAAAATAGATTCATGTACTGCTTCAAATGAAAGATCACCTGACACCACAAAAATAGATTCATATATTGCATCAACTGAAAGATCATTTCTTCTTTTGTTCTGTCTCGTCTCCTCCCTCACATACCTTTTTCTCTCTCAGTGTTGTCCTACAAATGTTTCTCTATGACACATTTATATGGAATATATGATTATGTGGTCTGGTCTGAAGAAAAACAAAACCAAGAAACAAAAAAAAAAACCAAAACTGAAAGCACAAACTCACCTGACTGTAAAGCTGTGATACTGATTCGTAGCTGGTGATGGTCGTAGGAGTGCAAACTTGCTCACCTGGGAGGGCATTGGTGCAACTGTCCAGGCTGTCATGATTCTGTTGTAGGTTCAAAAGTGGACAGAAAATGACACATTAAAGCAGGCATCAACAGACAGCAACAAGCACCTGTTAACTGTTATAAAATGTCACAGTAACAAGTGTTCAGCCACAAAAATGTCATTGTAACATGTATTTAGTAACATAGATGTCATTGTAGCATATGCTCAGTCAGAGAGGTCAGAGTAACACCTGTCTGGTCACAGATACAAGTACTCTGCCGCACAGATGTTACAGTAACAGAAACACAGTTATATGGATGTCACAGTAACAAATGTTCAATCACATAAACATTACAGTAATATGAATCATGCAAATGTTGAAGTAATAACTCCTCATTTGCATAGATGTCACAGTAATATAAACTTAATTATGCAAATGCAGTAATAACTGCTCGGTCAGAGAAATGTCACAGTAAAATAACTTAATCATGCAGATACTGAAGCAATAGCTGCTCAACTGCACAAAATGTCACAGTAATATAAACTTAAGCATGCATATACTGTAGCAATAACTGCTCAGTCAGAGAGATGTCACAGTAACATAAACTTAATCATGCACATATTGAAGTAATAACTGCTCAACCACACAGATGTCACAGTAATATGAACTTTATACAGATTTTGAAGTAATAATTACTCAAGTTACACAGATGTCACAGCAACAAGTTCTTAATTATGTGGCAACAAATGTGACAGTAACATGTGCATATTTCTATAATTAGTGTTCAGTCTAAAGATGTGGTATAACAACATCTCATCCTACAATCATGTCTGGTTATTAAAGCAGATAATTACTGAACAATACATTCTGCATTCTTTTTCCTATAGTTTTACTGTAACTCATTCAGTCTTGTGGTTTAGTCATGGTCAAACTCCAGGCAAGGACCCAGACTGAAGCTCTAATTTACTTTCTCTGTTACATTTAGTTTTATTACTTAATGTTTTAGTTAAGATGAACAAGTTCTTATTCCAGTGGTCACTATGGATGAACTTCTCTACACTCAGTACAAAAAAATGTGAAAAACGAAAATCCTCATTTTCATGCCATTAAGACATACTGGGAATACAGTGCTTGGCCCGTATTTCCAAAGATCTTTGGTACATGAAACTGTGATGTGGTATCAGCATCATGCCTGGCCAGACATACCTTCCCAGATTTCTCTGGTACCCATTTATAGAAACTGAGTGGACTCTGGGGCTTTTCTAGCATGTACCAGAAAAAAATCCTCCTGCTCGGACTTGGACCCGGTACCACTGGATTAGTAAACCAAATTCCTAACCACTCTGCCAACCATGCTGCCCTACATTAAGTATATAGAATCCACTTGATAAGTCTGGATATTCATACTTTGTAAAATGAGTAAACTTTGCAAGATTTAGGAAGCTCAGGATGAGCAAACTCTGTATTTGGAACAGTAAGTCTGACAAAAATTATAATGAACAAACTTTGTGAGATTTGTAATGAGCATTATAATGAACAGACTTTGTGAGATCTGTAATGAGCAAACTGAAAGATTTAAAATGCACATAATTTGCAATATTAAGGATAGACAAACTCTAAAATTCATAAGACCAAAACTTTTGCCTTTTTTCACCTCCTGAAAAGCATCACAAATAGAAAATCTACCAATGAGTACACCTGATAATGGAGATACAATGAGGGAAAGTAAAAGGAGGACATCTACTGCTCTTCAGAAAGTAAAACAAATAAAGAATCTGTGAAGAGGAACAGACAGAACTACAAAAATAAGATTTTTAAGGGCATGCATCTTTCCCATCGCAACATATGCCTGTGAGACCTGGACACTTAACAAAACAGCTGAGAAACATAAATGTCTTTGAATGTAAATGCTTCAGAAGAGTTCTTCAAATATCATGGACACAAAAAAGAACAAATATATCCATACTACAAGAACTTAATATTGAAGAAGGCTGGCTAGTAAAGAGGATTAAACAAAGAAAACTTAAATATTTTGGACACATTAAACGTCATGATAATTTAGAGAAGACTGTCCTGGAAGGGTACATAATGAGGAAAAGAAAGATAGGAAGACCAAGGCGAAGATGGCTGCAAGACATCGTTGATGATCTGCAAATGGATGCATCAGCAGCAGGCTATCTTGCTCACAACCGAGAGGCCTACAGGAGTGCTGTTAAGAAGGCAAAGTTCCGCAAGGGACATGCAAATGAATGAATGAATGAATACACCTGGTATTTCACAATGTCTAAGTAACTGCCATGGCCACAGTTCCATGTTACCTTCCTTTCTTCCTCTCCTTCTTTACCCCTACTGGGGCACAGGCCATCAAGAAAGAATCTCAGTTTTCTATGCTACCTAGCTTGCTTTAAAATGATCTACAAAGTTCGTTAGTTATGATAAATGCCTCCAGTCTTCACCTGGCATGCTCAGATTTGCAGACCCATGTACTGTGCTCATCTTTCCAACCGTCAGAGCATACAGGAAGCATTTCACCACCAGCCATCACCTGCACTTCACCGCCTGAAGTTAGCTTCGCTACAGAATAAAATAAAATAAAATACATGCTTTATTATAAGGTAACTAAAACATTTAATACAAAAATACCCTGCATTTCTCATCTCTTTCACGGGAATCTAGAAGTTCTGATTGATAATCTCAAACATATTAGAAATAATTGCCCTATATATGTGGGAGACACGACACAGCTGAAATATCAGGCACAGACAATCATAATACTTTCACTATTAGGCAAAAAAATTTCAAGATCATGCAATAAATTTATAATAAACATAGCTGTCAAGTTTTTACTGAGAAATGAACAGAGGCATATGCATACATGTGCACGCACACAGAGAGAGAGAGAGAGAAGCACGTCAGGTGACTTATGGTGTTGAAAGAGATATTTGACACAATACAGATGAGAATGTGACAAGCATACAATATCTGAAAATATCCAAAATGAAAAAATGACAGGAATATAGCGCTTGATGCATCAAAGATGGACATATGATGAGAATACAATAATAGGTAGACCATGGGAAGCAGGCAGCTCTGTACTAAATAGTGCTGGCTATATAAGATTCACTGACAGAGCAGGGAGTTCACAAACTATAAGCACATCTTAGACAGCCAAAAGGTTCACAAACTTAAGTCACAAAGCAGCAGATAGTAAGATTACATGTATCAGGTGATTCATAAATCATTCATGGTTCAAAGATAGCTGGAAGCTGATAAACTTCCAAGTTGGTTCTAGGTAATAGAAAATGTAAGTGGATCAATGGTGATGGGATTATTCACCAACAGCAAACAGATATGTTTCAGAAATAGGTTCAATAACATTACACAGGCAAAGGTATTCAGAGGTTCACAAATTGTAAACAGGCATAAATAGAAGGTTCACAAACTGTAAACAGGCCATAAAAATCAGAAGCCACACAGACTGTGAATCACATATACAAGATGGTTTACAATCAAGATTTTAGGCAGGAGTCTAAGAAAATCAGTGAGCCACCACAGAAAAAAGTTAACTGCTAAAACCCATAAATGGTAGGAGGTAAAGGAGAACAGCATCAACTGATAACAGAAAAGTAAATGAACTAACCACAGTCATCTTCATCTCCACCAGCTGAGCCACAATCTACTTTCCCATCACAGCGCAAGGAACTGTTCACACAGCTGTAATCATCACACCTAAAGTCATCCTCGTTACAAGTGTCTGAAAATATATACAACCATCAAGGTTAAAAAGAAATGTACAACATGCAATCAAACCACATGTGTACAAGACTATTTAACTAGAGCTAGAATAATAAACGTACACAATTAAAAAGTTTAAATACATCCCTGTGTATCTTACATCCTTCCTGTGCTGTTAAATGCCACATAGGGCTTGCATTGTATTTCGCCATGTTTTTTTTTGCGAGTTTTTTAACCCTGTCAAGGGATCATTGTACTAATTCTCAACCTCTCTCAGCAATGTTCTTTTTAGAGTTTCATGTGGTCCACCTCTTTTTCTGTGTTCTGTTTGATAGCTTGTTTTGGGATTCTCTGTTTCATCTCATCAAGTGACTGATATACATCCATCTCCTTTTTTTAATCACTAATGAGACAGGTGGTCGTTCGCTCATCTTCCTTATCTCTGCGTTGGTCTTGAATTTGTTCCACTGTATACAGAGTACTTTCCTTAGACACTGTTTTCAAATGCATCTAATTTGTTTTCTATTTCTTTAGTTGTTTTCTCCACTTTCATCCACATACATAAGGGTGGATAATACATCTGAGTTAAATAATCCTAACTTTGTTTTTGTGCTCATAACTTTTGACCGCCACATTTTCTCAATATTTTTTAATGGCCAATGCTACCTTTGCAATTCTAACTTATTTTCTGGCATCACCATCCTGGTCTATATAGCTGCCAAGGTATGCAAATTGGTTGACTTCTCTTCAACAGCCATTTCTTATAAGTACAGTTTTTCTTCTTGAGTAATGGGAAATTTCATTATTTTCATTTTGTCCTTGTTAATTTCAAGTCCTATTTTACTAGCCACTGAAGACAGGGTATCTGTTTTTTCTTGCATCAAATTCATATTACCACTAATAAGAACTACACCATCTGCAAAATCAAGATCCTCTAGCTGAGTCCCATGTTCCCAATCAATGTCTGTTTACTCATGCAAAATTTTTTCATTATGAAGTCTATGGCAATTCCAAAAAACAAGGGAGATAGTATACATCCTTGTTTCACAACTGTTTCAATCTGGAACCAATCATACATTCCCTCTTCTGTACTGACCACACAAACATAGATGCCATATAGATCTTTCAATGATGCTGATGATTTTAGATGGTATTCCACATGGTTATGTTATGTTACGTTATGTTATAGTCTTGTTATAGAAACTCTCAACAAAGCTAGAATCATACCCAGTGTACACAGAACAATAAAACTGACTGCACTGAATTCAGACTGATGGTCAACCAACACCAAATGGGTGTAATCAGTTACTGTAGAGGAGGTTGAAGCACACATGATGTGTCCAGAGTGCTTGGATGGTATTCCTTCCTTACCTAACTACGCATACAAGAACAAACTTCTTACAACTATAATCACCTAAGAAATAAACTCTACCTACTATGTATACAAGAATAAACTGATTACAAGCATAATCACTTAAGAATAAACTAACTACAACTATACTAAAATATTCACATGAGAAAAAAACATTGACTCCAATAGGACATTTTTTTTTCTGCTGAAGGGTAATTAGAAGGAATAACAGAGTTCAAAAACCTTTCTTTACTGAAGAAAGAACTCTACACTCATATATGTACAGCACAAGAAAACATATAGCCCTTGTGGTAATCACTGGTTCAAACAATGCTGATAAATGCATCTCATCTCTAATTGTACACAATTTCCATTTCAAACAAAAAAAAAACAAAAAACAGCCATCTCCACAGGGGCAAAGGTGTAAGTATGTGGTATGCACTTAACAGAAGATTTGAAAGTTAAACATTTTTATTTTTAAAAAATCTGTGTATCTGATAGTTGAAAATTATAGGGTTGGATGATAGCTAAAACATGGGCATTTAACTCTTCTTGTGCCACAGAAAAAACACGCAGATGTTCCCATCTATGCCACACAAAAAGCATGGGTCTTTATATGTATAGGGAGTATAGTTGTAAAAGTGAATGTACAAAATATTTCCACTTTAAAAGTATAAATATTATGCATGAAAATAGCGGCAAATGTAAGAAGATTTCATAAATGAAGATTTTTTTAGGAAAAAAGTAGTGTGATGATTTTAGCTGATAACTGCGTACTGCTTACCATCAGTGATGTCCAGATCTACTTAAATTTTCATCCGATCTCGTCGTGTGGTGGCAATCTCACTAAAATAATGACTGAAATAACCTTCTAACTACTTCTCCAGTTCATTTAATAGGTCTAGAAGTACTTGGGGTACATTCAGGGACAGTGGTCTGGTCATAGGACATGTCTTTATGCCTCCAAAATCACAATAAATATTGAAATTTCTTGATTAAAAACATCAACTTAACTTGGTTGTTAGCCACGCTTTGGATTGAACTATGAAATGCCACCAGACATGCGCAGATAAATCGTGTACAATTAAAAGTTACACTGGTTTTACGCTACAATGAAACAAACCTCACTATAACGATGATGGCAGTCACTAGACTAACCAGAAGACCTCGCTATAATGATGATGGCAGTCACTAGACTAACCAGAAGACCTCACTATAACGATGATGGCAGTCACTAGACTAACCAGAAGACCTCGCTATAGCGAGGATGGCAGTCGATGAGTTAAATGAAGCACGCTAAACATATGTTTACACAATTATGTCTCTTCATGTGTGCTTATGTATGCAGGCATATTCCCGTATTCTGAGTGAAACATGAAAGACTAACACATCAAATTTAGGTCACAGATACAGCTTATGAATTATGAAGAGATCAATAATCATCATCATTAGGTGCCATGCCGACTGGCGTTGGCTATTATGCTCCTCTAGACGCAGGCCATCAGCTCAGTTGGTGATCTCCTCTCACACCACCTCGTCAGACTGTCCAATATCATTTCTCTTGGTCTTCCTCTTGATCTTCTTCCATTTTTCCTGTTGTTATATTTTCTCATTTCATGTCCTATTAAAGTACATTGTCTCTCTCTTATCTTTTTGACAAGGTTTTTTTGTCTCTCCAGCTCTTCTCATACATTTTTCATTAGTTATGTTTGCTGTCCAGGGGATTTGCAACATTCTTCTAATAAACCACATTTCTGCTGCTTCCAGTGACTCGTTTTTTAACATTCATTGATAAGGATGTGTTGGTTAATATGTTTCTCATTCTCTGAAATGCAGTCTTTGCTTGGCCTATTCTGTTCCTAATTTCTGTTCTGCATTTCCCATCTGAAGTTACTACTGCTCCAAGGTATTTGAATTTCTGCACCTGCTTTAGAATAGTTCCATTTAATTTTATACTGCATGTTGGTGGATTCTGTTTCTTAGATATAACCATAGTCTCTGTCTTTTTTGATGTTCAAAGTAAGGCCTTTCTGTTCACTTTCTTTGGCGACTTTATCCAAGAGATTTTGCAGGTCTTGTTGGTTCTCAGCTATCAGTACTGTGTCGTCAGCATACCGAAGGTTGTTAATATTGTATCCTCCAATTTTTATGCCTGGTTCTGTGATGATTGTTCTTAGAATATTCTCGCTGTACAGAGAAAAAAAGTCTGGAGATAGTACACATCCTCGTCGTACCCCTTGTTTTATAGGTTGATATTTTCCAGTTCTATTTTCAACTCGAATTGCTGCTTCTTGCTGCCAGTATAGATGTTTTACAATCCTCAGGTCTTTGCCGTCTATATTGATGTCTTCAAGCATTTTAATAATTTAATTATGTTTCACCTTGTCGAATGCCTTGGTGTAATCAATGAAGCACAAGTAGATATCTTTCTGTACTTCTAAAGCTCTTTCTGTTAGTGTTCGTAAAGCATAGATGGCATTGTGTGTTCCCTTTCCCTCAACAAATCCAAACATTCATCTGCTATTTCCATTTTTATCTTTTTCCTTGTTCTTCTCATAATTATTCTCAGAAGTAGCTTTGTTATGTGACATGAGAGGCTGATAGTCCGGTGGCCATCACATTCTTTTGCACCTGGTTTCTTTGGTAGTGCTATAAACATGGATTTAATCAGGTCATTGGGAATATAACCACTGTTGTAAATGTCATTCAGTAATTTGGTTATTATTTTTATTCCCGTCTACTCTAGTGTCTCTATTTCTTCTACTGTTATATTATCAGGCCCAGTTGCTTTCCTTTCTTCATGTGCTTGATGGCATCTATGATTTCATCTTCAAGTATTGGTGCTCCATCACAGTTTTCAGTATCTGGTGTTAATTCAGGTCTTTCTCCTCCATATAGCTCACCGATATACTCCGTCCACCTGTCCACAATGTCTTCTTTTCCCATTAACATTTTACCTTCTTTTGATTTCAGGCATATTTGTGGTATATTTTGTTTTCCTGCCTGTGAGTTCACTAATTCGTTTGTGCATGTTTTTGCTGTCTTTATTATGGGAGTCCTCTATCTGTCTGCACTGTTCATTTAACCACACTTCTTTTGCATCTCTGCATTTGCATCTTACTTCTTTATTTATCTTGCTATATTTTTCCTCTTTATTTTTACTCTTCCTCTTGTCCATTAGTCCTAAGATGTCGTCTGTCATCCATTTATTTTTAGAGGCTTCTCTTTTTGGTGGTATCATCTCCTTAACATTGCCCATTGTTCATCTATACTATTTATCTTTGCTATTGCATTGTATCTATTTGTTATAATAACTTTGTATTGTTCTCACAGTTCTTGGTCATTTTTAAGGAGTTCTGTATTCACTTTGACGTTTCTCACTTTTCTGCTTGCTTTCTTTAGCTTTATTCTAATTTTTCCACAGAGTGGGTCATGGTCACTATTGCAGTCAGCTCCTGGCACGGCTTTTGTCGTCAATAATGCATTGTGGAATCGTCTGTTGATTAATATGTAGTTTATCTGGTTAAAAAGTCTTTTTGTCTGGGCTGCACCATGTTGCCAGTCTTCGAGGATGTTGTTTAAACCAGGTGTTTCCTACAACCATGCTGTGTATTCTTGCCCATTCAATTAATTTGCAACCTCTGACATTCCTCTCCCCCAGTCCATAGTCACCAACGATGTCTGAAGTTCTTCCTTTACCAACTTTGGCATTAAAATCTCCCATGACTATGGTAACTTCATGTGACTTTGTGTGTTTTAGGGCTGTCTCTATGTCATTATAAAATATCTGTACATCTTCTTCAGAACTTTCAGATGTTGGAGCGTACACTTGTATAATATTTATGTTTATTGGTCGTCCTTTCAGTTGGGCTAGCAAGTCTCGGTCCGAGATGTTCAAATATCCTACAATTGTCCTTGCTGTTTGTTTGTCAAATATTATTCTTACTCCTCGTTCATGTTTCTGACTTCCTGAATATATTATTGTATATTTATCAGAGTTTATTTTCCCTGCACCTGTCCATCTAACTTCACTCATTCCTAGTATGTTATCTTCATCCTTTCCATTTCCATCTTTACATTTTCTAATATCAATAATAAGAACAGCAATAATAATAATAACAAAGCTTTTAAACAAACCACAATCCTCTTCATCAGTTCCATTCTCACAGTCTGGATGTCCGTCACATATCCATGCTGAATTAATACACCTCCCTTTGTCATTGGAACATTGGAATTGTGTTTTCACATTGCAATCTGCAAGAAGAAGAATCTGCTTTAAAAACCAAAAAGTAGTGTTTCTATGCTACAAAAATGTAAGGAGAACTGAATTCTTTACTACAGAATTGCTTTATATGAAAATCTTTCTTTCTTTCTTTCTTCAATCTCCCTGTAACTGCAAGCTGGTGTTCTTTGCAGCTGATGCTGTGAAGATGAAGACGCACAGCACTGTATCAGTGTGGGAGCAGCTTACGACAGCTATTTTTTCAGTCCCAAAGTGCAGCTAAAAAGGGGGGGGGTGTGTGTGTGCAATGCTTCTTTAGCAGACTCCACCATAAAAAAAGGACTATGACTACGCTGTTGCTGGGAGTACCAACAAAGAGGTGGGACAGGTCTTGGTCAGCTGTGATTCACTAACCACGACATTAGTATATCAGCTATGGGTCTACTGCCTATCAGACAACGTCTTACCTATATGAACAGCAAATACAACACATAGTTCTATAACTGCTGGTTTTCTTCATCATCAAAACTTAGATTAAAGGTTAATTCAAGGCTTTATTACTCAGATAGTGTTATAATATTTTAAATCATTCTTCTCCGAGTAATAATTTTTGATACATTTCAAAGTTTAATTACGGTTGCAGAGTTCTGAGGGAAAAAAATCATAGTTTCCTTTTTTTTTTTTTCCCTCTCATCATAACATCCCTTGATGCGATTGAAAAACCTCGCCAAAGACAGGAAATCTTGGCGAACTACTATATAACTACCCCTGTTTAGCAGCATGGGAAGGATGTAAGAATAATGTGATAACAAGTGTCTCTAAATGATCCTTTTCCTGCTCTGTTGTTATGCTACACTGTCACTGTGTAGGCAGTGATATGATGATCCTGAAACAAAGTAGTCAGCAGAGATTATCATGGGCTTTGGTGACTTTCTTCAAATCTTGTGAGCAGGTTTCACAGCTGGTACCACCACTACTGGTAGGAACACCAGCGGAATAGAGAGAGCAGGGTCATGTCCAGCCCTGGATTGCTACTGCTGTTCTGTCTTCCTGTAACTTCAAAAATAAGAAGCTTTATGCAGCCCATGAGATGAAGGTGTTGAAGCACAGCATCATACTGAATGGGGAATAGGTTATAGTGGCTATTTTTGTGGACCCTAATGTGATTAGCTTATACCGTGCCTAAGGGAAAAATTTTACTACTTCTGGTTTGTCCATTGAGCGCTGTTTGGTAAAATTTTACCACTTGTTTTGCTACTAAAAAAAACGAATTTTTTAATTGTACACATTGTATTTGCTCATGCTGGGTGAACTTTCATAGTTCAGTCCGAAGCGTGCCTAACAATTGAGTAAAAATGGGTGGTTTTTTTTTTTAGAAATTTCAATATTTTGTGTGATTTCTGAGGCATACGGACAAGCCCTACGACCAGACCACTGCTACTGAATGTGCCCCAAGTAGATTTTGACCTATAAAACAGACTGAAGAAGTAGTTAGAAGGTTATTTCAGACATTATTTTAGTGAGACTAGTACAAGATGACAATGACAAGTCGATCTAGAAATCTCAAATGGTAAGTAGGACACAATTATTGTCTAAAAACATCACATTACTTTTTTTCCTAAAAAATTCTGCATTTATGAAATCTTCATAGATTTACAGCTATATCTATATATAAAATGTATACTTCTAATGTGGAATATTTTGTTACATTCACTTTTACAACTATACTCCCTATACAGATCAAGACCCACACTTTTAATCTGGTACAAAACGGAACGTCCACATTTTTTTTCTGCACCACGGAATGAATTAAAAAGCAGGGAGGAGGAATGACTGCTTAGAGAACTCCACTGCCATGGGGACCATAAAGATCCTTGCCCTGATACACAGGGTTGCTGGGCACGAATGGAGAAGTGGGACAGGGTCTTAGTCAGCTATGATTCACCAGTCCTGACAAAAACAGTCAGCTATAGGTTGCTGACTGCTACCTTGGCCTGCACCTTCACCTTCAGCTCTGGAATTGTAGATCATGATAATTGTGCCATCCCTCCATCAGTCACTTTTCTACACTATCAAAATAAGACACTGAGACATCACACAACACTAAATGATCACAGCAAAGAAAAGATGATGATGATGATGATGATCTTAAAGCTCTAACTAATGATGAAAGCAATAACATGAGTATGGTCAGACAGTTGGGATCCTCATACCACATCTTTCCTCATCTGTATTATCCCCACAATCATCTAGTCCATCGCAGACATGGGAAGGCTGGATTTTAACTCCACTGGAACACACATAATACTCTGGTGGTCTTGCTATGATACAGAAAATATCAAATAATGAACATCTGCTACGAAGAAATTTAATTTTTTCAACAGTAAAATGGAATGCAATTCTGCCAATGAATCTAATTTTGGAAAATTGCTAATTAATATCGGTCTGATCAGACTTTATCTTAATGCAAAGAAAACTAAACTGATGACAACTGACAAAACAAATATGCCAGCTGAAATATATATCAATGAGGAAAAACTGGAAGAGGTGGAGAGTTTTGAATATCTTGGATCTTATCTTATCTTATATCCTTCCCGTGCCGTTAGACCTAATAATGGAGATACAATGAGGGAAATTAAAGGTAGACATCTACTGCTCTTCAAAAAATAAAACAACTAAAGAAGCTGTGGAGAGGAACAGACAGAACTACAAAAATAAAATTGTTAAGGGCATGCATCTTTCCCACTGCAGCATATGCCTGTGAGACCTGGACACTAACAAAACAGCTGAGAAACACATAAATGTCTTTGAATGTAAATGCTACAGAAGAGGCCTTCAAATATCATGGACACAAAAAAGAACAAATATATCCATACTACAGGAATTTAATACTGAAGAAGGTTGGCTAGTAAAGAAGATTAGAGAAAACTTAAATATTTTGGATATATTAAACGTCATGATAATTTAGAGGAGACCGTCTTGGAAGAGTACATAATGGGGAAAAGAGAGGAAAACCAAGGCGAAGATGGCTGCAAGATATCACTGATAATCTGCAGATGGATGCATCACCAGCAGGGCATCTTGCTTACAACCGAGAGGCCTACAGGAGAGCTGTTAGGGAGGCAAAGTTTCACAAGAGACATGCAGATGAATGAATTTCATCAGACAGTTAAGTTGATTTTTTTTTATTTGAAATAATTTATTATGCTTACTATATTTACAAAAATACTATAAGGTGGCATACATAAAACTGGCCCCAGCATATCTGACACTGCTGAAGAGTTTCCAGTGCAGAAATATGGAATACAATGTGAAAACTATATTGAGGCTGGTTCTGTGCATGCCCTAAACTGCTACTACCACCACCACCAACACCACCACTACTATTACGACTACGTTATTCTTAAAACTTCAGACGTTTTCTTGACTCAGTTACCATTTCCTCTTCCTTATCACTATCACTACTACTTCTGTGGTATCCATAACCTTCAAGAAGTTTTTCTTTCTTTCTTTGTTTTTTTCTAATTGATTCAGGATTTCTCAGCTTCATAATGGATTTGTCATTCCAGTAACATACGTCAGAAATGATTAAATGATTCACAAGACATATTTTCCAGGATGAAGGTCATCAGGATGAAAACAAGAGAGAGCATTTCCACATAACTGGGGTATCATTTGATTGAATATCTGCATGCAAATAGCAGCTTTAGTGCAGATCAAAGGTTTCTGGCCACCTTTCCTAACATATAAGAATGGAACCTAGAACCAGACTTACCATCAAACTCCTCTGCCATAAAGAATATACTGACACATACTTGCTGGTGAGATGAAGTAACAGAGATTTCCAGATGGTTTGGTAGGGTCTTAGCAGTAGTTCTATGGGCCTGATAAATGTTGTCTATCAAATTCAGTTATATTGGTATATACATTTCAGTTTATTACATGATATTAACTTCTGATAGGAGACTATTCTGATGTTATGTTCTGATGGGGAACTATCAGTGGGGATGACACACAACATTTGTCTGCTGGGTAGTACTTCATATGATGAAATCCGAGAGCATTATGTATCTGTTTCACTCTCTTCTAAACATTCCTGTCTTTTATTACAGTGAACATAAACATAATGAGTAATTATAAATGTACAGATATATGTCACATATCCTCGTAAGCACATGTGACTAATGGCCTCTCTGCTTAGCACATATGAAATTGGTACGGAATAAGTGATTTTACCATGTGTTGCTGACCATGGTAAGAAAACAGATAAATCTGAGTCTGACATTTAACCTCGTAAAATGAGATTCACAATGTCTGGTCTTCGTCTTCTTCTTCTTACCTCCATGGAACCGAAAGCTGATGTACTCTGCATATGATGTGATGAAGATTTTGAGGCATGGCATCGTATCAAACTGGGACCTGCCTATTCTTTCAGTTCTTTAGTAGAGCTAAAAAGCTGAGGGTGTGCAATACTACTTTAGCAGACTCCACTATTGGGCAACTATGGCAATCCCTGCCCCGCTAGCAGGCTAGGTCTGCTATTGAGAGGTGGGAAAAGTCTTGATCAGCAATATTTCCAATATTTCACCAATCCCAGAGTTAGCATGATAGTTATGGGTCACTGCTTGCTAAATCATCTCTGCCCCCACAATGTCTGATAATCTAGAACAGATGAGATGAATGCCAAAAGAAGGGTAGGGAAGAATACTGTCATCAACTACCTTAAGATAGTTCTTTCCAGTTTTCTTGCAGAGTTTACTTTTCCTCCAATCTCTGACTCTTCCAACCCCATCCACATGGAACAAGGGTTATCACAGATATTAGAGGAAAATATACATGAAAATGTTAACCAGTATCTGGAGATATCAAAGCTATTTTTCTTCCTCCATGTCCTGACAAATACAACATATTACACAGAACAGCAAAACAGCTTAAAAACATACCACTGCTTAGCATATAAAGAAAGTAGAACTATTCTTACAAGATATCTAAACTAATATATCACATTATACAGATTATCAAACTAACTGGAAAAAACACTTGGATGAGTTATTACATGAAACTGGAAGGAAGATCATGGGTCTACAGGCTGATCAGTATCAACATGTTAAAAGAAAAAAAAAAAAAATGTAAGAAATAATGTTGATCAGAAAAAGAAAAACAGAAGAAAAAAAAAAAACTCACCTGGGCAATTGGCTTCATCTCCTTTGTCTTCACAATTATAAGCCCCATCACACACCACAGACACTGGGACACACTGACCACTCGGACACCTAAACTGGTCATCTGAGCAGGCTGAGAAACAAAACCAGAAGTAAACTACAGTTCAAGCTTCTGCAATACTCTGTCAAACAAGAGGTCCACAAATGAAAGGACACTCTCGTCAGTTTACAGAAATGAGCAACATTTTGACTGTAAGTCTGCTGAAAATGAACATCCGTACAAGTTCACAATAAGAACAGATTTCACCAAAAGTAAAATACTAAACAGAGCATCTCTATCTAATTCCTAATGCGAGGAGACACCAGCACCTAGTCTACTCTTTACCCCATGACAGTGACTTGTTCTGACCACTCTGAAATTTTGAACTACAGTTTCTTGCAGCTGATGGCATGATGCTGAAGTACAGTTAGAAAACTGTGGCTTGAATGAAGACCTGGAGTGGATTCAAGAAATGAGTTTCTTGAAAGACTGTATCGAGGTAGGACACAACTCCTGCCCTGTCCCATCAGCCAGTGTAAAGGAGCACATTAGTCTATAACCTCAAAAAATTAGGATAGGGTCTTGACTAGCTGTGGTTCACATGCCCATATAGCCATCACATTACTTACTATGACACAATCATCTTCAACAATGACTATTTTCTTGCTGACACTGAAAAGTGCTACACAGCAGCTTTCCTGTGGAAAGCAATCAAGTCTACTTCTGTGAAGTGCCAAGTTTCTCTGTAAGCTCCACCGCGAGAGAATCACATCAACTTCTATCTCATTCTCTTGGCCTTGGTAACTTTTGTATTTTATGGAATATTTTGGGGAAGTCTAACAGGGTCTCGGTTAACTATGCAGGCTGAGCAGAAACCTCTTTAACAGCTCAACTGAACTAACTGAACCCCAAATAAGACACACACACACACATAAACGATTTTATTGGGGGGGGGGGGGAATTTTTCAAATGACTTGGAGATGATAGCAGCAGATTTTTTTTTTTTAAGGGCTAATGAAACTTGAGAAACAATGTGCCAAGTGTGTTGATCTTCAGGATGAATACCTGGAATAAAATGCAAGTTTCTTTGTTTATTTCTTTACCTTCTTTGGTCAGGCTGATAACTTTTCAGTGCCTCTTTGCACATTTGTCTGCAATTCATACTAAGTGAAATTCATCTATATGAACTTGTCTTTGGCCATAGATCAACAAAGTGTCTGCCTTCTTTTATCCTCATATGCCTGGCAGTCCTTCAGCAGATGCTAGGCTGTCATTTTTCTAATGCTACAGATGGCATCCATCAATTGTGCCTAACTTCAGTTGGTTATATTTGCAATGTTTCAGTCTATTGTGGCTGTGAAAAGTCTGAAGATCTTGACATTACTCTTTTCTGTCCAGCTGGTGACAGTGGGTCTTTTCTCTTTTAACCTGGGTGCTTGCTTTCCCAGATGGTTATAGATTTGTTTTTGATCAAACTGGCTTCTGGCTGCATTCTATTCAGCTCCAGAGCTTCCTCACTAGGCTGTCCTTTGTTGGCATCTCCTCCTTCCCCACCACATGCATGTTCTGGCAATAATGTTGACCACATGACCAGTCAAATAAATGTAATGCTATGTTGGAGAAATCATCATCATCATCATCAGGTGCCGTGCCGAATGGCGTTGGCTATTATGCTTCTCCAGAGTACATGATCCTTCATGAAGGCCATCAGCTCAGTTGGTGATCTCCTCTCACATCATCCCGTCAGACTGTCCAGTATCATTTCTCTTGGTCTTCCTCTTGATCTTCTTCCTTCTATTTTTCCTGTTGTTATAGTATTTTCAATGCCCCCTCTTCTCATTGCATGTCCTATGAAAGAACATTGTCTCTCTCTTATCTTTTTGACAAGGTTTTTTGTCTCTCCAGCTCTTCTCATACATTAAAGAAATTATAACAGTCTGAAATATGAAACTAATCTTTTCATTTAACCAATCAGCTAATCTGAATATTTACAAAACAGTACAAAATGGTGTAAAGCAGGAATTTAACGTACAGTGAAATCTCCTTTCAGATAGTTCACGTTTATCACGGAGTTTTTTTTTCTGTGAGTGTGTCATAACTCATAGCCCCGTCTATTTTTGAGGCCTAGTTACCTAGTTTTTACCTGTAGCACGTGTGTGATTTCTGTTTAGCATGTTCTTTAACTCCAGGGTTGCCAATTTAGATATATATTTTGAATCTAGATAATGTTGGTCCTGCCTAGATAATGAAAATAGTCATCTAGATGTTAGCTACAAATCTAGATATTTTAAAATTAAATCTAGATCATTTTAGATATTTTTAAAAAGCACAATTTTTTGCTGTTGTAAATCTGCCCAAAATCAGCCCTTTCTCAGTATATGAAATCTATGTTTCACTGTTTAAAGTTTTGCAGATTGGCAACACTTATTTGTAATGCAGGAAGTTAGCTGTTTTAAATAACAAGTAAAAACTAATTAGGTCAATAAGCCCAGTCCCCTGGGACTTTAATTGCCTAACCCTGGAATGACCGTCAAAATATCAGCTCAGTGAGAGATGTTACTACTGTATATAATTAAGGGAGAGTAAGGACTGCAACTTAAAAGTCCTGGGGTTAAGGGGGAATATCATCTCTGCTAGTGAGGGCAGCTTTGTTTTGATGTATGATTAAATCAGCAGACTTTCAGGAAACATTCACTTTTAGCTGGGCCCATTCTATTATATGGACACCAGTCTTAATCTTAGCTTTCCATTGTCTGGTTAGTATTTTGGAGATGAATCCAGTGAAGTAGAGCCAGTTAGGATAACCCAACATTCTGGAAATTTTGTTCAACAATTCCATAGCTCTCAGTGAAAATTGTGTTTATGTCTGTGAATATATTTACTAGAATTACTTCTCCGAAAATGCCAAAATTCAAGAAATACACACACAAAAAAAAAATTTAGAAAAGAATAGTTAGAAGATGAATTGTTTGTGAAACCGATAATGATGGTTGCCGGAAATGATACCAAAACTCAACGTAAATTTTGCAAGTGTGACATTAAAGCAAAATGTCAAGATCTGAAAATGCACGAGAAATCTAAGGAAACACACAAGTGCAGTGCCCTTTAAAACTCAAGCGTCTTTGACTTATATATATATATATATATATATATATATATATATATATATATATATATATATATATATATATATATAATTATAAAGAATCCTCCAGTCTTTTTGGATCAGGTACCATGTTTATGAGTTGCCACTGTGCTATTGTAAGGGGGTGAAGACGCGTCCAATGAGGCAATCAGCGACCCATAGCTGACATGCCAGCGTCAGGGTTAGTGAACCATAGCCGACCAAGACCCTGTCCCACCTCTCCGTGGTACTCCCAGTAACAGGCCTAGCCTGGCTAACTGGGCAGGTATCGCCATAGTCCCCATGGCGGTGGAGTCTGCTAAAGAAGCAATGCACACCCCCTGCTTTTTAGCTGCACTCCGAGACTGAAAAAGTAGCTGCCATAGCCCGCTTCCCACGCCGATACGACGCTGTGCCTCAACCTCTACAGCATCGGCTGCAAAAGAACAACAGCTCGCAGTTACCGGGAGTTCGTACAAGTACGCCACTGTAAACTGTGACCATCTTGTTGATTTGTGTTAAGGTCAACATTGCTGACAGTAGAACTGCAACAAAATGAAGCTGGAACTTCTTCATGCTATTTTAATGCTCAAACTCAGCTTATCAAGACATTACTTTGGCACTTATCAACTTCGTCTTGAAGTTACAAAAGCTATAGGAACAACTTAACAATGGCAGCATATCAGAAAGAAATTCTGCAAGAGATGGAGCTTGATCATCGTCCTGCCAAGCGGGACATTCAAATGCTGAAGCTCGTGATGATGATCTTCATTTTTTTTTGTGACAGTGTCAAGGCAATTATTAACATCAATGACATATGTGCATTAATAACATATCAGCACTACTTTCAATAACATTTCCCATATTAATTTCCACACATACATTATTTTAAAAGACAAAATATTTCATAAATTTGTTTTTGGATAAATGCCTTTAAAAAATCTAGATAATTCTAGATGTATTCTGGGGCAATTCTAGATATTTTTGTGGGGGAAAAAAAAGTTTGGCAATCCTGTTTAACTCTCTAGCAAGATCACGGTTCAGGAAGCCATGATCCCACATAAAACAGCCCACACACGGAGGACTGGCCTATCATGTTTCCATACATATATCTGTAATTTTTTTTCTGCCTCAAAGTCGCCGACCCATCTCTCGTGTCCTTTTAAATGTCCCTAATAGGATTATGTTTCCAGCGTAATTAAGAAAGTATTCACACAATCCCCCCCCCCCCCCGCGAAACATCTGTGTTCACTTCAGCTTGAATAGTATGAGGGTTGTGGATCCACCTGTTGCAAAAAGTGGTGGAGCCTCTTCATATGCCCTTTTTCAATTCAATAAAGCTATACCAGATCCTGCTATTCATCCGACTGGATGCATGTTTTTCCTTTCAATATGACATGGGCACCACGGTTTGTTTCGTGTACCAATCCCATAGCCCTGATAGACATATCACAACTGTGACAACTAAGTGCAAGTGAACACACACAGTCATGCAGGCAAGCACGGATACACTATTTCCGTAAGTAAGTACGTTTAAGTGACATCTGCTGCAAACACAAAAATAGGAGACTGCCGGAAGAAGACCATCTCCGAGGTTCGACCTGTAAGTATTTCTCATGTATTTCGACACGGAACTTCGCTACAGATGCTGAAGGGAAGCTTCAGTCATCAGGTTTTAGCTAAGCTAAAGTTATTAGCTGCTGGCAGCACAGCAACCACTGTCTAGAAATACGGTTGGTCTTCGAAAAAAAACCTCTTAAGGCGTGAGATAAAGGAAAGAAAAAAAAAAAAGAGAATGACCGCAGACATGGATAAGACGAGCTGGGTGAGGAAAACATCTTTGCTGTCTCAAGTGTTAACCACATAACGCTGTGCTATATCTGTGCGTAGGCCTCGAGGTTTCCTCTTTTATAAATTCTATACCTTAAAAAAATACAAACATTTAATAAAAAAGACTGTATCGCTCAGCTGTGGTATCGTCACAGAAAAAAAAGTGCAGCTTGCGTGTGGTTTGTACAAGCCTGAAGACAAACTTACACTGTTAGCAAAAACAAAACAGGGATAAATGTACGCGCAACAGCGTCAAAAGTTCTGTCAAAGAATTTATATGATAAACATCATCAACGTAAATTCAGGAGTCGCTTTTTATTCTGAAACCCTGAAAACACATACTCCACTCAAGCGCTCGTGTAACACTCGTCTCAGGTATACATGTAACTTTCACAGCTACATGTGCCTTTGACGTTCACAATCCTTCAAAGTCAGACACACCACATTTATAACAGAAACTACACCAGTACACGTTGAGAACTTACATGGCGCGGACCAAGTTTCCGCTGTCGTCTGCTTCGTTGACGTTGACGATGAAGACTGCGTAACTAAAACGCCTGATGTCGTTGATGTAACTGTTAGTGTTGATGTAACAGTTGTGGAAAATGATAACGATGATGTTTCTAACGATTTCGTTGAAGGTTCTGTGCTCGTCATTAAAGATTGGTTCTGCGGTGATGTTGTGCCGTCAGAAGCGGAGTTTTTATCTGCAAACACAAATGTGGCTCACGTTCATCAGCCTCCTCCTCTGGTCTCAAGACTAAGCAAAATCTGTTATATGGGCGATGCAACATATAACAAAGTAATACGGGTCTTTACTTTACTCTTCCTCTTGCACCATAAGGTGTCAATGGGAGATGCAGTTGGCGTTTTGTGCCATATGAGTGGCCTTAGTGATTTCGATGCCATAATTGGTGTTTCTATAACACCATCTATTCGTATTTTCCAGGGTCTTCCTTTTTATCTGTGTTCTGCAGTTTTTGTTTTTTTTTTGTTGTTGAAGGTACTAGCGACTGGGTGTATATGCGTCATTCTCATTAACTGGCCAAACCACTTGATTCTTTGTTTCTCTATATACAGTAAACATGATGTAGTTCCTACCCTGTTGTCTTATATCGTCATTTCTTATCACATCCATCCTAGTGACATTTGCTGCTTTTCTTAAATCTGTCATAAATGATACGCAAGCGACAGAGAATGGACACAATATAGTAAACGTGGTCTACAGTCAATGTAGCTGGCCGACTGAGTTAAATATTGGAGGAAAGTTTCACCAGAAAAGCTGCAACGTTTGGAAATATCCATAATGTTTCAATGCTTCAGTACCGTCCACCTGGGCAACATTACTATAATATACTATTAAAACAAGATGATCATAAAAACCTTCTTTGATTAAGAAAAATCTTAAAGACTATGCTAGATGAACGTTGTGGCACTAAGTATGTTAAGTAGAAACATGAACGTTGTGGAACTACGTATGTAAGTAGAAACATGAACTGTACAAGTAGAACTGTAATCATCAGTATAAAAATGTTTGGTGCGGCATAATGCACAACAAGGTTACTGGAGATGTTTGTATATATATATATATATATATATATATATATATATATATAAGGTAAAATCTCCGTTTCCATGCCATTAAGGCATATTGGGGAATACGGTGTTAGACCCGTATTTTCCATTACCTTCGGCACATGTAAGTGTGATGTGGTCAGTATCACGCCTGGCCACTTTACCTTCCCAGATTTCTCTGGTACCCATTTTTTTTTAGGCTAGGTCAACCCTGGGGCCTTTTTTTGGTCTACCATTTCAGGAAAAGTTTACCTGGACATGCTGGAGCTTGACGCCGCATCTCAATTAGAAGAGTTTCACACCTGAACAGTTTTTCAACAAGATGGTGCACCGGCACACCGGGGTTTGGTTATCCCCCGGTTCTTGACTGCAAACTCTCCAGACCCATTCATTGGGAGGGATGGTCAAACACTAATACCACCATGTTCAGCGCATATTAACCCTCTTTGACATGTTTTTTTTTTCAAATGGGGATAGTAAAGACAAAGTTCAGTTCAGCAGTTCCTGTTAACTGAAACTTTGAAGAATAACGGATAACGGATGCTTTATCGACAGTGACTAATGAGATGAAGAACACATGGCAAGAAACTGAGCATCGCTTAGATGTTCTCCAGGAAACAAACGGAGCACATGTTGAAGAACACGAATAAAGTAAACTTACAGAGTTGAGGTGAAATTTACAACAACAACAAAAAAACATGTCTGTATCCAGCATAGTTTTTAAGTTAAAATACCTGATATCAAGGAATGAATCTATGCTCACCAGTGTATACCAAGGAAAGAATCTATGCTCATCCTATAAATCTGAACTCCCGATGCAATGACGAAGTTTGTAGCTATTTAAACATCCCGGTTTTAAAATAAACCCTGATTTCGAAAGTGACCCGCACTGCGCTCATCTCTGGGTGGTGGGAAGTTCAAAGGGGCGGGGGGGGGGGGGAAATGTTTAACAGAAAATAGAGCGGCAGGGGCCATCAGAACTAAATGAGCTTTACAAGGTTTAATACGAGGCAAGGGAGCGGCATCCTGTAAAAGTTCGGAAACCACTGATTTACGTAAATAATATTATGGATCTTGCATAAAGTTACTGGATTTGAAAGTGAAATGTGAAGATGAGTGTACATATGTATATGCCAGCATAAAATATCTCAAAATGTGAGTTGATTAAGCAGAAAACACAGCACATACACATACGCTGTGGACAGAAAGATCAAAACATAGAGACACGTAACACTTTTGTAGCACATGGTGAGTTCAGTACAGACACGATATCCACGTATAATTACGATAAGCACAAGATACTAACTTGCGTCTGAAGTGGACCTAGCATTATTTTTTTCTCCCCACAGAACATTTCCATATAACGTACCACTCAAGGTCAGTACTAAAGCTATTGCCACAGCTACAATCACTGCGATGAAGACGGCTATTAAAATGTAGGCCGCAATCTTCTTGACGGCCGCTTTGTGCAGGGAGATCATCTTGCTTGTAGTGGGAACTGTCATCGGCTGAGTGGCATCACTTCTGCTCGCATTAATGGGAATGATGGTAGCGGAGTTATCTAGTCGGGTAAAGTGAACGTGGTCCATGTTTCTTGGTCTGCTATGCTGTGACATCGTGGCCAACCATCACTGAAAATAGCAATGATCAAATGAAACATTATAATCAAAATGTTTAGTGCTAAAATGGTTTAGGGACATCATCGTTATCATCATCATCATCACCACTGAACTACAGATGCTAAGTTTACAGGTGCTCCGAACGGCTCCTTAGAAAGAGCATTTCCGCAGATGTGTATGCATTCTCTAGACACCGTGAATATCCTCGTCCTCCTCCTCCTTCCATTACCCTGGAACTACGAGTTTAATGTTCTTTCCAACGGATGCGTTTAAAGTGTTGAGGCACAGCATCGTATAGGACTGGGAGGGTTTTCTTTTCCTTCAGTCCCCAAGTGTAGCTAACAAGCAGGTGTGCAGTACTTCCTTAGCAGAATCCACACCACTATGGGGACTGTGGCGATCCCTACCACGTCTGCCAGGCTAGGCCTGTTACTGAGGGTATCACCGGAAGGTGAGGTAGGGTCTTGGTCATCAATGGTTTGCCAGTCCTAACACTAGCATGTTCACTATGTGGCACTGGCTGCCAAATCGGAGAGCGGTTTCGCCTCCATTCTTATCGAAGATAGCAACGCAACGAAGACATTTGCTTTCAGTCCAAGTAATTGTGTTTTCTGAATCGACCAGTCCCATTCCAATACTATGATCAATGAGGTAATCTAGCGAACATGGGATCGGCCAATGAAACTGGGAAAACCATTTATAAATAAAATATATTAAAGGATGACAGAAAATAACGACAGAAAAAATCAAATTTTTAACAAAATGTATTCCCTCCCCCCTCCAAAAAAAAAAAAAAAAAAGGAAGGAAAAGTAACTAAATTTCTCACACAGGAAAGGTTATTATCCCCTGCGCGTTTAACAAGTTTTCAGGAAAGAAAATAACTGGAATTTTCGCCCTTTATGTTTATTAAATACATGGGGGTGGGGGTGGGGGGCGCTCGAAGACACAGTCCTATATGGCACCCAGTGACCCATAGCTGACGTGCTAGGGTCAGGGTTGGAAGACCACAGCTGACCAAGACGCTGTCTCACCTCTCCGTTGATACCCCAAGTAACAGATCTAGTCTGTCTAGCGAGACGAGGATCGCCACAGTCCCCATTTAGGTGGAGTCTGCTAAGGAAGCATTGCATACCCTCCGCCCCCATTTTTAGCGCCACTCAAGGACTGAAAAAAATAGTCGCCATATACCAGCTCCCACGCCGACACGACGCCTGTGTGCCTCGACATCTTCATCGCATCGGCTGCAAAGAACACCAGCTCGAAACTACAGAGAGACTGAAGAAGATTAAAATGCATTTGTTCGAACAAGATGCAAAAAACGAAACAACCTTACATTTATTGTATTGTTTCTTTGTAAAACTGCCTCCACCTTTTCACTGCTAACTATTCGGTTGCAGGTTTACTGCAATGACCTCGTACGCAAGTACACGACTACATATTTCGTTTGGCCATATACGTATGAACAAAGCCAATTTTTTTTTTCCCAGCGCTTTGGCAAAACAATAAACTCTTCTCTGAAATGAGATAAGTTAATCAAACATTCATCTTCCATATCATAACATATATTGTGTCAAAGTGAGGAATCACTTCATAAAAAGTTCTCATCTAGTGAGATATGTGCGTGAATGCAATAGACGGTTATTGTGCGTCTTCAGCAAAAGTCTGTGGTGGCCTCGAATGTTTTCCTCTTAATTTACAAAGTTAGACTACTCCTTTTATACCGTCGTGCTGAACCTCTCCGAACTGGCATCTCCGCTGGGTTATTTCGAGATGAAGAAAATAATGTACAATTTACCCAAATGACGGAAAGGGAGAAGGCAGGATCAGCATCCTGGCAGACCGGGGAAGTTCATCTCCCGCTGTGCAAGTAGTGGCGGAGGTGTACGGTGCAGTTTTACAAGAATGAAAGAAAAATGAAAAGAAACGGCAAAATTGGCAACGAAATGAGAAGAGCTCATAGAAATATGAAACAAATATTAACAAACCAATATTTCGTCATGAGCGACGCAAACAACGACACAGCAAATAAACACAAAAATAGCACCTAACTAGCGTAAATCCTCTTGGTTACAACGCCAAGCAAGCTACGTGGGTAGACAGAGTCAGGTAAGAAGACTTTCATACACTTCTTTCTCTTCTCTATTACAGCCAGTTTTACAGAGATCATCAACTTGTCTTTCTTTCTCAATGTAAACGTAACGGCTACAATGTGAGCAAAGTAATATGATTTACATTCAATGATCGCGTTAACAGACAATTCTTCTCCTTCTTCTCTTCTTCTTCTTCTTCTTCAGCTTTCCAAGCCATTAAGGCTCACTGTTGCAGATAAAGTTCGCCTCCATTCCTCTCTATTCCTAAGCTTCTCTTTCCAGTTGGTGACAAAAAAAATTATGTTATATCCTCTTCTATGTTGATCTATCCGTCTCTGTCTTGGTCTACCTCTTGGTCTTGTTACCCTCATCTCTTGTGTATACATCATTTTCGTTTGTCTGTTCTCTTCCATTCTTTCTACATGGCCCAACCAGCGTAGTTTGTTCAGTGTCAAGACATTTTATAATTCGTTGGGATTTAAATAAGCCGTTCAGTTCACTGTTCTTTCTAGATCTCCATTCTCTACTGCTGGTATCCTTTGTGGGCCCAAAGATTCTTCCTAGGATCTTCCTTCTCAAAGATTTGCCACTGTTGTTTATCCACCTTTGTTGTGCTCCACGTTTCTGATTCATACAAGACGTCTTATTGGTTTTGTAGATTGTCATTTGATGTTTTTGGTTTAGGATTTTGGATTTTAACATGCGTTAACCGACGATTACCTACAATTTACCGGTTGTAGAAAAAGGAGAAAACAGAAACTTCTTGAGGCTGTCGGTTACCCTGACCGGTTTATATTATCACAAACCTGGTAATAAGCGACCAGTGAAATATATTGCAAGATAACGGGGCCAGCGGACTGCTGATGCTCAGTTTGCATGGGGAAGAATCAGCCAGTTTTTACTCTAGTTTAGCGTGTGAACATTTTATTAAAGACTAAATCTCGCAGCGAACAAGGTAAGAAAAATGTTACAACAACATTTTAGTTTCCGCTGATATTTGTAAATTGTGTTTAATTTTACATTTTAAAAAAAGTATAAAGTACTGAATGTTCTATTTAGAAAACGAATTATTTCGGAAAGTACTTCATGCAAGGCGAAAGGCAGGTATAACTGTATAGATTTGGAACAATCCTAGCGCGATCACTGATCTATATACTGTAGCGAGAATGTCGTGGCATCAGTGTAACGTGACGCCACTTTAACAGGCATGGTCGCCATATTAACAAGATGAACATGTATAAGAAAACTCATATCCTACTGGTTGACTTCACAGACGATATGATGTATGTGCTATGTTAAATCACACAAAATGCACACGACGAACATTAACATCCGGGTATAGTTAACCACATACATCTACTGTTGCAATTCAAAGAAGCGATGAGACGTTGTTCTAAATGTTGAAAAAGCTCTGGACTAGCCAAACTAAAATCGTCGCCCTGAGAACTAATACAATCTAACATACAACCAGCAAACTACAGTTCTAACAGAGTAAACTCACAACTGTGTAACTAGCATACAGCTAAAGATATATTCTCATGTCACCTCTACCACAGACTCGAATGTATCTGGAATCATCCAACCATGTTATTATTCAGAGGCATTCTCCCCATGAGAGTCAACGATCTCGTGATAAACAACATCTGAATGACATATTAGTCAAGTAAAAGGGATGTATGTGAACTCTTTGAGGAACCCCCACTGGTAGCCTACAGACGGGACAAGAACCCCAGGTACCTTTTATTTCGTATTCGCCTTACGACAGATGACACTTTTTACTTTTTATGGTACCAGACGTTGCGGGTGTAGCAGATGCAACACTTCCCGACTGCTGTCGAGGCTAGTCAGATTTCCTTCCCTAAGTCCATGTTATATCTTCAGGAGGGCTTCACCTACACTTCACGCAATGTTATTTATGCTGTTATGTGCAAATGTTGTGACATGAAGTATACAGGGGTTTGCGCTTAGGAGATCGTTTTCGCCAACATCTTAACGACATTTCTAAGCGGGCTTGGACACCTGTGGCTAAACATTTTTGCTTTAGCAACCACAGGGGAAAGCAGGACATTTCTGTCAGTGCGATCCGCTCTTGTTCTACTGATATACGATCTCGGAGGATCCTGGAACAGCGCCTTATTTTCCAGGCTGGCTGTCTCCACCTAGCTGAAGTTAACAATGTCTTCAGCTTCCTTTAACTTCTTTAGTTGTTCACTTTTTTCACTGTTCTTATACATAGTCATCTGTTAATATGGCGACCATGCCTGTTAAAGTGGCGTCACCTTTTACACTGATGCCATGACACTCCTGCTACAGTATATAAACCAGTGATCGCGCTAGGATTGTTCCAAATCGGTACAATTACACCTGCCTTTCGCTTTGCGTGAAGTACTTTCCGAAATACTGGTTTTATCAGTACAGCATTCGGTACTTTATACTTTTTTTTAATGTAAAATAAACACAATTTACGATTCAGCGGAAACTGGAAACTAAAATGTTGTAAAATATCTCCGAGAACCAGAGGGAAAATCCGTAGGTAAGGGAAATACGGAAGACAAGCAAAGAATTAACATAATGTGTCTGAAACATGACTGAATAGAGCAAGTTTTGTCAGATTAACAGATTTTTAAGAAAATTAATTGTTAACTATACAAGAGAACACAGTGTGACAACAAGAAAGTGAGAGGGCGAAAAGGGGTTATGGCAGATCAAAAGAGAAAAATCCTGGATGGACTAGCGAGATGGCATGGAAAGAAGACACCAGAACAACTCATAGAGGCAGCGCAAAACAGAGTTGTGGAGAGTTATGACCGACAACGCCAGTAGGCATGGCACCTGATACAGAGATACAATAATAGCTATTTTTTAAAAACCCGCTGCATCATAACTACATCTATAAGAAAACATTATTATAATAAAATATACAACTGCAGCTTAAACAAAATTGTGTGTTATACTTTATACAATTAAACACTAGGGGTGCTGATTAATTGCCGTTAACGTCTGCCATTAATACGTCGAAAAGTTCTGTGATTAATACGTTAAAAATTTCTGCGATTAATTTTTTTTAATAACCGCAGCACCTAAATGCGTTAATTAGAGAACGTGGGTGCTGTGAACCTTGAAAAGCAGTAAATAATGTATCTGTGATATACTGAAAATCTCAGATTCAGCGAGTAGTTGGCAGATTATTGTGTATCTCTTAATTGTGGGAAAATTAGGATCTCTTAATTGTGGGAAGATTAGAATCTCTTAATCGGGGGATGATTAGAATCTCTTGAAAGGCAGATATATCATACATTCGCGTTATTCAGACGCAGGCCAGAGCCGTGATAGAGCTGTAAGATAATCCCGTGACGATCTAATTGTCTGCAGAATAGTTCTTCAGGTCAGACACATGACATCATAAGTATGGGCTAATCTAAGACACGGGTCAGTGTTAAGAAAGGACGCATCAAAGGCAGACCTAAGTATTGTTTACAAACATTATTGTTGTGTTTGGACTGAAGGAATGCTGTATGAATTACTGAACGCAGTCATTATATGCACGTCCCTTGTGGAACTTTGCCTCCCTAACAGCTCTCGGTTGTAAGCAAGATGGCCTGCTGCTGATGCATCCATTTGCAGATCATCAACGATGTCTTGCAGCCATCTTCGCCTTGGTCTTCCTATCTTTCTTTTCCCCATTATGTACTCTTCCAGGACAGTCTTCTCTAAATTATCATGACGTTTAATGTGTCCAAAATATTTAAGTTTTCTTTTTTAATCCTCTTTACTAGCCAGCCTTCTTCAATATTAAGTTCTTGTAGTATGGATATATTTGTTATTACTGAATGAGTGTATATTATAGGAATTATGGCTACGCTGGGCTCGCGTTAAATTCTTACGAAAGGAGAAAAAAAATCGAGCTTTGGCAAGAGCTGCAGGTTCTAGATAATTCCGACCAACTTGATAATAATCTGCATACACACCAGAAAAAGCACCTCAAAAGAAAATGTGAATGCGCGAAACTGTCATCACACCCTGAAAATGATGCACTGATAGCTCTCCCGTCCTCCAGGAAAACATTTGTTGAGCGATACAGACTTGAGCAAAGCTGACTTTATTCCATTACACCGGTAGAAGCCACTTGAGAACAAATCGTTATAGTTAAGTTAGCTACAAACTGTTTAGCATTCCCAGAAACTACTGTCCCATGTGAATGTATGTTTATTTTCTGTATCTGGATACGTTTTTTTAAGCATCTCTTTAAACGACCAATGTAAATAAACTGGTCCGCTTAAACAACTGACTGAATAAATCACTTAATAGTCTGAGAATCAATTATTTCTCATCTTCATATACTTTTAAAAGCAGGATTTTTGCATGTGACGTGATTCAAAAGAATTACTTTTAGCCATTGACTGATTAGTGTTTCATTATTTATTCAGTATTTATGCTACATAAAACAGATATTAAACTAACGGAATAATTTAATATGTGTAAGCAAGCGTTATTAAAACTTGTTTTAAATTAGAAAGTAGCACTGAGCTATTTCATGGAACAATATTAATACACTTGAAAGGAATGCTTAAAATTTCGACTAACAAGCAGTTAATTTGTGTTTTAAAAAATTACATTTTAATTTTTTGTAATCGAACAAGAGACACAATAGCTTAGAGAGGTTGATAGTAGAAGGCACAGTGCCTGGAAAAAGAGAAAAGGGACGACCTCGCCGCAGGTGGTCCCAGGACATCACGGAAAATCTGAATATGTCACTGCGAGACTCTAGTCGAATTGTGCAAGACCGTATAGCATTGAAGGAGGCTGTGAGAGGGACAGCGTTCTGGAAAGGATGTGTCACATGAATAATCGAACAACAGTCATGTTAAAAGATATAACAAAACCGTTATAATAATCAATTATACTGTTCGCAGTTATAAAGTAGAATGAAATATAATCAATTACACAGTTCAAGCTATAACAAACTGTAACATAATCAATTACACAGTTAACTGCTATAACAAATTGTAATATAATCAATTACACAGTTCACAACTATAATATATCGTAATATAATCAATTATACAGTTCACAATTACAACAAACCGTAATATAATCAATTATAAAGTTCACAGTTATAACAAAACGTAATATAACCAATTAGTTAACGGCTATAACAAATCGTAATATAACCATTAACACAGTTCACAATTACAGCAAATCATAACATAATCAATTACACAGTTCATGCTATAACAAATCTTAATATAATCAATTACATGGTTCACGGGTACAACAAACCGTAATATAATCATCTGCATGGTTCGCGCTTTCAACAAATCGTAATATAATCAATTATATGGTTCACGGCTACAACAAATCATAGTATAACCAATTACATGGCTCACGGCTGCAATAAATCGTAATTTAATCATGAGAACTGTTCACGGCTACAACAAATCATAGTATAACAAATTACATGGCTCACGGCTAAACAAATCGTAATTTAATCATTAGAACGGTTCACGGCTACAACAAATCCTAATATAATCAATTACACGGTTCACAGCTATAACAAAGCATCATATCAGCTATACAAACACAAATACCAACAAATTATATTCTGAGAAGCCTGTCAAAACAACGTTACCATTTACAGATCGATATAAATGGTGCAAGAGCTCGGTGTACCACTATTTCCTAGTACCAGCAATCGCTAGCTATAAGCAACTTTCGTATCAACAGTAATCGGGGAAAAACAGCAGTTATTCAGTTATCCTGTGTTATCATCGGCTGGCTCTCTGTTTAAAACTTCCAAGTTAGAAATAGCCTGGACGGTCTGCCGTTGTCAGCAGGAAACAATCATATACTATCTTCCTCCACTGATGCTAGCGTGTCGAGGTAAACAAACTTCCAGACATCACGTGTTCTCAGGGGCTGTATTTTCTGATTACAGGTATATAGAGAAAACATGTTCGCACGATAAGACTGAAACAATGCACCTCCTCGAAGGCGGCGAGAAAAGGTGGGTATTTAGAGAGATCGTGGGATCAGATAACTGGATGGTATATGCTGATAATTCCCAAATATAAGGGGGGAATAATCAGTCCCAACGATGTGGCTAACAGACCACGGGCGATATGGAAGTTACTGGCGGATATAACACAATGGCACAGGCCACGTGCAATATGGAAGTTACTGGCGAATATAACATAATGGCAATCTTTGACTTAGAAGACAATTCTGAAACACAGATATTCACTGTCGTGAAATTTACAGTAATTACCTTCTATCACAACTGATTCCATCAATACTGGATTTATACTGACGAATAATGATTAATGACACACTGAAATTATCGATACAGTAAACACGTGCACACAACCAAATACATTACTAGTAGTAATAGGCAGTTATTGCAGGAACTGCACAACTGCAGTTTGATGGTTATAATGCAAGTGTTGATAATATACGAAGACAAGTCTAAAAGTAACCTTAATTTTGCTCTGAAATAAAACGTCTAAACCAAGCAGAAAACATATGTTACTCCAACCCTCTCTAGATATATATATATGCGAGGAGGCACGCCGGTAATTTCCGGAAATATGACGTCAGCAGGCCAGATGAAAGATGGTCGTTCCCTTGGAAGTATGTGCACAAGAAGAACAGTGCGCATTTTTGAGTGTTGATATTTTTTTAAGCTGAAGAAAATGGCTTTCTACGACGTACAATAACTGGACACGAATATTGGTATACTACTTCCAGCCAGAGACAAAGCGAGTCAGGAAAGGAGTGGGGACATTCTTCGTCGCCGAAACTGTTAAAAGTTCCGTACAACTCCGTCGGTAGGGAAACTGATGCTCATGCTCTTAGGGGACTGTAAAAGCCCAATCCTGGAGCATTACATGAGCAGAGGAACTACCATCAACAGCGAACCATACTGTGATTTGCTTGTGAAACTTGCAATCAAATCCAAACGTCGCAGTTTGCTCACTTCTAGTATTTTTTTTTTTTTGGATAAAATGATAACACACAGCAAGTGCAACAATTCAACAAATTACGAATTTGCGACTGAGTGTCTTCCACATCCCTCATAGTCACCTGATATCGCACCATGTGATTATCATGTGTTTGAGAGGCACTATGTGGGAAGAATTCAGTTCAGACGATAAGAGAAAAAAAAGGAGACCTTTCTCAGTTGGCTAAAGAGTCAGTCAGAACATTTTATTTTCTCCAGGAATTCATGCATTAGTGAAGCGGTGGCAGACCTACACTGAACGTGGCTGGAACTGTACTGAAGGTAGATGAAGGTGTCTGGATTAATTTTACAACAAGATAGAAAGAGTGAGAAATGTTGGTAGAAACAAGAGTGGCAGAAAGTAATATACGCACATATGAATGAAGAACATACAACAATCCAATATTTTGGCAAAAGCATTTTTTCATGGATCGCATACTAAAATAATACAACAAATAAAAACACTTAGCTTTTTTTCTTGTCTCCTCCTTGTAAGAAAGACGGACACAAAATGCGCCCAGATAAACTTAGGTAGCACAAAGTGAAAGAAGATGATTGGCTGAGAAATGAGGTAAACCCTGAGAAGTGATAATGGGACTTCAATCATATCTGTACATTTTACTCAAATTGAAAAGAAAGTTTTTTTTAAAATTACTTTCGTATACGCTGACAGGGCAGATACTGTCAGTGACTGTCAAACCAAAGGCTACAGAAGTAAATCATGATAGAAAACTTTGGAGAAGGGATCCATTGGTAATTTACAGTGAGGTTTTTTTCCTACCACCTTCTGGCATTCCCATCTAACAGATTTTAAAACGTAAGGACCTCGTTCTTCTATTTTGCAACTGCTTTGAAAAGCCTACAGATGACAGCAATGTGTCCTCCAAGGTTTGCGGTTCGCACGCAAATTTTAAAATTCATGTGAAAATATATTCTAGAGAAAATGTGTGCACAACTGTGCATCAGAACGTGAAATTACAAAGTATAATAGAAAGTTCTCAGTAGAGTAAAATGCTAAAATCCAAAGAAATCTGGAAAACAAGATCAGGTAACGATACCATATTTTTCTTCAGAGCTACTACTACACAGAGTAACGTCAGAAAATTGAAAAATAAAAGTACTCATTTAAGGTTCAAAGGTTCAAAATCAGACTCCGGCATCACTGTATTTAGGACAGCCCCATATATGCTCCGCAGTATGCCCGCAGCATCCATCCATGAGTATGTTTGCTAATAGTTTCCATCAAGCGTTGGTTCTTTACGATGCGTTTTCTGCCACACAGTTCAGATCTCCTACCGGCACACTTAATTTGTCCTAGCTCCTGCAATAGCTTCACAATTACATTGTTTTTCCATTCCCGCTCTTCATTTCCCTGCAGTCTTTCCAATACGGCTTTTGCAATTTTTAGTAATTTAATTTTTTACGCTGCAAATAAAATTTCGCGCACGGTATGATTTTTTTTCTTGTCTATGTGTATGTGCGTGCGCGTGTGTTTGCGCGGCCGCGCAGCTTAAAAGGAACGCTGGATGACAAGCCAATGTGCTTTCATAATATCAGTTTCCCAGGTGAAGCATGAAACGCACTCAGTTAATGCTAATCTTCAGCTACATTTCTGCGACAAAGCCGTCTTCCAGGACCAAAGGAACCATAATATTGTTGTAGCTTTTAAACTTTCCATATAATAGTTCATCGCATCATGAAGATATAACTAAATATAAACGGAAAAATTGGAAGAGATGGAGAGTTTTTTTTTAATATCTTGGATCATTACTAACTAGCAGTGATGATATAATGAGGGAAATTAAAAGGGACATCTATCGCTCTTCTGAGGGAAATTAAAAGGGACATCTATCGCTCTTCAAAAAATAAATAAATAAATAAAACAACTAAAGAAGCTGTGAAGAGGTAGACAGAACTAAAAAAATAAGATTTTTTAAGAGCATGCATCTTTCCCACCGTAATATCTGCCTGTGAGGATTGTACACTTAACAAAACAGTTAAGAAACACATAAATGCCTTTGAATGTAAATGATACAGAAGTTCTTCAAATACCATAGATACAAAAAGAACAAATATACCCGTACTACAAGAATAAGTTTAGCTAGTAAAGAAGATTAAACACAGAAAACTTTAATATTTTGGACATATTAAACGTCATGAGAATTTAGAGAAGACAGTCTTGGAAGGGTACATAATGGGAAAAAGAAAGAGAGTAAGACCAAGGCGAAGGTGGCTGCAAGACATCGTTGATGACCTGCGAATGGATGCATCAGCAGCAAGACACCTTGCTGACAACCGAGAGGCCTACAGAGAGCTGTTAGGGAGGCAAAGTTCCGCAAGGGACATGCAAATGACTGACTGACTACATAAGGGGGTGAAAACGCTGACCGATCAGGCAATCAGCGACCCATAACTGATATGCTAGCGTCAGGGTTAGCGAGCCATAGATGACCAAGACCCTGCCCCACCTCTCCGTTGGTATCCCCTGTAACAGGCTAGCCTGGCTAACGGGGGCAGGGATCGCCACAGTCTCCATGGTGGAGGCTTCTGCTAAAGAAGCATTGCACACCCCCCCCCCAACCCCCCTGCGTTTCAGCTGCAATCCGGGACTGAAAAAAAAAAACACTCGCTATAACCCACTCGCAAGCTGATACGATTATATGCCTCAACACCTTCACAGCATCGGCTGCAAATAATTAACAATAATAATAATAATAATATTTTATATAAAACACTGGGTGGTTAGAGGAATGTAGCCATAATTCAATACTGATAGCAGAATACACGAAAAGTTATGAAAGGGACAAGCATGTTTAGTACTTCGCCGCTTATAACCATTTATATAATCAAGCAATACGAATTAACCACATGCGAAAGGCTTTACTCTCAGAATAATACTTGAAGAACATATTGAAAAGCAGAAACCATTAATACTGAACTTCATAGATTTTAAAAAGGCATTTGATAGCATACACAGAGATTCATTATGGAGAATTTTATGTCTATATGGAATACCATCTAAAATTGTCAACATCATTAAGGACTTATACAATGGATACGGTTGTGCAGTCAAGACAGAAGAAGGGATGAGTGAATGGTTCCAGATTGAAACAGGCGTGAAACAAGGATGTATACTGTCTCCTTTACTTTTTGGGATTACAATAGACTTCATAATGAAAAAATGCTGCACAGGTAACACAGGTATTGACTGGGTACATGGGACCCAACTAGAAGATCTTGATTTTGCTGATGACATAACTCTTATCAGTAATAATGTGAATTCCATGCAAGGGGCAACCGCGTGAAACTCTGAAGAGGACATTATTAAGAGAGGCCAAGTTAACAGGCATAAAATCCTTTGATGAGGTTGAAAGACTCGCCGAAGACAGGAAAAATTGGCAACTACTTTACGAGCCCTATGTGACGTTTAACGGCACGGGAAGGATATAAGATAAGAAAGGCTAGAACTGCGGTGTCAAACTGCCTATCTTGTCTGTCGCTTATAACCGTGGGTAGCGTTCGATATAACGGTAACGTTGGCTGCCGTAAACTGATCGATATCCTTCGATTAAAACACAGAGGGAGAAAAAAAATAGCAAAATCAGTATTACTTTGAGAAAATTTCTGTTCAAAATGTGGGAGAAAATGCTCATGATAAGACACGACTTATAACACTTACATGGTAACCCTAAACAGCGACTCCAAGCTTTCAAACCTGCTCCTGGCAGAATGAAGGGACACAATACCCAGGAAATCGTATATCATGTGACGCAGTGCCGCACTTTATCCGTGATCCTCGTATTAGTCACTTCTGGTGTAGGATGGCACTGGGACGATTCCATTTTCCTCTGATCCTCTCACTCCACTCCCCCTTTTTTTTTTTTAAACTCAAAACTGTAACTTGTTTAGAAAATGATATCCACTACCACTGACCCTGTATACTACAAACACGCCCCTGTAAACCATTCCCGCTAGCACACCTTCAAAGCAGTTTCAGTTTTTTTTTTTTTTGGAAGACCGCTTTAAACTTGACGGAAAAAGCGTAGGTTGCGTGATTAATTTCAGTGCGTCACGCTTCGCGTCCATTGGTTTACCTAATGATAACGCTCTGTGCAGGTGTGTCTGTGCTAAAAGATATACAAATGCATGCTGACAACACGACGGCTGTAGTTGGTGCACATTCCCCGGATCTGTAACATCTGACTTTAAACAATAAACAAACAAACAAGTATGACTGACGTTTTAATCCATGTACGTCATGGTGTATCAGAAACAAATCAATAGTTCGAGATGGGGGCTACAATGTAAACAATCTACGATATGCAGATGATACAGTTCTGATAACTAAAAATTAACAGAGTTTACAGAAATTATAGCAGTAAAAGAAAGAGGGAAAAAAGGAATGAGAAAACAGAAAAAAATGGTTATATCACGGAAGAAGGGCTCGCCTAATGTAATATTAAAGTACATGCAACAAGTACAGCGAGAAGTGGAGGCCATGGAAATGTGGTTCATAAAAAGGATGTTGAAGGTATCGTGGACAGCTAAGAAAACCAACGAAGAAGTCTTAAGAGAGGCTAGAGTTAAAAGGCAAATTACAGCAAAAAATAAGAGGCAGAATAAGCGAGATTTGTAGGACATTTGCTGAGAAGAGGAAAACTGGAACACATTGTGGGAACTGGAAAAATTTAGGCAAAAGAGACAGAGAAAGACAGAAAGAGAAAGTTACTGGATGGGCTGTCAGTGTGGCTAGGAAGAAAGTCACCGGCGGACCTCATAATCAAGTCTTAAAGACGGAATTGTGGTGAGAAATGATCACCAACGCCACGCGCCACGGCACTTGATTGATTGACATGTAACAAAACTAGGGTAAGTGATAGCTAGTGATAGCTAGATTTAAACATGTGGGCACGCTAGTAGCAATGTATGGAAAATGCAGCTCTGAAACCATGTATAGAATATGTCACGCCATCACAGCTTCCAAACAAATGAGAAACATCTTAAGTAATGCATCTCTATCGCTGAACATCAGAAAAAAAAAAATCTAAAATCTTACACCGAGTCCATCCTACCCTGTGCCAATGAGTCATGAACAGTTAACAGATCAATGTAATGATAAATAACGGCAAAAAAAAAGATCTGATTTCTTATAAGAATGTTAAGAATACTATGGACAGCTAAGATGACAAACAAGGAATGTCTAACAAAAGCAAACGAAAGAACCCTAATTAAATCTATTCTTTTTAAAATGAGTCATCATTCACTGGACACATGGTGAGAATGGGAGAGCATGAAAACTTCCTAACAACATGACTTACAAACAGGAAGAAGGCCAGGGGAAGGTCAAGAAAGATAATCAGGAAAAATCACAATTTTTAAAAAAAATGAGCTAATGGAAAATACCACGAATCGAGATCTGTGGAGAAGCATGACCACCAGCGCCTTCAAGCACGGCCCTTGATGATGATGACGACTTCATCTTTCAGTTTGTCTTTCTCTTGGCTTCATCATACCGATGCCTGCCCTGCCCCAATCAATAACTTTCAGTGTTCTTATGACAGTTTTAAAAGTTCGGTTTGAACTGTTGCATGAACATAAGGCTAATTTTTGCTTGAACATTTGTATATAAATACTGACAAGCGTGTATAACTCTCTCATGATTGGAAATTCAGATGTGGCCATTACAGGCTACTGAGTCACTTCATCGACTTACTATATGAATAATGTCCTTGCGGAAGCGGAGTAGACTTCAGAATATGCGCTTCAGCAATGTTCAGTGTTTTAGACCTATAGTCTGAGACAAAAGCTATGGGACTGTCAAGAAAATCTGAGCCCAGGGGCTTTAGATTTAAAGTAACATACAGTGTTACATGGTTAGACCTTGCAACAAAAAATCATGGACAACGCACTTTTATGACATGAGAGAGTTTTTGTTTTTTTTTTAAAGATGTTTAACTTTTCTTTCTCTCAGGTCTAAAAAAAGTGCTTTTTTTTCTCATTTTTTAGGTCTAACAATACAACACGGGAAAGAAAGAAGGGAGGTCACAGATAACACGGAGATGCACAATACAGTAAGAACCAAAGGAAGCAGGAAAGACATGGTTTTAGGTATCCCGACTTCCTCAAGACAGGATTGACCAGAGAACCTTTGTTGATGACTTATGCTCCACTGGGAGCACAGAGGACTAATGATAAGGAACCATATAGCGCTGTGTTCTATTACTTTACTGTACGAAAGCCGCCTTGTTTCCCATCTGCAAAAAAAAATTGGCTCTAGATTTAGCAAGGCTTGGCATTTGAAAGCTAAAGTGAAAGATGGAAAATGATACAGAACGATCCTGGGTTTCCTGTTTCCCAATCATTTGGCAGTTTTCAGTTGCTGTATATCCATGATCATTATATTCGGCATTTTCGGTCTTGCACGCTCAAATGCCGAGTTAGACAAATGCGTTCAGCGCCATTTTACTGAGGGTGCTCTTATTGCGCATTTAAAGTACGATAGCATAAACATGATTTTATGTGCATATATTTCACTTTCCGGCAGTGCTGGGAACTGTAACCTCGGATGCTGAGAAATGATTCACTTTGCAAGCGCTCATTCCCTCCTTTCGGTGTCAGCTTCAGTATCATCTCGTACAGATTGGACTGGCCGTCGGATACCATCTGTGGTTCTTGAATCCACCGCCATTTACGCGAAAAGTTATAGCTGTGACTCTTGCATCCTCTGTGGCAGGAATAGCTTTCTCGCGTTCTCAAATCACCAATATCGTCAGTTATGACGTATGTGAGATTTCTAGATATCACATCATGTCCCTGTACTAGCAGAATGTCCGAAGTTTACATCAGTAGCCCAGAAAGTAGGCGTGGGATGGAGAACAAAGGAAGTAAGAGGGCATCGAAAACAACTTAGACGTGTGCTCGTATGTGTTTATGTATGTCGGTCATGTGATTAGAAGGCACAATCAGAGAATACCAAAACAAGCTATCACGTGAAATACAACAGGCTGAAGAAAAAGAGGTCGACCATGTAAAACTCTAAAGAGGACATTGTTAAAAGAGGCCGGTTTAGTGGGCATAAAATCGCCGAAAACAGGAAATCTTGGCAAACTACCATGCGAGTTCTATGTGAAGTTTAACGGCATGGGAAGGTGTAAGATGTAAGTGATCGCGTTACCCGGACATGGCCCATAATCTACCGACAGAAAAAAAAACGAAACTTTAGGAGGTTGTCGGTTACTGTAACCTGCGGTATATACGCTCGTATGATCAGAAACCAAGCAAAAAGCAACCAGCAACACCAGTTGGAGGATAGCCAGGGGGCAAGTAGGGTGATGTTGCTCAGTTTACATGGACGAGACTCAGCCAACATGGCTGAGCATTTTGTAAATATTAAATCTCGCCGAAAATAAGATTTTTTTTAAAAATTCACACGAAAGATGTTTACATTTTTTTATGCACAACCAATATTTCGGAAAGTGCTTCATGCGAGGTGAAAGACAGGTACTACTGTAACGGTTTCAGCAGGCTCACTAAATTCTCTCTGGGAGGGAGGGTTTGTTTTCAGAGTCGTCCATGCTGTTTACATCGTCATCATCATCATCATCAGGTGCCGTGCCGAATGGCGTGGATATTATGCTTCTCCAGAGTACACGATCCTTCATGCAGGCCATCAGCTCAGTTGGTGATCTCATACCATCTCGTCAGACTGTCCAGTATCATTTCTCTTGGTCTTCCTCTGATCTTCTTGTCTCTATTTTTCCTGTTGTTATAATATTTTCAATGCCCCCTCTTCTCATTGCATGTCCTATGAAAGTACATTGTCTCTCTCTTATATTTTTGACAAGGTTTTTTTGTCTCTCCAGCTCTTCTCATACATTCTTCATTGGCTATTTTTGCTGTCCATGAGATTCGCAACATTCTTCTAATAAACCACATTTCTGCTGCTTCCAATGATTTTTGTGCAGACCTGCCTATTGTCCATGATTCACTTCCATATAACAAGATAGGTTCAATATAGTATTTTAGGACTCTTTTTCTAACATTCATTGATAAGAATGTGTTGCATAATATGTTACACATCCTTGTTTACGTATATACAAAAAAAAAACAGGTGCTCTAACCCAAACTGTCTTCTGCATTAAAACTTTACAACTTTATTTTCTAGTCATGTTTCTATCGTGTTTTACAAATGTTTCCTAGTCTGTTTTCTGCCATAAAGTTTTACAACTGTTTCACAGTCTGCAAAAATTTTACATCTGTTTCCTAGTCTATCTCTGTCATTAAGTTTTAAAAATTTTTCCCAGTTCTGTTTTCTGTCTACAGTTTTACAACTGTTTTATAGCTTAACTGTCACATGATTTTTAAAACTGCTTCTTAGTCTGCTTTCAGCCATACAGCTTTACAAAGGTTTTCTAGCTTGTTCTCTGTTGCAGGAGATTACAGTTTGTTCTTTGTCACATGAGCTTCTAGCACATCAAAGAACCAAAAGGAAGTATCTGCTGATGAAATCGCCTCACCCCTCCCACTTTCTTACAGCTGCTTTTAATCATATTATTTCTGCTGATCTCATTCATCTGTCTAATCCGCTGAGTGTCCCAGACTCACATTCATACATGAACACAAAGACTCCTCTGTCTAGCCCTTCTTTACACTAAAACACAACTTTCATACTGAGAATGAATAAGCTACACCTGGGGCTGGATGTACTACTATATTTAGACTGATCTGATGATGAAGCAGAAATCAAAAAAGATCAAATACACCTAGAGATGTATAGAAGAAACAGTCCAGGACAGAAATAAATGGAGAGCCCTTGTTGATGACCTATGCCCCAGATAGGGGTAATGATGGCGCGGAAGGAAGGATGATTGTATAAAGCATATTGAATTTAATCTCTCAATTTACTCTCTCCACAGGACTTTTCTCGTCAGCCATGAAGGCTGAAAAGAACCGGCAAAAGACCAATATGACATGAAGTCAACATACTGATGCTGCACTGGTTGGAGAAGAAATGCAGGCCAAAATTAAGAATAACACAAGTGCGGAGAGAATGGGAGTTACTTCTCTTGCTCGGTCGTTTATTTTTCTTCCCGTTGTCTGAGTATTTACGTTTTAATCGCAGTAATTTCTGCGTAACATTTTTGTTGGTTGGTATATGATTTTATCCTATGTCGTAATCATTTCCGCTGCACGTTCTCGTAGCGCGAAAAAGTTTCCCTTGTTACTTCCTTTACTCACTAAAGTACATGTAAATCTTGCATGAAAATATCGAAATTGGACGGAGAAGAAAACACAAGAGGACTACTGTTCCCTCTAAGCTGCGCGCCTGCGCGGCCGCGCACAAAAACAAATTCATACCGCGAACAAAATTTTTGGAACCGCGCTCACAGAAAAAAAAAATGAAGCTGCTACTTTTACTTTCCAGTTTCCAGATGTTACTCTGTGCTATAATTGCGATCAAGAAAAACACATTGATAGTACATGTTTTTCCTTTACTGTTTCTTTCTTGTTGAGATATTACTTTCGGACCGGATGTTTCAAATGGTCTTCTATTGCGTAGTTTCGGTATTACTGAAGCAGAATCACTGAATAAGAGAAATCACTGCAATTAACTAGATACCAGTAACTGAAAAGTACAGTAGTTTATCCTGTTATTAAATATACAGGCCTTTACTGTGTGTGCGTGCGTGCGTGCGTGTGTGTGTGTGCGTGCGTGCGTGTGTATTATATATATATATATATATATATATATATATATATATATATATATATATATATATATATGCACACACAATATTTGTTTGCACGTGAGCTGAACATTTTGCACACAGACAGCAAACCCTTAGAGGGAACACTGAAGAGGACTCATTAAACTAACTCTTTAACAAACATACAACCCCTGAGGACATAATCATTTTTACAGCCGGATCAGCGAGCAGGGGAACTAGAAGCGGTTGAGATTTTGGCAGCATACCCAGGAGGCAAAAACACTCACACTCATGGCTGGGGCTTATACAAATACACGCTCGAGTATGCACGTGGAAACAGGGGTCATCACACAAGCATTGAAATAGCCAGTGACACAGAAAACACACGGCAATCACCATCATTACCGACCTTCAAAATCTATTAAAGAAAGTGGAACAAAAATTCAATAGAAATGAATTGCAAAAAAATAATAAATCCCAGATCAAACAAATCACATTGATATACTGTCCATGCTGGAGTCGAGGGAAACAAGAAAGCCGACCAGCCAGCAGCAAGGGTCAGTCCAGATGAACAAAACTGACCTGTACAAATCCATCAAGCAACACCTCGTTGAACAAATGCAAGGCAACTTCCTCCGAAGTACCTATCATATACGACTCAAATGCATTACATGTAGGCAAGGACAGCGGTTGCAAATCCCAACTAAATGCTATATCACGAGCAACACACAGTCAACACAACACTGGAGTCATCTCCCTAAAAACACTGAAGGAGATCCTGATGTCAAAGGCCTAACAAGTACGGCCATCCCCGGGGTGTAATGAGGCCGCTCCCCAGGACCAGCAACAGAGCTAGGCCCTTCATTTACAGTTACAGTTATAGAGAGAACGGGCCTAGTATTAGTTTGTTATTGTTCCTATTAATGTCAGTCAAATATTGTTAGAAATTATCATAACATGATCATCAACAAAAGGATGCATGACAACTTCAACAAACAGCTAAAGTTTTTGTGCTTGAAAGCTGTCTTCTAGCAGGAAAGGAACCACACTGTCACACACTTCTTAATACTGTTCTCGGGTTTTCTCTTTTTATATAACATCTCCATGTTTGTATATATGCTTACAGTAAACCATGTAGACGTACAAACTGTGACTGGCAGTTCAGCATACAATCAATGTCCTTTTTTCCCCCTCAAGTGTGTTGTTTTCCAGGATTTATCAGCAATTTTAAACTAGAATTTCATGACAGTTCTGAGTTTTGTTTCATATGTGGTGAAAATCATGTAACCTGGGCACGAAACGGGTTGAGGTGTGTACTGCTGTTACTATTATGCGCCTTGCTGGATAGCACTGGTGATAATGCTTCTTCACCATGCGCGGTCCTTAGTGTTTCCAGCCAATTCAGACGCTTTTCTTTTTCCATGTCACCTGGTGAATCCACTGAGATATTTTTTCTCTTGGCCTTCCTCTCTTCCTTTTGCCCTTGAATTTTCCAGTCATTACTAAGTTCTTTAACTCCATACTTCTCGTGACAATGTCCAAGAAATTCTGACGTATAATTTTTAATTAGTTTTCATTGTTCAGAAACTTCTTTGAGGGTCTCTTTGTTTTTCTGCATGGCCTGGCTATGCTCGGTTTGTATATGATTTTCTCCGCTAGCAACTGTCTAAAGAGACTGACCCACAAGTCAGCAGAATACCTGTTTTGTTCTGCTGCTGTTTATTCAGATATTCTCTGTATCTAGAAGCTGTTCCGCCATCCACCACCCCAAGGACACATCTGATGGAAGGACAGGCTTCTCCACAAGGATTATTACTATGCCTTTTCTTTTTTCCTGAAGAGTCATTACGATTCACTTTTCTCACTGGATCCATACTTATGCTAGAATGTTTTCCATCTCTACAGCTGATACTGAAGTAGCTATGTGTTATTCAGGAAATGTATTAGGACAAAATGCCTTGCACATGTTGTACAAAACATCATCTCGACCACTCTTACTGATTTACAAAGAATGAAGAGATCACCTATCTCATACATGCAGTAATGCCAGAGTTGTGTTTTTTTTTAAATATAAGTACCAAATTATGGTGGTGACTGGCAAGAATTGTCCTGATGAGTAACTTCTTGTGTCTTTTTTTTTTCAAATTCTTCTTCTGAGTTTTGTTTCATATGCTCAATGATCAGCAATACAAACAATGAACCTAATCACCACAATGGATCACATCATAGGAAGAAGGTCTTCCTACAAGCATCAGTTTTCCACCTGTGATCTTTTTCAGGTACCAAGTTTGGGCCCTGAAATCTCTGCAGTCAGTGTTAAGTTTCCAGGTTGCATTCTGAAGTCTGGAGACCTGTTTTGACATTTGCACAGTAGGGTTTTAACAGCTTTCAGTTTATGTGCATTCTGTGGTTTATTCTACAAATATTTAATTGACTGATTTGGTCAATTTCTCTGTTACATAGTCTAGTCTCTTGTGACCAGTATCAGGATGACAAATTTTGCAAATATTTTGCTGCATGTAAACAGACTGGAACACAACTTCCTCACTGAACAAAATGATACAGTAGCAGGGCTATGGATCCACAGTCATGGTATTGGGGAATTTTTGGGCAGAGTTCAATCTGGAAGATAAATAGAGGAGTCAAAGCTGAAAGGAATTTTTGGGTGAAATTTGAGTTGGTAGAAATGTACTATTTAAGAAAGATTCAGAACTGAAGTAGCAGAAATGAGGTACTGTAGTCCAAGGTTTTGTTTGCCAACTCCAGACGCTTGTATAGTATGATGTATAATGTGGTTTATGATTGGTAATTTTAAAGCAGACTGATGCAATTCTTATTTCATCTGGCCAAATACTGTCAATAAAGTGCTTTGGCTTTCTTGCACTAACTCCATTTGACTCCACAATTAGTAAATATGCCCAAAGAAGAATAGAAAACCTATTTCCTGATTACATTTTTTTTTTGGACACATGACCAGAGAAATGTTTAGCACAGCTATTTTTCATAGTGAAGATTTGCATTTTGTTTCCAGATGGAGGTGAGCAGCCAACACTGCAGTAGAAATTAGAAACTGGTAGCCAACACTTCTTGGGGCTGGTGAAGGAAAGGTGTTCAGGTATGAAGCTGACCACATCACATTTCTAGCATGCTGATAGGTCTAGAAAAACATGGCCACCAACACCTTATCCTCTGTATGTATCAATGGTATGACGCAGGCTACCTTCTGGTTTAATGGTTTACAATGTCATCCCTGCCATATTTCTACCACTGATTATTTCTTTTTTTTATGACTGCCTGTATGACTCTGGGTTTCACTGTTATGGGCAGTAATCTTTTATGCCATATTACAGAATCTGAACCTGTTTTTATATGGGCAGTGCAGGGTTTTGGCAGCCTTCAGCTTATGTATTTTCTGTAGTTGATCCAGCAATGTTCAAGTGCCAAGCTGAGTCAGAATAAACTTAGGTCATGCTTCTAGTACACAGCTTAGTTGACAGGCAAGCTTGACTCACGTGCTGTGACATTACCACAGCATGTCCCACTCAAGGGGATGGGCACCCAAATGGCGGACTGGGCCAGCAAGCTGGTGGTGGGTCTCTTTACCCCATGTAGAAAACACATGAAGAATAGAGGGCTGATTTAAATGGAAAACAACTAGGAAACTTTAAACTTCAAAGAGATAAAGAAAAAAAAATGGTTTTTAAAGTATCTACTATCAACGTATGTGGCATAAATGTTATAAAAAGATCAGCAATGAGAAAGTGAGCAGAGCACTTTGACCCAACAGAGATTGTGAACGATGTCAATTTAATGGTGATCCAATATGCGGACCAGAGAGGGTGGTTCAGTGATGGAGACAGTACTTCGACAAGTTATTCAATACACCATCCGAGGCAAGCCAAACCCATGATAACAACATAGTTGGCCCCATAGAACTGGAACTAGACATATTACAAGCTGAAATCAGAGAAACCATCAGAACAATGAACAAAGCCCCAGGATGTGATGGAATACCCAATGAGTTAATCAAATGTTTGAAAGAAAGAGGTTGGAGTAGCTTGGCTTCACAGACTCTATAACTTGGTATGGGAACCAAAAAAAAAAAAAAAAAACACCACAGGACTAGAGAAATGCTGTAATTATTCCAATATGGAAGAAAAAATGCAGTAAAAGGGACTGCAACCAATACAGAGGCATCTCACTACTAAGCCATACTGGAAAAATGTTATGCAAGATCCTACAGAACAGACTGTGACCAGTGATTGAACCACAGTTAAATAAAACTCAGATGGGATTTAGAAAAAATAGAAGCTGTACAGATGCCAACTTTTCCCTAAGACAACTAACAGAAAAATCAGTTGAATACAATCAGATACTGCACAAGGCTTAAGTAGATCAAGAAAAAGCATTTGACAGAGTAGATAGATATAAATTGGGAAATCTTACAGCATTATGGAGTTAGTATACATCTGATCAACCTATGTAGAAATCTATATGAAAACAGTCAGTGTACAGTTAGAACAAATGCAGGACACTCTGAACCATTCATCATAAAATCTGGAGTGAGGCAAGGCTGTGTACTATCTCCCTTACTATTCATAACATACACTGACATCATCTGCAAAGAAGCTAACACACACAGTAAAAATTCCACTACAAAACTCCCCAACCGGCCACCCCAGAAAGAATGCCAATAAACCCACAACTTCCAGAAAACATACACAATAGGTAGACCATAAATGAACTTTTCACTGACAATTAAGCACTCACAGCCACATCAGAAAAGACCTATAGTAGAACATGGATAATTTAGCAAGGCCACAACATAAAAATCAGTGTTGGAAAAATTGATGTCTTGACCATAGTGAGAGAAGCAATCCAAACAAAGGTCTTCCTACACAACCAGCCCTTGAAACATGTGAAACATTTCAAATACTTAGATAGCACAAAACTATCACAGTATATATAGAATGTATAAACTAGGAAAAAAGTAGTAGCAGCTTTATTACTTAACGATTACAAAGTTGTGTCATTTCGGTGTGAGCCTTAATCATACAAAAACATACAGGACGAAGAAATAGAGGAGATAAAGTATAGATTCACTTGAATGCTATATTAAAAAAGAAAAATTAAAAAGAGCACTTAGCTGTAACTTGTAAGAAGATGTGGCTTGTCCAACGATGTGTGTCAGAAATGGGCATGGTAGAGCATACAGACTGTTTAAATGGAGACCTGTGATGTGCAGTCAGTGGGTCATAACTGGGGATGGCGAGTGGGGAAACCGTGGAGGGGAGAGAGAGTGATACAATGTTAACCTAGCCAAGAGAAGGTGAAATAGATGATTATAGTTAGGGTAGAGGGGTTGTAATGTGATGTTGTGAGGAGGTTCTGAACTATGTGTAACAAGTAAGAAGAGAATGGAGCTTAGTGGAGAGGGATTATAACTGTTGAAGAGGACGCTGCTGGCGAGATTCTTCAGCTGCCGTGTGTGGAGCGGTGCTCCTCCTGGCCAGTGAAGAAAGGTGCAAATGGGGTTGCCGCGCGGCACCACTGCAGAAAAGGTGGTAGAAAGGATAAAGCGAAGCAAACAGTCAAATCATGGCACCTCTGGTCTGGAGATCGGCCACGTCCTAAGTGCACTCATATCAGGTGAAATGCCTGAACCGGCTTAACCCAGAGGTTAAGTCACTGCTGGCGAGACTCTTCAGATGCCGCGAATGGAGTGAAGCTCCTCCCGGTCAAGGAAGAAACTGCAGAAAAGAAATAAGGGTTGCTGTGTGGCGCCAATGTGAAAAGGTGAAGGAGGGGATGAAGTGGAGTTTGATCAGTGTGTCCAGTAGTATCACTGCAAGAGCAATGCACACCACAGCGCCTCCGCTCTAGAGGCCGGCCACATCCGAAACACACCTACACTGGTGAAATATGCCTAAACCAGCATACACCAGAGGTGAAACTTGATGGCTAGGCATGTCACACCACCTCCGCTCTAGAGGTCAGTCACGCTCAATATACACCTATACTGGTGAAATATGCCTAAAGCGACTCACACCAGGGGTGAAACTTGAAGGCTCCACATGTCATGGTACCTCTGCTCTAGAGGTCAGTCACGTCCCTAACATGCCCATACTGGGATAATATGCCTAAACCAGCTAAACCCAGGGGTGGAAGTCACTAATGGCGAGGATTCGTCCTCCTGGACAAAAGCTCCATCCTGGTCACAACTAAGAAGGGTAGCGGCCACGACCACAAAATGCTGAAGTTGGAGACACTGGACCAGGGCAGTCTAGATAGGAAACCACCTCTCACCCGGCGGGGATGTATGCGTATCCTAATCACGCTGAGGTCTTCCGGTGAGAAAGTCCAACACTGGACTGGATGGGCAACCACCTCTCACCCAGCGGGGATATACTGATATCCAAAACATGTCGAGGTTCTCCGGTGAGAAAGTCCAACTCTAGACTAAACTGGTGCAACGAAAACCACGGTGTCAAGCATTCCCGCTTCTGAGACCCACCAAGAATACAGGCTCAAGCCCTACGATCCTCTGAACCTCTTGTGGTCCTCTCGGGGATCTCGTGTGGTCCTATGGGGAACCACGGGACTTAACGAGGACCACAGGCGTAAATTCAGTAGGATCACAGGGAGATCTTGGTGGTAAAAGCGAACGAAGAAGAAGAAGTTGAAGAGGAGAATGTTAGGTGTAGCTGAATAGTGAGTTTAACCTGTGTGGTTCCAGCATCCCATAATCCTGAATGTAGTGATTCTCAAGTGCTAGGCGGCTTGTGTCATCTACATGACATTGTTTGATAGCTGTTACCAGAAAATCAGATTTGCTTCTGTGGTTGGGGCAACTGAAATTATTTGGGACTGGTTTCAATGCATGCTGGGAGATATCATACAGATGTTTCTGCATGTGGTCCCCTAATCTGAGACCAGTCTCACCAATATACGTTATCCTGCATCTTTTGCATACAATGACATATATCACATTACGGGACTTGCATATGAATCCCTCATGAAGAGTGAGGATAGTTTAGGGAAAGGTGATCATTTTCGTTTCCCAGACTACATCCTTTGTTAAAATCATCCTCAGGGACAGCTGACGCTGAGAACAGATGCAATAAAAAAAAATCAGGTCATTGGACAAATGACTCCTTTACTGAAAAAACAAATGCATCACAGCTGAAACAAAAAGGGCACTGTACAACACATTTTTTTCTCCCAAATTCTACGCTATCAGTGTCAACATGGACACTAACAGCCAAGAAGAAAAGAAAAATCATCATGCTAGAAATGAGATGTTTAAGGAGAATACTAAATGTGACAAGAAGAGATCAAATAAGAAATGACACAATCTGGAGCAAGGTTGGAGTAAATATCCAGACACAGCAAGTCAAATGGTTTGGCCATGTTACACAGTTACCACCAGATAGTATATCACTGACAACATTCACACTAAGATTTGTAGGTAACAGAGGGTGAGGCTGCACATGCAAAATATGGAAAGAGAAAATTACAGAAGCATTAAATATCCAATTATATGAAGCAAACTGTCGAGCCCTATCAAGATGTCTGTTTGTCCCCTCAACACCAAAAGCTATATGAAGAAGGAGATAAGACAAGTTGACAGGCTCAGCAATTGTAGATGAAAGGCAGCAACCGAAGAAGTCAATGTCATAAATGCTATGAAAGTAACTGGTCAAGCAAAAGACTTCACTAGCAACTATGAATCAATATTCTTGTCAAAGTCATGAGGCTAAGAGTGTGACAAAATATGAACGGCTCCAGGAAGGGTGATCAGTCAAACCATAACAGATGTTATTAGTCATTGTAAAGTGCAAAACACTGGCCTGCGGCTGATCACAGGACGAATGACGAGCACTCCCATCATGGAGATGGAGAAATACACACAAATTCAACTTCTTGAGGTCAGACGCAAAGAAAAACTAATGATCCACAAACAAAAGTTAATACACCTGACAACCCACCCTGTGAACAAAAGAATTCAGGAGTTCACAAAAAACAGACTGAAAAGAACCAACTTCACCTATCTGACAACACAATTGCAAACAACACTATAAAGACCTCCGTCCCACCTCTCATGAAGAAACTGAACCGCTCCAAATTGTGGAGGAGCATAGTCACTGTGAAAAGATAACAGTTCTCACAGAGGTACCAGGCATACATAAAAAGGACTACCTAACAACACTTCAGATGAAGATACTGACTCAGGAGCTGATTAACAGCAAATACAACCCAGCTGAATGGACACATGTGTACACAGATGAGTCTGCAGAAAAAGCAGTAAAAATCTGAGGTGGGGGTGTTTACATAAGCTACACAGATGGGAGACAAACCAAAAAGGCCTTTGCGACGGGAAAGATTTCCTCCAACCACAGGGCAGAAGCAACAGCTCTCCTTGAAGTCCTCAGAAGACTTAAAACAGAAAACCAGCAGCCACCACATAAAATAGCCTTCTTCACAGACTGTAGGGCACTTCTGGAATCTCTAAAAATAACAAACAACCCACAGGCAAACATACAGGAAATCACAACAGAACTAAAGCACCTTACACTGTCAACAACCGTGGCTCTACAATGGGTACCATCCCACTGTGGAATAGCTGGCAATGAAATAGCTGACAGCCTATCCAGAGCTGGCAGCAATCAAGATCAAACCAATCATCCAGTAAACCAACAAGAGGTGAAAACCATAATCTGTAACCAGTGCAGATATGAATGGAAAAAGAAAATGAAAATGCAACAATGAACCAGATCCAATACACCAACTACAAAGACATCAACAAACCATCCTCTTTCGCCTAAGGACAAGCCACTGCAGGCTACTGAGCCACCTGCATTGACTCAAAATGTCTCACAGACAAGTGTCCATGTGGCAGTGGAGTCCAGACTCCAGAACATATCCTTCAAGAGTGCCCAAACCATGCAGACCTGAGACATGAGACATGGCCTGAGGAAAACAAGCTTGGGGCAAAAGCTTTGGGGCTCCTATCAGGATCTGGAAAGGACTGCGGGCTTTGCCATGTTGACAGGGATCAGGATCTGAAGTGACCAACAACCTTGAATGCAGAAGAAGTCATTGTATGCTGATGGAAACACTGAAGAGGAGACTGGAGCACTTACGGATATGTCATCATCCCTGCAACACTTCCACTACTGATTACTTCTTTTTCATGATGCTGAGTTTCACTGTCATAGGTTGTAAACTTCTATACCATGTGACAAAATCTGAACCTGATCTAAAGATGGTGTGATCGCAGTGGCTGATGGTGGTATGGTTCTTGAGTCTACTCACCTTCTGGTGTTCCCTACAACTCTGCTAGATTTTCAGACCTGTGAACCTTATTTTTCCCCCTGGAGATGATTAGAATAACTGAGAGGGGGAAGATATGCCATCGGCAAGGCATTTTCTCCATTCCATTTGCCCTGAGGAAGCTGGAGATACACACAACCAGGCTCTATGAGAAGTGGTTCTGGAGGGCTTTTCCTGTTTTAAGGGCCAGCCTGTAGGCTTTGGCGGGGGAGGGGGGGGCTTAGTAGATTAAAAAAAAACCAGATAAGCCGGGAGGGGGAGATTTGCACCTGCTTACAAAATTTCTCTCAAGAGGCCCTGTAGACAACTAACATCTATCTAATTCAAACCTGTTTTCTAAGATGAAAAATGCCATTAGATGGTCACAGCACAATAAGCACTTGGATCTACAAATAATTTTTTTTATGTTCTGAATGGGAAGAAAACAGAAGTCATGGTCATCTCTACGAAGAAAGATATGCAAAATCCAGAACAACCAGCGACATGTGCATACAACTCAAAAACATCTGGATATAGGGCATGAGGATGACCAAGGAAAAGATGGATAGATGGGATGAAAGACACACTAAGGAAACATGACATGACAGATACCCAGTCCTCTCACCTTACAGGATAATAACAGGAATGACACAAGGCAAAAAGAGATCGAGGCAGATGAAGAGAGAAGATGACGGAAGAAGTGGCATGGAGAAAAAAACACTAGTCCAGTTCATAAATAGAGAATTGTGGAAAAGTATGACCGCCAACGCCTGACAGCATGGGAGTGGATGGAAAGATGTTCTGAGGCTGCTAGACATGATTATGCTCGATGATTAAGCTTTCACTCTCAAGCCATGACTGTTCAAGTTTGTGTTAAATGCATAAGTTACCAACACTGGTATATGTGATAAGAAGAGACCAAATAAGAAATGACACCATCAGGGCAAAGGCTGGAGTAACATCAGTATTATACTATATCAGAAACAGCAAGTCAAATGGTTTGGCAATGTTACACGGTTACCACCAGACAGTATATCACAGACAACATTCACACTAAGATCTGTAGGTAACAGAGAAAGGGGCTGCCTACGTAGGAGATCTTATCTTATATCCTTCCCGTGCCGTTAAACGTCACATAGGCTCGTAAAGTAGTTCGCCAATTTTTCCTGTCTTCAACGAGTCTTTCAACCTCATCAAAGGATTTTATGCCTGTTAATTTGGCCTCTCTTAACAATGTCCTCTTCAGAGTTTCATGCGGTCTGCCTCTTTTTCTTTGGCCTGTTGTGTTCCATTTGATAGCTTGTTTTGGGATTCTCTTATCATTTCTTCTCATCAAGTGACCAACATATGTCCATCTCCTTTTCCTGATCACCCATGAGACTGGTTGTTGTTCAGTCATCTGTCTTTTCTCTGCATTGTTCTTGAATTTGTTCCACCTGATGCCGAGTATTTTCCTTAGGCATTTGTTTTCAAAAGAGTCTAATTTCTTTTCTATTTCTTTAGTTGTTTTCCAGCTTTCGCATGCATAAATGAGGGTGGATATTACATTTGAATTGAATAGTCTTAACTTGGTTTTTGTGCTTATAACTTTTGAATTCCATATGTTCTCAAGATTCTTGAAGATTGATGCTGCTTTTGCATTTCTGATCCCAACTTCCTTTCTAGTGTCACCATCCTGGTCTATGTAGCTGCCAAGGTATGCAAATTGATTGACGTAGGAGATGGAGAGAGAAAATTACAGAAGCATTAAATATCCCCATTATATGAAGCAAATCGTCGAGCCCTATCAAGACGTCTGTTTGTCCCTTCAACACCGAAAGCTATAGGAAAGAGACAAGGCAAGATGTTTATGTACCGCAGAACAAGAAATTCAGCATTTGAAATCCATGAAAGAAATGCTGGCTTACCTTCTTGTCACAGGTTTCTGATCCCAGCAGCCTCAGTGTGACACTGTAATTCGTTTTTCTACAGTGTATGTCCTGTTTTTGTAGGGGAACCGTCCGCTTAAACAGCGAGGAGAGTCGCTGCTGGTAACTACTTCCATGTCCGGACATTCAGATCTTCACGTCTGCTATCCTCGTGCAATGTTTCTGCTTAAATATTTTTATAGTAGCCTCCCTTGGACTGGCACAAACTACAGCGTATTTTACTGTATGGCATTCCTTACGCCCATAAAAGAAACGGTACTAAACCATGCGTAGCGAGCTAATGGCATGCATGGCAAAAGTGCGATACACATAAATATATCGGGCATGTTAAACCCTAAATTTCACACTTCAAAATACCACATTAAAATTCTTAGTGGTCCTCAAAAAGACGCTTTAGTACACACCCTCAAAAAAGTATAGTTATCCTCCCACCCTCCACCCCGTACGATTGTACCTAAGTTTTGGGGGGCATTTTTTGCGGGTGCTGCAGTGATCGAGTTATCAAGGACAGTGAACCATACTTATTGATGACTCTATCCTACCACTATGAATCAGGTGAATACGCTCTTTCTTGGCTGGCTAAAGTTTGGTATTTGTGTAACATGGTCTCTGTGATAATATGAACAGTGGTTCTCGATCTTTTTTATGGCCGTGAATGTTTTTCTGTCTGAAAATAACTACTGCCCCTCTTTCTGACCTGAAAACAGTTGTGGACCCCTCCTTCGGCCTGATAACAGCTGTGGACCTCTCTTTCGACTTGATAACAGCTATGGACCTCTTTTCAGCCCGAGAACACCATGGAGGCCTCATTAAAAATAAACCAATAAACATAACCCAAATGACGCTAAGATGTTTCTAATCGAGTCAGTCCATTCGCTATCTGTGAATACCCTTCCCCCCTCCCGTCCAACCAAATAACTCCTTTTGGGCCCATAGACCCTAGGTTAAGAACTACTGACCCATAAAGATTATTGCCTGTCTTCTGTGGACTGTAGGAATGTGATCTGTGAAGCTGTGGGGAAAAGGGAAGGAGGAAAGGGTGTGGCAAGGCGGAAAAATTTTGGAACCGCTAGTTTCTACTACTGAAAGCGATGTAAATAAGAGCAAATAACTGCGGTAGAGTGATGTCACGATTGTTAGTGTAGTGTGTAGCACGGGGATTCCCAAATGGTGTCCCACGACGCTTTAGCGTGCGTGAAATATTGGAAATATGCCACTGACATTTCGTCACCTCTCTCTCTCTCTCTCTCTCTCTCTCTCTCTCTCTCTCTCTCTCTGTGCACCTTAAGTGTCCTGGACACATGGGGCTTTCACAAAGGTTTTTCACAACGCCTGTCCATTGCCTTTTTTTTTCGCTCTTGCCCAGGTGAGCCCTCTATTTTTCAACATTCTCTCTGTTGTTCTTCTCCAAAGTCTCTTTTGGTCTACCCTTACTTCTTTTCCCCTGTGGTGTCTATCTTAGTGTTATTTTTGGTGGTGAGTTATCAGTCATTCGTAGCACATGTCCCAACCATCGCCAGCGCCTTTCCTCAATAATTGCTGTCAGTGGCTTCATCTGCATTTCTGCCAACAAAATGTTATTTCTTATGGTGTTTACCCAAAATATTCTTATAATTCTTCGTAAACATTTGGTCTGGAAAATTCAGCTTGTTTTCTATGGATTTGTCTCAAGTGCTGGTACAATTCTGTTGATGATTATTCTGCAAAATACTTTACTAGTGAATGGCAGGAGGGTAATGCCTCTCCAGTTCCTACAATCTCTGAGGTCACCCTTCTTTGGTAGTTTTACTGTAAGGCCAGTTTTCAATTTTACACTGCTGTTATTCCATTTTGCAGTAGTCAACTTCTGCTTCTCCCGTTCCTCATGTAATGTTTTCCCCCTTTTTTTTAAATTTGGGCACTGGATAGAAGCATTTACATTCAAAGACATTTATGTGTTTCTGGGCTATTTTGTTAAGTGTCTAGGTCTCACAGGCATATGTTGCGATGAGAAAGATGCATGCCCTTAAAAATCTTATTTTTGTAGTTCTGTCTATTCCTCTCCACAACTTCTTTAGTTCTTTTCATTTTTTGAAGAGCGATGATGTCTTCTTTTTTTAAATTTCCCGCATTATGTCAAATATATGATTACTACAAGAACTTAATATTGAAGAAAGTGGTTGATAAAGAGGATTAAACAGAGAAAACTTAAATATTTTGGACACATTAAACGTCATGAGAATTTAGAGAAGACAGTATATAAATAGCACTCTCTCAACACGTGACTCGCCAACCATCCAGTACAAATATGACATAGTTAGAAAAGCAACTTGTTAGATATTGTTAGAAATTATTTTAATGTTTGTTAAAAAAAACTTATGTTAGAAGATGTATATTTACGATGTATTTTTGTTTATGTATAAAGAAAGAGAAGAAGACCAAGGCGAAGATGGCTGCAAGACATCGTTGACGATTTGCGAATGGATGCATCAGCAGCAGGGCATCTTTCTTACAACTGAGAGGCCTACAGGAGAGCTGTTAGGGAGGCAAAGTAACGCAAGTGACATGCAAATGACTGATTGACTGACTGACTGAAGAACTAACAGACATTTCATTTCGCGATGGTCAGCATTTACTTAACGCGCTATTTTAGTTTTTGGTCACAAGATGGCAGCATAAAGCTTTTGTAATAAGGTAATAAATGAAGTTTCTTTTGAAAATGCTAAAAAAATATATATTTTGTTAACTGCACGGTAGTCTAGCAGTAACAATTAAGCCGTACCGCGACATAAATTTGTGTTACCAAATGTGGAAGGGGAGGAGGGAAATCACCAAGGGAAACTGCTGCACTTGTGGAAAGGGGGTTAGTTGGTTGGGGGGGGGGGGTTCAGTTGGTGTATCACTTCGGAGCCCAGAAACTTTACCCTGTTTTAATGGAAGGCCCGAAGGGGTGGGAGAGGCTGTGATGGATGAAAACAGATACGCGGGGGGGGGGGGAGTTTTCCACCGAATTACAAAATTTCTTTGGAAGGCTCTTACTACTACTATTGCTGCTGCTGCTACTGTTATTACTACTATTACTGCTACTATTACTCTGCTGCTGCTGCTACTAATACTACTGCTACTACTACTACTGTTGCTGCTACTACTGTAACTACTACTTCTACTACTGCTGCTACTATTACTACTACTACTACTACTACTCTGCTGCTGCTACTGCTACTACTACTACTACTAGTACTACTTCTAGTACTACTACTACTGCTTCTGCTACAACTATTACTACTGTTGCTGCTGCTGCTACTACTACTACTGTTGCTGCTGCTGCTACTGCTACTACTACTACTGCTGCTGCTGCTGCTACTATTACTGCTACTACTATTACTACTACTGCTGCTGCTGCCGCTACTACTACTACTACTACTACTACTACTACTACTACTACTACTACTACTACTCATTCATTCATTCATTTGCATGTCCCTTGCGGAACTTTGCCTCCTAAACAGCACTCTTGTAGGCCTCTCGGTTGTGAGCAAGATGGCCTGCTGCTACTACTGTTGCTAATGTTGATACTTGTAGTGTTACCACAACTACTGCAAGTATAATTGTAGCTGCATTTGCTACAGTAGCTACGAACACAACCACCACCACTTCTGCTGCTATCACCACCTGCACCACCACCACTACTAGTACTACTACTGTATGCTACATACCACTATTACTACCACCACCAACATTCCTCCTCCTCCTGTTACTACTACTACTACTACTACTACTACTACTACTACTACTACTATATTGCCACTGTTACTACTGAACTACCACCAGCTAATACATGAACACAAGAGACAGTAGTAGAACAGGTGACAGACAAGCCGGTCGCCAGTCACAACATGAAGCAAGCTGGTCCAGAATGTGTGGCGAATTTGTGTTTTCTAGGTCACACAATTAAAAGCTTCCTAACTTTTCGTTCAGACGTATCCTAGATGCAACGACGCAACACGGAACAAAACAAACAAAAAATATCTGAAGCTGAAATATTACTTGTTACTGTCACTGCTTTAGGCAGCTTCAACTGAAAAGTGAATGCGAACACATTTTAATTAAATGAACCCAGTTCAAACGTTGAATAACTTCGTTAATTTGTGCATCATTTTAATTAATTTGTTAATTTGTTTTTCTCTGCAGAGCTGATTTCACCTTTCCTTAGTTATACTTAGGAGAATAAGTACCATTTGACCCCCTCCCCTCCCCTTCCCCCCCCCCCCCCCCCCGTACTAAAATAGGAAGTGATGAAAGTATGCGGAAATAAGAATGGCAGAAAGTAAGATGAGCAGGAATAAATAAATAAAAGGGATGGCGACTGCAGTAAAACTTATTAATATAAATAAGGTAGATAGAGGTGTATGGTGCAGTTTTACAAAGTGAGGGAGGAAGTGAGCAAGGTGAGAAAAAAACGAATATAAAGTATGAGAATGTATAAATGAAAAACATACAACATCCGATATTTCGGCGTGAGCCTTATTCGAGGATACATACAGAACGAAATACAAACATATATAACTTATCTGAAGTCTTGCTCCGAGTGAGAAGCTGAAATGTGTGTGGAAGGAGGAGGAGGAAAAAGACTGGCTGTCTCTACCCAGCTGGAATTAACAATGTCTTCAGCTTTCTGTAACTTCTTTATTTTTCCACTGGCCTTTTTTATACTCTACTTTCTTTCTCTATGCTACCCCTCTCTACTACCATCCTATTTCCTTCTCTGCCAACATATTGGTCTTATCTATTCACCAGTTCTACATTTCCTCCCTGTAGGTGTTTATGTTCTTCATTCATTATCTATCCGCGTCCCCTTTTCTCTCCCCTCCCCCCCCAGACACCTCTAGCGGCTATCATGTTTCTGTTGCCTTCTCCCAACCCCTTTCTCCCACTTGTTCTCCTCCTCTCTCTCCGCTTCTTCGCTATGATTGGCTATATCGGGAATCTTTTCTTGTAGGCAGCGGGGTTTTTTTTCCTCCTCCTTCTTCCACACACATTTCAGCTTCTCACTCGGAGCAAGACTTCGGATAAGTTATATATGTTTGTATTTCGTTCTGTATGTATCCTCGAATAAGGCTCACGCCGAAATATCGGATGTTGTATGTTTTTCATTTATACATTCTCATACTTTATATTCGTTTTTTTCTCACCTTGCTCACTTCCTCCCTCACTTTGTAAAACTGCACCATACACCTCTATCTACCTTAGGAATAAATGAAGAACATTACAATAATCCAATATTTCGGCAAATGCCTTTTTCTAGGGTCACATACAGAAACAACACAACAAATAAAAACCACGAAAAAATAGATGAAAAATTAAATATTTATGCCCGTCTTTCTTACATTCTTGTAGCAAAGTGTTTCATTTTTCTTGTTTTTATTTGTTGTGTTGTTTTTGTACGTGATCCTTGGAAAAGGCGTTTGCCGAAACATTGGATTGTTTTATGTTTTTCATTTATACGTGCTCATCTTACTTTCTGTTATTCTCTTTCTGCCCATTTTCCTCACTCTGTCTTTTCGTAAAACTGAACCATACACCTCCATCAATTTTATCACACTTTATCACTGTTTACATGAAGCAAACGCCCACCCACATACGCACACACACACACACACACAACGTTTATTATTCATTCAGTCAGTCAGTCATTTGCATGTCACTTGCCGAACTTTGCCTCCCTAACAGCTCTCGTGTAGGTCTCTCGGTCGTAAGCAAGATGCCCTGCTGCTGATGTACGTTTATTATTACTTAAACAAAATGCAGAAAACACACATAAAATAGTTCAAAATAACTTACAGGCATGGGAGAAATACTTTTTTTTTTCTAATACAACAAGTTGTTTTAGACTTTAGTTTGCTGGTATAGTATCAATAACATATATGGAGTGTAGCGTCTGTATCTGCCTTCTTCGTAGATATTGTATAGACCATTTTTAAACAGTTTATGTTTATTTCTTATGCAGAAAATTAGCTAACTAACTTTCGGGGGAAGCGTTGGAGGGGCAGCTTTTGACGTGACCGAGGTAAATCTACTTGAAACGAGAGGCCTCTTATCACTGGCAATTAATGAAGTATCATCTGTCGCTTTCCCCCAGTGATCACAGAGATAATGGCCTGCACCTCCCCCTCTTGTCTAAGATAGAATGACAGGCCTATCTCATCCCATTTTCCCTTTGAAACGGCTCGACTCGTTATCTACCAGGCCTGTTTTCTATATGGGGAGGTTGTCGAGGTCTATAGCAAGAAAAATATTCTGGTCCCAACTTTGTCCGCCCCGCCTACCATACATAGGTCAGGAAGTGAACGGAGACAGATGTTTTTGTGTTTTCCTCGCGTGAAGAGCTTTCAGCGCTGTTTAACTTCTGCTCGAATCTCTCCGTAGACAGTTGTAGACAGATGGCGAAGTTCGTAGAAGCTACAAGTAAGAACATTGTATTTAATCGGAAGAGAACTGAGTTTTTCTTTCCGTTTTGTATGAGTGCGCTTCTATGCATGTATTTTCTTCTCAAGCCGTAAGGAACTTATCTATAACGGAAAGACTGGCACCGCATGTATAACATTTAGTTGCTTTAGGCGCATTGTTATTCTGTTATTCATGAACTCAAGAAATTCTATTCTTTATTTAGACGTTGTGATGATCTTGAAACAGACATCGTGTTGAATGGTAAATAGATCATGGTAGCGTGCTTAATAAAGACCCGGGGTGGACATAATAAAAGCTTTTCTTTTGCAGAAAGGGACCAGCAAGGCTCTCCCGTTTTCCAAGCTGTAGAATCATATGAGCACGTCATTAGCAGAATCACAGAGAGTTGGGACATGGTCTTGGCTAGCTGTATAAGTCTTGGACTTTAACAGTAGTGTCTTCACTCTAGAACATTCATTTATTCAGAAGGTGTTGTGCTGGATAGCATTGGCGATTGTGCTCCCCCCCCCCCCTTCCATCTTGTACGACCCTTGGTATTTCTGATCAGTTCTAATGATTTTTTTTCCATGGCACTTGGTCAGTCCGCTGAGATATTTCTCTCTTGGCTTTCTTCCTTCTTTTCCCTTGAACTTTCCAGTCTTTACCAATTTCTTTAACTTTTGTCTTCTCATGACATGTTCAAGAAATTTTGACATTTTTTTTTCCTATTGTTTTTGTTGTTTTGAAACTTCTCTGAGGATCTTTTCATTTGCTTTGCTGTCTGTTCTGAGTATTTGTTGCATCTTTCTCGAAAACCTCATCACTGTTGCTTTCATTTTCTGTTATCATCTGTTTGTTAATTCATCTATGCATCTGTTTTTCACACATTAACTCTCACTCCAAAACAACATCAGCAATGTTGATAGATAATGCACACTAATGCAAATCAATGCTCAGAGTGATGTTTAGGGCAAGTCTAAATAAAATGAAAAGTAGCACATTTCAAAACCCAGCCCATATTTTTAAATTGCAGAGCTACTGCTTTCCAGTTTCTTTCCAGCATAATTTCTCACCAACATTTATTCTGCTAAAGCATGGAAATTAATTCAGTAGTGAAAGAGTTAAGCATGTATTATAGTTTTATTTAGGATAACAAGAAACTTTCACACTGGTTTAGTGCTGGAAAACCAGGCCCCACAAAACTGTTGCACATCTTAGCTGTGCTCCTTGGTAGCAGATTCTGCCACATTAGCCTAGTAAATGAAGTAGGGATTGATGCATGGCTTTATTAATGTGTCCTGTATTTTTTAATCTGCCCCATGATTTAGCATTTTCTTCATCTAGCATGTCCATTCTCACTGTTGCTATAATTTCCTAACACAATAAGTTTCCTAACACAAGGATCAAGAACTCAGTTTTATGCTAAACTGACTTGAATGAGTTCTTCTTCGTTCGCTTCTACCACCAAGACCGCCCCGTGATCCTACTGAATTTACTCCTGTGATCCTCGATAGGTCCTGTGGTTCTCCTGTGGTCCCCAAGAGGACCACAAGAGATCCCCGAGAAGACCACAAGAGGTTCAGAATATCGTGGGGCTTGGGCCTGTGTTCTTGGTGGGTTGCAGAAGCAAGATTGCATGACATTGTGGTTATCATTGCACCAGTTTAATCTAGAATTGGACTTTCTCACCGGAAGACCGTTTTGGATATCAGTAGATCCCTGCCAAGTAAGAGGTGGTTGCCCATCCAACCTAGAGTTGGACATTCTCACCGGAAAACCTCGACGTGTTTTGGATGTCACTTGAATGAGTTAGAACCGGGAGTAAACCCAGGCCCCAACAAGTCTTGGGTACACAATCTTGAACTGTAGTAAACAAAAATTTGGTTAAATTGGTTCAGGTAAAGTTGATCCATAATTGCCAGGTCAGAAATCATGGCATTTACTGTATCTTGGATCTACCGTAACTATGGAGTTGTTACACCAAACATTCAGCTCCAACTTTTTTCTGTTTTGTTAGCAGCTTGTTCACCAACTCCTTCATAAAAAGTACATTTCTACTGACTCCTTTATTTTTCTGCTGATTTTTCAGCTGTCTCTTTAGCACTTTCATAAATGATACATTTAAACTGACTTCATCCAAAGTTTATTGCAATTCTGGCTCCGCTATTTTTCTTACTATCAGACTTCAATTCCTTTAAAAAAAAAAAAAAGTACATTTCTGCAGACTCCTGTCAAAAATTGCTTCTGACTTGAATTCCCATTTGTTCTTGAATGTTATTTTTATCACAAATAATATGTCATGTCCTCATATGTCATGCCTATACTGGTTTGTGGTAATCCACCACCCTGGCTATCAGAAAAAGTATCCTTAGTGCCATCACGGCAAAGAAGAGCAGGTGATCATTTTTGTTTGGCACTGATCACAACAGACTGAGCTACCGCCCTTTCAGCAAGCTCAAGGTTAGCCCAACTGACATGTTGCACCCACGGCACTGGTAAGATGATGGGAGAACATATTCTGCAAGAGTGGCTAACATACGAGGAAAAGAGAAAACATGTGGCTAATGTCTGTATCAGTTCAAGATAAGCTATGTGGGGATGTGCACCAACTTTGGCTTATCACCAAATTACTTTAGAGGTGTACAAGTCGATGTATGAGAATGATCAAAGATGAAGAAGAAGACTTCCAAGTCCTGGGTCTTAAAAAAAAGCCAAACAAAACAATAGTAAAATCTCAGCTTCTATGTTATTAAGGCATATCGAAGATACGCTGTTAGGCCAATATTTCTGAGACCTTCAAGTACATGAAAGTGTGATGTGGTCAGTATCATGACCATCTGCAGTTACCTTCCCAGATTTCTCTGGTACCCATTTTAGAGGCTGGGTGGACCCCAGGACCTCTTTTGGTGTGGTGGTAGCAGAAAAAAATCCCACTGCTGGGACTTGAGCCCAGCCCTTTGTCCAGCATTTGGTTATTTAACAATAAGTTTTTTAGTGAATATTTATGTTAAATTAGTATGCGTTACATTATAAAATTCTGTTGATTATATCTGAAGATGCTGTTCTTTGGACAGAAATATTGAAAGGGATCCAAAAAAAAAAATCTTTCAAGTTTTAAATCATGTCACTTGTTCAAAGCTGTGTTGAATATTATCACACAAAATGAACATTTTTTCAAAGGAAAACCCGTTCATTACTGTACTTAAATACAATGGTTTTGTAAGAACAGTTATGAGAACTTGCGTACATTTGAAATCAAAGTAACAGCAAAGTATAAAATAAATGCTGTTTGTGATTTAAATGTAATATATGTATATTTTTTTAAAAAATTATATTCTTCAGCCTATCCATGTTTAATGATCTTTTTTTTTCTCTCATATTTTCTATGTTTAATCTTCATTATTAATTTTCATACGTAAAGTTTTACTGTTAATTTTTTTTTTTTGTTCACCCACAGTGTTCTACATGTAGTACTGATGCCTTATAGATGAATGTGGAATGGGAAGTGGGTGTTGAAAAAGATCATGACGGAGTCTCCTCTGGGGAATATCCGGACTGTAGCAGAAGCTGTTCTATCAGAAGAGTCAGAGAATTGAGGTTTTCCTTTTTTTTTTCTACTTCAAAGGAGGTTAGATTTTGTCAGATCTTGACATGTTCCTTGATACCTGACTTGTATCTGTCACATTTTGTTACATTTGATGAAGGTGGTATGGAGGTGTGCTTTAACAGCGTTTCTCATCCAGGAAACCACCCAGGGTTCCAATCATAGTAGGTTCTGTGTTTTTTTCTGCAGCAGGGCAGAATTAAAAACCTAACTTTCACACTCCACAGTGATTACTCCAGTAAGCATCTATTAATCTTTCATCTTAAAATAGTCCCGTAGCAGAGACTGGCAAACCGGCAAACACACGGTTATCGATATTTTTAAAAATTATTTTGAACAGCTATGCTTGATGTAAGTTCAGATGGAAGACATTTTTTTTTCTTTCTTTCCATTCACTTGCAGTCAGATAAAGTTCCTTTTATAACACAAAGTTCCTTATACAAGATGAAATTCCTCATATAAGGTGAGGTTCCTTAAGTAAGGTGTAAGGAAGGATTCTCAGGCCACCTCAACCTCTACCATGTCAACAGGCCAAGGAAAATATGGACACTAATATTGATATATCCCCTAAAGCATCAGTTCCCAACTTCGTTTGAGCACAACCCTAAATCAGCGGTGGCAGTGAAATACAATCCACGATGAAGATTTTTTTTTTTAAATATTGAAATTCAACATAAAATTATTTCAGTGAATAGTAACAAGTATGGTTGCTGTTGTTTTAATATTTAGGTTTGAAAACATAAAGTAGGAGAATTTCCCATATGTGCTGTAACATTTTTTGTTTGTTTGTTTGTTTATTATTTCTTTCATTAAAAAAAAAATTTTTTTTTAAATAATTTTTTCTCACAACCCTGCCTTAGATCTCCCATGACCTTATTTTGGGTTGCGACCTGAGGTTGAGAACCAGTGTCCTTGAACAGGAGTTGGTAACCTGCAAGCTGCAGGCCCCACATCAGACCATTTGTGCTGTCATTATTATATAATATTATACAAGTGAAATAACTTTTATTCATAGTTTTTATATTTTATTATTACTATTTTCTTTTTAATTGTAGATGTGAATGTGGCCTGCTAGCCACTTACATAGGTGGCATCTGTCTCCTTTGTAGAAAAAACTTTGCTGCTGATCCAACCACTCACACAGGGGACATCCAGCCCCTTTGTAGAAAAAGTCTGCTGACCCCTGTCCTAGGAGATACCTCTGTGGCAGTGTTTCCCAACCTTTTTTTTTTTTTTTTGGATCCCCACCTCAGCACCTCTGAGATTTAGACCCCCCTCCCCCACCCCCAACAGCACAATAGTCCACCAAGTTCTGAAAAAGTACAATGTAAATACATGTATATATTCTAATTACCCCCCTAGTATTCAAATCCCCCCCTCCCCATGGGGACACCCCATGTTGAGAAACAATGCTCTGTGACATGACAGGGCTATCTTTATCTGTCTTTTAATTGGAAAACTTGTACAGATCTACATTACTTTTCTCCTCAGGACTGACTGATCCCATCCTCCAAATTAGTCACGAGCTGTGATGGATTCTACCTTCCACTACGTGTCTGTCAGCCATGCAGACTCCGTGATGGATTCAGTCAACAGGATGAGGGTCAATGAGGACCTGTGTGACGTTGCTGTGATTGTGGGGAATGCTCGCATCCTTGCTCATGAAGTTATTTTGGCTGCTGCAGTACCATTTTTCCATAAGGTCTGGCATTATTTTGGCTGCTGCAGTACCATTTTTTCATGTGAAATTTTTTTTTCTTACTTTATTTTGTGGGGAGATTTAATCTTCATAAAATGTGCACTTGTTGAATCAAAGTCAAAACTGGCTGGTTCTCCTCCATGCAAATTGAGCATCAGTGACCTGCTGGCCTGGTTATTCTCCAGCCAACTTCGCTGGTTGGTTTTTACTAGGTTTTTAATAATATAAACCAGTTATGATAACTGGCGATCTAAAAAAATTTCAGTTTGTCTCTCTCTTTTTTTTTTTAAATTGGTTGTTTACTGGTAATTGCCAGTTAACATGATTACTGACCAAGTGGTTAAGTGTGCATGGGATAGGGGAGCTATGGTGAATGATTATTGGTTTTGGGAGTCAGTGATCAGATGAAGTTTGGGAATCGCTGAAATATACTGATTGAATCTTATGAAAACATATAGTTTGATACAGAATCAAAAATGGTTAAATGGTTTTTGAGCCCTGTCTTTCATATTCTTAATCCAGAAGTCTAAGATGTGTCCCAGGACCATGGCCGTGCCAGAGTACAGGCTGGAGGATGTTGATGAATCTGCTGCCTTGAAGGTCATTGAGTTCTGCTACACCTCAAGCATATCCATTGATGGTGAGAATCTATGGCCCATTTTGGCCGCGGCAGCAAAGCTAGGCTGTAAAGGAGTCGTTGATATCTGCTGTGAGCTGCTGCTGTCCAGACTGGACATCACAGCATGCATCCGAGCTCACCTGATGGCTTTGGAGCTCGGCAGTGGCAGCTTATTGATGACTACGGGACAGTTTTTAGCAGGCAATGTTGATGTGGTAAGCTGTGATCATTCAGTGAATATTTGTTTAAAATGTAGTAGTATTCCAAAAGTTGATGGTAAGCATTAGAGTAACATGATATGACTACCTAAAAAAAAAGTTGTAGACAAAGCATTTTAGATGTGAGACAAAGAGAAATAAGAAGACAGTGACTGTGAATGAAAAGTCTAGACTCAGTAGAATGAGCGAAGCATTAAAAAGGCACCAAAAGAGAGAAAGTGTTACATGAAGTCACCTCAGAATTAAACAAGTCTCTCTGCATCAACAAAAGTGGCTGTATAGTGGATGCCCTCCCACTGTGGTATTTTGGGAATGAGAGAGTAGACACTCTCTCCAAAAATGATGGTAAATGAGCAATGCAGCCATGAAGTTGCTTACAAAGAGGCTCATTAAAAAAAACCTAATACAGACAGCAGTGAGCAAAGAGACTGAATACAGACAGCAGTGAGCAAAGAGACTGAATACAGACAGCAGTGAGCAAAGAGACTGAATACAGACAGCAGTGACAAAGAGACTGAATACAGACAGCGTTTCTGATCCTGATCCAGTCCATCAGCCACAGAGACACCAACAGACCATCCCGTTGCATTTAAGAACAGGTCACTGCAGGCTGCTAAGCCACCTTCACCGACTCAAGATTTCTCACATGAACGCATGTCCCTGTGGTGACGGAGCACAAACCCCCAGAGCATGTGCTCCAGCACAAACCCCCAGAGCATGTGCTCCAAGAGTGCCAAATGTTCACTGACCAATGAAGCCAGACCTGGCTGCAGAGGATGGACCTGAGGCAGAAGCTGTGGGGCTGCTGCAAGAACCTGGACTTATCCTGGTGACCTGGCTTTCAGACTGGCATGACCTGGCATCTGAACACAGAAGAATGAGTCGAATGAGCAACTGCTTAGCCATGAGAGGACAGTATACTATCGACTCAGCCACATAGTATCCCATCATAACAGCTGATAATGCATTGTCCTCTTGTTTTTGATAGACAGAGGTGTATGGTTCAGTTTTACACAAAAGATAGAAAGAATGGTGAAAATAGGCAGAATCGAGAGTGGTAAAAGTAAGATAAGTACATATAAACGAAGAACATACAGCAATTCAGTATTTCAGCAAATGCCTTTGTCAAAGACCACATACAAAAAAAACCCAATACAGACAGCAGTGAGCAAAGAGACTGAATACAGACAGCAGTGAGCAAAGAGACTGAATACAGACAGCAGTGAGCAAAGAGACTGAATACAGACAGCAGTGACAGAGAGACTGAATACAGACAGTGTTTCTGATCCTGATCCAGTCCATCAGCCACAGAGACACCAACAGACCATCCCGTTGCATTTAAGAACAGGTCACTGCAGGCTGCTAAGCCACCTTCACCGACTCAAGATTTCTCACATGAACGCATGTCCCTGTGGTGACGGAGCACAAAGCCCCAGAGCATGTGCTCCAAGAGTGCCAAATGTTCACTGACCAATGAAGCCAGACCTGGCTGCAGAGGATGGACCTGAGGCAGAAGCTGTGGGGCTGCTGCAAGAACCTGGACTTATCCTGGTGACCTGGCTTTCAGACTGGCATGACCTGGCATCTGAACACAGAAGAATGAGTCGAATGAGCAACTGCTTAGCCATGAGAGGACAGTATACTATCGACTCAGCCACATAGTATCCCATCATAACAGCTGATAATGCATTGTCCTCTTGTTTTTGATAGACAGAGGTGTATGGTTCAGTTTTACACAAAAGATAGAAAGAATGGTGAAAATAGGCAGAATCGAGAGTGGTAAAAGTAAGATAAGTACATATAAACGAAGAACATACAGCAATTCAGTATTTCAGCAAATGCCTTTGTCAAAGACCACATACAAAAAAAACCCAAAAAAACAGCACACTAGATAAATACGTGGAAAATAAAAATTAAAACTGAGCATTTTGTGCCCTACCTTCTTACAAAGAAGATACCAAAGAGCGAGGTTTTAATTTTTCATTTACTTTTTATGTATTTATCTAGTGTGTTGCTTTTGTGTGTGTGGTCCTTGACAAAAGCTTTTCTAATATAATGAATTGTTGTATGTTCTTCATTTACAAAGGAAGAAGGTCTTATTTAGCTCTGGCTCGATGTGTATAACCATGTTAGCTCTCTAGCATGGTTACCTACATCCCTAACATATTGATAGAATGTTAACATATTTTGTAAAAGAAATTGAAAACTGTTACAAAAATAAAATCCTGACGTAAATAATAGTCCTTGTATTCTTCTGCTTTCATCCTGAAAAAGGAGCTGGTTGCATTGTGCCATAGTTGGCATCTAGGTTGTGATATCACTTCCAAAAAGCCCAACACATCCCTCTTCAGCATGGCTTTCTTTTTTTTTTAGGCCAAGCGTGCTTTCCCAGTCTGTCCCCTATTCACTCAGCCAACTGTGGTCTTGTCTCAGGGGGTGCCAACTGGGAGGCAGACTTGAGTCTTAGTTAAGTTTGGTTCACTGAGCCTACCGCAAGCAGTCAGCTGTGGGTCGCTTAGTCATCACTTTCAGCTTGCATGCTGCACCTTTTGACTGTGCTCCCGCCTCCTCATACCATGCCACACACACACATCCCCCCACCCCCATCCTATAACCTCCTTCATATGGCAGTATGGTCTTTAAGCTATAACATGGAAAAAAAAACAAACTAAGGCCCTTGATATACATTAAGAAGAATAGAACATCCTCCATGGAGATAAAAGAAGCAGATAAAGACTAGAGCAGCTGAAGTTGAGAGCGGCAGTGGTGTAGTTATTAGTGTACTCACCTGCCAACCAGAAGGTCCCTTGTTCGATTTTGCACCGAGGCAGAAATTTTTTGGACCAGCCAGAACTAGGGTCTGCCCCAGCCAGGACTAGTGTCTGCCCCAGCCAGGACTAGTTTCTGCCCCAGCCAGAACTAGGGTCTGCCCCAGCCAGAACTAGGGTCTACCCCAGCCAGAACTAGTCTACCCCAGCCAGAACTAGGGTCTACCCCAGCCAGAACTAGGGTCTACCCCAGCCAGAACTAGAGTCTACCCCAGCCAGAACTAGGGTCTGCCCCAGCCAGAACTAGGGTCTACCCCAGCCAGGACTAGGGTCTGCCCCAGCCAGAACTAGGGTCTGCCCCAGCCAGAACTAGAGTCTACCCCAGCCAGAACTAGGGTCTGCCCCAGCCAGAACTAGGGTCTGCCCCAGCCAGAACTAGGGTCTACCCCAGCCAGGACTAGGGTCTACCCCAGCCAGGACTAGGGTCTGCCCCAGCCAGAACTAGGGTCTACCCCAGCCAGGACTAGGGTCTACCCCAGCCAGAACTAGGGTCTGCCCCAGCCAGAACTAGGGTCTGCCCCAGCCAGAACTAGGGTCTGCCCCAGCCAGAACTAGGGTCTACCCCAGCCAGGACTAGGGTCTACCCCAGCCAGGACTAGGGTCTGCCCCAGCCAGAACTAGGGTCTGCCCCAGCCAGAACTAGGGTCTGCCCCAGCCAGGACTAGGGTCTGCCCCAGCCAGGACTAGGGTCTGCCCCAGCCAGAACTAGGGTCTGCCCCAGCCAGAACTAGAGTCTGCCCCAGCCAGAACTAGGGTCTGCCCCAGCCAGAACTAGGGTCTGCCCCAGCCAGAACTAGAGTCTGCCCCAGCCAGAACTAGGGTCTGCCCCAGCCAGAACTAGGGTCTACCCCAGCCAGAACTAGGGTCTACCCCAGCCAGAACTAGGGTCTGCCCCAGTCAGAACTAGGGTCTACCCCAGCCAGGACTAGGGTCTACCCCAGCCAGGACTAGGGTCTACCCCAGCCAGAACTAGGGTCTCCCCAGCCAGGACTAGGGTCTACCCCAGCCAGAACTAGGGTCAGCCCCAGCCAGGACTAGGGTCTACCCCAGCCAGAACTAGGGTCAGCCCCAGCCAGAACTAGGGTCTGCCCCAGCCAGAACTAGGGTCAGCCCCAGCCTCAAGAAATGGGTACCCTGGGGTTCCCCTGGGAGAATAAAGGCAGTTAGGATGGGTGCAGTACCTCACAATGGTGGTCTAGAAATATGAAGGCACTAACACTTCATGCCTCCTATGGCATGCAGATGCCGCAGGACATTTCAGGAGGCATTAATACTGCAGTGAAAACAACGCTTGAGGGAAAAAAAGAGAAAGGAGATGATGATACAGATGGTTGGCTAACGTCAAAAGATGGACAAGCTGGCCAACATCAAAAGATGAACAAGTAGGCCAACATCAAAAGATGAACAAGTAGGCCAGCATCAAAAAGATGAACAAGTAGGCCAGCATCAAAAAGATGAACAAGTTGGCCAGCATCAAAAAGATGAACAAGTTGGCCAGCATCAAAAAGATGAACAAGTTGGCCAGCGTCAAAAGATGAACAAATTGGCCAGCGTCAAAAGATGAACAGTTTGATTGATTGAACAAGTTGGCCAGCATCAAAAGATGAACAAATTGGCCAGCGTCAAAAGATGAACAGTTTGATTGATTGATTGAACAAGTTGGCCAGCATCAAAAAGATGAACAAGTTGGCCAGCGTCAAAAGATGAACAGTTTGATTGATTGATTGAACAAGTTGGCCAGCATCAAAAAGATGAACAAGTTGGCCAGCATCAAAAAGATGAACAAGTTGGCCAGTGTCAAAAGATGACAGTTTGATTGATTGATTGATTGAACAAGTTGGCCAACATCAAAAGATGGCCTATGCCCCAGATAGGGGTCAAGAAAGTGAGGAAGGAAGGAAGGAATATCCATCAAGAGAGGAAAGGACATAGCACATTGGAAGTCCAGCAACCACCCTTCTGACTGTGGGTGGCACTATGCTAGTAATAATATTAATCAGTGATTACTGAGTGTATGAAGTTTATTAAACATAAAAGATTATGTATGATTTTTTTTGCTTTTTTTTTTTTTCAGCTGTGCACTAGTAGTTTGCTGCTGTCTTTTACTAGCCAAGAAATTACTGAGCTTTTGGCTAGTCTCCCTTGTCAGTATGAGAAGGATGGAGTGCTTATCAGATTAACAAAAGCTTGGCTGGAGCATGACCCAGACAGCAGGAGGCAGGCAGTGCCACAGGTTTGATACATTTACAGCCATGTACTTTAGATCTAGTGTCTTTGTGAGCTCCTCAGAGTGCCTTCGGATTTGCTAGTTGTAACCCGGCACTAACACCATATCCCTATGTGCTTCTAAGGCATGACAGGATTACCATTACCTTTTACCTTTTTTTACATGGGGGTGAAGTCACCCATCCGGTGAGGCACTCAGCGACCCATAGCTGATATGCTAGCATCAGGGTTAGTGAACCATAGCTGACCAAGACCCTGTCCTACCTCACCGTTGGTATCCCTAGGAACAGGCCTAGCCTGGCTAACGGGCAGGGATCACCATAGTCCCCATGGTGGTGGAGTCTGCTAGAGAAGCATTGCACACCCCTTGCTTTTTATTTGTGCTCTGGGACTGAAAAAGTAGCTGCCATAACCCACTCCCAAGCCGATACGATGCTGTTCCTCAACACCTCCACAGCATTGGCTGCAAAGAACACCAGCTCGCAGTTACAGGGACATAGAAATATGAGTGGAGTGGTTGGTTGTGGCCTCTCTTCTGAAGTAGAAGTTTGTGAGTTCAGGAGCAATTATTTACCAGTTATTTCTCCTTGTTCATTTGCTGACAGCATCAATATAATCTACACTAACAAACTGGTTTTGGTGACTTTTCAGTTACTGAAATAATTTTTTTTTTCTTTTTTTCAAATCTTGGTTTAAAAAATAACTTTAACTGTTGGAAGAGGTTATCTTGTCCTGTTTTGTCTTGTATCTTCCAGGAACTGTGAGCTGGTGTTCTTTGCAGTCAGTGCTGTGAAGGCGTTGAGGTGCAGCATCATTTTGGTGTGGGAGCGGGTTATGGCAACAGTTTTGTTTTTCAGTCCCGGAGTGCAGCTAAAAAGCAGAGAGTGTGTGGTACTTCTTTTTTTTGCAGACTCCACCACCATGGGGACTATGGTAATACCTGCCTTATTAGACAGGGTAGGCCTGTTGCTGGGGGTTCCAATGGAGAGGTTGGGCAGGGTCTTGGTCAGTTATGGGTCGCCAGCTCTGATGCTAGCATGTCAGCTATGGGTTGCCAGATGGACAGCATCTTCACCCCCCAAGGAGGTTTTCATGTTTATTTCAAATTTTTGACTATTGGAAATTTTATTTTTAATCATATTTCTTTATAATTTTGGACTGCTTGAAGAATCTATATACTACATTTGTTTCCAATTTTTGATAGAGGAAAGACTTTTAAAAAAATATATTTCTTTTTCAGTTATTGGAAGAGTTTCCTAATTTTGCACATGATTTACAGAAGTATCTTGAGCCAGACTTGGTCCTTGAGAAAAATCAGCTTAGGATTGGGGACAAACAAGGTAGATAAGAAATTGTGGGTTTTTTTTGTTGTTGTCAAAGATAACATAAGCATGTGATAGGAGATTTTTAAAATACCAGAGATAACGTTAATGCAGTTGAGGATGCATTGCAACTTCCACAGGCAGCTGACATCTTGATTCACAACCATTATCTAAAATGATAGGTTTCCTTATGCTGCTGATAAAAGAATTGTTAGGACTGTCTGTGAAGTTGGTCCTAAAAAAGAAAAGACAGTTAAGGATATCTCCACTCTGTGACAGGACATCACAGGAATAATTGTCTTGTTTTATAATCAGGTGATAATTTAATTTTCTGAAGTGGTGGGCTTTTGTGTAATAATTATCTTCAGCTCATGGCCAAAACCCACTATAATAATCAGATTTCTTCTGTTGTTGTAAGCATGATAAATAGTGCTTCTTCATGATCAAAAGACACTGTGATAATTATCTTCTGTTTGTGACAAGAAGTGGAAGTTACAAAGAAGGTTAAAAAGATGATCCACATCGGGAAATTTTTGTAGGTCAGTATAGGAAGCAGATGAAAAGCAGCAGTACTTATGAGTGCACTGGTCTCTCATGGTGAAGATTGGGGGTTCGAATCTGGCCGGAATCACCCTCTAGTGTGCTGACAGGTCAAGGAAAGTATGGGCACTAACACCATATCCCTATGTGTCTCTAAGGCATGACAGGATTACCTTTAACTTATGAAAGAGGCCAGAGAAACAATGACCATGGTAAAACTGGTTCTAGTAATGAAAGTAGATGGAGGTGTATGGTTCAGTTTTACGAAAAAAAAGATAGAAAGGGTGAGGAAAGTGGACAGAAACAAGAATGGCAGACAAGGAGATGAGCACATACAAATGAAAAACCGTACAACAATCCAGTATTTTGGCCAAAGCCTTTTTCATGGATCACTTATAAAAACAACACAGTAAGTAAATACATGAAAATTAGGTGAAAAATATAGACTTTACTTTTTTGGTCTCTTCCTAGTAAGAAAGAAAGTGCATTTTTGAACTGAATCATATACCTCTACATACTATCATTATGAAGTGTTTTTCTACTGAGCATTATGGGGAAGGTCCACATTCTTTTTTATAACCAGAAATATCATGGTCAGAAATATTTGTGATAATGACATTTCTATATAATCAGAAACTATTTTTGATAATTATCATCTCTCTACGACAACAACAAAAATTGTGATAATATCCTTTTTTTTTATGAACAAAAAGGGTTAAAATGGTTATTTTATATTTATGATTAGAAAGCACTGTAAAAATAGTTTTTTTATTTTTGTGACCACAAATTTATATCATGATTATCTTCCCCTGTTTCTGTCAGGAGCTGTGTCTAATGGAGAAGAGGAAAGTCTGAGTAAGTTGTCAGTAGAAAAATATGGTGGTCGTCATGTGGGTAGTCACCATCCCTTCAGGGAAGTTCCTCTTTATATTTGTGTCTCCTGCGGTGAAGCTTTCGATGGTCAGCATCAGCTGAGCCAGCACTGTCAGGTGTGTACTGAGTCAGTCTGTGCCGGGAACTTGGAGATGGACAGGCCAGCAAGCCAGAAGGGCATTAACTTATGCCAGAGAGTAGTTCAGACAAGCGGTGATGGAGTCACTTTGTGTAATGAGTTAAACCAGTCATGTGATAGAGTAGCCACGTCATGCAGTTCTACGACCCAGCCAGGGTGTAATGTAGATATATCTTGTAGCGATACAACTCGGGGCCCTGATAATGTGGCATCATATTACAGCATGGCTAAACCGTGTGATAACATAGTCACATCACATGAAAAAATGGCTCAGCCATGTAGCTATATGGCTACTTCGAGTGATGGTATAACTCAACCAAGTGATAACGCAAAACATCTTCAGATAATCAAACTCAGGCATGTGATAATGTGGTAGCCATGTCATGTAATGATACATCCCAACACTATGGCAGTCTAGCCGCTAATTTATGTTTGAAAACTTGGACGCCGAAACCACAAGTCAATTCACACGGAGGTATTAATTTCTGTGATGGTGTACTGAAGTCGTATAACACAGAAACCACAGCTTTTGACAAATCCCAAGCCAATAATAAATTAGATAAATTTAAACCAATTATCAGTAGCCAGATTTTCGATAAGGAGGGCGGAGACTGTAATTCAGATTCCTGTTACCGAAAGTCAAGTCTGCAGTCCCAAAGTAAGAGTAGCCTCTCCCAAAAATGTCTCGGATGCGATCATTTAAGCAGTCACTCGTCCAGTATCCAACACGAGGAAGATTCTGAAATGATTCCTAGTCACGGGTTAAAAGATGACGTATCTAGGGATAAAATTTGTCAGTTGGTGGAGAAAACGGATAAGAATGGTGGTGCTTCTGAGAAGGAACAAGATTTTTGTACAGAGCATTGTGGAGAAGGTTTGTTATCTCCTTCAAATTGTACTACACATTTGCTGCCTTGCACCAGGGTGAATGATAGCAATAATAATGATATTAACATTTCGAACAGCACCCTGCTGGTCTTCTCAGCAGTGGCATTGTGCTGAATTTCAGTGCTGGTTCCAGCGGTGTGAATGGTGTCGGTGTTAGTTCCAGCACTGTGAACAGTTTGAGCATTAATTCCAGTACTGAGAATGATTGCGGTGTTAATTCCAGTGCTGTAAATGTTTTTGGTGTTGAATCCAACACTGTGAAAACAGACCCGGAACATTCTCTTGAACTTCCTGAAGAGAACAGTACTGTTGCTGATTGTGGCAAAGAGGAAACTGGTAGGAAGACTGCTGTGGTTGGAAGAAAGAAGTCCAGGAAATTCACATCGTGTAACCCTCATCAGCCGGAGGCGATGAATACTAAATGTGACACTTCACATAGAAAATTCCAGAACCTTGTGCCTAGGACAAAATTTTCATTGTTAAAGTTTAAGTGTCTGATCTGTGGCCGAGCATTCAGCGAAAGAAAAACGTTGACTGCTCATGAGAAACTAGCACATGGGTTTGAGCAGGATACTGAAAAAGAGAGCCCATCCATTTTACCTGATGAGCTTGCTGTCATCAGTGAAGAATTTGGTGATAAAAGTCTATGGGATGTGAAAAACTTAACAGCAAACGTCTCAGAACAGAACTTTCACACGGGTTTTCGTGTTGTGGATAAAGTTCACAGCATTGCTGGCATCAGTCATCGCTTCTCTGGATCCATGGACGACGTTAATGAAAGAAGTGTATCGATGCTGATGTCAGATTATCCTGGAGGGTACAGCAGTTTTACCCAGTGGTGCCAAGAACCTGTGTTTTGTCACATTTGTGGAGCATCCCATTCAAGAGACAGCTTATGCCCTCAGTTCATGGCAGCTTATAGAGGTGGTCGGAACGGTCTGCTGAGTAAAGTTGGTGCAGTTGGAATGGAAAAAGAGGAAGATCATTACACTGACTCTTGGATGGATGATACTGAAGGTCCTCTAGATATGAGTAAAAGCTCACGGAACTTTCATGTCCTGAAGAAGCCGAGTTTGTCCACAAGTCCTCAGAGTGATGGGGATCTTCCACTCAATCTCTCCAACGTTTATGCTAGCCGCACTTCTGGAAATGATAAAGAGGGAGTTGGCTGGAGGTTTGGCTCATCAAGATCTATTCCATTAGTCACAGAGATGGGGTTCACTGGTAGCCCAGACAAGGTAGCCTCCAACCTTTCATTTAACAAAGTTCATGTAGGAAGGCAGCAGACGCCTAAGCTGCGTGTTTATCCACCCGATTCAGGACCTGGGATGGCTGCGATGTATCCAGGACGCAGTATAAGCTCTGGGAAGAAAACTTCACCCCGTCAAGGTTTTCCCTGTGCTGTGTGTGGTAGGATGTTTGCTTATCAGGCCGCTCTGCTCACTCACATGAAAGTTCATTCCATATCTTCCAGTGCATACCAGTGCCAGCTTTGCCAGGAGTATTTTTCTTCTGCCTCCCATCTCAAAATCCATCCCTGCCCCAACAGAATAGAAAAACCATACAAGTGTCCACATTGTGACCAGACCTTTGCCAAAAACATCCATCTGAAGCGCCACCTGGCTACTCACTCGGGTCTCAGGCCTTATCCGTGCTGGGTTTGCGGGAAGCGGTTTAGCCGCAGTGACCACCTCAAGAGACACTCCCAGAGCTTGCATGCGGGCTCAAGACCACATGGATGCCTTACATGTGGCAAGGAGTTTGTTCGGAAGTATGAGCTAAACAAGCATATGATAATGCATACTTCAAATATGGACACGGACCCCTGTTAACCGCTCTTTTATGTACCAGCTGGGCACCACCAAGTTGTAATACCAACTTTTAACTGGCACCACTTGATTGTAAGCATGTGGCCACAAGTCGGACTTGTCAGGAAAACAGGGTTGCCAATCCTAACCAACCTGCCAAAACTCCAGGTTATCAGTCACAGTGTCATTGGGTTTGCATGTTTTTGAATGAGTTTCAGCCATTGCAGAGTAGTGTCCTACCTGCCATAATGCACTTGTTGTTCTGATGAAAAAAAAAAATGAAGAGTGAACATTTAATGAAGTATTGTACCTCTATTTTTATGAGTTTCAAGATAGTGGTACCTAGAACTGTCATCAGGTCAGGATTTATTGAGTTGCTGCTGTTAGTTCAGGTCATTTTGGCTAACTTGTTATAAATATCTGTGTCAAGATTGACTACCTTGTTATTGTTACCATATATACTTTTGAGTTATAATCAAATCCAGTAAGCATTATGGTCAGTTTTTGTTTTGTTTTGTTTTTTTAGTACACTCACAGATAAATATTTTATATCCTGTAATGTTACACTTGTTCACATGTTGTTTTCCTTTTCATGCCATTTGATGATTTGAGTGAGAATCTAATTTGGCCGAAACATTTCTTTCCCAGATTTTAGTTGTATCTCATGCTACTGTACATTTTGTCACACTCAAAATATCATTATGAAGCTTTGTGTTGTACTTTGTCACATTCAAGTCATAATGCATGTATGGTTTTTAGCCTGCTTTTGTTTGAAGACATTTCAGAATTTTGTTTCAGTGGAGCAAGTTTATTAGTACCTGACAGTTTGGATTATTGTAAATTTTATTATCTTAGTTAATTAATATCAGAATGATAATGCTTGTTATGTCAGAGTGATAACTTATTATTTTAGCTCACTTATATGTGAGTGATATATAGCCATACTACAAGAACTTAATATTGAAGGTTGGCTAGTAAAGAGGATTAAACAGAGAAAATTTAAATGTTTTGGACACATTAAACGTCATGATAATTTAGAGAAGATGGTCTTGGAAGGCTACATAATGGGAAAAAGAAAGAGAGGAAGACCAAAGCGAAGATGTTTGCAAAACATTGTTGATAATTTGCAAATGGATGCATCAGCAGCAGGGCATCTTAGCTTACAACCAAGAGGCCTATAGGAGAGCTGTTAGGGAGGCAAAGTTCTGCAAGGGACATGCACATGACTGACTGGTATGTGAGTGATAACATATTATCTAAGCTCATTTGTATATGACTGATAACATATTATCTTAGCTCATTTATGTATGAGTGATAACAGATCATCTTACCTCACATGTAAGTGATAACACATTATCTTAGCTTGGTTATATGTGAATGATAACTTATCATCTTAGCTTGGTTATATGTGAATGATAACTTATTATCTTAGCTTGGTTATATGTGAATGATAAATTATTATTGTAGTTCATTTATACCAAAATGGTAACTTTTTGTCTTAGCTCATTTATACTAGAATGATACTCTTTACTCTTTTGTGCAACTGTTATCTTAGGATATTATACCCTGTATTTATAGTAGTTCTTCTACTCATTTCTTCACTTATATCAATAATTTGCTATGTTCTTCACTTCTTTATACCAGAAATATGTTGTGATGTGTTAAATTATGCCGGTATATTGTTATTTTTTTCATAAGTATCAGCAGCCTGTTATATTTGATTGATTTGTATCAGCATTATGTTGTGTTTTATTTACCTATACCAAAGTATTATTATATTTTGCTCACTTTTACCTTTGTACCAAGATTGTTAAATGTTTGTGTTTTTTTTTTTTCTCTGAGGTCTTTCATGCTGTCAGGTTTTCTCTGTGCACTTTTTTTATTATAAGTCAATAAAAGTTACAATAGTACATTCCATATACATAAAACCCAGGCAACTTTCATCCCCTTATATGCATTTGTGACTGTGAATTATGTCACATAGCAGAGTAAAGCATGGGCTGTGTTCTGCTTATTTAAAGCAGGATTTTTTAAATCAAATGATGGAGAAATGTACTTCACAAAATGTGCCGGTTCTGTCTTCAAGGACTGTGTTGTAATTGCATAGCATAAATACTTAGGGGTTACCAGACTTTTCTCTTGGCCAAAACCTGAACATATGATCCCAGTGGAGTGAGGGACAGTGTGTGATCAGGCAGAAGAATGTAGGCAGGTGATTTGGTCAAAATTTTATGCAGTGAATTTAGTCCATATATAATATATGTATGGTTACCTGTTTACACCAGAACTGAAACAGAACTGTGGTCACTCAGGATATGACTCTCAGACTGGCATGTCTGCTAACACTGTAAATATTTATAATAAAAATAGTTACTGTGAGCTGTTGGGCAGTTGTTATAGTGAATTGTTTATAAAGTGATAACTACCAAGCTTTGCTACCTTCATTCATGTTGCTTGTATCTTCACACATTGTCAAAACATACTTATTAATTTTTGTATTTGTTTATATTAGGTATGATTTCAGTATTATTTTCAAGTTTTCCTTGTATTCTGAATAGTCCAATAATTTTCTCAAGTTTTCCTTGTATTCTATTATGGGGATGTGTTTCTCAGTATTTATAAATACTTTGTAGTATTTATTTTTCATTTTTTTCAGGAAGATGGGACAGTGTGCTATAAATCTGAAGGGCAAATAACAATCATGTCTTTCTCAAGTTTTCCTTGTATTCTGAATAGTCCAATAATTTTCTCAAGTTTTCCTTGCATTCTGAGTAGGAGTTCCATACTTAACTCCAGTTTTTACTCGTATTCTGAGTTGGATTTGCAACACTTTCTCAGAGTTTTTCTGTTATTTTGCCTCAGAATTATTACACTTTCTCCCCCAAACTTACTTTTATTCTGACTAAAAATTCCTCTCACATCTCAAACATTTCTTCCACCCTGACTTTTTGACTGACGGTTTCGTTTTTCGGACACGTGTGATGCTTCAGTCACGACACTCATCTGCAGCAACGATGCCAGTTTCAGGTTGAAAATCTTGGCACCCAAAATCTTCCCTCGTTTCATCCCCCGTCATTATTTGTCATTATATGTCCTTATCTGAATCACTTCTGAGAAGATTATGTTTATGTCTCAGTGCTCATTGCACACTAATTGATGCCCCTACACCCCTCCTACCCAGCTTACTTTCACGTTACTAGTGCCTGTACAAAGAGAACTATTATTTGATTCATAAACATTGTTACTTGTGCAGTAATATGTTGTTAATAAATGTCATTTGTGGCAATAATTTATTTATATACATGTTTTTATTTATAAACTCAGATGTCCCAGAAGTTTTTTTGTGCATTTTTGATATCTATGGAGAGAAGCCAGCATAATTTACGTTTAATGTCTGTGAAATACTCTGTCGTTTTTTTTTTTTTTATCAGATATTAATATCTCATTTTTAACTAAAGGATCAGTGCAGCAAAGATGGTGAATTATTAATTTTTGATGTTTTTTTTTTTTTTTAAACATGCTGCATGTAATTAAAACCATGTCAGCACAGGATGCATGTTAGACTGTCAGCAGTGACCTGTCTTCTCATCCTAGAGGTGATGAGTTTGTGATGCCTCCAGGTAGATCTTGCTGTAGAACTGGGTGCCTGACACACAGGTGCTGAGAAACACAGCCCCATAAAATGGAAGGAACAGCCGGTGTAGGCTAGACTGGACTACAGCACAACTTGGCTGTTAATGGTGAAGGGGAAAACAGGATATCACAAAGGAGGTCAGTTCCACAAACCTTGCGTGAGGTCACAGTAGGTCAAGGTAAAAATTTAAAATGTGCTTATTTTACCATTTACCGTTAAAAAATTAATGCTATAACTTTTCTGTAAAATATCACACAAAGTGCAAGTGCTCTTTCCTTCACATTTACCATTCATGTATGAAGAACTGATAACTGAGTCTACTGGAATGATTACTCTCAAGTAGTGCACCATGCCATCAGTGATAAGAAAGCCAGTGAGAGGAAGAGATGGTCAGTAAACATGATGAAGTTGCTCTCTTTCTCTCTGTACATGTTATCAGTGTTTGTTAGAGGTTCTCAGACTGGATGGGTTGTGCCACAACTTTGTAGTATTTCTTTTTCTTTTTTTTTTTTTCAGGAAGATGGGACAGTGTGCTATAAATCTGAAGGGCAAATAACAATCATGTCTGTGGATATCAAAACAATAATAATCATATCATAATGCAGCAGTAATTTATTAATATTAATGACTTTTTATTACAGATATATGTTGATGTTGCCTTAGCAGTAAATGGTTTATATCTCAGGCAAGACCTTGGACAGATTTTAGGCTGAAATCATGGTCTGCACAGCCCCTGAGTTTCTTATGTTTTGCCAGTAAATTTTTATGAGCATACTAGGTGTTGCAGTGTATTTGTACATGTATTGTGCTTTATAGTTCCGCTGTTTATGTTAAGAGTACATGCCATTGGCAGTTATGGCCAGGGTCAGGGCTACCATAAGGCTAACTCAGGAGGACACATTTCAGACCTTTTAGAGGACAGTTGTATAAATAATTGATTTTTGGAAATGTTGATCTATTGACAGAGGTAACTGGTGATGGTTTGAAATGGTCAGCCTTTTCTCTCTCTCTCTCTCTGAACCTTAAGTGCCCAGGGCACATGGGGCTTCCGCAAGGGTTTTCCACAAATGCCTGTCCTTCGCCTTTTTTTCTGCTCTTGCCCAGGTGAGCCCTCTATTGCTCAACATCCTTTCTGTTGTTCTTCTCCATGTCTCTTTTGGTCTACCCTTACTTCTGCTCCCCTGTGGTGTCCATCTTCAGCCTTTTCTAGGGCATCAATTTACCTAGTTCCAGCTCTGATTATGCATCTTAATTTTGACAATACTTAGAATTATTATCTTTTCCATTTGCTGTGCCACTTGGTCAGATTGTTTATTATCTTTGGTCTTCTGCACATATCCTTAGGGTTTTCCAGCAGCAATCATGCTCTTTAACATCCACCTTCTCCTGGCATGTTCAGAGAATTTTTATTATCTTTGACTTATAGTTTTAATTAGTTTTCAGTTTTCTGCAGTCTGAAGTTTGTTGTTTTTTTCTCTTGTTATTCAAGATATATATGCAAGCTTTCTCCAGAACAACAGTACTAGAATATGCACAAGTTTGTGTATACATTTAGAGTTCAGATGTTCACTATTGTGTTTTCATTAACCAAATTATCTTCCAATTATAAGCTTCTTTCTCCACATTGTCAGCACAGTCATAGATCATTGTTGGTAATACTTCTGATGTTTATCAGTGGCCAGCAAACCAGAATTGTTAAAAATCTGACTTACATTGTTGCCTTTGTTAATAGTCTGTTATTATGCTCAAGTCTAATCAGCAACTTAGCCCAAAAAAAAAATGGAGTATCAACATCAGCTGTTGTTACGCTCCAGTCTAGCCAACAGAGTATCAACATCAGCTGTTGTTATTCTGCAGTCTAGCCAACAGAGTATCAACATCAGCTGTTGTTACGCTTCAGTCTAGCCAACAGAGTATCCACATCAGCTGTTGTTATTCTGCAGTCTAGCCAACAGAGCATCCACATCAGCTGTTGTTATTCTGCAGTCTAGCCAACAGAGTATCAACATCAGCTGTTGTTATTCTGCAGTCTAGCCAACAGAGTATCCACATCAGCTGTTGTTATTCTGCAGTCTAGCCAACAGAGTATCCACATCAGCTGTTGTTATTCTGCAGTCTAGCCAACAGAGTATCCACATCAGCTGTTGTTATTCTGCAGTCTAGCCAACAGACTATCAGCTTCTGTTATTCTGCAGTCTAACTAACAAGTGTATCAGCCAACAGGTTTCCTCAGCTACTTAGCTCTGTTCCAGAGAGTTAGGATAGCCACTGCCACCATTCAGATTTGGTTCATGTACTCCAGGTTTGTCGTCATGACATCAACCATCAAGAACATTAGGTTCCCAGATCCTACAGTAATATAAGGGACACCCACCAACCCGTTTCTGGGACACAGCACTGCCTAGGACTGGTATCTGAAGAGCGATGATCCAGGTGCCATCATTTAAAATGCTAAGTATCATTTTACTGAAACTTTTATTCTATCTAGCCAGAAAGGATTTAATTTACTTAATAAAACTTCCTTTCTTTTATTGGTTTTGTATGAAAGCCATAATGTTACATCGTTTAAAAAAAAATACTAAGTTAAACTTAGTAAAAAAAAATCTCAATCTCTCTTTGTCTAGTCAAAAGTGGGAACAGGTGATTTTTAAAAAAAATTCTAATCAGAACATTTCAGTACAATCATAAATATCCCAGTGTTGTTTCTATAGTTACATTAGATGTGTACGTGATTTTTAAAAAACCCCAGTACTATTTATATACAGTCACAGGATTATGTTTTTTCATGTAATGAAGTCCCTGTAGTATATTGTGAATGCTTCTAGTGCGCATCAATAAAGGCACCTATGGGATATGGTGTTAATGTCCATATTTTGCTTGACCTATTAGCACGTTAAGGGTGATGTGATCAGCAATCAAGCTTGGTTGTCTTTCCCTCACAAGGGTGAGCCAGGTACCCAGTACTATAGCAGGGTAACGAAGGTACCTCCAGTGAGAGCTGAACTACCTTCATCTTGAGAGGTGAGTTACCCAGGGTAATGAAGGTACCTCCAGTGAGAGCTGAACTACCTTCATCTTGAGAGGTGAGTTACCCAGGGTAATGAAGGTACCTCCAGTGAGAGCTGAACTACCTTCATCTTGAGAGGTGAGTTACCCAGGGTAATGAAGGTACCTCCAGTGAGAGCTGAACTACCTTCATCTTGAGAGGTGAGTTACCCAGGGTAATGAAGGTACCTCCAGTGAGAGCTGAACTACCTTCATCTTGAGAGATGAGTTACCCAGGGTAATGAAAGTACCTCCAGTGAGTGCTGAACTACCTTCATCTTGAGAGGTGAGTACACTAACCACTTCGCAGCTCAGGTGCCCACCAGGGAAGGTACTCCAATCTCTTCCAGCGAAAGAGGATCTCAGCACAGTGCACATGCTTCGTGACACTGACATATATCTTGATGAAACTGTTTCTATATAATCATGCCTAGTAATCATGTGATTTTTCTTCATATAATGAGTATTTCAGTATTACTTCTATATATTCGTACAAGTTCTAATGTGATTTCTTTTTTTTTTTTCCTAATGCTATAAGTATCCTTATATTGTTTTTCTATATAATAACAGAGATCATTCTGTGGTTTTATGTTACACAGATTGTCCAGATATATTTTTGTAGTCACTAATTATTTCCTTGTGTGATTTTTAAAGAAAACTTTCATGCTATGAATATTTGTGATTTAAGAAATATCAGTAGAACATTTTAAAATAAAATGTGATCAGAATTTCATAGCATTGATTTTTTTTTTTCTTTCACAAAATCTTTCTCTTTCATTCTGTTTCAATTTAAAACAGTTGACAAAGTGAGATAATTGGTACAATATTTCATTTCCCTAAAGGATAGAGAGAGTGAATGTTTTATGAGATGGAGAAAGAGAAAAGAAAGAGATGTCTGGACTGAAAAGTGAAACATGACGAGGGTCATAACTCCTCTGTGGAAAAAACTTCATTAGTGAATCATGAAATCTTCTTCGTTCGCTCTGCAGTCCTGTCTCTTGGATAAATTTCACTGTTTTTTGTAACTCATTTATGGAACCGTAGAGCTTATCTTCTTTAGTGGTTTCACTGGGCCAGTAATTATTTCTCAGTGCCTCATAGTTGATGCAGTTCTGGAGGATATGTTCCACAGTTTGGGGCACCTGGGCACATGTACATAGATTAGTAGTACCAACCTTAAACTTTGTATACATATGACTTCGGAGATGAGTGTGTCCTGTTCGGAGACGGAAGATGGTGACTTGTTCCTTTCTGTTTAGCATGTGGTGGTGTTTGTGGCTTCCTGTAGGTTTTTATCATGCTTTTCTTCTGATTATAGGTGATTGGTATGTCTGGTTGTTCCATTTAAGTGCCCTCTTTGGCCAGATGGTCAGCTTTCTCATTGCCTGGTATCCCACAGTGGGAGGGAATCCATTGCAAAGTGACTCCATGTTGTAAGCCAATTTTTGACAAGGCATCCTTAAGGTCTGGTAGTTTGTTGCTCTGAAGAGCTTCCAGTACTGATCTTGCATCTGTGAGAATTACTACAGGACATGTATCAATTCTAGAGTCTGATAGTTTTTCAACTGCAGCAATAATTGCCCTAACTTCTGCATCAAAGTTGTTGCAGTATTTACCAGTGGGTATGGAAATCTTGTCAATAGTGTTGTTTGGATATTCAATATATGCTCCTGCCCCTCCATTCTTTACGGCATTATGTGCAGATCCATCTGTATACACACGTATCCAGGTGTCACATGGATATTTGTCATCTAGAACACTAAGTGTGGCTGTTGATCTTACAAGACTGCTCTGCATCTCACCATTCTGCACACCTTTCACTTCAGTCTGAATAGTTATTTGTGTATAATCTGCTTCTTTCCATGGTGTATGCTCTGGTACAGATGATAATGGAGTGACTACAGTTGGAAGGTCAGGTATCAGCTTACGCATACGCTTTGCCTGATGAATGAAGCTGCTTCTTTTAAGCCGTCCTAATGCCAAGTTATTGAATCTCTCCTTCAGGGGATGGCTTACAGAGCTAAGGAATTTTTCTCCCATGGTCATGACCTTTGTGTCTCTACGTTCCTTTAGCGCTTGAACACCAACTATTTTCTGCATTTCTACTATTGGTGTATTGAATAAAGAATCTGTGGAGAGGAGCAGACAGAACCACAAAAATAAGATTTTTAAGGGCATGCATCTTTCCCATAGCAACATATGCCTGTGAGACCTGGACACTTAACAAAACAGCTGAGAAACACATAAATGCCTTTGAATGTAAATGCTACAGAAGAGTTCTCCAAATATCGTGGACACAAAAAAGAACAAATATATCTATACTACAAGAGCTTAATATTGAAGAAGGCTAGCTAGTAAAGAGGATTAAAGAGAGAAAACTGAAATATTTTGGACACATTAAACGTCATGATAATTTAGAGAAGACCGTATTGGAAGGATACATAATGGGAAAAAGAAAAAGAGGAAGACCAAGACGAAGATGGCTGCAAGACATCGTTGACGATCTGGAAATGGATGCAACAGCAGCAGGCCATCTTGCTCACAACCGAGAGGCCTACAGGAGTGCTGTTTGGGAGGCAAAGTTCCGCAAGGGACATGCAAATGAATTAATGAACTATTGGTGTGGACCTCATGGCACCTGTGATAATCCGTAGTGACTGATTTTGAACCTTGTCTAGATTATGCAGCGTAGCGTTTGATGCTGTGCACCAAGATGTTGAGCCATATTCTAAATGTGGTAGAATACTTTGCTGATACACATTCTTGAGGATTCTTTCACTAGCTCCCCATGTGGTTCCACTCAATTTTCTTAATATGGCTAGTTTTCTTCTGGCTTTTGCTTCTGCACTGTTGATGTGTTGCTTCCACGTCAGTTTTGAGTCAAGAGTCACTCCTAAGTAAGTGGGTTGGTTGTCCATCCTTAAGGGTATTTCATTTACAAAGATCTTACCTGCTTTCTGTTTAGATGAGAGGGTGAACAGAGTGGTACTTGATTTCTCTGTGTTGATACTTACACACCATTTGTTTGTCCATGATGTCAAGATGTCTGCTGCTCTTTGGAGTCTCTGTGTAGCAACTGTCGCATATTCATCTGTACACCACATGACCAGATCATCTGCATACAGTGCCGCTTTGATTCCATAGGGAAGTTCCTTGACCAGGTCATTAATGAATACAAGGAATAGTGTAGGCGAAAGGACTCCTCCTTGTGGTACACCGTGTCGCAGAAGTACTTTCTGGGTTTTGTGACCATCCATTACTACTCTAGCTCTTCTATTGTGTAAATAGGACTTTATCCAGTTGTACAGTCTTCCATTCACATTGCAGTTTCTTAGTTTCCACAGCAGACCTTTTTTCCATACTTTATCAAAGGCTTTCTTCAGGTCTATCCATGCTGCTAGTACAAGGTTTTTCTCTTGGAATGCAAATTGTGAAATGAGAGCTACTTACACTTGTGATGTTTAGGCAAGTGATGATTGAAGATAATAATTACATAACAGAATAATTTTTATAGATACATCATCTCTTGAAATAATATAAAATCATCAAGTTATCACCTTTTATCCACTGTAATACTCCTGAGAAAACAGGCCATCAAATCAGATTTAAGTTGGAAACAGCCCAAAACTGACTCCAGAGAACAAAAGTATAGATAGAAAATAATAAAACAATTTCCATAATAACCTTGCAGTCAGTCATTTGCATGTCCCTTGCGGAACTTTGGCTCCCTAACATTGCATCTCTAACAGCTCTCCTGTAGGCCTCTCGGTTGTAAGCAAGATGCCTTGCTGCTGATGCATACATTTGCAGATTATCAACGATGTCTTGCGGCAGTATTCACGTTGGTCTTCCCCTCTTTCTTTTTCCCATTATGTACCCTTCCAAGACGGTCTTCTCTAAACTATCATGACGTTTAATGTGTCCAAAATATTTAAGTTTTCTGCTTAATCCTCTTTACTAGCCAGCCTTCTTCAATGTTAAGTTCTTGTAGTATGAATACTGGGGGACTTCAACGCTAAGGTAGGGAAAGATAACACAGACATCGAAAAAGTAATGGGGAAAGAAGGAATTAACATGGTAAATCAGAACGGAGAACGATTAATTGAAATATGTCTAACAGAGGGTATGGTCATTGGAGGCACAATATTTCCACATAAAGAGATACATAAAACAACGTGGATATCTCCAGATGACAGAACTAGAAGCCAGATAGATCATTTTTGTATTAGAAAGCAATACAGAACATCTCTGATAAATGTAAGGGCATACAGGGGGGCAGATGTCAACAGTGATCACAACCTGTGTATAAATGTTCAGCTAGAAGGGATAAAAGAGAATACATAGACAATATGGCGAAAGAGGCAGAGAAAGCAGCAAAAAGAGGAAACACCAAAACTTTATATAATATACAAAAGAGGCTAACAGGTATTATTACATCTAAAGAAAGACCAATCCTTAGCAAAACTGGAATCCTATTAACATCAAGTAAAGACCAAAAGCAAAGATGGGCTGAACACTTCCAAGAAATACTTAATCGACCACACCCAAAAGAATTGATAAACCTTGAAACCGACTTACCAACCCCACAACTAAATGTCAACCTAGAAGAAATTACATTGCATGAAACAGAAAAAGCAGTGAATTCAATGGCTAACAACAAAGCTGCAGGTGAAGATGAAATAACACCCGAAATGTTAAAAGCTATCAATAGTGACAACATGAGGCAACTACAGATTTGCAAGATTTGGAAAGAAGAAAAGGTCCCTTCTAAATGGAAAAAAGGAATCATTGTTAAAATACACCAAAAAAAAAAAAAAAAAGGCATCCTTAGTGACTGTAACAATTGGAAAGGAGTAACCTTAGTATCAGTTGTGTCAAATGTATTTTGCAAGGTCATTTTGAATAGACTCAAAGATATAGTGGATACCGCAATGAGAGAAAAACAAGCAGGATTTTGAAAAGGGAGAAGCTGTCTCGATCAGATCTTTACTCTCAGAATAATACTTGAAGAATATATTGAAAAGCAGAAACCATTAATACTGAACTTCATAGACTTTAAAAAAGCCATTTGATAGCATACATAGAAATTCATTGTGGAGAATTTTAAGACTATATGGAATACCATCTAAAATTGTCAACATCATTAAGGACTTCTACAATGGATATGTTTGTGCACTTAAAACAGAAGAAGGGATGAGCGAATGGTTCCAGATTGAAACAGGCGTGAAATAAGGATATATACTGACTCCTTTGTTTTTTTTTTTTTTGGAAATGCAATAGACTTCATAATGAAAAAATACTGCACAGGTAACACAGGCATTGATTGGGTACATGGGACCCAACTAGAAGATCTTGATTTTGCTGATGACATAACTCTTATAAGTAACAATGTGAATTCTATGCAATAAAAAAAACAGATATCCTGTCTTCACTGGCTAGCAAAATAGGACTTGAAATTAACAAGGAAAAAAACAAAAATAATGAAACTTCCCATTAATCAAAATGGAAAAATACATATAGAAGGGACAGATATTGAAGAAGTCAATCAATTTGCATACCTTGGCAGCTACATAGACCAGGATGGTGACACCAGAAAGAAAGTTAGAATTAGAATTGCAAAAGCAGCATCGATCTTCAAGAATCATGAGAACATATGGCATTCAAAAGTTATAAGCACAAAAACCAAGTTAAGACTATTCAATTCAAATGTAATATCCACCCTCATTTATGCATGCAAAAGCTGGAAATCAACTAAAGAAATAGACAAGAAATTAGACTCTTTTGAAAACAAATGCCTTAGGAAAATACTCTGTATCAAGTGGAATGAATTCACGAATAATGCAGAGATAAGACAGATGACTGAACAACAACCAGTCTCATGGGTGATCAGGAAAAGGAGATGGACATATGTTGGTCACTTGATGAGAAGAAATGATCAGAGAATCCCAAAACAAGCTATCAAATGGAAAACAACAGGCTGAAGAAAAAGAGGCAGACCACGTGAAACTCTAAAGAGGACATTGTTAAGAGAGGCCAAATTAACAGGCATAAAATCCCTTGATGAGGTTGAAAAGCTCGCCAAAAACAGGATAAATTGCCGAACTACCTTGCAAGCCCTATCCTATGTGACGTTTAACAATATAATGATATAAGAGAAGTATGGATATATTCGTTATTTTTTTTCTGTGCCCATGATATTTGAAGAACTCTTCTGTAGCATTTATATTCAAAGCCATTTATGTGTTTCTCAGCTGTTTTGTTAAGTGTCCAGGTCTCACAGGCATATGTCGCGATGAGAAAGATGCATGTCCTTAAAAATCTTATTTTTGTAGTTCTCTCTGTTCCTCTGCACAGCTTCTTTAGCTGTTTTATTTTCTGAAGAGCGATAGACGTCCTTCTTTCTGACCACAATATAATACGCCAGGGGCCACATGCTACCCACAGATCATCAGTCTGACACCCCGGATAAGAGGGTGCATGTAGCAACAGGCCATGAACTATCAGCCTTCCCAGAAAGGAGGCGGACTAACCTACACAAATAAATGTTCTAAAAACAAAAATTACAATCATCAAATGATAAAACAAACATCAGCGACAAGCAACACACAGCAAAACATGAAATCCAACAACCCAGATAAAGCTCATATAACTGAAGACTAATAAAACAGCAAGGCTTTGTTTTTTTTGTTTCGGAATATATTTTTGTCAAACTAGATTTAAGAGATAAAAAGCTGGCATGCAGTCCTGAAAACTTCACACATACACTTCGATGAAAGTCAAGTAAGAAAATGCATACGTATTCCAATGCAAGAAAATCATCTGTGACCTGATGACTTCTCTTAAACTGACCTGCAGTGGACAAATTTAGCATAAAAGAGAAAGGAAAGATGACACTTATGTTAAAATCAAATGAATCTATATATCTCTATCTTCTTCACAACACATTTAAAAAAAACCTTCTGTGGCACCCAATCATGATTGTATGGCCTGCTAAGATTAATACACTGGAAAATGGCACCTCAACAAAGCACAATATAAAAATCCATTGTTTCTGTCCAGTTTTCAGAAAGTCCAAGACTGACTACATTTGTAACAAAATCTTATTCCAGTATGGCTCTCGACTCTGCTTATTTCTCCCACTAAATTTACCTGCACAGAAATGCTTTATAGGACTTCCAGAAATATATTTATAATATTAGATGCCACTTTCTGTGCTAGGGAAAAAAAATGGGGGGGGGGGGGAGGGGAGATGACAGTGCTGTCCAATCTGAAACTTAGCAACCCACAGCTGACATGCTAACATCAGGGATGGTGAAACACAGCTGACCAAGATCTTGTCCCACCTCTCTGTTAGTACTACCCAGTAACACACCTGGCCTGGCTAACAGGGCACCATATTCCTCATGGTGGTGGAGTCTGTTAAAGAAGTACTACACACCCAGTACTTTTTTTTTAATATAGCTTCACTCAGGAACCAAAAAAAAAAAAAAACAGATGCCAGTAACCCAGTCCCAATCTGTTACGATGATGTGCCTCAACATCTTCACAGCATCAGCTGCATAGAACATTTGCTTGCAGTTCCTGGGAGATAGAACAAGAAATCATATACTGTCAACAGACCTTTGGAAACAGAAACAGTGGAAGCAACAAACAAAGATTAGTTTCAGGGATCGTAACTGCTCAAAGAATAGATATGGTCTGGGCTTGTAAACAAAACAAAACATAAATTGCATAAATACTCACATACGTGAAGCTCTTGGCACAAGATTTCATAACAAAGTGCTAACAAAACTTGTGTCAGAAAACCAAGAAAAGTATGGCATAGATTAAAAAAAAAAAACCACAGGTGAAAACTTTTAATATCAACCATAATAAAGAATTATATTAGAACAATAAGCATAATTTTCCTGTGCTTAAGCATATGCTTTGTTCTGAGCATTTCCGCACGCAAGTCACTTTGATCTTTTGTTTAAAAAAAAAAAAATCTGGTCTACACTAGAGGATCATGAATATCCAAAGTTATGAGTGAAAAAAAAAAAAAAACCACAAAACTTCCCACACATCATCTGTGCCAGATCATGCAGGACAACAAACCACCCCACCTCCCCCCCCAAAAAAAAAACCTGTTCTGCCATGCAGATAAAACTGGCCAGCATAAAATCTGCTACAAAGAACAAACCGTACAACTGTACCGCATACTCAGAACTGTCAGAGACTCAATAATCTGACAAGAAAAAATCTAGGCACTGAATTCCACCAGGTGACCGGGATTTTTTTTTTCTACCGGCCTGTGACTGGTCTAGGCGGTGTGATGTCCTCCTCTAATCTTCTGGGACATGAGATTAAATACTCAGCCTCAGAAAATGGCAGAATATCTCCTGCAAGGATACACCGTCCAGAAAACTGTATACCTCGAGTGAGAGAGAAAACAAATCACCAAAACCATAGAAAACAAGCTGAATTCTTTCCAGAATAAATGTTTACAAAGAATTAGAAAAATATTTTGGCCAAACAACGTAAGAAATAACATCTTGTTGGCAGGAATGCAGATGAAGCCACTGATAGCAATTATTGAGGAAAGACGCTGGCGATGGTTGGGACATGTGTTCCAAATGACTGACATCTCACTACTTAAAATAGCATTAAGATGGACACCACAGGGGAAAAGAAGTAAGGGCAGACCAAAGGAGACATGGAGAAGAACAACAACAGAGAGGATGTTGAACAATAGAGGGCTCACATGGGCAAAAGTGGAAAACCCTTGTGGAAGCCCCATGTGCCCTGGGCACTTAAGGTTCAGAGAGAGAGACAGACAGAAAACTGTAGTGAGATAAACTTTCATGTAGAAATCTCTCTCACATACACAACCACAAAAGAATCATCACAGCCAAAAAAAACAAACCTAGTGGACAGTAAGAGAAACATTATCTTAGAAAAAAAAAAAACCACAAAAACAGAACTTACCAAGAATCATCCTAAACAAAGCTGGCTTGACAGAAATATAGTACAAACACAAAAGAAAGGATGCAAAGTCTACAGCTATGGCAACAGTATACCAAGCACAACAGTATATCAAATTTTAGGAGGGAAGCTGAAAAGATACATCTGTGAAAGCTCTGATCTCCTACCACCCACAAACACTGGGAAGAAAAGGCTAGTGACCATGTCATTAATTATATACAACTTTGCACTGCACTAAGATGTCAAAGAGGGTCAAATACGAAGACATAAAACACAAATGCAAAGGGACCAAACCACTGACCACAAACATGATTTGAGTTAATGTAAGAATGTCAAACAAACACTTGCGAGAATCATCCACATGAGAAGCTCATCAATAAAATATTAAAAATAAGCCAGCTTCTACCAAAAGCCAAGATCCACTTCCTCCGGTTCTGTCTTCTACAATTAAAAGGACCACTATAATGTTCTCACAGAATCCGAAGGGCCCATCTTATACAATCACCTTTAAAGCCATTTAAATTATTTATTTGCTACCGTCTTCCAAGTGGCAAGGCCATAAAGAAGTACTGCCCTCAGATCTGACAACAATATGTTTACAACTCCGGTTACTTCATCTACAAAAAAAAAAAAAAAATATACAACATTGTAAACTTGTACAAAATACAAAAATAACTTACAAAATTATAAAACAAAAAAAAAATTATTAACTAGAGTAAATAGAAATTATAACGCTCTGTTACAATGACATGGAACCTGTAACCATAACATTTCTATAAACAAGATAAACTGATTGAATAAACATTACTAAAGTACGCAATAAACCTTAATGCTACTATAAACATGCAGAATATTATGTAGTTTCTGTCACTGGTGCAAAAGATATGTTTCTACATAAAATATTCTCAACATTTGTTTTGTTCTAATGTGAGTGATATCACAGATCCTTTTTTTTTTTGTTTTTTGGGGAGGGGAGGGCGCACCCTCTGAAGTTACCATGCGCACACAAAGTGTAACAGTAAAAGGTTAAAAATAAAAATATCTTTGCCTGCGACCTCCACAGGTCAAGTCCTAACACAAGCCTCACTATTGAAATAAAAATGTGCATACTGTAAAATCACAGCAGAAACCGTCAGACCCAACTCCCTCAAAACTAAAACGACAGAATCTCTGTACTATCCACTGAAAGGATGGCCCATATTCTTGCCCGACAAAAACAAAAAAAAACTACTTTAAAATTAAAGCCTGAAACCATCAATGTGTCAGCGGTTGAGATCCTGGCCTCTCATCTATATTCATAAATATGTACCAGGTCGCATTTAACAAATAAATATCAAAAGTTATCAAACCACAGAGCTTGCCCAAGTTAAAAATTTTTAGTCAATATTACAGTAGGGGTGATTTTCAGGATGGCTGATGCATAATACTTGTCATGGCTTCACAACCAAAGGAACAGAATCACTGCTGCTATCGATGGCATACAGAAAAAAGTTGCTGCAGTCAAGAGATGGAAGATTCCCTAGAAAAAGACCAGTAAATGTCACAGGACTGCAGATATTCACCCCCTATAACCGGTGTCAAACGACAGGGAAAGCCATCGGAAATACTAGGCCCGTGGTTGTGAATAAACAACCATGCGTCACACTCGATACTTCAAAGATGAAGCCTCACTGAAAAGGGCTAACACCATTAAGATTATATGCAGCCTAAGATCAACTGGCTTGCCAGGACCTCACTTCCTTAACAAGGCTCATCTAAAATAGGATCAGAAGCTAATTATCTGAACCACGTTCGACTGACCACTGGGTGTTAAGAAGTGAACAAAGTCTACTTTTTCCCCCCAATGACTCTGGAATGTTCTTGTGATCCAACTTATGATAGGTTTATGATTACTTTGTGAAAACTTCCTCTACAGTTCAAGTATTTAAAAGACTGTATCAACTGTTTGTATAAAATGAATCCTAACACAACATTCACTAGCTCTGTTAAATGTAATAAAAAGAAAAAGAATTCTACAAGTCAAAGATGCTACAGTGAACTACAATTAAGTAAGCAATTCACTAGAGAATAACTGGAACAAATACAGCTTTCAGGACGTGAATATATTAACCTAAACAGACAACAGCAAGATTAGGCAATGATCTTCCACCTCTTCTCGTCCAACGCTAGCTAGAGCTCTTGCTCTTCTTAAAGAATGTGCTCCCCTTCTTCGTCATCATCCTCATCGATGTTCATCATCTCTGCTTCCGTCTCATAGCTGACCACGGAGTGCTTGGCCAGAATTCTCAGTAGAGGTCTCAGTTTCAGCCACCACTGCTCTTTCGGTATACGTTTGCTGTCACAAGAGAACACAGTATACATTATGAAGACATTTGCACAGCTCCGAAAGTGAAGGAAAAAAAATACTGTGGACGCAAATCCAAGAAAACTGAACTTAGGATGGGAAGTAAAACTTAAAGTAACACAACAGTTCTCTAAATGGTTTAAAAATTGTCTAATAAACAACAGTTCTTTAAATGGTTTTAAATATCTAATAAACAACAGTTCTCTAAATGGTTTAAAAAATATCTAATAAACGTTTTCTAAATGGTTTTAAAAATATATAATAAATAACAGTTCTTTAAATGGTTTAAAAATTATCTAATAAACAACAGTTCTCTAAATGATTTAAAATATCTAATAAACAACAGTTCTCTAAATGATTTAAATTTGATCCTGAAACTACAAAGCTGCTAACACCATCCTTTGCAAACTGCCACCACATAATAACTAAATTGCTGATTACTCTGCAAGTGTTTACTGGAGAATTGTTGATGCAGAATTTGCTGGATTGTAATTTACTGATGATCAGCTTCAACTCCACAGATTAGTTAAGGAAAGTTCCTCTGGCTTCTGATCAATGTTATCTCTAAGCTGTGCTGCAGCACAGCCATGCACATAAAAAAAAAAACTTGTGCAAAAAAAAAAAACAAAAAACAAAATTGCTGCTTTATTTTAAAATTTCCTTATGTTACTTTGTGCTATTGTAGCTCTGAGTAAAAGTCCCATAGCAAATGCTGTAGGGGATGAAGCGTTAGAGACCTCATTATGCTGGGTCATCAGCATATGAAGTATGGTGGCCAGTTCCTTTCCTCGCTGCTATTCCTTCCCAGATTTTCTCTAGTACCCATTTTATGAGGCTGGGTTGACCTCGGGGTCATATTAGTAAAAAAAAAAAAAAATCCCTGCTAAGTTGGGGATTTGAACCATCTACCATTTTCTAGGCGAGTGCTCTAACCACCAGCTAGCTCTGAGTAAAAAATGTAATAGCATTACATGAAATGTTTCCTGATTTCTTTAAATTTCAGTACTTTTTTTTCCTGTGAGAACTTTAAATTACACTCTGTAATTTGATGCTATGAAATGCATTTTATGTGTAAATTTTCTTTCAGAATATATATCTGCAAGAATCGCAAAACCTTGGAGGTTATACTGCTTCTGATGGCTTGAAAAATTAAAATGTTCAAAGTGTTAAATTGCATGCTCTGGCCACATATTTCCACCTGCCTCATGTTAATTTGTCTGGAGAAAGATTCATTTCATAATTCATGGAGCAAACAACAACAAAAAAACTGACCCCCACTTCAATTAGTTTTTCATTTGGTTTAGAAGACAAAAAAAAACAAACAAACCATGAAATCTGTACAAACTAATCTGAATAAATTGGATGTGGGCAACATGTTTCTAAAAGGATGGAGTAAACAGACAAGGAGTGACTTCATACAGCAAAAACGGTTACCAAAAATATGCCTATTTAGCAATACAAAATTGTGGCCCACTGTGGAATAACTTGAAATACTGGGCAACTGTCAATATATTTACACCAAGGCAAAAAAAGGCTTTATTCATTAAGGCATGGTTTTCACATATAGCATAGAAGATTTTTGTAATTTATTAGAAATTTCTGACGTGTTGGGGGCTTCTGCTGCGTGATTTCAAATAATAATTGTAGGTAAATGAAAAAAATTTTGCGTAAAAAGTGTTTAGAGCTGTGTACTGCCTAAACCTTTAAATATTTTGTTATACAGGGTCCAGTATAAAGCATAGCTCGATTTTAAAAATGGAAAACAAATTAAATGGCATGCATGTTTTTGATAAAAAAAGTGAAATGAAACTCAGAAAAGTGGGTAATTTTATTATTACTGACAATAATACTTAGGTTTTGAAAAATACACCGGTTAGATGACCGCCATTACATTTGATACATTCAGCCAGGCATGCGGAAAATTCCTGTATAACACCATTTAACATGTTCAAAGTGTCGGATTCAATCCTTTAGGTCTGCAACTGACTGTGGCTGATTAGCATACACCGTGTCCTTGAGGTACCCCCCCACAAAAAGAAGTCTGCGGTCGATAAATCCAGTGACCTTGCTGGCCAATGAATATCCCCAAATCTGGAAATAAGACGACTGGGAAATGCTTGTCGCAGCATGGCCATGGACTGATGGGCTGTGTGGGCATTTGCTCCATCTTGTTGAAATCATATCAGTCTCTTATTTCTATTGGCCAAATCCAGAATGAAGTATTCAGTTAGCATTTGCACATAGTGATCACTATTAAAAGTAAGAGGATGCCCGTCTTTGTCTTAAAAAAAATATGGGCCAATGACGCGGAATGATGAAATGCCACACCACACTGTTACTCGTTCACTATGGGGCAGTTTCTCATGCAGTAATTGTGGATTTTTAGATGACAAGTGTCTGAAATTCTGCTTGTTCACACTTCCTGACAACTCAAAATGTGCTTCATCAGACATTATGAGGTTACTGAGCAAATTCAGATTTTCCTCAATGCATGCTAGAAAATCAGTAGCAAAGCCAAGTCTGTTCATTTTATCCAAATCATTCAGTTGCTGCACAACTTGCAACTTGTAAGGGTGGAAATGCAGATGATTATGAATGATGTGACGCAGTGGCCAATCTGACTTACCAAGTGCCAAAGCATGCCTAACAGCTGATCACCGAGGGCTACAAAGCAAATGTGTTGGGGACTTCTTGAATTACTTCATGTGTCAGCTGAGTTTTTGGATGACCAGTAGACTTGTTATTAAGGCAATAAGTGGTTCCCTTAAATTTTTTGATCCACCTCAAAACTGTTCTCCAAACAGGAACATCACAGGGATGCAACTCAAAATAGAGACGAAACTTTCGTTGTACGGTAATAGACGATTTTTCACTTTTAAAATAAGTTTCAACGGTGAATGCGTGATGTTGTGCTTGCCAAGAAGCCATTGTTAAAAGTTACAGTTTGTCTGCTGCATCTCTGACATCATGTTTTTTTCACACATATTCAGTTTCTGCGCACTACATCAGTTTAATCAAGTTATGCTTTATGCCAGACCCTGCACTAGTATTTAGGCATTTTCTTGCACCAGCATTTTTTATGCTACTCATTATAATAGTATTTTGGCATTTTGTTGAACCAGCATTTTTTATACTGCTTGCCAATCTTTGTTAAACCACCATTTTCATACTATCTGTGCAAACTTCTATAACACTGCATAACAATGTGTACAAAATAAATAATGTTGGATTTATTGTCACATTTCTATTTAATAATTATAGCACCACTTTCATAAACATAAATTTTTTTTTTCCATGTGAATCATGGAAATACAACTTGAACTTGATAAAAATACACAAGATGGATGTCATTTAAAAAAAATATATAAGTTCATGAACAGCCACAGATAACTCACTCAAAATCTGTTTCAGTAGCCAGCTCTTCTACTGGGGTGAAGGTCAGGTGCCTTCTCAACATGCCAAGTAGGACCACAGTATCAGCATTGCCTGTCCTAACAGGCCCTGAAGAGAGGTTAGAATGACAAATGATCACCACCAACATGTAATACCCCTTTTCTGGAAAATACTAGCACTCATCCATACTAGTTCTGTTGTTACTAACAAGCTTTACAGAGTCAGTCTTTCTCTGTGCTTGTGAGACTTTGTAGATAAACAGATTCAACAGAAACTGAAAGCAACTAAGATGTGGCTTAAGGGGGTGAGGGGAAGTCCTATCATGCTATAGAAGCACATTAAGGATATGGTGTTGTGTCCACATTTTCCCTTGAGCTGACAGCACACAAGAGGGTGATATGGTCAGCATCACCCCAGGCCCCCTTTCCTTCCAGAACAATCTGGGCACCCATTTCTACAGCTGGATAAATGAGGCACCTCTTGGCTGGACTTCAACCACTGACCTCTGCGAGAGAGACATATGCATTAACCACTCTGCCACCCGAGCACCCCTTATAAGAGAATTCAACATTATACTCTGGACAACCAGCATAACAAATGAAGACACTTCACAACATTAAAACTAACAAAAACTGTAATGCAAAGGCAATTAAAATTCTTAGCTATGTCACAAGAAGACAGAAGCTATAGAACCTGACAGACACTGGAAAACTCAAGGGGTTAAAAAAACAAAGAAAGAAGAAGAGGACGCAGAGAAAAATATCTGAATAGACAGACAAGGTGGCACAGGAAAACACAGAATACAAGGGGAAAAAAAAACAACAATAAAAATAAAAAAATGGCAGGGGAACAATTAAATATAAAATATCTGTGTTAGAAGAACTTGACTGGACATGAACTGTCAAGACTTTCAACCTCCTTGGCATTAACCCCATATATCATATGGGCCAGGTTTTCCATGCTAAAATCACTAGCCGTGTACATTATATGGCCTAACCTAGTTTTGACCCTATACACAATACAATAAGTCTGAATAACATTTGGGGTAGTGCTGTGCTGCCATGTAGTCTTCTTCTTCTTCTTTGTATGCACACTGGCGATGATGCGTGCCTCCAACTTCAATACCTTTTCTTGCTAGGACAGACTGTGGTCTTGCTCGGACTGCCATGAAGACATTGGTGTAGGCTGGCTTGGCCAAAACTTTGTTTACCAGCCTCTGGTGGCTGTACTTAAGCCCCTTCGTGTCAGATCCAGCATGTAATACAGACGGCTTTGAGACAGTTCCACAGAGACACTCCAACTTTGGGATGAGGAATCCGATGAGTGCCTCAATGATATCCATTCTCCGCCACCTATAGTCTGCTGGCTCTGTTTTGTTTACATCATTCTGATAGCCATTTTTGTAAAGACTTATAGGTTTGTCACGTCCTGGATTCATTGGTTTCATACCAGACTTTCCTCATCCCCGTCCGCGATCCCTATCCACCAACCTGACATTATATTTTACAAAAATAACAATTACAATTAGTGTTGATTGCTACAAGTTTCCGGGCTACAGAAGTAGGTCAGAGTTTTTAAGTCAGCTCCTTGTCTCAAATGGACTATGTTAGGATAAGTGTGTTCTTAACACAGTTGTTCCCAGGGGAGCTGCCATGTAGTGAATGAAATGAGGTCAAGTTTCTAAAAATAATTATGGGAACTCTTTAATTAATATTAATAAGTGGGTGGCGCAATAATGCCATCTAAGCCAAGTTTTCTGTACGCTTTTCCCCTTTTTTTTCCCACTTGAAATGTAATGCTAAGAAGACTAAGCTCACAGCCTGGACAAGAGCTAGAAGAAGTGTGTGCTACATTCTGTAATGCATTCCTAACTTTGATAAAAGAAAGGAATCACTATCAATCTGTGCTGTCTCCCTAGAAAAGGTTGTCTGCATGGACTTGGCAGTCTGCTCTCTCCCTTCTGTGCTGTCTCCCAAGGAAAGGTTGTCTGCATGGACTTGGCAGTCTGCTCTCTCCCTTCTGTGCTGTCTCCCAAGGAAAGGTTGTCTGCATGGACTTGGCAGTCTGCTCTCTCCTTTCTGTGCTGTCTCCCAAGGAAAGGTTGTCTACATGGACTTGGCAGTCTGCTCTCTCCCTTCTGTGCTGTCTCCCTAGGAAAGGTTGTCTGCATGGACTTGGCAGTCTGCTCTCTCCCTTCTGTGCTGTCTCCCAAGGAAAGGTTGTCTGCATGGACTTGGCAGTCTGCTCTCTCCCTTGTTTCCACAGTGCCTCCAGCTGCAGTTCATCTCCTTTATTTTGCTCACCCAATATGTCACCGTTGTCCTCTCATTCTTTTTCCATCAGTTTTTCTCTCAATCATGGCTTTCATTATTGCACTATGCCTCTTGAAAAAAGGCCAAATATTTTAAATGGCTGGTTCCTATGATTTCATTATTTCTCTGTTCAATTTCAGTTGATTTAGTACTTTCTTTTCATGGAGTTTGCCCTATTCCTCTGTAAAACCACAATATCAAGGACTTCTATACTAAATAAATAATTTCAGTCATATAGGAAACAGAAAACACAAATACTGCAGAGAAGGATAATAGAATAAGAAATGGTAAAGGTGTAGGGGGGAACTTGAAATAGCTGGCTCAGAACAAGCAGAACTGGAGGTTTGTGCTTATGTTCCATAATACACCGAGGAAGAATGTGATGTGTGGTTTTTACAAATCCTTTTCCTTCGTGTCAGAAACATACGCAAAAACATTTACACAAAATATACAGAAGACAACAAATGATCATGAACAGTAACTCTGTAAATCACAAAGGCTGACAACTCCTATAAGACCTAAGACCACAACAAATGGCCGCCAACCTTGTGGGGTTTTATATTTCTCCACCATATCCGACAGCCATTCAACGCCCCTGGCTGCCATTTTTGTACCATAGTTACGATCAAATGGAGATGGGTAGCCTCCTTGCTGCATGTGGCCGAGAACGTTCATACGTGTCGTAAACACTGGGTAGCCCTCCTCAGAGAACAACCGGCTAATGAAGTCAGTTGTGTAGTTCTGATTGGCCAGTTCATTTCTACACAAATCATGCAAGTAAAAATAGAAATTTAAAAAAAACCAGTAAAACTTTATAACAAAAGATGTTGATGACCTTATATATGACTTTTATATATGACCTTATATATGTCCACCATATGTGAATATGAGTCTTTTATACCGGTTTTTGTGATGTTACATTTATTATGTGCTTGAATTTCCATTATTACGTATTTATTATCATATTTACATATAAACATTCAGCAATAAAGATGACTGAACTAATGTGATGGCACACCCAATGTGGTCATTGAACCAGAGCTCACTGAGACTCTGTCTCAACATACCTTTTAGTGCTCATAATAACAGGCTCAGCCCAATCAACAGGGCAGAGTTTTCCACGGTAGCAGAGCCTGCAGAGACGCTCATCTTTTGGGATCATGCCGAGTCTTCAAGCTACCCACTGTAACCCACTCCCATTTAGATATGATGCCTGTGTTTCAGCACCATCTCATAATGGACGCTAAGAACATCCTGATTATGGTTCCAGGGAGAAGGAAAATGTGGATATACATTTCTTCAGCCTTGCTAACGGGATTGGGCTCTATGACACTAACAGTGGCAGAACTAAGTGAGAAATCCATTTTATGAGTAAAACATATAACTCACTCTTCAGTCAGACACAATACAATCATAATCTGTTTCCCAGTCACACAATACAATCATAATCTATTTCCCAGTCAGACACAATACAATCATAATCTATTTCCCAGTCAGACACAATACAATCATAATCTGTTTCCTAGTCAGACATGGCTCACAATAATCCACTCCCCAATCAGACACAATGCTACAACAGTCTCCTCCCAAATTTAGACACAATAGTCCACTCCAAAGTCAGATACAATGCCTGTGCTGTCATCACAGGTTTACTGCATACAGCAACTTTTTTCCTGCTAAATTAAAACAACAACAGCATTTCATTTACACATGTTCCAGTACCCTTTCAGTTTCTTTGTGTTTCAAGAAACAGGTTCCATTATTCTGCACATGCATAAATTATCTGACCACTTATATGTTCCACATAAATTCAATATCCCATGTGAATTTCATCATATTTAAAAGAATTATGTGTTCATATAAAGCCTATCACTTTATCTTACCTCTTACATCCTTCCCATACCGTTAAATGTCACATAGGGGTTGCACTGTAGTCTTCCATGTTTTATGTTTCCAGCAAGTTTTTTCCCCCTAATTTAACCTCTTTCAACAATGTTCTCTTTAAAGTTTCACATGACTGAACTCTTTTTTTTTCTTCTTTGTCCTGTTGTGTCCCATCTGATAGCCTGTTTTGGGATTCTCTGTTTCATCTCATCAAGTGGCCGATATATATCCATCTTTTTTTTTTTTTTTAATCACAGATGAGACAGGTTGTCGTGTGCTCATCTTTCCTTATCTATGGACTGGTCTTGAATTTGTTTTGCTGCATACAGAGTATTTTCCTTTGACATTTGTTTTCAAATGCACTTAGTTTGTTTTCTATTTCTTTAGTTGTTTTCCGGCTTTCACACACATAAATAAGGGTGGATATTACATCTGACAGCTGAGAAACACATAAATGCCTTTGAATGTAAATGCTACAGAAGAGTTCTCCAAATATCGTGGACACATAAAAGAACAAATATATCTATACTACAAGAGCTTAATATTGAAGAAGGCTGGCTAGTGAAGAGGATTAAAGAGAGAAAACTTAAATATTTTGGACACATTAAACGTCATGATAATTTAGAGAAGACCGTATTGGAAGGATACATAATGGGAAAAAGAAAAAGAGGAAGACCAAGACGAAGATGGTTGCAAGACATCGTTGACGATCTGGAAATGGATGCAACAACAGCAGGCCATCTTGCTCACAACCGAGAGGCCTACAGGAGTGCTGTTTGGGAGGCAAAGTTCCGCAAGGGACATGCAAATGAATGAATGAATGAATTACATCTGAGCTGAATCTTAACTCAGTCTATCTATCTCTCTCTCTCTGAACCTTAAGTGCCCAGGGCACATGGGGCTTCCGCAAGGGTTTTCCACAACTGCCTGTCCTTCACCTTTTTTTCTGCTCTTGCCCAAGTGAGCCCTCTATTGCTCAACATCCTTTCTGTTGTTCTTCTCCATGTAAATGCATGATCGTAAAAGGCGACTAAGGAGGGTTCGGCATAGGGCCAGCAACCCTATCTGGTAAAAAAACTATCAGACTGCTACAGAAACGGAAGCAAGGGAAAAAGCAAATGCAGGTGGAAGGAGAAATGCGTATCAGGAAACTGAGCCCATGAAGGTTGTGGATGAAAGCCAGTCTATCTATAGGCACATATATATCTTGAAACCCTCACATGATATAAAGTGATTGGCATGTGCAAAGTTTAACATGAAAGAAGAAAATAAAAAAAGTCTGAACATGTCGTTAATCACTGTACACTGACAGATGTATTAAGAATGAGAATGAAGCATTCTCTGGTACAGACTGCTAGCTTGATGACCACTTATACACAAATTTAGCCTTACTCTTCCATGTTAACACTTTCATACGCCTGGTAGTCAATTTTAACTACACAGTTAAATGCATATAATAATTCACAATCCATATTTAATTAACAGTTTTATAAGATTTAACATCCTCATATACGAAAAACCATGCACCTTTTTATGCACAAACTCATAGCCCTAATTAAAAAAGAAAAAAAAAGATAAAAGTTATTTCACACTAGGCACAGCAAGCAACACTCGAGACAAAACAAAACCAACAGTTAAAAAAAGAAGCTGATCTAAAGGAAAAAAAAAGAACAGACCATCGGCATTACCTCGCCTCTCCTTACCTCAGAACCAGGCCTCTCTGTACCCCAGCACTCATTATCTTGTCCTTCAAGTGATCTACATCTTGCTGGAAATGGCAAATAATTGGAGACCAACAAACAAAAAAAAAAAAAACCTAAAATAACACGCAGCTGGAAATGAGTACCAAAATTCATTTACGCAAATCACAAGTGCAATCTGACATAACTGCAGTCTGGCATATGCAGCTTGAACTGGTTAACCTTTTCCTCTTCAAAAATCTGCACACTTTTTAATTAACCAATACAAGAGTTCTTTCAACCTTTTATGGCCATCACAAAAATTAGTCTTACTTTGTAGGAACAGAGTGTGTGAATATATAAGGGATGGTGACTGCAGTAAAACTTTCACTTTTTTAGTTTTCCACTTTTTTTCTGCGATTTATACTCTACTTTCTTGCTTCTTTCTCCTAGATTCCCTTCCCCCTTCCCACCGCTACCTTCTCTTCTTATCTGGCGGCCTATAGGTGTTTATTGTGCCTCCGGGTCTTGTCCTTTATTCACTAATTTCATATCTCCCTGCTTCCCTCGCCCTTCCCCACCACGATTTGCGTCTCTAGTGGCCTACAGGTGTTTATGGCCACTTCTGTTTGTTCCTGCAGTTCTTTATTCATTATCTCTCTGCTTCCTTTCCAACCCCCCCCTCCCCCCGACATCTACTTCTCTAGTAGGCTCTATTGCCCTTCCCTTTCCCCCCACCCCACCTGTTTCTCTCCCTTCCCCAGCCTCTTTTTTTCCGATTGGCTTCATCTGTTATCATCTGTGGCCCCCCGTGGTCTCTATGCCTCGCCAATGGGACACGCATTCTTGTGTTTCCTACTTAGGAGGATGCCACTAAGATAAGTTCTTCATTTTATGTTAGTTATATGTCACGTTTTATTTGTGTATGTAATCCTCCAAAAAGGCTCACACTGAAATACTGGACATCGTATGTTTTTCATTTATATATTCTCACCTTACTCTCATACTTTCTATTTGTTTTTTTTTCTCATTTATTCACTCCCTCTGCCACCTTGTAAAACTGCATCATATACTTCTTTTTACCTATATATATATATATAAAATTTTTTTAAATATGTGGAAATGGGTGAAGTATATAACTAAAACACTTAAAGTCAAGACTGAACTCACTGTGTCTGACAAATACAAATAACTGTATATATGTTAGCCATGACAAAAAGGTGGATCAGATGTAACTTATCAATCTATATGTCTAGGTCCCACAGCATCTGCATGCCGTAGGGGTGTGAAGTGTTAGTACTTTGAATTTCTAGGCCACCGCAGCATTTGAGGCAGTGATGCCAGCACCTGTCCTCGCTGCCTCCGTTTTCCAAAGGAAGCCCCAGTTACCAATTTTTTAAGACTCGGTGAACCCCGGTGTTGGCCGGTCCAAAAACAAAAAATTCCGATCAAGCGCAAAATCAAACCAGGGACTTCTGACCGACAAGTGAATGCACTAATCACTAAACCACGTCGCACTCGTCAAAGATAAAGATATCACAGATAAAGTTTGACCTGAATGTTACTGAAGCTAGATGAGATATATTTTCAGAGCAACTATCAAGACAATGGTTGGTGATCTAAGTAGACCTTGCTATATGAAGATCGCAAAATTTAATTACAGGTAACATTTTTTATTCACCTTGTGATATCTCAAATGCAAAAGAGGAAAAGGTTGGCATTAAAGTTCTCAAAAAAGAATTCTCAAGTTTAAGCTACAAATATCTTTCAAACATTTCAAAACAGAAATTAAAGAGACGCTTCAGTTGTTCAGCAGCCAGTCTTTCTTACAAAGAGGATAACAAAAATGCTACGTGTTCAATTTTTCATCTATTTTTTTCGTGTTTTTATCTATTGTGTTGTTTTTTTCTTGTGACCCATGAACAAGGCTTTTGCTGAAATACTGAACTATTTTATGTTCTTCATTTATATGTGCTCATCTTACTTTCTGCATTCTTGTTTCTGCTCACTTTCCTCACTCTTTCTATCTTTTTTTGTAAAACTGGACCACACACCTCCATCTACTTCTCTATAAATTACAACAGCCACCACTGTGACATATTTGTATATTCTTACTTTAGTGAGAACAGAGGTGGAATTCTGCTATAACATATGTAGAGCAGTGAACTGTAATGTATGAAACTGAATGTAGCAGTTTCTAACTCTGCCACCTTCATTTGTCAAGGTTCTTGAAGGTGCTATGGAGTTCATGAACCATGCCAATATGTCTAAGGGCAGAGAATGGTGCCAAGTTTCTTCAAAAAAAAAAAAAAAGCTCAGAATGTTTACTGATCACACAGAGTGCAATAATCTTAATTTTAATATTTTATTTAATGCATAAAACTGACTACTGTAGCTTTCTATGCTTGCAATACGTAAGTTTCTGTGTCAAAGCATATGTAACAAAATATTAGTAACGTAATCTCCAGAGTTCACCTCTCAGATAACATGTACTCTCTCAACATGAAGTTAACAAAATCAGAATTCCTAAAATTGTGAGAAGTTAGTGAAAAAAAAACAACAACATAGGCAGTTAGTTATCAATTCTCTAACAAACTTCTCTAAAATCACACTTTCTACTGCTATCAAATGCACAAACAAAATAAAAATACTTTTTCTCACACTCAATGACCTTTACCTTGAGGTCAAGGACGTTGAATTTTTCCTCATAGATGTAAGCTGCATCAGCGCCGCTAGCCAGGCCAGCCAAAGTGGCGAGGTATCCACAGTAACCTCCCATTGTTTCTGCCACAAACACACGTCGTTTTGTACCAGTTGCTGACTGCTTTATTCTGTCGCATATCTGAGCACACATACATTTTCAACCATGAAATGAACAATTACAGTAATACCATAACAGAACTGACGAAAATGGGCAAAACTCAATGCAGTATAACGGACTTCAAGAGGACTGGCAAACTAGTCCGCTATATCCAAGGTCTACGATATCCAGAATAAATAAATATATACAGGAGTGCAACCAGAAGCTGCAGACCTAGTCCGTTATTACAGTGCCTCCATTATAAACAGAGTCGGTTATAACAGGATTTTACTGCATCTGGCTACTGTCAATCATTCTACTGCACACTAGAGTACACACCAGAGGGTGATATGGTCCAACATCATGCCTAGAAGCCCATCCTTCCCCAGCTTCAGCTGAGTAACCTCAGGCCAGACGAACCACCGGCTTCCATATCAGACCCCTTCTCAACCAACAAAGATCTGTTCAATTAATTACATCAATTAAAACAATGAAAATCTCTAAATCTGGGGCCTGGAAAAGCTAAAGTCAAAAGTCTCCTGTACTTTTCTTCTCTTATGATATTTACACAGCTAAATGAGATACTTCCCCGTGTGGTACCCGGGATCTGCAAAGAATAGGACCACTGTACCCTACCACGCATGATCGTAAAAGGCGACTAAGGAGGGTTCAGCATAGGGCCAGCAACCCTATCTGGTAAAAAAAACTATCAGACTGCTACAGAAACGGAAGCAAGGGGAAACCCTTGCGGAAGCCCCATGTGCCCTGGGCACTTAAGGTTCAGAGAGAGAGAGAGAAAATGAGATACTTGAAAAAAAAAAAAGTTTTTTTTCTAACCTTGCTTTATGCACTCACTCAGTTTACTGGGGGTACTGGGCTCAAGTCCCAGCAGTGTGATCTTTTTTTCCTGGCACACACCAAGAAGGCCTCGAGGCCCACCCAGCCTCTAGAAATGGGTACCTGAGAAATCTGGGAAGCTAAATGCGGCCAGGGTATGATACTGACCACATCACACTTTCATGAGCCTAAGGTCGTGGAAATACAGACCTAACACCGTATCCCCCAATATGCCTTAATGGCACGGAAATGAGGATTTTACCTTTTTTTTTTTTCTACCTTTAATCTTACTTTATGACAAACAGTTTTACAGAACATGTTTCACTACTTGTATCTGAAGAATTTAAATCAGCAGCAACTAGAGATGAACCAAATATTTGACACTAATTAACATTCGGCCAAATGCTGATGAAATCTGAACATTCATATTCAAAAGAAAACTGAAACAGTAGAATTTTGAATATTTAAACAAATACTTCTCATAAATTTCCCCAAGACTGATGGCAAATTAAAACAGACTTTCACACTGAATCTAACAGAAAAGTTCAATGTTAAACTATTTAATAAATAATCTGTATCTCTCTCTCTTTTTGTCCATGCCAATCAGGTGTTGGTCATCATTGATTTCCACAGCCATTTATCCTTTGCTCTTTCTGTACAAGATGTGTGCTGGGACCTGCTCTGTGCCACTCTTTTAGTCCATGAAATATTTTGTTTCTTTTATTTCCCCTATCCCTTTGTCCTTCCAGTTTTCCTGCTGTCACTAGGTGTTCCAGTTTGCTTCGTCTCAAAACGTGTCCTACAAATCTGGACTGCCGTGTTTTGAAATTCTGCCATAACTTCTCTCTTTTGCCCAGCCTCGCTTAGAACCTCTTCATTTGTTTTCTTGGCTGTCCGTAGTGTTCTCATCATTCCTTAGCATCTACTGTCTACGGGCTTCAAGTTCACCTGAATCACGACAACAAGTGGGGGGGGGGGGGGGAGGAGACACCCTACAACTACTTACATCCGTGATTTCATTGAGAGCAGTGTCAGCACCAAGGGAGAAGTCAGACCCAGGCACGTTGTTGCTGATTGTGCAGGGGACAACCACGATTGGTATACACAAAGACTGGTTCTTCTCCCTGGCCTCTGCTAGCTGGCATGCGCTGTGGAATGCCTGGGGAAACCGAGACGTAACATCTGATTATTAATAGTCTGACAGACAAAAAAATATGCATTCCAAGAACAAGGTCCCAGCCAAAAAACTTGTTATCATGGGCCATATACAGAAATTGACATCACAGATCACACTGAGAAACTGACATCACAGATCACACTGAGAAACTGACATCACAGATCACACTAAGAAATTAACATCAAAGATTACAGCGAAAAAATGTACATCACAGATGATATACAGAAATTCACATTATAGATCACACACAGAAATTTACATCATGGACCATAAAAGAGAAATTTATATTATAGCTCACACTGAGAAACTACAACTCAGACCATATACAGAAGTGTACACTGCAGACCACATTGGGAAATTTATATCACAAAAAAGATTACTCCCCGGAGCTCTGACAATCAAACATATAACACTTCACCATGTGCCAGAATGTATAAACTAGGAAAAAAAAGTAGGAACAGCTTTATTACTTAACAACTATAAATTCTTGGTACATGATCTTTGTAGTTGTTAAATAATAAAGCTGTTCCTACTTTTTTTCCTAGTTTATACATTTTGGTATCACAGCTTTACTGCAGAGCTTCGTGTATAGTTGTATACTTATACACTAATTATTGTGTTAACCTGTACTTGTATCAGTGTCATACTCTGGACTCTACTGCTGCTTCCAGTGTAGCAAGCTACCATGATAACTCCAAACTGATCAGTAGCATTTACCACCCTCTTTCAAATAAGCTCAGGCCATTGTAGACTACTGAGCCACCTGCATTGACTCAAAATGTCTCACGCAGACATGTGTCCATGCGGCAGCTTTGTCCAGACTCTAGAACATATCTTACAAGAGTGCCCAAACCATGCAGACCTGCGGCATGAGGCATGGCCGAAGGACACAAGCTTTGGGGAAAAGCTTTCGGGCATCTATCAGGGTCTTGAGAGGGATGTGGTGCTTTGCCATGTTGACGGATCAGGATCTGATGTGACCAACAGCCTCAAATGCAGAAGAAGCTTTCAGACTTTATGGTGAATGAGTCAGAAGAGAAACTGCTTCTTCGATTTCCTTCTTTTTCCTTTCTGGAAACTACAGAATGCCTCCATACACATTTCCTACCCATTATGATGTACTGATCAGACCTTCCTTTACCAATGCAATAACTGTCAGAAGCTCCTAGCATGAACTTATGGTGAAATCATGTAACAATATCAACAGTGACAAAGGAATGTATCCCTTCATGTGGCTCTGATAAGAATTAATGAAAGAAACAACGGTGAGTATCAAAATGGATGCAATTTTAAAAAATCCTTACAGACTTGTCTTCTCTCTGATCCCTTCCTTTTCTCCTCCAGATCTTACTGCTTTCTCTTTTCCTTTTCTTCTGGTTCCTTCATAACTCATGATTCTTTCCTCTTTCCTTCATAATTTAATATCTTTCCTTTTAATCCATGCAGCATTCTCCAGAGTTTTTAAATTATCTCTCTCGCCCTAAATTGCCTGACATTTCCCTTCTTCCTACACACACAGTATCTTATCTTTCCCGTCTTACTGCATGCTTTCTTGCACTTCTCTTCATCTTACACAATATCTCATGTTTCCCTCCTTCCTACACTGTTTATGATATTTCCCTTCTTCCTATACTGTTTATGATATTTCCCTTCTTCCTACATAGTTTGTGATTTTTTTCCCCCCAACACAACCTCTATTCTTTCTCTTCCTCCTATTTTGTGTGCATTTTCCCTCCTTCCTCACAACTTCTGTTTCCCTTATTCCTCCACAACTTCTGATCATTCCCTTTTTTTTCCTCCTCAACTCCTTGTCTCTCCTTTCTTCCCCTACATCTTCTACCATATCATGATACAGAGTACGAACTGCTGTTTTCAAATCCGATACTTGGGGTGATGCCTGGATAATTTCTCATTACTGCTGATTCAGTTAGTCGGTTGTATGTCCCTTGCGGAACTTTGCCTCCCTAACAACTCTCCTGTAGGCCTCTCGGTTGTAAGCAAGATGCCCTGCTGCTGATGCTACCATTTGAAGGTTATCGATGATGTCTTGCAGCCATCTTCGCCTTGGTCTTACTCTCTTTCTTTTTCCCATTATGTATCCTTCCAAGACGGTCTTCTCTAAATTATCATGAAGTTTGATGTATCCTAAAATATTTAAGTTTTCTCTGTTTAATTATCTTTACTAGCCAACCTTCATCAATACTAAGGTCTTGTAGTATGATCATACAAGACCAAGGCGAAGATGGCTGCAAGACATCGTCAATAATTTGCAGATGGCTGTATCAGCAGCAGGGCATCATCTTGCTTACCACCGAGAGGCCTATAGGAGAGCTGTTAGGGAGGCAAAGTTCTGCAAAGGGACATGCAAATGACTGACTGACTAAGGATATATTTGTTCTTTCCTTTAATCTGCTGAGATTTAAATTAATATAATTTACTGCTGATTACAACAACAAAATAATAATAATAATAATTATTATAATAAAAGTGCCTAGAGATTATCATCTGCAAGTTAAAACTATAGATATGGTTATACTTTCAAGCTAAAAATCTACCAGGCAGTATCAAACCATCACAAAAACACAAGGAGATGGGAGAGGGGGAGGGGCTGCTCAACACACACATACCTCAAAACCACCGACAATCATAAGACCATCAATCTGGAACTCTAAAAATTTTGAGGCAATCTTTCCTACACCAACATCCTGAGCACACTGTCTGCAATCAGAAAATTAATGTAGGGCTTTCACTGTCACAGTCATCATATATTATTTTAACACACAAAAAATTAAATAAAAATATAAATAATATAAAAGAAGAACAAAGAAAATGAAAATGTGGAAAAAAAAATTCAGCAACAACTTATATTTCACCCAAAAGCCTTCTTCAGACACAACTGAAAAAAAAAAAAAAAAGATATCCTTTCATCTACGGCACCAGTTCTCAAACTTTCTAAGCTAACAGCACATAGATATAACAAATGCTAGCCCTGCTGTACACTTGTTTGACCAAGCAGCCAAGGAATGGACTCCATGTCTGGGAGCAACATACCCGACTAACCCTGTTAACCATGAGCTATATCACTTCTCTACACAGTTCTCTTTCAGAGTGATGCACTTCTTATTCCCTGGGAGAAGAGGCTTTTTAGCTGCTCTTGAATCCGAATCTGCATTACTTCCTTAATCTCACCAAGAGATGTGAACCTGTAACTATGCAGAGAATGCCTTCCCTCTTGCTCTCCCAGTTCACAGTGATGAGCCATCACTGCTGACAATCCGCTCCAAAACACTCAGATATCCCTCACAATGTTTCAGGATCTGAGATCCATGCCCCCGCTGTTTGTGCAGATCAGTAAGCTGCATGAGTACTCATCTTGCACGAACATTATGGTACACCAAGTCACCATGCACTATGGCAGGTGCGCATCCACAGCTGATACCTAAATGTGCAGCAACACCCGAAAAACATAATCCATTGGCCCTTCTCTGATCAAGACCATGTGCCCTGTTGAGTTGGGGTTGCATGCACGCATGCTGACAGCTGACCAGATTGAGCCTTTTTGAATACACTTGTTCTTCCCACTTTAAACCTCTCTACTCATTTGGGGTTTGAATTCCCAGCTGAGAGGGATTTTTTTCCAACCAATGTGGCCCAGAGGTCAACCCAGCTTCGTAAAATGGGTACCAGAGAAAATCTGGAAAGGAAAGGCAGTAAGGAAAGGAACTGGCCACCCTACCTCATACACTGATGGCACATCATAATGAGGTCTCTAATGCTTCATCTCCTACGGCATTTGCTATGAGACTACCTTTACCTTTTCACCGAGTCATGCTGTTTTCACCACTGCACTGAGCCAACATCCTGTGGTGAATTTCAGCAACCTCATTTCCTCTGCTTAAAGAAATCTCACTATCGAGCATTTTTCAGCGATGGCGCAATCCATATTTATTTCACTCTGGCTCCAGTTGGTCTAAGGACAGAGAACTGCACTGTGGGTGTTCAAACTACCCATCAAGCACTGTGAATGTGTTGTATTGCTGTAATTACTGCATAATTTTCAAACTGCCATTACTTTTTTTATTCTCCCTCATAATAATTGTAAGTAAAGGTAAATGGACTTCCTTCAGTCACAGGCAGTCCACCTGAAGGCTCTTCAGTGCACACTGTTTGGAAATCACTGGTCTGTAGGTTTGCTCATAGTGACCAGTCTTCTTGCTTGTTAACATGGGCTGTTAACAATGCCTTAAAGTTAACCCAACAGTAAAAATCAGAACTCAACACACCAGCACTGGGGACAGTAGTCTCTGAGAACAAAATATCTGCTGGCAAAACTGGGGTCTCCCTGACCAGTCAATGAAAATAAAACACAACACCACCTGATGGTCAGTTCTCCAAATAAGGGACTTCACATGAACCCATATGCCTGTGTGACCTGGACACTTAACAAAACAGCTGAGAAACACATAAATGCTTTTGAATATAAATGCTACAGAAGAGTTCTTCAAATATCATGGACACAAAAAAGAACTATATCCATACTACAAGAACTTAATATTGAAGAAGGCTGGCTAGTAAAGAGGATTAAACAGAGAAAACTTAAATATTTTGGACACATTAAACGTCATGATAATTTGGGGAAATTCTTGGAAGGGTACATAATGGGAAAAAGAAAGACAGGAAGACCAAGGTGAAGATGGCTGCAAATGGATGCATCAGAAGCAGGGTGTCTTGCTTACAAACCGAGAGGCCTATAGGAAAGCTGTTAGGGAGGCAAAGTTCTGCAAGGGACATGCAAATGATTGACTGACTGACATGAACCCAGAGTGAACGAAGGATGAGAATTTAAGAAAAAAAAAAATCACTTACTTCTTGGTACCCAACAGGGAGCCGCCAGTTCCTGCCCACCCCTGAACTTGACTCCAAGACATCGAGTAGACTTCCCCTTTCATCAGGCCATCAAAGCTGTCATGGATGCCCAAAACTCGGAAGCCTTTAGTTAAGCTGGTTCTCACAAATGAACGCACAGCTGCATTCATCCCACATGCTGGAGCTCCGATGTTCATGATGGCCAGATTTCGGTGTGTCTATTTTGGTGAGAGAGCCAAAATTATAATTTTTCTCAATCCAGACCAGACATTCAGCTTGAGTTACTTCAACATTTGTTTACTGACTTCAGAGAACTCTTAAACTTCCGGACGTACACTTTCTCATATAAAAAGAAACTGCATCTATAACTGTAACCTCTAAGGATAGTCATTAAAGACAAACTTGTTTGGTTACCTATATCATTCTCTGTAAAGTAACACAAACTGTTTGGTAAAATTTATTAGTCTGTAATAGTAACATAAACTGTATTGTAAATTTTTTCATTGTTTAGAAATGATATGTGCTTTTCAGTAAATGTTATCATTGTCTAGATATAAGATATAGCACAAGTCATCTGGTAAGCTCTATTACTGTTTTAAAAGTTGTTCAAGCTGTCTTAAAAAATTTTTTTTAACTGTTAAAAATATTACAGGGAATCTCTTGTGAATTTTAGCACTGTAATATATATATATATATATATATATATATATATATATATATATATATATATATGTTCATTAAAATCTGTAACTGGTTTGGAATATACATAACTTTTTTTTTGTTTTGTTTTTTTTTAAAATGGCAAAGATGATTACTGAAATAAGCAAAATTCAAACAGCACTGCACAGCGCTGAGCTAAAAGGATTTGCAAAAACTGCTGCTTTGAAAAACAAACAAACAAAAAAATGCAAATAACATTTATCCCCCACTGAAAGCCAGTTTCTGAAATATCTATGTATTTCTGCACAATTCAGAATCATATCTGTCTAACAGTGACAGATATCTGAACAATGAGGTTTGTTTCAGGTATTTATGGAACTTCTTTATAAACAAAGTTATTACAGCTCAGAAGTGGCTGATAAATGATAACGATGCACCTGCATTAGAATGTTCTTAAACTAAACCGCAGCTTTCAAACATTTTGATCCTCCCTCATACAGTCTGACCATTACTTTTTTTTTTTTAACATTCATGCCTGTTTGTTTTTAAGTGATTCTACCTCATGCTGAAGACAATGAATAAGACACCAGATAAAGAAAAAGGGAAATAAGTCTCCCCATTTCATGCCAAGAAGTCTGCCTGGCAAATATGTTAGTGCCCATATTTTCCTTCATCCTGCAAGCACACCCGAACAGTGATTCTTAATCTGCTGTCCATGGACCTTGAGGGAGGGGGGGGGGGGTTGTCCAGGGAAGGATTTTTGGGACTCCACAGACCAGAATATTTTTAATGACATGCCCACAATTGTTCTCAAGCTGGAAAGAGGTTTATGGCCAAAAAAAAAAAAAAAGGTTAAGAACCACTATACTGAATGTGATCAATCTATTATCTGGCTGCTGTTCTTTCTCTAACTCCAAGAGGAGCCAGACACTCATTTTTACAACTGGGCTATCTAGAAAACCTGGGAGGCCAGCGTCAATTTTAAACCAATGACACCCAAAAAAAAAAAAAAAATGAGAGCACTAATAACTTACTACTCTCAGACAATTATCTATCAACGTGATATATAAGAATTCTGTCTATTCGGGTAGAAAGAAGCATGCAGTAATATGATATCATCAGATATCTGTCACAGTTGTAAATGAGAGTATCCAAATCTTGACACAAGATCAAAATCTACCATATATCAAAATAAGTCGTCTTGAAGGTATGTGCTAGATCAAGTAATTATACACATAAATCTTTCACATTTCAAATGAAAGTTTGGAATTAATGATGAATCCACCACATCCCATAAAACCCTGTTACGTGTTAATAATCACATACAAGAATTGACCACATCCCAAAGAAAGCTGAATGTTATAGAGCTAACACTCATGTGCATGAATTTATCAAGCCACCATAAGTGCTGTATGTGATAGTGATATACATCTGATATCATACAATAAAGCTGATAATGATAATCAAAATTTACCATACAAATAAGAAAGTGGTATGTGATAAAAATAAGAATAATCCACTAACATCTATCAATGCAACACTGAAAGCATAGCTAATCAATATCAAAAAAACATAATGAGATCATAAAACTGAACAATAACCTTTATGAGCATATTTATATCAATAAAAGAAAAAAAAAACAAAACATTCCTTGTACTCAATCAGTTTCATGAACCTTCCTTCTCAACCACAGTTTCCCACTCTGGTCAAGATGACATGCATTTAGGGCCAGTGGTAATGGGGTTGCGTGAGTCAACACGAAGATCCACTGATCCCTATTCTGTTGGCGAGCCTGCTGCTGCATGACAATACAGCCACAAGATAATGCCGTCACATTACAATGGTGCCATATGACAGTACTGTCACATTAAAATGCTGTCACGTGATGACAGCAACCAATAAGCACTGTCCAGAGATAGGATGAAGCTCTGATCATCTCCCATGCTCACTGAATGACAATGTCATCTCTGGCACACTCATCTCCATTTCTTGTCATATAATGTTAAGTTATAAAGCTCCCACACATCGATAATAAAACACAAAACAAGTACAAAAAATGGTATTAAAATGAAGTGCCACTGAAATAACACGTTCATAAAGATGAACAATAATTACAAATTTAGCCCACAACTAAAATCAGCGTCTGACCTAACTTCTGGAAGAATAGTTAAAACAACACTAAACAAAGTTACAAAAAATTAATATGACACCATACAAAGTTTTCAACACAAAAAAAAAAAAAAGTTACATTTTACAAAAGGATAAATATACAAATGAAAAACAACAAAATTAACTCCCCTGCCAATTATGCACTTTTTCATCACATACTTTAATTTAAGGTTAATTTATGGACCAACAAAAACTTGGAGTAATTTTATAAGATGAAACATAATTTTGGTTAATTTATGAACTAACACAAAACTTGAAGTAATTTCTAAGAAGAAACATAATTTTGGTTAATTTATGAACTAACACAAAACTTGAAGTAATTTCTAAGAAGAAACATAATTTTGGTTAATTTATGAACATGATGCCTCTAGTGTTCCACACCTGGTTGCTGAAGAACATCCCACCCACCCTTTGCCCAGCCGCACACATGCATATACAGCATATACTGAGAGAGATTACTCAATCAGTTATACAGTGTTTCTATAATTTGCCGACCCTTAAATCTGACACCTTCCTACAGCTTCCATTCTTTGCCTCAGATGCATACAGTTGGGTCCTCTAGGTGGTTTTATTTTACAAGTCAAGCCATGTGTCTGTAATCCCCACTGCTGAAGTTTTCTCATGAATCCAGCCCACTTTATACTTTCTCTCTCTCTCTATTCACACTTTCCTGTTCTCTTTTACCTTCTTTTCTTTTGTTGCTTATTGTATCATTAACCTCTATTACAGCTGTTTCTAAGTTCTCGTTAAATCATTTGTTAACTTTTATATGCCTATTTTCACGTTGAAGTTAATTTATTTAACTTTTATATGACTGTTTTCATATTCAAATTAATTCATTTGTAAACTTATATATGGCTTTCATGTTTTAAGTTAATTCATTTATTAATTTTCATAAGACAGATTTTAAAGTCATCTCATTTGTCAACTTTTAAATAACAGCTTTTATGTTTAATCTGCTAATTTTTATATGATAGTTTTTATGCACAAAGAATTTGGAAATGACAAAATAACAGAAATATAATATTAATATATACAATCTGGGACATATATCCCAAGATGTGAAACACTCGAAACTTGTGGCACTACCCAAGAAAACTAAAGCCACAGACTGCTCAGATTTTAGGACTATAAGTCTGATGAGTCATGTGACTATAATTCTCCTCAAAGTCATCCTCGAAAGAACAAAAAAAAAGAATTGATAAAGAAGTTGGTGAAGAACAGTTTGGTTTCAGATAGGCCAGTGGAACAAGAGAGGCAAATTTTTGCATAAGAAAGCTGACAGAGAAGTACATGGAAGTCCAGAAAGACATATGAGGGTCATGCCGAAAGTAATGAGCAAAGATTTTTTTTACAAATCAGAATTTATAGATTGAGAAAATATAAACATATCACCTTAATCTGCATCTTTTGCACTTCATGTCATGTGATCACGTGGAGCACAAACAAAATGGCAGGTGCTGAAGTTTTGTTTCGTCAACATGATATTATTGAGTTCCTCATTAATGAGGAAAGCCCCGCTGCTGAAATTCACCAAAGACTTCAACTTGCTTATGGAGATGTGTGTATGGGTGCTAGAAGTGTTAGTAGGTGAGGAAAAATTTCAAAGATGGAAACATAAGCATCCAAGATATGCCTCGCAGCAGTTGGCCTCGAACTGCCTCCACTGAATGCGACGTGGAAAGGGTTGACAACATCATTAACTCTTTCCGTGTGCGGCAGAAGAAACATGGACGTGTCATGGCGTGCGGGAGTAAAACGCGGGTCTTGAACTGTAAGGGGGTATAGTTGTAAAATGGAATGGAAAACAGTATTTCCATGTACTTCCGTATATAACATGTGTCAAAGTGTAGCTAAATGAATGAAAATTTCATAAATGCAGAGTTTTTTAGGAAAAAAAAAGTAATGTGATGTTTTTAGACACTGATTGTGGCCAGCTCACCATCGGCTAGGTCTAGATTCGTGCTACTTACTCCTACTTACCATCTAAGATGTGTAGATCTACTTGTCGATCTCGTATTGTGACTCCGTATTGCATTTCCGCTGCATGAATGTCTGAAATAACCTCCTAACTACTTCTCCAGTCGTCTAAATATGTCTAAATCTACTTAGAAAACATTCAAGAGCAGTGGCGTGGCCATAGGCTATGTCCATACCCCTATCTACATCATAAAAAATTGAAAAATTTCCATGCTTTGCGTCCTTGTTCTCGCTCGGCATCGCTCGTAACTAGGCATGCATTCTCCATTTTGAAAGTGTCACCGGAATCGCGGACGAAATATGTACAATGTAAATGTTACACCGCTTGTTTTAATGGAACAAACAATGTCGAATTTTCGACCATACGCACGCTGGGGACCACCGGAAGTGTCGAAAATTCTACCATACACACGGAAAGAGTTAAACAAAACAGACGTGTCACAGTGTTTGAAATCATTGTAAATCTTGGAATAGGACACAATGCAGTACAGGAAATGATTGAAACCCTAGGCTATAGAAAAGTTTGTCCCGCTGGGTCCCACAGAAGAGAACGTCCAGAAAGCAGTGCGTCTGTCAGCTGGAACGGAATTCTACCAGGAGGGTATTTTCAAACTGCAGAGCGATGGGAAAAATGTGTGCAGAGAAATATAGATTATGTTGAAAAGTGAAGAAAAGGATGCAGTTAAGGTGATACATTTATATTTTCTCTATAAATTCTGATTTTTAAAAAATTTTCACTCACAATTTTCAGTATGACCCTCGTATACGCCTGTTTTATAGATTACACAAAAGCATTTGGCAGAATGAAGCATGACAAACTAATAAAATGTCTCTGAGGAAGTCAATCTTGATGGGAAAGGCACCCAAACTGTAACAAACCTCTACTGGGAACAGGAAGTACCAGTAAGATATGGCACAGTGACATCAACAAACATACCCATAAAGAGGGGAGTGAGACAAGGACGTGTTCTGTCTCCATGTCTGATCATCCTGTACACACAGAACATCTTCAAAGACTCAGATGAACTACCAGGACTGAATGGGAAGGGGGGAAGAAATAAGATATCACCGTAAACAAGGAGAAACTGGACCAAGTGACAAACTACAGCTATCTAGGACATACAGTAACTGAAGATGGGAGATGTGAGTTTCAGACAAAGAAAAAAAGAATAGGAATGGCAAACATACATCCAACACCATGAAGACAGTGCTGTTATCCAGGAATCTGCCCACAAAAACAAAACTGAGATTAGAAAAAGTCTGTATCTACTCTGTTTAATTGTTCAGATTGCCACCCCCCCCCCTTTTTTACTCTTCTCCCTTAGCTTCTATGACATACTCACAATTATCAGAAAACATTCAAAATTATATATACATATATTTTTTTTTTGAAGTAGCAAGCAATTAGTAGTAATTTACATTTACAGAACAATATTTAGTTCAAATAAAAACCACATGCAGTCGAACCCACTTAATATTACATCGCTTTATGTCACAACCCGGACATCGTCGCGGAAATTTGTATCCCCGGCCAACACCCTTAAGTAAGTAATGGGCTTTACTCCAGTTACTCCCTTAAGTAACGGGCTTTACTCCGGTTACTATCTCCCCATTTGTTGGCAGAAATCAGTTAATGTCACAGTATTTTTGCACCCGGAAGAGTTAAAGACTCTGCTTTGTATCACAGACTGGGCAAGTCCATGCTATAAACATCTCAAAAAGCCTTATCACCTTCACAACTCATCAAAGAAGGGGACGGCTGTTTGATCACCAAGTATTTGCCGCATCAACCTTTTGAACATGTGGGCATCAAAACTCAGGTGGGGTGAATGAAAGGCTTACCACGGCCGCCCTTTCGTGATTAAAATCTGGCTTCTTTTGGTCATTGTCTTCTTTATCAAGACATGGGAGGTGTTAAGTTCGAAATTCTAGCTCAAAATAAGTCACGAAATCTGCAATGCTTCAAGAATGTAAAGATCCTGCCCGTCACTTACAAGGCCAACCTACGTGCTTGAACGACAAGTGAACTGTTTGAGGACTGGGTCAAGCGCGTCGTCGAGATCGACATCAAGATACCAATTAATTTTACGCATGAGGCATGGAATAGCAGTCAGACAACGATTGTGAACTGCTTTCATAAATCACAGTTTACTTTCCTGCCCGAGCCAGTGATCAATACAAATGCTGGCGATATTTGTGACGTTCCCCTGGACTTGATCACAGATGGAGATTGGGCAACAATTTCTGATGGAAATGTCACGTTTGATCAGTTTGTTTCAGCTGATGACAGACTGTTATCAATGGAAATGCATTCAGTTGAAGAGATCATCACCAGATGCAGTAAAAGCAAGGTAGATAGCGATGCCAAGGATAGTGCTGATGATGTCAGCGAGTCCATCACGGAGCAGACGGCCACCAAAACTGTTTCTTATGCTCAGTCTGTAAGCTCGTTCAAGACTGTGAGCTCATTCATTTACAGTATTCTGATGTGACGCAGGACGTTTTTAGTGCTGTATCATATTTAAATGACTTTTCTATTAATAGACCAGTTATCTCTACACAATGCATTTTTTTAGTACTGCTGACAAGTCAGATGCTGCTTGATTATAGTGTTTTCTATACTGTAAGACTAAGACTTACTGTATTTTGTGATTAATATATTTTGTGACTAATATCTTTTGTGATTAGTACATGTATCCGATGATGATAGCTTTGACTGTTTGTTATGTGTTTAATGTAGCAAATGTGGAATAGACGGGGACACACATGCACACACACTGGCCCTGTTAAATCCCTTGTAATGGACCCCACTTTATGTCAACTCCGCTTATCGTTATCATATTCTGACGGTCCCAACGATGTGACATTAAACGGGCTCGACTGTACATGTTTTTTTCAGTAACAAAGTTTAGCTAAATGCTTTTAGTAAAATGAATGCTGCAACATTGCGGGGACAAGCTAAGCTCAGCAACACCTATCTACATGCATATTTCTGCATGTTTAAACATCAGTGTTAAAGTCTTCTTTGGGTTTTTTTTTGTTTTCAAACAAAAAGTAAACAAATAACTGTGAAATCAAACCAGCATACACTTACTCCATCATCTGTGAAGGGAAAGCTCTGGGAAGCCTGGGAAAAACTTTGAGTAATTAACATGCAAAGTCAAAGTTCAAGGGCAGTGACATGAATCATTACAAGCTCTCAAAACACACTGCATGGTCAAAGTTCATGGGAGTGTGACTTGAATCATCACAAGCTCTCAGACAGTTTCTTTTTTATTTTTTTCCAGATGAAGAACACCAGGAGCTAGTCCACAACCCAATACATCTGAATGAGACATCACTTGAAATTCAATATACAACTCACCTCAGCGGGGCAGGGAGCATAGTGAAGATCTAAAGGCAGCTTACTTTGCTAATACGGACAGCATCATGCTATTTGCAAGTGCTCCATTAAACAAATTGTTAACTTTTGTTAACTTCCACTAGTTAACAGCAACCTGGCAGACCTTGTAGGCCGCAGTCAGCCATTAGTACACCAGGCGTTTAAAAGGCTGAGAGTTATTAGAACAGCCTTAGGAGCAAAAGGGTTAATTATGCAATCAGGTTAGCCTTAGCAGTGAAAGGGTTAATTATGCAATGTCATCTGTACCATGTTATTGAAAATAGGCCACATACAGCTGAGGATATATCAGTCACTGGTTGAGAGTAAGCAGGATGTTCTTAAGAACAAGAGAGTTAGCTACTCATGTATCTTTGCAATATAACTTTTCCTACACAATTGAAAATAATAAAATGTATGCTCTCATAACACTCAGAAATGAGATGATGATGATGATGATGCTGTTAACAACAAAGACCACAGTGTCATCAGTGGTCAGTTTGGCTGAATCACTACGCTAACATAGCTTTTCAGTTCTGATGGGGTTCTGCCCCCTGTCCCGTCACTGGTTCCATCTGCATGGTTATCATGGGTACACGTTCAGGCACTATGCTCAGATCCACCTTGTCTGATGTGCACATTGATAAACATTACAAGTTTCAACTTTTTAAGTTTTTTTTTTAAATGAGATCAAGAATCTTATCACAAAGTGATGTCACTGATTAACAGTGCACTGTAGTACTAAGACTATCTAGTGTAGTAAAAGCCAACACATTCTCTATATGGTGGTGAACTTTGCTGAAGAGCAAACTTCTTAACTGCTCCAAGAATTAAAAGATTTCCCAGTGGAGCTCACTCCCCAGTAAGAAGTGCATGCTGACATCCTTCATCTTCACCACAGCACCATCAACAACAGCTTTCATGTTTGCAGTGATACACACCAATGATTAAAAAAAAAAGAACTCCTTTAACAGCATCTTTCTCCAAAACCACATCTCTGTTACTTCCAATTTCTTTGCCATCTTTCGGAGAAGGATACAACAAATACCCTGTACTGCCAGATAAACAACTGAAAAGGTCCACAAAGAAGTTTCTGAACAACTGAAACTAGTTAAAGCTATAAGAAACAGTAAAATTTCTTGGATATACCATGAGAAGGGGGCCGGCTAGCGTAGTGGTTAGAGCACTCGTCTAGCAACCAAATGGTCGAGGGTTCGAATCCCCAGCTGAGCGGGATTTTTTTTCCGACCAATACGGCCCTGAGGTCGACCCAGCCTCGTAAAATGGGTACCAGAGAAAATCTGGGAAGTAAAGGCAGCGAGGAAAGGAACTGGTCACCCTACCTCATACGCTGATGACCCAGCATAATGAGGTCTCTAACGCTTCACCCCCTACGGCATTTGAAATGCTATGGGACTATCTTTACTTTTTACCATGAGAAGACAGAACTTATTAATGACTGAAAGATTCAAGGGGAAAGAAAGAAAGAGAGGAAGATCGAGAAAAAGTATCTCAGTGGACTGACCAAGTGACACGGAAAAGCGTCTAAACAGATCGAAAACACCAATGATCGTACAAGATGAAGAAGCATGATCAGCAATGCTATCTGGCACAGCAAATGATAACAACAACAATAATTTAACAGCATAAACAAATAATCACATCTGAGAGTGTCAGAAAGAAAAAAAAAAAAACATGTCGTTCATAAGATTACAAGTTTACACAGAAACTTCACCACCATCATTTCCTGAATATTAACTAGGAGGTGTATATATCTTTGGACACAATTGGCAGTGATAAGATGATGGCCCAAACTAACAAACATATTCATAAGCGACCTCAATAATTAAAAAAAAAAACAGACTAATTAGTAAATGAAAAAAAAAACCATCTATTTTACATTTTAAACAAACAGTATAATGAAAGAGTATAAATAAATCCCAAATACGATGTTGAAGTATGCCCGCATACACCAATGAGGTAACGGACAATTATAACACTAAAAAACAAACTTGATACAATCAGTACAAAGGCATAAAACTTGCCACTCCCTCACCTTAATCTCTTCAGAAGTGGACTTAACATGAGAGGAAGGTGGACGCAGCTTGCTCAGAAGCCGGTATGTGTTCAGATTGTTCTGGAAACTCCTGGAAGAGATTACAACAGGAAAAATGACGAGAGCAAGTTTTACATATTTCAGCTTGTGCCTTCATCAGACACCAACACAAGTGGCACGAGAACAAACACCACAAGTGAAGTAAAGATAATGGTCAACAATGGATAATTACTTAATTTATAAATGTATCATGGTTTTACATCAAAAAAGATCATCAACAAAAGACCAAAGACTCTGAGATCTTTAATATAATTTTTCACAACTTCAGATGGTTAATTTTGAGAAGACAAAGATGTATATTTAATAATAGTTGTGGTTAGAATTAGGATACTTATTTCATCCTTCCTCTTATGACGTAAGGTGTCACAGGGAATTGCAGTTGGCGTTTTTTGCCCATATGAGTGGCCTCAGTGATATTCACGCCATAATTCAAGAATGTTTCCATAACTCCATCCATCCATCTTCTCCAAGGTCTTCCTCTTTATAAGTAAAGTTAGGTATAAAGTTGAGTAAAAAAAAAACAAACAAGCTTACTTTCCCCTCAATCGTACAGCTTCATCAAAGTTTCTCTTGTCCATAGCCACTTGGACTTCTTTGGTCTATTTAAAAGAAAACAAAACATTAAAGTTTTAATGCTTTATTTCACATTTACATAGTGAATCCAATATAAAACAGATTTACTGACAAATGTTAGCTAACCAAGCTGTCAGGTAAGGTAAAAGTAACCTGTATTAGAAGTACATAGGACATTTGGTTTTTGTGCCAGCATTTTCCTTGACCTATCAACACACTAAGAGGGTGATGTGGTCAGCATCACGCCTGGCCTCCCCTGGCTCCAGAAAAAGAAGGGTACCCACTTCTATATCTTTACAGTTGGGTGACTGGGGTGCCTCCAGATGCATCTGAACTCCTAACTTTCACCATAAGAGACTGTACATATATTTTAATTCAGTGCTAAATCTTCTTACATCTTATATCCTTCCCGTGCTGTTAAATATCACATAGGGCTTGCATAGTTGTTTGCTAAGTTTTTCTGTCCTCGGCAAGTCTTTCAACTTCATCAAGGGATTTGGTTCTAAGGACTGCAAACGTGCCACAAACAGCCTCTGGCAGTCAAGTCCAGCTCCTGGCCTTCCCGTGGCAGAACTGTTTAAACTGACAGGAGAAGGGGGAGGGTGAATATCTGGCGCCTGAAAACCAGTTACTTAGGGTAGATGAGTGGCACGTTTGGTAGCTCATCTGCCGCTGTTGGCGAGATCTTCAGCTGCCGTGCATGGAGCGGTGCTCCTCCCGGCCAATGAAGAAATTTGCAAATGAGGTTGCCGCGCAGCATCACTGTGGAAAAGGTGGTAGAAAGGATAAAGCGAAGCAAACAGTCAAATCACGGCACCTCTGGTCTGGAGGTTGGCCACGTCCTGAGTGCAGTCATATCGGGTGAAATGCATGAACCGGCCTGTCTCACTGCTGGCGAGACTCTTCAAATGCCGTGCGTGGAGTGAAGCTCCTCCCGGTTAAGGAAGTAAATGCGGAAAAGAAATAAAGGTTGCTGTGCGGAGCCGATGGGAAAAGGTGGTGGAAAGTGAAGTTTAACTGGTATGTCCAGTAGTATCGCTACGAGAGCTATACCATGGCACCTTTGCTCTAGAGGCCGCCCACGTCCGAAATACACCTACACTGGTGAAATATGCCTAAACCGGCACACACCAGGGGTGGAACTTGATGGCTAGACATGTCATGCCACCTCCGCTCTAGAGGTCGGTAACGCCTGATAAACACCCATACTGGTGAATTTTGCCTAAACCGGCTCATACCAGGGGTGAATCTTGAAGGCTATGCATGTCACAGTACCTCTGCTCTAGAGGTCGGTCCCGTCCCAAACACGCCCATACTGGGATAATGCCTAAACCGGCTCAACCCAGGGGTAGAAGTCACTAGTGGCGAGGATTCGTCCTCCTGGACAAAAGCTCCATCCTGGTCACAACTAGGAAGGGTAGCGGCCATGACCGCAAAATGCTGAAGTCGGAGACACTGGACCAGGGAAGTCTAGATAGGCAACCACCTCTCACCCGGCGGGGATGTTTGCATATCCTAATCACGCTGTGGTTTTCCGGTGAGAAAGTCCAACCCTGGACTGGATGGGCAACCACCTCTCACCCGGCGGTGATACACGGGTATCTCAAAACACGTCGAGGTTTTCTGGTGAGAAAGTCCAATTCTGGCCTGGGTGGGCTACCGCCTCTCACCCAGCGGGGATGCACTGATATCCTAAACACGTCGAGGTCTTCCGGTGAGAAAGTCCAACCCTAGATTAAACTGGTGCAATGAAAACCATGGTGTCACGCAATCCCACTTCCGAGACCCACCAAGAATACAAGCTAAAGCACTGTGATACTCTGAACCCCTTGTGGGCCTTTCGTGGATCTCGTGTGGTCTATTTTGGACCACACAGGGGACCATGGGACCTAACGAGGACCACAGGCGTGAATTCAGTTGGTTCACAGTGCGGTTTTTGGTGGTAGAAGTGAACGAAGAAGAAGAAGATCAAGGGATTTTATGCTCACTAAACTGTCTTCTCTTAACAATGTCCTCTTTAGAGTTTCACGTGGTCGGCCTCATTTTCTTTGGCCTGTTGTGCTCCACCTGATAGCTTGTTTAGGTATTCTCTGATTGTTTCTTCTCATTATATGGTCTACATATGTCCATTTTCTTTTTCTGATCACCCATGAGACAGGTTGTTGTTTGTTCATCTGTCTTATTTCGGCAATGTTCTTGAATTTGTTCCACTTTATGCCAAGTATTTTCCTTAGGCATGTTTTCAAAAGAGTCTAATTTCTTGTCTGTTTTGTTAGTTGATTTCCAGTTTTTGCACGCATAAATGAGGGTGGATATCACATTTGAACTGAATAATCTTAACTTTGTTTTTGTGCTTATAACTTTTAAATTCCATATGTTCTCAAGATTTTTGAAGGACAATGCTGCTTTTGCAATTCTAACTTCCTTCCTGGTGTCACCATACTGGTCTATGTAGCTGCCAAGCTGCCGTTATGGAATCTTGCAACAGCGCTAAATGAAACCTATTAAAATAGAGAGATGAAATATGTCTTTTGTTAACACCACGCAAGCACATTTCTTAGCTGTCAAAGAGAAACAACCTAAAAAATTCTCAGCTGTCAAAAGAGATAACCTAAAAAAATTGTCGTCACTGGCAAAATAAAGAGCATGTAACACAAATGGAATATTTTCTTATTAAGCGATATTCACATGTCCACTGGTATGATGACTATCTACATATGTACTTCAGTGTAGCCCATACCTTTCTGTTCAGTTTTCCTCAGTTTTCCTGCCCATTTAACTACCTACTATTATACAATTTATTATACTAAATTACAAAATCCCTTAAATTTCTGTTCAGTTTTCCTGCCCATTTAACTACCTACTATTATACAATTTATTATACTAAATTACAAAAGCCCTTAAATTTCTGTTCAGTTTTCCTGCCCATTTAACTACCCCCTATTATACAATTTGGGTGTCTGAGTGGCGAAGTGGTTAGTGCACTGGTCTCTCATGGCGAAGGTTGGGGGTTCGAATCCGGCCGGTGGCACCCCAGTCACCCAGCTGTAGAAATGGGTACCCGACTTCTTCTGGAGTTGGGGAAGTAAAAGACAGCCAGGCGTGATACTGACCATATCACCCTCTAGTGTGCTGACAGGTCAAGAAAAATATGGGCACTAACACCATATCCCTATGTGCCTCTAAGGCATGACAGGGTTACCTATTATACACTTCGATCAGCATTATAAATCAATTCACTTTCATTCCAGCTAGTCCTGTGATTTTTAAACTGCTGACTTTTTAAAAAAAAAAAAGAAAGAAATTGTTAACAACTACAAAAATCAGGAAGCTGGGTTCATACCCTTTCAACACACTCCATGAGGGGCACCCTGACGGTAGAATTTCCCTCAATGGATATCACACATGCTGGGGTTTCTGGCGTGGCATCCATAAGAGCTAGCACTGCCTCTGCTCCCATTCTGGATCCCTGCAGAGAGACAACACAAATACAAAGAAAAAAAAAAGTCTTGCTGCTCCAGGACAAAAGTCTCATGACCAAACAGATACATAAACATCTGCTTTGTTTTCTTGAAGAAATGAACCTATGCCCACATCTGTCTACATCACTGCTTAAAATTTTAATCTCCAAAATAATCAAAATAAAACATGATAGAATCAGCTATTTTAGTGGGGTTTTTTTTTTTCCCCAAGTCACCTGACATATAACGAAACTTACCAGGATTCTGTCAAAAGCTGAAGGACTACCACCTCTCTGTACATGACCGAGAACTGTCACTCTTGTGTCAATCTTCATTTTATCAGATAACAGCTGCAACAGAAGAACAGATAATGTGAGATTTATCTGATGACCCTTACTGCAAGGTGTCTGTCATTCTTTTAGACATGTTTACCAAATAATGAACGCTGAGAGGCCCATCAAACACAAAGGTCAGTAGGAAATACCCATAAACAACTAATGACTAATACACATTCTGCTGTCTGGCTGCGAGGATCACTGTGGCAAATGGCTTGCTGATGTCAGAGGTACCAGGCCATGACTTGGAGGATCACTGTGGCAAATGGCTTGCTGAAGTCAGAGCTATCAAGCCATGGCTGGGAGGATCATTGTGGCCACTGGCTGGCTGAAGTCAGAGGTACCAGGCCAAATCATGTGTAATATGGTATTACAGATTCATTTTACAATGACGTACTCAACTAGCAACTCAAATTCTTTTCATCAAAGAAGATGTCAAATGAGAATGAATTTAAACAAATCTGAAAAAAACAGAAACCCAGCTGAAATAAAAAAAGAAGGATAAAGAAAAAAATTCATAATAAATCATAAAAAATCATAACAACAGACAATTAAAGTCATATCAAGAGGCATAACACAATAATGAAAACCATATTTCAGGGAAAATGGTGGGCAACATAAAAGAGCTCGGCTCCATTCAACTTGGGTGGGTGTGCTGTGAAGTGCAGGATGGAAGGCCATTGCAGCAAGTCTTCCCTAACAAGACTGTACAGGATGACGATGATTATGAGGATGACGATTATGTTGATGAAATAAAAAAATGAAATGTATGGGTTGATATTGGGCTAAAATAAATTTCTGAACGAAAAAAAAAACTTACAAAGTCTTTTTTCAATTAAAAAAAACCATAAGGTGCAAAATTTCAATTTGTTTTATGTGACAGCAAAGCTTGTTATAATATTCACATTTACTACAATACTACCTTTATTTTTGATACTCTGAAAGCGTTATAATATACTTCAGATAATTACTACATGAATATTCTTGCTTTCTAGTAGTTCTATCTTCTAAAAGCAGCATATAAAACAAAAGCGAGAAAGAAAAAAAAAAAGATTCTGAAAAAAAAAAGAAATGAAAAATTAAAAACAAAAACAAAAACAAACAAATCAGTAAAAACTCGAAACCATGTAATCATCAGGTATCCTAAAACACCACTTACTAAAACACACCTTTTTAACATCTTCAGCTGTTATTGGTGCCCCAGTTTCGTCGATGGCTCCTTCTGCAACCAGAATAATGTTCAATCTTTGGCCAAAATTTCTTTCCTGTTGTGAGAAGGAAAGTGGTAAAATCAGTATGTTTCTTCAACCACAATCCTCACTGCAAATATGTGTTTTCTATATGTGCTGCATAATAAATAAGGACAAGAATGAAACAAGAAATGGAATGCAAAGCCTCATATAAAGGCCTGGAGTGGACCAAACAGACAGACCATCTTGGCAGACTACATCAAGCCCCAATGTGTCAGGTGAGCTGAAGGAGAGCTGGGAGCTGTGTCTAGAAATATTACAAAGACAAGGTCATGGTCACCCCTGGCTTACTGGCTCTAATAACTGTGTCACACCTCTGGCACACTGGCTTCCATTATCGAGTAAGAATGTTGGCAATGTGCTCCATATGACTGGTGATTCACTGCCAAAAGAAGTACTGAGATGAATATCTGAGGGGAAATATGGAGAAGGGGGGGGGGGGGGAGAGAGAAAGATCTGGCACAGTCAGCTTTGCTCCAAAGTATTCCTTGCATTTCTTATTCTTTTTCTGCATTGTTTCGTATGCTCAGCTTGCCTCCATGAATCCTGCTGTCAGCAGGAAGTCTTCGTATGAACCCCAGAGTTTCTCCTCTGTGCTGTTCTCTCAGTGTCACGCCCGGGCTCTGAGGTCTCTGGATATGATACAGGTCTGCGGTAGTTTGTGTTCAGGAGTCTCCAGGCTGTTCTGGCACATGCATTAGGTTGTTGGCAAAGCCTTTATCTTGTGGAGATGAATGTTGGGGGTCTCTGCAGTGTCCAATTCATAACCTGAAGACCTGTTGTTTGTTTAGTCTTAGCATGGTGTCCTATGGGTGTCCACTGTTCATCCCCTGTCTCCAAGGGTGTGTTGGAATTTCCTTTTAACTAGTGTTTCCTTGCATTTATAGAAGCTTATATTACATTTGTACTAAAAGATATCTTTCACAGTATCAACACCCACATTATTATCATCATTCCTGATGCTCATATTTATCACTCACATCCACAATCTTCATTCCCTGTACTCCCTAGTGAGTCTTATGCCATACCAATTCTCTCTTTACTCTCTAATGATATGCAGAACATATACCAATTTTCTTTTCCATCACATTAACAACTTTCTGCCTTTCTTTTTGGAACCTGGCAAGACAGACAGGTGACAAATAACTTTCTCGTGTATAACTATCTTACCTCTGCAAATGCCTGTTCTTTCATTCAGATATTCTCCCCCTCCCCAACCAAATTAGTTTATATGTATCATTTTGATAACACTAAAATTGTAATTACTTATGTGTATGCATGTAGTCTACATAACTGCAAGACCCCTCCACATTCATATTTGCAGCCTGCATGGCCAAAAATGACAGGGATCAGATTTCCGCAACAGTGACTTCTTAACGTACAAGTGTTTAAATTATGTGAATATAAAATAACAAGTGACAGTCAAGTTTATAAAGAGTGCCATGACATGCCATTCTATTTCATACACCTATCTGCAGGTGTGTGGTCAATTGCAGGGGTTCTCAACCTGTTGTCCCCCGTGCATTATCAGGTGGTCTGAGGCTGTGCTATTGATTTATGTGCCATTTGTGTAAAAACAATTAAGGGTCACATGATGGTGATTCACAAGTTACATGTAGTTGGAAAAGTGGTCTCTGGATTAAAAAAAAAAGGGTTTGAACCACTGCTCTATCGGAAGTGCATATTCCACTGCTCTATCAGAAGTGCATATTCCACTGCTCTATCAGAAGTGCATATTCCACTGCTCTATCGGAAGTGCATATTCCACTGCTCTATCGGAAGTGCATATTCCACTGCTCTATCGGAAGTGCATATTCCATTGCTCTATCGGAAGTGCATATTCCACTGCTCTATCGGAAGTGCATATTCCACTGCTCTATCGGAAATGCATATTCCACTGCTCTATCGGAAGTGCATATTCCACTGTTCCACAAATTCACCCCTGGGATGACTAATTAATGAATTTGACTAAATAAGCAGGATCCCCACAAAGAAAGGCATCACAGAACACTACCTCATGCACAAAGCAAACCCACCGCTGCCAGTTTCTTGCAGAGTGTGTCTCTCCAGTCTCCCTCTGGTGGCCACTCCGGGATAAACACCCAATCAGCCTCAGTTGCCAGGGCACCAACTAATGCCAAATACCTGACCAAAAAAAAAAAAAATAATCAAATGTCCAAAATTAAACAACACAAAATAACAATTTAATAAGTGACAAAATTAAATTAAACAATTTGGGTCCAATACAAACAAATCTGTCTGTCCGCACACAATTATACAGGAAACAACTTTCATGCATGTCAACCACTTGAGAAAACACAAAACTGAAAGAATACCAACATCTGAATCTCAAGAGATAAAAGAATCTGACAGGAAAAAACAACAATGCTGTCATGAGAAGATGGTTCCTCTCATTTGTTCCATGTGAACCACACAGCACAACAAAATATCTGACAAAAAGAACAACATAATCATTAATAAAAAAAAAACATTTAAACAATTTTCACAAAATCTAGTTTCCATGAATTATGAAAAATGTTACAAATTTATCTTCATCTGGTTCATGTTCATAATGATCTGGTCAAGCAACCGACGCAGGGGGCAGGAATCAAGGCAAAAGTGATAGCTGTAGAAGTGGGAGCGTGAGGATTAGTAGCAACATCAGCATACGACCTATGTAGGCAACTGGGCATAAAGGGACAAGCAAGAGCAAGTACACTGAAAAGGTCTTTCAGAAACAGCAGAAAAGGGGACCTCATGCTGGCTGTGGAGTATGCGAAACAAGCATTGAGAACTTTTTTCATTTCAAAGTAACCTCATTCTGAAAGCAACAGATCAGGCCCTATGAGAAAGTGGTCCAGCTGGTGCATCACCCTAGGACCTGGAGGGCTTTTTCCCTGTTTTAAAACTGGGCCCCACTGTTCTAGAAAATAACCTCTACTCACCCACAGTGCCTTCCCATGACCTCCAGCACAAAGGCTCTTTGATGGCTGTGAATAAGGAACAAAACAAAAAACTCAGTCATTACTTCTTGATTGAATGCTCGGATGAGATTAATAAAAATAAGCGTCTGATCACTTCATCCAAAATCCAAACAATTCCTTTCATGACCATCAATGAGACGAAACAAAAAAACCTACAAAAATCAAAAAAAGGTTAACTACAGCTTTATGCTCTGCCAATGAGATAAAGCTATATGGTATTTGTGTTGCTATTTTCTTTTGACTTTTTCCATGCTATTAAGGCTTATAAGATATGTCAGGTGTGTTACATATAGTATCACTGCTTGTATGTTCTTTACCTATCCACATATTATAAAGTGACATTGTCAGCACTATGCCTAGTTGCCTCTCCTTTCTACAATTCTACACCCTGAGGCATCCCTACATAAGATCAAAACTCTACATCCTGAAGCATCCCTACATAAGATCAAAATTCTACACCCTGAGGCATCCCTACATAAGATCAAAACTCTACATCCTGAAGCATCCCTACACAAGATCAAAACTCTACACCCTGAAGCATCTCTACACAAGATCAAACTGCTAAACTTTGCTACTGTAGCAGCAGTACCATTTCATCAAGACATTACAATGAGGAAAGTAATATTTACTGATATCATCACTTATCATAAACCCATGAGAGAAAACAATAAAACCGAGAGAAAAAAAAGATCATATTAATTCATGGCTGCAGACATACACTGGGCACCACAGATCACCCACTGCTTAACACATCCTAGAATAATAGCTTAAAAAATAATTACAAAATAATTACTTTTTTTACAGCCCAAATTCTCATATTTAGTATTCCACTTTTAAAATCCTGAAAGTAGAAACTCTAATTATAGATAAATCTACAGATATTTACCTTATATGATGTATGTTGCTTTAATTTTTTTTTTTTTTTATTCCTGAAGAACTCTTTATCTGCCAAAATACTTACTGGTTAGCTCCCCCTCCCACAACACCAACGGAACTTTTCTCCTCTTTTTCCTGCCTTATCTCTCTCTTGTAGATTTCCTTTAACTCTTTTCACTCCAAAACCTTTAACTCTTTTCACTCCAAAACCTTTACCCCTTTCACTCTAAAACAGCACTGGAGATGTTTCCAGATCTTGCACACCTATGCAATAGAGTGATATTTCGGCAGACGTCTAAATAAAATGAAAAGTGGTACACTTCCAACCCAGCCCATATTTTTAAAATACAGAGTAACTGCCCTTTCAGTTTCTTTCTACCAAAATTTCTCATCAAAATTTACTCTGGCAGAGCATGAAAATTACTTCAGGGGTGAAATGGGTTAACCAAACAATCACCTGTGAGCTGTTGTCGCTATGGCATCAACAGCCTCAATAATTCTGTGCAAAGCTGAATCAGTGCCAATTGTCATATCGGTCCCACAGAAGTCATTGTCAATGGAGCCAACGAGTCCAGCAATGTTCAGGTGTTTGTTGTCTTCACGCTGTCCCTTGGTGATACGCCCTGAAAATATGTCAAGCAGGAGGAGCAAGTGAACGAGAGGATAAATAAGCGAGGGAGAAGGGAGAGAGAACGTGAGAGCACTGAACACAAATACTTGTAAAAAAAAAAAAAAAATTTATAAAATGCAATTCTCTATTTCGTTTTACTGCATGGAGCAGAAACCTGGACTCTAAACCAAAAAGATTAGAGATAAGGATAAACGCAACAGAATGGATCTACATAAACTCAGGCCATATATCAAGGGGAAAGAAAAGAACTAGTGCACAAGTTTTAGAACAGTTCCAAGTGCAATGTGATTTTCTCAAAGAAACAGAGATCAAGAAAACAAAATACTTTGGCCGTATCAAAAGACGTAACAATGCACTGAAGACTGTACTTGAAGGAAAGGTGGAAGGAAAAAGAGAGAGGCAGATGGAGGTGCAGGTGAGAAGACAGCATATGAGAGTGGACAGTGTTCTGAGTGCATCATCAAGGCAAGGGACGATGAAACTGGACAGCATTATTATCGCCAACATTCATTCTGAAGATGGCATATGATGAAAAGCACTTTAAATCTTCATCTCATTTAGTCCTTCTGGCCATAACATCAATGGAAGGGCAACACTGTTATAGCAAATTAGCTTTCATGAGAAGGCAGCATTCTTTCTGGCTTATTGCCGTTGTCCTGAACACAACACAGCTACAAGATTGGTATCTAACAATTATGCTAGGAAACCACAGAAACAGAACAACATCTGCCTGCAAGGCACACTACGCGGTTCATATAGTTTTCAGTGCATTTAACAAACAAATACACATCCAAATAAAAATCACCTCTAAGCATATTAGGGTTACACCCAGATTCACAGCTGTGATTATTACTATTATTACTGATCAACTCTTGACCTACAAAGAGCAGTTTAACTCTTTGTGTCTTTTTCAATGTGCTTTGCGTGGATGGGGTCCGCATGAGTTTGCTTACCCACTCTTAGTGCGTTCGGATACGTTGGTCTCTAATTTGTTCTAATTTTGAATTTATCCTAACTATACTAAAAAAATCTGGCAAAGCCAGTAGTATTACTTCCTTCTGGTGCCATAAACGTGGACATGAGGCATGAATTCAGAGACAATTTGTGTTAAAATTTAACTGTTTTTAAGGTTTTTTCTAAGATTATAGCCCACTGCCCACTTGTGTTTTCATGTTTTCAGTTTACTGTAGATTGTAAATTAATTTTAAATAAATAATTAGTGTATATTTTCCTGTGAGGAAATGGTGTCTGTGTAAAATGTTATTCATTCTGGATATATTGGACCCAGCACAGTGGATTAACTCTTTGTATACTGGGTGTGTTTCCCTCAAAAGACCAAGGGGGGTAAATTTCACAATGTGAAATGGGATGGTTGTCACATTTAAAAGAATGACAAAGGCATAATCTGATCTGTAGTATGAAGTATTCTACCTTATTTTGAAGAAGAAAAAATGTATTTTGTTTTTCAAATAAAATTTTTACCATTTTGTTAGTATACAACAAAAAAAAAGAGCTAAGAACTGAGAAGAAAGAATGGAAAATGAAGTAATAAAATAAATTTTTTGTCACTTACCCATCAAGTTAATCCACTGTAGTTGGTCATATCATTCCATAATGAATAAAAATGTACACAAACATCTGTTCTTTAACATATCTTACAAAATTTACATGAAAATATGCACTAGTTATGCATTCACAGCAAACTAAAAACACCAAGTGGGTAGGTAATATTTACATGAAAACAAGTGGGCGGTCGTTGACTAATATTTACCAGAAAACAGGCCATTGTGTTTTGGTTTTTGGTTTTTTTAAAAATTTGAACCATTCTACAACATTTAATTTTTTAAATTACACAATCTCCAGCATTACTTATTGTGATATTACAGCTAGTACTAGCAAAAAGCTGAGAAGTAGTATCACCAGCTACCCTTCTAACACATTTTGCTGCTGGACCAAAAAAAAACACGAAAAATTCTTTCAATCACTGCCACGTGTGCCGAAAATTTACCATTTCTACTACTATATTCTCTACACCACAGTCTAGACAATTTTAAATTAAATTATGAGCTTGTAATGCAGAAATATGCTGCTCTGGACGAAAGAAACTAGCACTGGAAGCCATATTTGTTGATAAACAAAGGCCTAGCGACGATAAACTTTGAAAAACTCGCTTTAAATGAACAAAGAATCGCTCTGTTTTCTGCTCAAACCACGCGCTTAATGTGGACAACTGAATTCCGGAAGAAAGTCAACTGCTGGTTTTAAGATACTTTGATTATTTTCAAAATTAGAGAGCTACAAACCATCATCGTGCCTCGCGTCTATAAGTAGTTCGTAATAGGGATATAACCACGCAGGACGCGTGTCCAAATACCCAAAGAGTTAACTTGAGGGGTAAGTGAGAAATTATTTCATCATAATTTTCCATTCTTTCTTCTCAATTCTTAGCTCTTTTTTTTCCTGTTCTACACTAACAACATACTAACAATTTTATTAGAAAAACAATATACAACTTTTTTAAACTAATGTATAATATGTGTCATACTGCAAATCAGACTATGCCCTTTGTGATCCTTTCAAATGCGATAACCGTCCCATTCCACTTTATGAAATTTACCCCCTTGGTCATTTGATGTAACTACCCCGCCGTACGGAATGAGTTAAATGACTTTTCAAAAAATAATTTTAAAAAAAAAAAAAAAAACTAGTCATATAGTTTTGTTTTGTAGTCAGGAGTTCATAATTTTAAAGTGTTATAAATCAGTGTCAGGTAATTTTCCAAGTAAAACATAGTGTACATGCCATAAATGTTTGACAGGCTAAAAGTTAATAAAAAAAAAAAAAAGGACCGAGGCAGGATGTAGAACTTGCATACGACATTTTTTCCTCACCACTTTCAAGGAGTTCATCCAAGAGCGCTGACCACTCACGTCTGAAGAGGTCGGCACCAGTTAGACTACCATCACCACCAATCACAACCAAGTTTGTAATACCTCGCTGAACAAGGTTGCAAGCCGCAATCAGACGCCCACTGCGTTCACGGAACTCTTTACACCTGGCACTGCCAATGATTGTGCCTCCCTAAAGAAAATATTAAAAAAAAAAAAAAAAAAGGATTACCGTTCACATCCATCTTGTGCTGTTATCCTTTTGTCCACCCTGATGTATACATATGTTTCTGTTCTAAATGCTACTGGAACAACCAATGCTTTTTTCTCTACACCAAACTGATGGTTATGGCTGCCTATGTTTCCAAAGACACACAGCAAGAAACAATGAATATAACAGCAAAAACAACAGCAAGAATTATCAGTTAGATACAGCATGACAAGGATCAGGTTGATCCCTGCCTCATTTGCCAATGTCTTTTGGACTAGCCTATAATCTGGGAAAATGAGGAAGGATCTTGTTCAGTTACATACAAAAAAAAATCCATCTCATACTGGTATATTTAGAGAAGACAGTCTTGGAAGAGTACATAATGGTAAAAAGAAAAAGAGGAAGACCAAGATGAAGATGGTGGCAAGATATCACTGATATCTGTGAATGGATGCATCAGTAACAGGGTATCTTGCTTACAACTGAGAGGCCTATACGAGAGCTGTTTGGTAGGCAAAGTTCCAAAAGAGGCAAGCAAATGACTGACTGACTGACTGGTATATTTATCCATCTGACTGGGTTTAACTGTTTGTCAATCCATACTCTACAATCCATACATTTTCTAGTAACCGCCCACACTTTATCACCTGCCCTATAGTCTGGGAATGAGGTAGATCACTTCTCCTAAAATTATCCTCACACTCCATGCAAGTTCCACAACATAATATATGTCACTGAATGCAAAAAGTGTAGATAACTTACACTGGAGAGACTAGTCTCAGACTGAGTGACCACATGCAGAAACATCTTTATGACATCACCCTGCATGCTTTCAACCCAGTCCCTAATCATTTCAGTGGCACATACTACAGAGGCAAATCTGATTTCTAGTAACAACTATTAAACAATGTCACAATGATGAAAGAAGCAGCTTAGCAACTGCTACATTCAGGAATACTGGACGCTGGAACCACATGGCTTGAACTCACAATTCAGCTATACTTAACATTCCTTTTCTCATAAATCATACTCCCTCTCTACTAAGTTCTACTCTTTCCTCACCTGTAACTTATATTTCAGAACCCTCTCACTGCACTAGATTACAAAACCTCTCTCCCAACCACATTCAACTATCCCACCCACCCTTTTTCGCAGCCAGATTACCATTCTGCCTTCCACATGCTCTTTTTAACACCAACCTATCACACATCCCAAGTCTTCTTTTCAGTATTCACAATACTCTACCACAAGCACTCCTGGATGCAGCTTATAACAAGTCACAGTTAAGTGTTCCTTTTTTTTTTTTCCATTCCTATTTGTCACACAGCATTCAAGTGAATCTATATTTTATCTTCTTTCTCTATTTCTTTGTCCTACAAGTTTTTTATATGATTAAGGTGAAAACCATAATGTCACAACTGTGAGCTCATTAATTAATAAAACTTCTCCTACTTTAAACAGTTTTAACTTCTGTGATGACTGTGCTGATGGACCATCACCAAAAGCATCTGCTGCCCAACAGCTTACAGTATGCAAGCTAAAGTGAGCCCTTCCAGCAAGAATATTTGTTCCCCCCCCACATTTATTTTCCATGATGTTAACAGGGGATGGTTCTCATTTCACTCCAACTCTTACTAAACTGTAAACCACTGCACAGTTGAACACCCAGCCCCTGACAATATCAGAACCACTCTAGCTTTCCCACAGTCTGACAATCACAACATGCTATTTTAACAACAAGAAATAGCTGGAAAACACTTGCAGATAAACACAAAAATGCAAGATCTATTAAAAACAACGTGAATCTTGATCGTGACCTCAGTGCTTTGATTCCAAAGCTACACTGGACACAACAAAAGCGTGCGCGTGCACGCACACACACACATTCTGAGCAAAGCATCTCTTACCATCTGGATGATCCCAGACACACTGGACCATGTAGCCTCTACGATATTATCAGCACCATCCACCATACCTTGGTAACCCTGAAAGAACATAGAAGGAATAAGACTTCAACATTTTTTTGTACCTTTTTTTTTTTTTTTATTTTCGTTCACCAACTGAAGCATTGGAAGCAGTAGAAATGTGGTTTATTAGAAGAATGTTGCGAATCCCCTGGACAGCAAAAATAACTAATGAAGAATGTATGAGAAGAGCTGGAGAGACAAAAAACCTTGTCAGAAAGATAAGAGAGAGACAATGTACTTTCATAGGACATGCAAATGAGAAGAGGGGGGCATTGAAAATATTATAACAGGAAAAACAGAAGGAAGAAGATCAAGAGAAATGATACTGGACAGTCTGACGGGATGGTGTGAGAGGAGATCACCAACTGAACTGATGGCCTGCATGAAGGATCGTGTACTCTGGAGAAGCATAATAGCCAACGCCAGTTGGCACGGCACCTGATAATGATGATGATGATCACCAACTGAGGTCAAAAGTAAAATCCCTGTTTCCATGCCACTAAGGGAAAATGGGGATTCCGTGTTAGGCCCGTATTTCCAAGGCTTTTGGCACATGAAAGTGTGATGTCAGTAACACACGTGGCAGCATTTACCTTCCCAGATTTCTCTGGTACCCATTTTTAGAGGCTGGGTGGGCCCAGGGACCTTTTTTTTTGTGTGGCGGTACCAGGGAAAAAAAAAAAAAATTTGCCTGGGGACAAGTCCATTATACCTAGGACAGACATTCAAGTGATATCTCTCATTTTCCTTTCACTCATTGTCAACTATGTGTGTGCAGTACAATCTAGTATGCCTTGCTTTGTCATCTGAAGTAGTCTGTCCTCAGCACACGTGAGATGGGTACTAACAGCAGAATGTAAGTACCAAGCCACATACCCACAATCCTCCAGTAGAAAGATAAGCCACTTTTTACAAGCGGATCAGCATCATTGTTTTAAATGATTTAAAAATAAAGTTATCTAAATGTGAGTGGAAAAAAAAACCAGAGAAAAACAGATTTAAACACGAACAAATATAAAATACATCAAACCAGAACAGTCATTCAAACAGTTTAAAACAAAAAACAAACAACAACAAAAAAAAAAACATAAACCATAAACTTCCAGAAATATAACAGTGGAATCAATGAACCAGACACTATTCTGCTTTTTAATTTTGTAAATTCAACATAAAAAATGTATATTAATATATTTATCTCCATGTATCTTTGAAGATAATAAATTGAAATAGAAGAATTTCAGATATATAAATGGAATATGCTAAGCAACTTGTCTTTATGACTTATTCAGCAAAATTTAATAAACCACCCAGAACTGGCCAAAATCAAGCAATGTTTGTAATATAAAATCTTGTACTTGCACAAAGGCATTACATGATGTTCTGTAAATGTGGTAAATGAGAGATGTATGGCAGAGTTCTACAAATAAAAATGTACAAAATTGAAGAAAATGAGAAAAATGACAGTAAAACACAACATTAAGCTCTTCTAGAAAATAACAAAGACTATGTTTTTTTTAATGTATTCATCCATTTTCACTACAGGCATATGGAATGGATTTTTATGTTATCCCTTTAATGCACTGACAGGTATGTGTACGGTGTATGCCAGTATGCCTCACCTTGCAGGTAAGCATTCTTGACTTTCTGAGGCAGTTACCCCATTTCCACAGCTTTTTCTCCTAACACAAATGTGTCCTGTACCCATTTCTCACAGCTTTTTCTCCTAACACAAATGTGTCCTGTACCCATTTCTCACAGCTTTTCTCCTAACACAGATATGTCAACCATCCACTTCTCACAGCTTTTCTCCTAACACAGATATGTCAGCCATCCACTTCTCACAGCTTTTCTCCTAACACAGGTATGTCAGCTATCTACTTCTCACAGCTTTTCTCCTAACACAGATATGTCAACTATCCACTTCTCACAGCTTTTCTCCTACCACAGATATGCCAACCATCCACTTCTCACAGCTTTTCTCCTAACACAGATATGCCAACCATCCACTTCTCACAGCTTTTCTCCTAACACAGATATGCCAACCATCCACTTCTCACAGCTTTTCTCCTAACACAGATATGTCAGCTATCTACTTCTCACAGCTTTTCTCCTAACACAGATATGTCAGCTATCTACTTCTCACAGCTTTTCTCCTAACACAGATATGTCAACTATCTACTTCTCACAGCTTTTCTCCTAACACAGATATGTCAACTATCTACTTCTCACAGCTTTTCTCCTAAACACAGATATGTCAACTATCCACTTCTCACAGCTTTTCTCCTACCACAAATGTGTCCCGTACCCATTTCAGATACGTCAGTTACCCATTTCTCACAGCTTCTCTCCTAACATATATCAACCACCCATTTCTCACAGCTTCTCTCCTAACATATATCAACCACCCATTTCTCACAGCTTCTCTCCTAACATATATCAACCACCCATTTCTCACAGCTTCTCTCCTAACATATATCAACCACCCATTTCTCACAGCTGGTCTGACCAGAGAACAATACCAACAGGGCCCCTAACCCACTGTCTTTACAAGAAAGACAATTTAACAATGACTGTATTAATCCTACACTTATCATTATGAAGTGACAAAAAGTGACCGAAAAAAGAAAAATTTTTTTTGCACAAAAACTCGTATTTTCTTTCTCCATAATCATCATGTGCCATCTTCGGAGTGCAGATCGGTGGTAATGAGTCTCCAGTTCCCTGGCTCCCTCGCCTTGATGGTGCACTCAGCCAGGTTGTACCCTCTCCGCTCTCGTATGTTATCCTCCCATCTACATCTGTCTACCTCTCGCTCTTTTTTTCCTTCCAGTTTGGTCTTCAGTACACTTCGATATGGCCAAAGTATTTTTTTTTTTCTTGATCCTTATTTCTTTCACAATTTCACACTGCAAACTGGCAAACTGAAGTTGTTATATTACTTGTGCGTTCGTTCACGACATGCATGTTCACAGCCCCATTTGTGGCTTAAAATTGGATTCGTACCTTTTGAGTTACAACTTATGAATAAATAAATTTATTTTAAAAAACCAAGGGGGGAAAAAAAAACAGAACAAATCCTTCAATCAAAGTACTACAACGACATTCCTGAGCCTCAATGTTCTAAGTACAGACAGGTAAGACCATCTTAACAGCACTCAAGGTTTTTTATGTATTCTGTTTAACGGCATTGCTGACCCTGGGCAAAGCAATGCACTGGTCCCCCTACCCACCAAGGTATAACACAAACACCACATACAAACACAAAGGAGACAATTCAGACACCAGAGATGAATTACAACACATCATTTACCATACCCAGACGTACACAAACATAAATTCTGCCTCAGGTTTACCTCTTTTATAAAGAACACCTTGCAGCCCAGGTAAAATCCCATACGTACAACAGCTCTGAGTGCTGCGTTCATACCTGTGTGAACAGAAACAGCAGTCAAACAGCAATCATATAACGAAGGAACTATCACCTACCCTCCACATAGAAATGTTCTGTTTTCAGCTTGTATGCAGCTTTTCTCTGAATTTTGTGAAAAATAATTTGTTTTCGGGGTTATTTCAACCTTCCTTCTGTCCAAAGCCCCATTTTTTAGCTTTAAATTTTCTCTCTGTGTCAGCCCTCAAGCCCTGCTGCTAGAGACAACTGTTATTTCAGTTTCTCAGGTGTTTTCTCTAGAAATTAAACATGCCCTTCACTGCCATATAGCATTTCTTTTTTTTTTTTTTTTTAGAAAACCCAGATTTAAATTATCAGTTTGATCATTTATTGCCTTATTTTAACAAGCACTCATTTATATTGATCACAACATTGTCAAAAAAAAAAAAAAACACGACTTCTTGACATTCTTATCTACTCCAAATAAAAGACATCTGGCTAAGTATCAAATTGGCACTTAAATATGTTGCAATTTTTAAAAAAAACTTTTTACATCTCATGAGAAAAATCTGGCTAACATAATTTTTTTCTTGAGGGGGGAGGTGTCAAAAGAGAGAGATAACAGTGAATGCTCATTAGCTTATTTATTTTGAATATATGGTTTTTAAAAAAAACTCATTTTCATTCCAGAAAAATAAATTAACAAATTGAAAAAAAAAAAAAAACATATGGAAGAAGTTTTTGAGGGTAAACTAAACTTATATTTGGCTCAGAAAATTGCCAGGGGGTTCACAATAATTTATTTCCCTAAAAAAAAAAACCCTCCAAAAAACATTTTAAAAGTTGTTACGAGTTGTAATCATAATGACTACTTCTGATATTGAAAGACAGCTTTCAAGCAGGTGAATGTTAGCTGTTTGTTAAAGAAGACATGCGCAATGTTACTAAACTGATTCTCTCATGGCTGATACTACCATTCTTTGATTGGCATGATCAGCCATAGTAATGTACGTAATGGTCTTAACACTGTCTTTGTGCTGCTTGGGGGGGGGGGGGGGGGGGGAGGAGGTGGTTGGGCTCCGTTTGTGGTGCAGTCATTCGAAGTGTGCCACAGTGAATTCTCCTCACTTCCAGACTTAGTTGCATGCCAGGTCCCTGTGGTACGTGGGTGTGAACATCCTTCCCGTGCCACTAAATGTCACACAGGGCTCGGACAGCACTTCGCCACGTTTTCCTGTTTTCTGCAAGATTTTCAACCTCATCAAGGGATTTCATGCTTACTAATCTGGCCTCTCTTAACAATTCCCTCTTTAGAGTTTCACATGGTTGACCTCTTTTTCTTGTGTTCCATTTGATAGCTTGTTTTAGGGATTCTCTGACTGTTTCTTCTCATCATGTGACCCAGATATGTCCATCTCCTTTTTCTGATCACCTATGAGACTGGTTGTTGTTTGCTCATCTGCCTTATCTCTGCGTTGTTCTTGAATTTGTTCCACATTATACTGATTGTTTTCCGTAGGCATTTGTTTTCAAAAGAGTCTAATTTGTTGTCCATTTCTTTAGCTGTTTTCTGGCTTTCTCATGAACAAATGAGAGTGGATCACTTGAACTGAATAATCCTGGGGTATGGGACTTTGTCATAGTGAAATACAGGCACTCTGCCAGGGTGACCTGTCAGATATAGTCTTCTTCCTTTTTTTCCTAATGGAAGGCTCATATGAACCACCTATCAACAGGTACAATGAACAAGCACAGACAACTCAAAAGTCCCTGCTTCCAACACAGAAAAGTATTGATGAAAATGCCTGTTTTTTCAGTCCTCCATCACTCTGACAGACTTAACTCTGTCATTTTTGCTCTCTAGGCTTCCTGTGCTCAACCTTACCTATCGTGGATCTACTGGATATTCAACTTTCTAACTTCCTGAGCACAGAATTCTCTCCAAGCTGGGGCTCCTTCTTTTGTATCTTTCCCACATGATCCCCCCCCCCCCGACATCAATGTCTATTACTGGTGCTAGCTTCAACTTTTCTAAGTTATGTCAGGTCATAGTAACAACACATGGTGGTGCTGGTAAATCCAGCCCTTTATGCTTGTGTCTTCTGTCTTCAGATTTGGCCCTCAAACCCTGCTAATGAGATGCCACACACACACACACGGTGATGTTGTGTTATGATCTCTCTGCCAGTTTTTCCTCAGTCACTGTGGCCAAATTATAGGCAGCACTACGTAGCAATGAGTTAATGTGTGCATAGTGAGTTATTTTATGTCTCATAAGTTCTTCACTTTCACCACTGTCTTTTGGGGGGGTGGGGAAGAAAGGGAGATGCTTGCATCAACCAAGACTCTGTTCATCTCTCTGTTGGTACCCCTAGAAAAAGGGTCAGCCTGGCTAATGGGGCAAGGATGGCTACAGTCCTCACGGTGGTCTTCTTCTTCTTCTTTTTCAATCTCCCTGGACCTGCAATCTGGTGCTCTCTGCAGCCAATGCACTGAAGATGTTGAGGCACAGCATCATTCTTATGGCAGCAACAATTCTGTTCAGTCCCTAAGTGGAGGTACAGGAGGCATGCAGTACTTCTTTAGCAGGCTCCACCACCAAAGGGACCATGACGATCCTCCACTCCATTAGCCAGGCTAGGTCTTTTATTGGGACAACCAATGTGAGGTGGGGCAGGATCTAATGGTGGTGAAGTCTGCTAAAGGAGTATTGCACAAACATTCCTCACTGCTTTCTAGCTTCACGATGCCATAACTCTCTCCCCATCTGAAAAGATGCTGAGCTCCAATGTTCTCACTGCACCGGTTACAAAGAACATCTCCTCACAGTTCCAGAGAGACAAAACAAGAACAAGATCTTATTACAACAGTATCGACATAAAAAATTTCAAATGGCAAATAAAGAAACACTACATGAAAGGTTTCTCTGTGTCGCACTGTAATTTTTTTTTTTTTTTTTAAGTTTCAGAAAATGACTGAAAAACTTTCATAAAGAATCTCAAACATTTTTTTCTTTCAAGGAACATGGAGCAGAGGTACATGCTGACAGCAATGCTGGTGATCCCGAACAAAATTCTACCACACTTCTTTGAAAAAAAAAAAAAGTACTGAATCACAAAATCTTGAGGTATTCCTCTCAATGTCTCAGCTCAGAGAGAGGATTGCATTGCAGTTCCATAGCAAGCCAGTGTCTTACTGTGTTGTGTACGCTCGAAGCATGATGACAGCGGCAGTAATAATCATCATCTTCACCATCAAGCATGAATTATAAATATATAATTCAAGGTGTTTCAAACAACATTACAGGTACAGAATCTAATAAAATGTAACTACTTTGACAAACAATTATCATGGGTGCTAAACCCACCTTGTGAATCTCCGCCACTGGTGAAGACGCCTATAGCATTCCCTGCCCATATTCCAGGTGGGACTTGCTGTCCCTCTTTCCCAGGTTGTCCTACCATACTTGACTGCCTCCTGGAATACGAGTGGCTTCTAGGACGTATTACCTGCGGCGGCTTCGTACTAGTATCTCCTGATTCCATGATTTGCTTCTTTTATATTCCGCTAGAGATAAAGAGATTCTGTGGAACGGTGCCAGCCTGGGTTCATAAATTAGTTCCGAATGGCTCTAGAATGGTATGTTTGTTTTCTCTTGTCTCTCTCATTCAACTTCTACCGGAAGGTAAGACAGGGTCAAACATACGTGACCTTGAGATTTCATGACCTTCCTGTGCTAGAACCAATGGCTGACCCGCCCTTCGTAGCAAATGAAATTGTAATTGTTTCCAATCATATTTCGCAATATAACTGGTTCAGGGACTTCTGTAGCTGCTGGCACAGATCCACAAGTAATTATTAGAAACCTCTGGGACCAAGTGAAGGTTGAATTTCCGTTTTTTTTTAATTGTAAATTATTCAGTGCATAAACTCTCTGCTGGGTTTTAACTCTACCGATAGTGCAGTTTTACAAAAAGATAGAAAGTGAGGAAAGTTGACAGAAATAAGAGTGGCAGAAAACAAGATAAGTGCACAAAAATGAAGGACATACAGCCATCCAATATTTCGGCAAAAGCCTTTTCCAAGGATAAAAACACGAAAAATGGATGAAAAATATAGAGACTTAGCTTTTTTGGCCATCTCCTTGTAAAAAAAGTCCGGCACAATTTTGTGGGTCATTTGTTTTTGCATGTGATCCTTGAACAATGCTTTTTCGAAATATTGGATTTGTTGTATGTCCTTCATTTATATGTACCCATCTTGCTTTCTGCCATTCTTTTTTCTGCCCACTTTCCTCACTTTTTTCTATATTTGTGTAAAACTGTACCATACACACATCTATTTTCACTGAAAAATTTATCACTATTTGTAAGATATATTAATACAGATCCAAGTGGTATCAGTTTTCATAAGCATTTTCTTGGTTTCATTTCAGTGATAGCTGTAGAAGTGGGGCCAAAAGGATTCGTAGCAACATCACCATACGACCTATGTAAGCAACTGGGCATAAAGTGACAAGCAAGAGCATGGGCATTGAAAAGCCTTTCAGAAACAGCAGAATAGGCCTCATGCTGGCTGTGGAGTATGCGAAACAAGCACTGAGAACATAAATAATTTCATTTGTCACAACCAATACCAGTCCTGCGTAGCGAAATCGCTAAAGACGCACAAAAAAAGCAACAACTCACAAGACCTCTGGGAGTCATGACCCAGAGGGGCCCACCCCCACCCCCCTTTAGAGTGTCAGGAGTTCAATAGGGCCGAAACACATGTCTGAGGGAGGGGGTGGGGGTACTTCTTCTAGCGATCTGAAGGAGCTGTGTTGTTGTTCCGCTCTCTACGGTAGAGAGTTTCCTGCATACGGTCTCAGTGTTAACTGAATGTATTCTGAGGAAATTGTCAGAGGTGAGTATTTTAACTGCAAGAAGGCATGGCTATTGTACGACAATAGATCAAAGATGAAAGGAAAACATTCAGGAGTTTAAGCGTGCATTAGAGACTTGAACCCGCGAGCTTTTTAGCTATCCCTTGCTGTTCTCGTTCTCTCGACTTAGTTGTCATTGATGCCGAAATCTCATTTAGAGAAGAAGGTTTGCTTATTCATTTATTATTTTTTTTTTTTTTGGACAGTTCAGAAATTGTACTTCAGTTGTTCCTCATTTTGTAATAAATTCATAATTCAAATTATGATTTTTGTTAATTTAGGTATAAATTATAAATTGTTATTAATGCCAGTTTAAATTACTGGTCGGACGCGATGAAGCTTACACAATACAATCAGTTTTTTAAATAATACGTTTTTGAGAACTGGGTGGGGAGGCAAGGTATGCCACTGCACTGGGAGGTAAAATTCTTAGGTCAGGCCCAGTTTGTAACCTATTAAAATGACCGGAGAAAGAATGGAACTTTTTGGTTTAAACTATACACAAAACATTACCACTATCTGTGACTGAAAACGTAAACAAAATAGGCGAGAAATATCTGAAAATCCTCTGTACCTCAATTCGGAGAAACTATCTTTCGAGATGTAATCTCTCTCTCTCTCTCTCTCTCTCTCTCTCTCTCTCTCTCTCTCTCTCTCTCTCTCTGAACCTTAAGTGCCCAGGGCACATGGGGCTTCCGCAAGGGTTTTCCACAAATGCCTGTCCTTCGCCTTTTTTTTCTGCTCTTGCCCAGGTGAGCCTCGAGATGTAATAATTTACACCAAATATTCCGACTTTAAAATAAATAAATAAATTTCGATTTCTTCGCTCTAACTTAGCTTTAAAATTTGGGATCAAGAGGTGCTAAAGGTGATAGATTTTACATGCAAATGCTACAAATGTTTGAAAGTTGTTTCCAAGTCAGAAAGTCGATCATTTACATGTCCCTTGCAGAATTTTGCCTCCCTAACAGCTCTCCTGTAGTCCTCTCGGTTGTAAACAAGATGCCCTCCTGCTGATGCGTCCATTCGCAGATTGTCAACGATGTCCTGCAGCCATCTTCGCTTTGATCTTCTTCTCTTTCTTTTCCCCATTACGTACACTTCCAAGACAGTCTTCTCTATATTCTCATGACGTTTAATGTGTCCAAAATATTTAAGTTTTCTCTCTTTAATCCTCTTTACTACCCAACTTTCTTTAGTATTAAGTTCGTGTAGTATGGATATATTTCTTCTTTTTTGTGTCCTTGATATTTGAAGAACTCTTCTGTAGCATTTACATCCAAAAGCATTTATGTGTTTCTCAGCTGTTTTGTTAAGTGTCCAGGTCTCACACGCACATATGTTGCGATGGGAAAGATGCATGCTCTTAAAAATCTCTGTCTGTACCTTTCCACAGATTCTTTAGATGTTTTATTTTTTGAAGAGCGATGAATGTCATTCTTTTAATTTCCTTCGTTGTATCTCCATTATTAGTTAGTAATGATCCAGTATATTCATAACTCTTCACCTCTTTCAATTTCTCCTCATTGATATATATTTCAGCTGCCTTATTTGTTTTGTCAGTTGTCATCAATTTAGATTTCTTCGCATTAAGATAGAGATTTTGCTCTTCACTATTCTTATGGACTGACATAATCAGTTTTTCCATTCCTTTTTGTGTTGTGAGCAGTAATACTGTAATATTCTGTGTAATACTCTAATCTCTGATATTTCATAATCTCCATCATCTGTATATCATCTGTAACACTCCTCATTATATATTCAGTATACAAGTTAAATAAGTCATGCGACAACATGCACCCCTTGACAGTCCCCTTGTTTTATGTTCTTTCCGAGTAGATCAAAATAAATGAGCTTTTGTGTGAAGGTATGAGATGTGAACCAAAGTTACTGCACTCGATCAAACCACAGTTGACCAGAAACTGCCGATTAGTGTCGCCATCAGCACGAACTCCGTAGCTAGTGTCGCCATCAGCCCGAACTCCGTAGCTAGTGTCGCCATCAGCACGAACTCCGTAGCTAGTGTCGCCATCAGTACGAACTCCGTAGCTAGTAGCGTCATTCTTCCTCTTTCCCAGAGCGTAAACCCTGGTACCCATTTTTTCATGGGCGGACCGTGTGAGTTCGTTTTCTTGCGAGCCACGGTCTGGCCCCGACCTCGTGGTGAGTGGAAATCGAAAACAGGGTCGCCTGGTCGGTAAGCGAGTGTCTAATCCACTGCGTTAGCGCGGCTCCCTAGCTTATGCAAACATTTTGTTAATTATGTGCCCGGTATCTGAAGACACGACCTGTTAGCTCTAACGTGAAAATAATTTCACATTTTTAGGTTCCGAATATTCTGAGTAAATTACAGAATGAAGTGACGCTGTTCTTGTGCCTGCCCCCAAGGCTTGGCAAAATTACAAAGACATGATTATGATAATGATATTTAAATTTGCTAATCTGTCACAAACATGAATCTTTCCGGTGTCTTTTTCCGTTGCGGGCGTGGTTTCCGTTACGAAGGTTATCCCCTGTACAGTGTGGTTCATGTTACTAGGATTATTCCCTGTACCGTGTGGTTCATGTTACTAGGATTATTCCCTGTACAGTGTGGTTCATGTTACTAGGATTATTCCATGTACAGTGTGGTTCATGTTACTAGGGTTATTCCCTGTACAGTGTGGTTCATGTTACTAGGGTTATTCCCTGTACAGTGTGGTTCATGTTACTATGATTATTCCCTGTACAGTGTGGTTCATGTTACTAGGATTATTCCCTGTACAGTGTGGTTCATGTTACTAGGGTTATTCCCTGTACAGTGTGGTTCATGTTACTAGGATTATTCCCTGTACAGTGTGGTTCATGTTACTAGGGTTATTCCCTGTACAGTGTGGTTCATGTTACTAGGATTATTCCCTGTACAGTGTGGTTCATGTTACCGGGGTTATCCCCTGTACAGTGTGATTCATGTTACCGGGGTTATCTCCTGTACAGTGTGATTCATGTTAGCGGAGTTATCCCCTGTACAGTGTGGTTCATGTTACCGGGGTTATCCTCTATACAGTGTGGTTCATGTTACTAGGGTTATCCCCTGTACAGTGTGATTCATGTTACCGGGGTTATCCCCTGTACAGTGTGGTTCATGTTACCGGGGTTATCCCCTGTACAGTGTGACTCATGTTACCGGGGTTATCCCCTGTACAGTGTGACTCATGTTACTGGGGTTATCCCCTGTACAGTGTGATTCATGTTACCGGGGTTATCCCCTGTACAGTGTGACTCATGTTACTGGGGTTATCCCCTGTACAGTGTGGTTCATGTTACTAGGGTTATACTCTGTACAGTGTGATTAATGTTACTAGGGTTATACTCTGTACAGTGTGATTCATGTTACTAGGGTTATACTCTTTACAGTGTGGTTCATGTTACTAGGGTTATACTCTGTACAGTGTGGTTCATATTACCGGGGTTATCCCTTGTACAGTGTGGTTCTCGTTACTAGGGTTATACAGTCTTTGTGAAAGAAAAGTTATTAGGAAACAATTTATTGCCAGATATAGCATATATATTATGCCTTCTTCTTCTTCTTCAGCGTTGTATGGTTCTAGTCTCAGACATTTATATTGTCCTGATAAATTGTGAAAGCCTTTTGGAGGTCATGCTTTTGCTGCTCAAAGTTTGTCCCCAAAGCTTGGTTCCGACATTTATTTCACTGGGAGCAGAGTTGTATAATGTGACCTTGGGGCCTGGATATCACGTGCTCATCCATGCTGAGGTGAAACAGGTGTTCTCGCAGTCGGCAGTGTCCCGTGGGTAATTTGATGAGACGGAACTGCGCGCGCGGGCAGGAAAGTCGGTCGTGATCAGAGATCAGATGTCTGACGGAGAAAGAATAACCAAAAGAATATTCTAATGCACACAGCCCCAGCAGCCTGTCCTATTTTATGGGATCGTTGTCAGGGATTTGTAAATTCACACAACCGGTGGGGTCGTGTCTGGTTACTGCTACAAAGGTGCTCTCCGTGTTCATGTGTTTGCAAGAACTCCTCGCTGCTGTCTCTGTATTACACTTGTCTCTCTCTGTTTCTGTTTCTCTCTCTCTCTCTCTCTTTCTCTCTCTCTCCCTAGTCACACGAAACATTTAATAAGGGACACGTATATCCTGTATGTAGGATTCACTCATTTTGAAGAGGGGAGTTAACACACTGGTGAAAATGAATTACTCCATTACCTCCCCTGCATACACTCTTCCCCCCTCCACTTTCAGTTTTTGTTTTAAGAAACAATTTTTTATAAATAGGAAACTACGAGGCTTTGGTACGGTAAAGTAAGAGAACAAATTTAGTAGGATTAGACCTCAAAAAAATCGTAGACAAAGCACTTTAGTGAGACGTGAGAGAAAGAAAAATCACAAGAGAATTACCTGGGATTCGAACACGGACTCCGGTAGGACGAGCAGCCGTCTAGCCACGAGAGAACAGCGCACTATCTACTTAACTGTTAAGTTAAGTCATCTGCTAGGGTTATACCATGTAGTTAAGTCTACCATGGTCTTAACAGTTAAGTAGATAGTGCGCTGTTCTTTCGTGGCTAGAAGGCTGCTCGTCCTACCGGAGTCCGCGGTCGAATCCCAGGTAATTCTCAGTTTTTGTTTATCTTGTTATTTCCCTTTTTCAAAACTCTTTTTAACGGCTTTCTTACAAAAATATGATCTATTTTCCACAGTGGGCGATAACGCCCCTCTGTGGGCGATGGAAAGTACCAGGGGGCGATGGCAGAAAAGGAGGCAGTATGGTGGCGTTGAGGGAAAACGAAACAGCAGACAGGGGCAGTTATATCTTCTTTCTTAGCACTGTTCATCTTGACACTAAGAAACTCATTCATCACATTAAACGTTGGGAAGATAATGCAGGAGATGAGTTATAAATGCACTCCTTCATACTGTTAAACTGGTTGGCTTTGCTGAAGTTTTTAATTGTGTAATGCATATCCTAGTTTAATATAGTAACAACACAATAATTAGTATATGAGTATATAACACGGAGCCACTGCAGTAAAGCTGTGATACTAAACTGTAGAAACTAGTAAAAAAAAAAGTAGGAATGGCTTTATTATTTACGAGTACACAGCTGTGACGTTTCGGCGTAGGCCTTAATCATACAAAAACATACAGGACGAAGAAATAGAGAGAGGAGATAAAATATGAATTCACATGAATGCTATGTTTAAAAAATAAATAAATAAAATGAATAGAGCACTTAGCTGTAACTTGTAAGAAGCTGTGGCTTGTCCTACGCTATGTGTCAGAAATGCGAATGGTGGGGTCTAGATAGTATTTAAATGAGATTTGGGATGTGTGATAGGTTGGTCGTAACTGAGGGTGGTGGGTGGGAAAACCGTGGAGGGGGAGAGAGAGTGGTACAATGTTAATCTAGCCGAGAGGTGAAATATGTGATTATAGTTGGGGTAGAGGGGTTGTAATGTGGTGCTGTGAGGAGGTTCTGAGCTATGTGTTACAAGTGAGAAGGGAGTGGAACTTACTGGGGAGGGATTATGATTGTGGAAGAGGAGAATGTTATGTGTAGCTGAATAGCGAGTTCAAACCATGTGGTTCCAGAGTTCCATATTCCTGAATGTAGCGGTTCTCAAGCACTAGGCAGCTTGTGTCATCTGCGAGAAACTGTTTGATGGCTGTTACCAGAAAGTCAGATTTGCCTCTGTGGTTGGGGCCATTGAAATGATTCGGGACTAGTTTCGAAGCATGCTGGGTGATATCGTACAGATGTTTTTGCATGCGGTTCTCTAATATGAGGCCAGTTTCACCAATGCAAGTTATTTTGCATCTTTTGCATACAATGACATATATCACATTGCCGGACTCGCATGTGAATCTCTCATGGAGAGTGAGGATAGTTTTGGGAAAGGTGATCGTTTTTCGTTTCCCAGACTACAGGACAGGTAACACAGCGAGGGCGGTTACATTTTCTGGTGCCAACATAACCAAGGTTCCGTTTCAAGTGGCTATGGACGAGGATGTCCTTAAGATTTGGTTCCTGTTTGTATGGTAATAGGGGTGGATCAGAGAAAATGTCGCGAGTGTAGGGGTCGAGTTGGATTAGTGGCAGATGACGATAAAAAATTTTTTAACCATAGTATGGTTCTTAACCATCCTCTTCTCTCTGTCTCTCTCATTCTCTGTCTGTCTGTCTGTCTGTCTGTCTGTCTGTTTGTTTGTCTGTCTGTCCTCCACCGAGGTCCATATTGAAACACCAAATATAATAAATCGTAGAAAACTGCGGGAAACCGTGAAACGAGACTGCAGAAATTGTATGTCTATTTGTGTATGTGTCTGTTTTCGTAGCACACAGATGAGGACGATAGAAATGAGGGGTACGGATGAGTAAGATGTGCCGAGCAATAGTTTACAGTGACTTCAGATCTCGTACTCCAGGATACGCAAACGTACAGCAGATAAGAGCTGCCAGACAGATCTCCGGGTCACGTGTTTCACATCCCGGGTATAATCAGAACAATCACCAGGGAAACTGCGCATGTTTTCTTGTGGTAAAGATCCTGCATGCAGGGCGGAGCTTTTCAGCAGTGAAAAAGAAGAAGAATTTTTCTACTACTACTACTACTATTACTACTACTACTACTACTACTATGACTACTACTACTACTACTACTACGACTACTACTACTACAGCTACTGTTATTACAAGAACAAGAACCAAAAGAAAATCAATTACTACTACTACCACTACTAATACCACTAATACTACTACCACTACAACAACACAAACAACAACAACTACTACTACTACTACTACTACTACTACTACCACTACCACTACTACTATCATTACTACTACTACAACTACTACTACTACTAACACTACGACTACCACTACTACTACCACTACCACTATCACTTCTACTACTACTTCCACTACTACTACCACTACCACTTCTACTATTACTACCACTACCACTAATACTACTACTAGTACTACTACTACTACTATCATTACTACTACTACCACTACTACTGCTACTTCCACTACTACTACCACTACCACTACCACTTCTACTACTACTACCACTACTACTATTACTACTACTACTACAACCACCACTACTACTACTACCACTACTAATACTATTGCTACTACTATCATTACTAATACTATTGCTACTACTACCACTACTACCACTATTACTACTGCTGATACCACCACTACTACTACTACCACTACTACTACTACTACTACCACTACTACTACTACTACTACTACTACTAGTATTGCTGCTGTTACTACTACTACTACTACTACTACTGCTGCTGCTGCTGCTTCTTCTGTTGCAGCTACTATTACTACTACTACTATTACTACTACTACTACTACTACTACTACTATTATTATTATTACTACTACAACTACTACTACTACTGCTACTGTATCTTCTACTACTGCTGTTACTACTACTGCTGCTGCTGCTCCCACTACTACTACTATTACTACTACTACTAGTACTACTACTACTACCATTACTACAACAACTACTACTACTGCTGCTGCTTCCACTACTACTACTACTACCACTGCTACTACTACTGCTGCTGCTGCTACTGCCACTACTACTACTACTACTACTACTACTACTACTACTACTACTACTAGTAATACTACTAGTACTACTGCTGCTACTACTACTACTATCACTACTACTACTACCACTAATACTACTACTACTACTACTGCTACTGCTACTACTATCACTACTACTACTACCACTAATACTACTACTACTACTACTGCTACTGCTACTACTATCACTACTACTACTACTACTACTACTACTACTACTACTACTACCACTCTAGCTCAAGACGATCCAGTTAATCCAGTTCCATAAATGAACATGTGGCTCCTTCTGAAGCTGTGGGGTGAAGGTTGTCAGGAGTGATATTGTTCACATAAAAGTGAATGCCATCATCATCATCATCATCATCATCAAGTGTCGTGCCGTGCCGGCGTTGGTGGTCGGGCTTCTCTACAGGTCTGGAATCTTGATATTTTCCATCATGTCATTTGGTGACCTTTTATTGCGTCATCGCGTTAGACTGTCCGCAGCTTTCTTTTCTTGGCCTTCGCTGCCTCTCTTCCCTTTGAACTTTTCTGTTGTTACCATACTTTCAAATTCTCCATTTTTATTATATGCCCAATAAACGATGGCTGTCATTTTCTTATGGACCTAGTTAGGATCTACTCTTCATTTGCTTTTATTAATCATTCCTTGTTTATAATCTTAGTTGTTCGTGGCACTCTTAACATTCTTCTAAGAATCCACATCTTCGTTGCCTCTAGTGATCTTTGCAGTGATCTATTCATTGTCCATGGCTCATTTCTTCGTTGCCTCTAGTGATATTTGCAGTGATCACTGAATAACGAGTTCAAACCATGTGGTTCCAGAGTTCCATATTCCTGAATGTAGCGGTTCTCAAGCACTAGGCAGCTTGTGTCATCTGCGAGAAACTGCTTGATGGCTGTTACCAGAAAGTCAGATTGTTCATGGCTCACTTCTTAGTTGCCTCTAGTGATCTGTGCAGTGATCTATTCATTGTCCATGGCTCACTTCCGTGAAGTAGAATTGATTCAATGTAGCATTTTAGAGTTAAATGTAATTTTTTTAGAATTCCAGAGGAAAAAAAAAATAAGGAACTGTAAAATAACTGAGGGTGCAGCTTAAAAGAAGAAGAAAAAGAAGAAGAAGATGATGATTATGATGATGGTGATGGTGATGATTATGATGATGATGACGACGACGACGACGACGACGACGATGATGATGATGATGATGATGATGATCATGATCATGATCATGATCATGATGATGATAATGATGATGATGATGATCATGATCATGATGATAGGAGAAGAAGAAGAATTGTAACATAATAAGAAGAAGCAAAAGAAGAAGAAGAAGAATTAATTTGACATTCGAATCTGATGTGAATCAACAGCTTGAGTCAGGCCAGAAGAGAATTCGAGAACTAAACTCTGTATACCCGAGATACGTCAGCGACGTGAAACAAAACACCTTTCTTTTTACATCCTTTCGTCGCTCTTATTTTCTTTGAAGAATCATTCAGTTGCTCTCCAAGTTTTCCCTTTCTGTCACTCATTTTTCGCTTAAATTTCCTTCTGTTATCCGCATGTAATGGTACAGCACTGATTCTTTTTGACAAATTACTTAATTATCTTCACCAACAGTTTATTACAAATAGCACAAAAAAATGGAGTGGGGGGGGAGGCGGGGGGGGGGTGGAAGGGGTGAAGGCCAATGGCTTACTTCTGCCAGGTTTCACGGGCTGAGCTGCAGCTGAAGATTCAGGTATGCCCTACATTTAGTTTGGCTTGCTCTTTCATCTTTCTCTGCCGTTTTGGCATCGTCTTGTACCAGCAGGGTCTTCTGCTGGATACAACAGTGTGAAATTCTTGGCCCTCTCTCTCTCTCTCTCTCTCTCTCTCTCTCTCTCTCTCTATCTATCTATCTATCTATCTCGCTTTTTCTCTCATACACACACTATTTCATACAACTCTCTCTCTCTCTTTCTCCCTCCCTCATACACACTCTGCAATACACACATTCTCATTCATTCTGTCTCACGCTTACAAATCTCTCTCATACGTACACACTCTCACTCGCACTCTCTCTCCCTCTCTCTCTCTCTCTCTCTCTCTCTCTCATATACCTCATAATCTCTTATACACATTTTCTCATATACACTATCTCTCTTTCAAACAGGCACTCTCTCTCTCTCATACACTCTCTCTCATACACACACACGCACACTCTCTCTTTTTCACTCGTTTTCTTCCACTCTCTCTCTCTTTTTCACTCTCTCTTTCTTTCTCTCTTTCATGCCCTCTCTCTCTCTCTCTCTCTCTTTCTCCTTTCTCTCTTTCACTCCCTCTCTCTCTATTTCACTCTTTTTCTCACTCTCTCTTTCACACATACACACACTCTCTTTTTTCACTCTCTCTCTCTCTCTTTCACTCTGTCTCTTTTTCTTTGTTTCTCTCTCTCTCTCTCTCTCGCTCAAGCAAACACATCGTGTTTCTCCAGCTGTGCTCCTCCTCATAGTTCTCTAAACTGTCTCTCTTTGTATACCTTTCTTTAATCCCCTCCCGCCCCATCTCTCTCTCTCTCTCTCTCTCTCTCTGCTAGCCCATGGATACTTAACCTTATTACGAATCGTCATTATCATCATCACCATCATCATCATCATCATCTCGTGCCGTCACCCCCTACGGAAGGTTGGCTGCAGTAAATCTCCACTCTGCTCTGTTTCTTGTCATCTTAGAACACTCGGCCACGCTGGTCTCTGTCCATCTCTTGATGTTACTCACCCATACTACGTTTACGGGCTCCCTAAGGATTGCCCTGTGTGTTCCCCTTACCCTATTGGCCAGGTTGTTGAAACCATCGTCATCACGAAGTCTTTTGGGCTCTACTTGCACTTGTACTAACCACCTGTAACTGCGAGCTGTTGCTCTTTGCAGCTGGTGCTGTAGAGGTGTTGAGTAACAGCATAGTTTCGGCGTGGGTTATGGCAGCTATTTCTTTCAGTCCCGGAGTACGGCTAAAAAGCAGGCGGGGGTGGGGGGTGGTGTGCAATGCTTCTTTAGCAGACTCCACCACCATGAGGACTATGCCGATCCATGCCCCGTTAGCCAGGCTAGGCCTGTTACTGGGGGTATCAACGGAGAGGTGGGACATGGTCTTGGTCAGCTATGGTTCGCTAACCCTGACGCTAGAGTATCAGCTATGGGTCGCTGACTGCCTCATCGGACAGCGTTTTCACCCCATTACCACCCCTCCCCTCCCCCCACCACCTTTTGGGTTTCTAATACGACTTCAGAAAAATGTCCCTGGTATGGATTTACTTCATATAAGAACCAATCTTCTTCTTCTTTTTCTTCTTCTGCTTCTTCTTCTTTTCCTCATCCTCCTGGAACTGCGAGCGTAATGTTCTTTGCAACAGATGAAATGAAGATGTCAAAGCACAGCATCACGTCGGATTTGGAGTGGGCTATTGCGGCTATTTTTTTTTATTCTTGTCCCTGAGTAGAGCTAAAAAGAGGGGAACGTGCAGTACTTTTTTTTAGCAGACTCCACCTCCCTCTCCATGGGAACTATGGGGGTCCCTCCCTCTCTAGCCGGGCAAGGCCTACTTAATTGGGGGTATCACAGGAGAAGTGGGGACAGAGTCTTGATCGGCTTTGTTCCCTAAAAACTGACGCTAGCATGTCAGCCACGGGTAACTGGCGCTAGTATGTCAGCTACGGGTAACTGGCGCTAGCATGTCAGCTACGGGTAACTGACGCTAGCATGTCAGCTACGGGTAACTGGCGCTAGCATGTCAGCTACGGGTAACTGGCGCTAGCATGTCAGCTACGGGTAACTGGCGCTAGCATGTCAGCTACGGGTAACTGGCGCTGGCATGTCAGCTACGGGTAACTGGCGCTGGCATGTCAGCTACGGGTAACTGACGCTAGCATGTCAGCTACGGGTAAATAACGCTAGCACGTCAGATATGGGTAACTGACGCTATCACGTCAGATATGTGTCACTGAGTACCAGATCGGACAGCCTGTTTTTAACCACATACACGGACAGCCAAGAAAGAAAACAGATGAAAGAAAACCTTAACCGAGTAACAAATCTTATCTCCAGCTGTCGTTCGGAGATAAGAGTTCTCATATACCGCTATCATTTGATTCTCAAACCTCCCAAGAGATATGGATGTCCCCGGGTATGTTCTGTACCATCTGTAGGAAAGATTTGACCGTTTTTTTTTCCGTGCAGTCTCTCGCACGCCTCATGGATGCTACCTGGACACTAGAAAAAGATAACCAATTCAAGACACCAGACAGGATAACATTTTGAAAAAGCCCTGAAGGGTTTTTCTGTTCTTCTACTGCTTTAAGGAAAATTAATGTACAGTAGCTTTGGAAAGAAAGAAACAAACAAACAAGCAAACGAAACAATAGAAAGAAAGAAAGAAAGAAAGAAAGGTACTCTATATTTGTTTCACCACAAAACTCTACTTTATCAGGGGGACATATCAAAGATAAAAATTTTTTAACATTTATAGGGAAATAGAGCGGCCCAATAAACCGGCCTTCAAAAGAATTCCCCTTAGTTAAGAGATAAGGAAGCTTAAAAAACTTAAACGCCCCCCCCCCTTCCGCAGCCTCGCTCTGTGCTCCTTCTACCTCGCTACACGCTACAATACCTGGTTCCAGACAAAGTTCGCACGGAGGAAAAGCCACCAGGTGAAACACACACACAAACACTCACACACAAAAGGAAGCCCGCGCCACATCCTCGTTTCAGAAACATTAATCACTTTTTTCTGTATACCTGCATGGAGCAGGTCTTAGCTGTCTTGTGCCACCACTCGCCCATGGAAGAGCAGCAGAAAGCAGACAACGTCGGACAGAAGGTATTGTACTGCGTATATAGTAGCTCGTGCCAGAATGACTGTTAGACAAGTCACGTGAGTTATTTAGGTGTATTTTAGGTAGCGAAGTATCTAGAAGCAAGATTTATCTAAAGCTTCTCACAACTACTGTAGGAAGAAGTTTACTAAAGGCGTTATTTTATAAAGAGATGTGGTCTTGTCCAGTGCTTTTTTTTCTGTTGAAATCATCGTTATCACCAGTTCTGTTAGGTCCTGTTATTTCTTCTTCTTCGTCCTCCTCTTTTTCTTCTTCCTTTTCCTCTTCTGCTTCTTCTTCTTTTTTGAGCGGCTGGTGAGGCTTTCCGAGCCAGTGAGGCTCACTGCTGCAGACAGAACCCGCCTCCATTCCTCTTTGTTCTTGATCTTTTCTTGCCGGTTGTCGGTTGTAGATTTCCAAGAGCGTGGATATCTTCTTTTAGGTTGTCTTGCCGTCGTTGTCTAGATCTACCTCTTAGTCTATCACTTTTCATTCCTCATTCCAATATATGCCAATAGTGTGGATTTACTTCAAATAAGTTCCATTCTTCTTCTTCTTCTTTTTACGCAAAGAGAGATGAGAGCTTAGGTGAAACTTTTTTTCCCCAGAAACTGGACGAGACTGTGGACTTGCAGACAAGGCTCTAGATTTAGAATAAACAACGTCAACGCTGAAGAGAAAGCTAGAATGTGAAGTTTACTCATAGTTCAAACGCTTTACTAGTTAATAATTGTAACTAATTCATCTGAGCTTTGTGTGTTCTAAAGACCTTAAAAGAGAGACCTTTGTTATGTGGCTTGCATTTGTGAAAGGCAGAGACAAGCAACCAAGCTGCTAGTCACGATTTCTGGCGAATTAATCAGAAGAATGTGGTGAATTAGTATTATCTATATGGTAGTTCCAACATTTCCGCTAACAACAATTATAGAGGAAAGACGCTGGCGATGGTTGGGACATGTGTTCCGAATGACTGATAACTCACTACCAAAAATAGCACTAAGATGGACACCACAGGGGAACAGAAGTAAGGGTAAACCAAAAGAGACATGGAGAAGAACAACAGAAAAGATGTTGAGCAACAGAGGGCTCACCTGGGCAAGAGCAGAAAAAAAGGCGAAGGACAGGCATTTGTGGAAAACCCTTGCGGAAGCCCCATGTGCCCTGGGCACTTAAGGTTCAGAGAGAGAGAGAGAGAGAGAGAGAGAGAGAGAGTTCCAACATTTAAATGTTTGTTAACCTTCCGTGGAATCATGGTTATTTGTATCTTTAACCAGAGAAATTGCCAAAACTGAAATACCAGATTTTACCTGTTTTCTTCATTCTTCGTGTGACATGTCTTTGCCAGAACGTTGTCTCTCTCTCTCTCCCTCTCTCTCTCTCTCTCTCTCTCTGCCTCCCTGAATGTAATACGGTCTTGCGCAAGCTGACCAGCGTCCTGCAGTGACACCTTCAGACTACCCGTGGTATCCCGAGCCCACCTGCGGCCAGGTCGTCCCTTTTATCTTTTTTTTTTTTTGCCGGGTACTATGCTGAAAATACTCGGCATCAAGTGGAACGAATTCAAGAACAATGCAGAGATAAGACAGATGACTGAACAACAACAACCAGTCTCATGGGTGATCAGGAAAAGGAGATGGACATATGTTGGTCACTTGATGAGAAGAAATGATCAGAGAATCCCAAAACAAGCTATCAAGTGGAACACAACAGGCCATAGAAAAAGAGGCAGACCGCGTGAAACTCTGAAGAGGACATTATTAAGAGAGGCCAAATTAACAGGCATAAAATCCTTTGATGAAGTTGAAAGACTCGCCGAAGACAGGAAAAACTGGCGAACTACTTTGCGAGCCCTATGTGACGTCTAACGGCACGGGAAGGATATAAGATAAGACCATGCATTCTACTATCAACCTCCTCAAACCAGTGTGCCTCTTGGTGGTGTAGCCGAAGTATGTCAGCTTTCTCATTTTGATAGCGTTCGCAACCCAGTTTTCTGCAATTTAGATACACACCTACTATTTTTTGGTAACGTTTATGACATATCGCATGCCAAATTTCGCTTCATATTTCCTTTACATTTTTAGTCCTTTTTTAAAAAGCTATTTTATCACTTGAAGGCAAATGCAAATGAAAATTTGAAACCGAACGTGCTTTGAATTAGCCTCGTTCAGACACTGAACAATTTTGTTCAGATTTTATTACAGTGAGTTTGATGGAAAATGGTTTTCAAAATGTTCATGTCAATTCCCGAAGCATTTTGCATGCCGCAGATGTTCTTTTACATTTCTAGGCCACTGCAGCATTTGAAGTAGGGATGCCAACACCGTTGTTTTCCTTCGGAAACCCCAAGGAAACCCCATTTATTTTGATGCTGGGTTGACACAAGTGTAGGTCGGCCCGAAAAAAAAAGTTCCTGCCGGAATGGGAAATCGAACCAGGGTCCTTCTGATTTGTAGACTAGTTCACTAACCACTACACCACAGCGGCACACTTTTTCTTGCAAAATCTGGCTGCTTTCGTCTTCCATTGGTAAACGCTGGCGGTGAAAACACAAAGTTGTTCATACACCGTGTGGCGGCCTAGTGGTGGTTAGACGCTTGGTCTACTAATCTGGTGGTAGTGGGTTCAAGTCCCAGCAGTGAGGATTTTTTTTTCCCTGTTTCCCCCGGGGTCCACCCAGTCTCTACAAAATCGGCACCGGAGAAACCTGGTAAAGTAAGTGCCACCAGGCGTGATACTGACCCACGTCAAACTTTCGTGTGCTGAAGGTCTTGGAAATACAGGCCCTAACACAATGTCCCCGGCGCGCTTTAAAGGCCAGGAAACGGAGATTATGCCTGTGCCACGCCCGGTGTAAGGTACTTCTTGATTCTCACTAACATGCTTTAGGAATCTGTTACAGTGATCCCCCCTCCCCCACACCATGCAAATTGTCCTGGTCCACCAATCGTGAACTGACTTCTAATGCTACCTCCACCTCCATACTCACGCTCTGGTAGTTGCATAAGCTCCTGGTGTACTCACAACCAGTTTGCCTTTGCCGTAGACAACACAGCTTCATGCACTTTTGTATGCCTGGAACTTTGGACTAGTCTGTGAAGATAACAGGGTCATGCGGTTTGGAGTGATCTAATTTCAAAGCCACTTGAATAGTTCAGTAACTAGTCTTTGTAAATATGAACACAAATATTCGTTTAGTTCTTTTCCTGTTTTTTTTTTTTTAATGAAGACCCATTGTATCATATAGGGTGTAAACCGCTCCACTTTCTATAGTTTGTTTCGTTTAACAATTTATTTCTACCCTTGTTTGGGGTATGTGAAATTTATATTTAAGTAGTTCTAAAAACTAGCTACTAAATACTGATATGAACAAATTATTTGATTATTGTTTTTAATGAGTAATGATTTATGCTCCGAGCCGCTTTCTACAACACTTACATTCATGAAACTAAATTTATGGAGAAAAAAATAATCAGTCTGTGAAACGTGTTTGTTTCTTTTTCCCGCTCGTGCCCAAGATCTTCTTCCGGTCAGACAGTTATTACAAAAATAGCAACAGCTTTTTCTGTGTATACGAAAATTTCGTAACACAATCCTAAAGGAGTTAATGAAAACATGCAGTTTTTAACATTTCTATTTTTGTTTTATTTGTGCAGCAACATATGGGGGAAGGGAGGGGAAAAGCTGCATAAATGTTAGAGAAGATGAAAGTACGATATAGCGAGCAGAAGTGAAAAAAAATGAAAGAGAAGATTTTTTTATAAAATAAAATATAACTTATCTGTTGGTTTGTGGATGGCTGTAGGAGAAGAGAGTACAAGGAAAACAGTATGTGATTTATATTTAGACTTGGAGAAAGAAATCTTTTCAAGAAAATTATATTTATATCACACCGGCCTTGCGTATACCTAAGTTATACACACATATATATATAGGTACACTCAACAAGTGTTTTGTGTTCTGGCGAAAGGGGGAGTAAGTAAAGTTTTCCAGATTATCCTTCCTATCTATATAAAAGGCGGCAAAACTCCCTGGTAACTATAGCGTGTTAACTCTTTGGCTCCGAAACAACACTGGCAAATGTTGGTAGATTTTGAACATGCCGGGAGCGATATTTAGGCAAAGTCTAAATAAAATGAAAAGTAGCACATTTCTAACGCAACCCATATTTTTTTGTTTAAATTGTGGAATAAATTTCTTTCAGTTTCTTTATATCATAAAATTTCATATCAAAATTTAGTCTAGTACAACTTCTTTTTCTTCTTCTTCTTCTTCTTCTCTTCTTCTATCCGAGCGAGTAAGGCTGATTGCTGGAGATAAAGTTCGCCTCCATTCCTCTCTGTAGCTGCTCTTCTTTCTCCAGCTGGTGACACTAGTTTTATCCTCTTTTATTTTGTTTTTCCATCTCTGTCTTGGTCTGTCTCTCGGCATTGTCTCTTTTATCTCCTGTAGATACATCATTTTCGTTTGTCTGTTCTCTCCATTCGTTTTACATGATGCAACCAATGTAATATACTCAGTTTCAAGACGTTTATAATCCGATGTCATTTAAATGAGTTGTTAAGTTCTCTGTTCTTTCTAGCTCTCCATTCTCAACTGTTGGCATATTTTATACAGGCCCAAAGATTCTTCTTAGGATTTTGTTCTCAAAGATATGCAATTTTTGTTCATCTTTCTTTGTTGTACTCCACGTTTCTGATCCATACGTGACGGCTGGTCTTATTACAGTTTTGTAGATTGTTATTTTGGTGTTCTGGGACAGGATTATAGATTTTAACAGGTGTTGCAAGGCAAAGTACATTTTATTCCCTTATCTGTACTACACTTTTTTTTATTTACTCGCTTATTGTGTTGCATCTGTTGAAAGCTTTGCCTAGATATTTGCATGCTTCTGCTTTCCTGGTGATCATGTCTCCAACATTTATATAAAGTAGGTCATTCTCCCCCTAGTGGGACATGGAAATAAATTCACGGGGTTAAAAAAGAGGGGGGGGGTATACTTTGATTCTGATAAATTTCAAGATTTTTGTTAACCGGGGGTAAAGGGGGGGGGGGGGTAGTCTGAACTTATGTGAGAGGGAGCGTTTATAGTGAAAACATGGAGATAGTTTATGCTAAACCTTTGTCCATGTAAGCAGGAGAATATGCAATTTTAGGGAGAGAAATGGGAGGGGGGGGGGGAATAAAAAAGAAGACGAAGAAGAACAACAATAACTACTACCATTATCATTATTATTATTATTATTACCCCTATTACTAATATTACTAGTAGTATTGCTACTACTGTTACTATCAATATTATTACTACTAGTACTACTGCTACTGCTACTACTACTACTACTACTACTACTACTACTACTACTACTACTACTACCCCTATTACTACCATTACTACTAGTATTGTTACTATTGTTGCTATCAATATTACTACTACTAGTACTACTGTTACTACTACTACTACTACTACTACTACTGTTACTACTACTACTACTACTGTTACTACTACTACTGCTGCTACTACTACTACTACTGTTACTACTACTACTACTACTGTTACTACTACTACTGCTGCTACTACTACTACTACTGTTACTACTACTACTACTACTACTACTACTACTACTACTACTGTTACTGCTACTACTACTACTACTACTGTTACTGCTACTACTACTACTACTACTACTACTACTGCTGTTACTACTACTACTACTAGTACTGTTACTGCTATTACTACTGCTGTTACTACTACTACTACTACTACTACTACTACTACTGCTGCTGCTGCTGCTACTACTACTACTACTACTACTACTACTAACACATATTTACGCCACCACCTGTGTTCTTTTGGTATCTCTGCGCATTGTTAAGTGCAGAAAACTGGAATGTGAATACCCGATGCGGAGTTAACAGAGCGGAACTGTCTGATAACATATTGTACTGTCTGTGTGTGCGTGAGTTTATGTATATGCGTGTATAGTAACTTTGGGCACAATTCCCTACTCAGTACCTGTGTAAAGGACAATGTATGTTAGAAAAGGATATCAGATATTTTAACACGTGTGAGTACGTGTGTCAAGAATGCGTGCTCGCTGCGCTGTGTATAAGTGATTGTAACATGTTGCGCTCGTTCGATGGCTTCTTGTTGTTTGTTTGCGGGTTGTGTTGTGAGTGTGTGTTTGTGTGGGTTTAAGTGCGAACTTGTGTGTGAGAAGATAGGAAGACAGGCTGTCTCTTTGGTTGGTTGGTTGGTTGGTTGGTTGGTTGGTTGGTTATGATAAGGTATTCACTATCTCAGAACGGAGAGTAATGATAGCCATGTTAGCCACGGTATTCATCTCTTTAGTTGTGATAGCCATGTTAGCCACGGTATTCATCTCTTTGGTGGTGATAGCCATGTTACCCACGGTATTCATCTCTTTAGTTGTGATAGGCATTTTAGCCACGGTATTCATCTCTATAGTGGTAATAGCCATGTTAGCCACGGTATTTATCTCTTTAGTGAGACAAGTAAGTATTTATTCATCTCTTTAGTCGTGATAGCCATGTTAGCCACGGTATTCATCTCTTTGGTGGTGATAGCCATGTTACCCACGGTATTCATCTCTTTAGTTGTGATAGCCATTTTAGCCACGGTATTCATCTCTATAGTGGTAATAGCCATGTTAGCCACGGTATTTATCTCTTTAGCGAGACAAGTAAGTATTTATTCATCTCTTTAGTTGTGATAGCCATGTTAGCCACGGTATTCATCTCTTTGGTGGTGATAGCCATGTTACCCACGGTATTCATCTCTTTAGTTGTGATAGCCATTTTAGCCACGGTATTCATCTCTATAGTGGTAATAGCCGTGTTAGCCACGGTATTTATCTCTTTAGTGAGACAAGTAAGTATTTATTCATCTCTTTAGTCGTGATAGCCATGTTAGCCAAGGTATTCATCTCTTTAGTGGTGATAGCCATTTTAGCCACGGTATTCATCTCTATAGTGGTAATAGCCATGTTAGCCACGATATTTATCTCTTTAGTGAGACAAGTAAGTATTTATTCATCTCTTTAGTTGTGATAGCCATGTTAGCCACGGTATTCATCTCTTTAATGTTGGGTAAGAAAGTGATGGTGCAGACGAGGGTACTTTTTCTTACTGCGTGAGTTATAGATACAGAATAGCACAGTTTAGGAAAGACAGAAACATAAACTTGTTTGTAAATATGCAGACACGGCGATTTAGGCGTATAAGACAGGCAGACACAGACAGACAGACAGACAGACAGATAGTCAGATTCCACCCTGAAGTCTTCTTTCCTTGCTCCAGTCCACCAAGGTACCTCAACCAAGCCACCGCTTAAAACCGCTTCATATCCGACACAGTGACTGTATTTGAAGATTATTACGAAGCCGGCTGTAACGAACTCAAGTTGGCAAACTCCAGTGAGATGAAAAGGATGACTACAAAGTACATTCGCCGTTGAAAGTTCATTGAGACACAATAAACTGTCTAAATTCTTTGCTCCTGTCTCTGTATGCACGCACGAACCTTTGCTGGTAAATTGGAAATAATTATTAAAACGACTACTGACAATTTTTCGAACACCATGAAATTCCTTTTATCGATTTGCAAGTAGTTTTTTTTAAATTTTCCCTTCCGCTTGAGGCTCTAAAAGTAGTTCAAATTTTCTTTCTAAAATTACTGTCTTGTTTTACTTATGTTCCTTTATCTTTTCTCTAGTGTTGTAGGATGTGTAGAGGAGCAGTATTTGGCGCTTTGGGCCACACGAGTGGCCTCAGTGATGTTCATGTCGTAATTCATGAGTGTTTCTATAACTACATCTATCCATCTTTTCTGGGGTTTTCCTCTTGATCTGTGTCCTATTCTTCTGTAGTTGAAGGCCATTGCGCCTGGCTGTATATGTGTCTTTCTCATTAAGTGGCTAAACCACTTAATTCTTTGTTTTTCTGGGTACTGTAGGCGTGGTGCAGTTCATGCTAGTTGTCTTATGTTGTCATATTCTCCTTCCTAGTGACGTTTGCTGCTTTTATAAGTCATCTCGTCCCGCATGTAGATATTTTATTTTGCTGTTTCTTGGCTAGTGCCCATGTTTGATATTGGCAGCACAAGGCTGGTATAAATATACTATTAATTAGTGGTCTCTTGGCTTCGAGTGGTATGTTAAGGTGAGAAAGCAGGAGAAGACAACGGGTATGTAATTTAATTTGCTCGCTGTGTTCAAACATCAGTTTCTCTATGTAGTTTCTCATCTTTTGTAAGCATACGTCCAAGATACTTGAATTCTTTAACTTGTTGGATTGTGTCGTTAATTGTCTAATCTTGTTTTTAAACTAAGATCCATGTCAAGCACTTGATGCAGTGTAAAAGTGTGTTGTTAGCAGCGACCAAAAGATTGCAATGGCAAATGTCAGACAGAGTTACTTTTTTGTAGTTTGGTTTAGTAGATACTAGTAGAGCTTGCATAGTTTGGACGATCATATTTTCATTCTTTTTCTTTGAAGGGGTTACATCTAAAACTTATTTCAAACACGCAATGTGTAGCGATGTGGACATGTAAGGTTTCAGGATCTGGGAAATAACTAAATATGTGATTGCCTGGCGTGTTTTCTTAAAAGTCAGCCTTCTCAAACGAAAGGTTTCTGCCTGAGAGGATTGAAGTGGGAGGGTGGGAGAGGGGAGGGGGCAGACGGGGTTGAGGAGGGGGTAGGGGTTAGGACGTTGGAGAAGAGTTATTTATTCAGCACGCGCATCAGGTATTGCACGTGAGTGTCGGCCAACGCATGGAGTTGTACTAGATATCTAGAGCGTCTCTCTCTCTCTCTCTCTCTCTCTCCCTTACAACGTAAGTTACTGGCTTGCCGTGCTATAAATACAGCCATTTATATTTTCAAGATTTCGAAATGTATACAGTCTACATACAAACGCGATGAACAAGTGCAAGGATAAACCCGGGTTGTTCTAAATACCGAAATATTTCCATCTCTGAGCATCGTAACATTATTACACTGCAGCGGACAAGTGGTGTTTTTTTTCTTTCTTTCTTGCTGGTGTACCTACCAAAGTGTAACAGGTGCGTAGTTTGTGATCAAGAAATGTTTGTCAATATCCGGAACACACGTTTTGTGGGTTTTGTGAAGAGGTGACTTTCAGAGTTGTGTTTAACCTTTGTGTATGCATGTGTGTGGTTTTTTTTTTAAATATAGTTCCGAGTGTGTTCAGTGCTGACACATGTGCACGATATGCCAACGTTGGATTTGTTTTTTCCCCCCAAAACTTTACAGAAGCCTTCAGGATATTTAGTTTTATTGTTAGTACTTTCATCGTTTTTATTTATTTTTTTTAAATTACAGTTTCAAAGATGTTATCTTTCAAACACTCCTAGTTAATATGGTTTACTCTCTCTCTCCCTCTCTCTCTCTCTCACACACACATCTACACAATTATTTAAAGTTTTACAACAAAATTATTTGTTTCCTTAAAACCTGTGAGTATTTTTAACAATTATCTTTTGAACAAAGGGGCTAACGGATTTTTCTTTATCGCGGGGAAGGCTTGCGGGACTCGAGATTTGCTACGGTGGTTCTATGTGTATTTCATGATTGGCTTCTTAACTTGCTCCACCACTATGAGGAACATTATATCCGTTTCGTATTCTCCAGGCTTCAACCCCCTTCCCCTCCCCACACTTCTTTTTCCAACAAAGAAGAAGAAGAAATTGTTATCATGCAGAGATCATTTTCTTGATGGCTGACCTTAGTGACGGCATACTTGTACGAACTGCCTGCAACTGCGAGCTGTTGTTCTTTGCAGCCGATGCTGTAGAGATGTTGAAGCACGGCATCGTGGGAGCGGGTTATGGCAGGCATTTTTTTCAGTCCAGGAGTACAGCTAAAAAAGCAGGGGGCGTGCAATGCTTCTTTTACAGACTCCACCACCATGGGGACTATGGTGATCTCTGCCCCGTTAGCCAAGCTAGGCCTGTTACTGGGGGTACCACAGAGAGGTGGGACAGGGTCTTGGTTAGTTATAGTTCGCTAACCCTGACGTTGGCATATCAGCTGTTGGTCGCCGATTGCCTCATCGGGCAGCATCTTCACTTCCTAGTGAAGCCATTACAAAGGCCGGTATTAATCTATTACTGCTTCAAATGCAAAAATGGATTTGAAAAATTAATTTATATAAAACTTCTCACTCAAAGGTGAGTACTACAATTCTCTATCACCTGGAGCCTAAACGACTGCCTCGTTGGCCACGTTATCTGTCATAGAGATATCTCAGCGTTATCTATCATAGAGATATCTCAACGTTATCTATCATAGAGATATCTCAACGTTATCCAGAGATATCCCAACATTATCTACATTAGAGATATCTCAACGTTATATATCACAGAGATATCTCAACATTATCTATCATAGAGATGTCTCAACGTTATCTGTCATAGAGATATCTCAACGTTATCTATCATAGAGATATCTCAACGTTATCTATCATAGAGATATCTCAACATTATCTACAATAGAGATATCTCAACGTTGTCTATCATAGAGATATCTCAAAGTTGTCTATCATAGAGATATCTTAACGTTATCTATCATAGACATATCTCAACATTATCTACAATAGAGATATCTCAACGTTATCTACCATAGAGATATCTCAACGTTATCTACCATAGAGATATCTCAACGTTATCTATCATAGAGATATCTCAACATTATCTACGACAGAGATATCTCAACGCTGACTTCTGTGAACCATTTTGGTAAACTGAAAGACAAAAAATCTTCTCAAATGAAATGATAAGCAAAAAAAACGTCATACTGATCTGCATTAACTCTCTGCCCACTGCATATAAAATAAATCATCTATATAAAATAGAATTTACACACATTTTTAACAACTTCAACATCTGCAACCGTAAATATAGGGGGTATACCGGAACTAGATGTAAGGGTTGGTAGATCATAAACAAGTTCGTTTCTTTTCGTTTTTTTTTTAATAAGTTGGGTTCTTGGTTTTTCTCTGCGTAGCCTCCGTGTAATTGCGTATTAATTTCCTAATGTGAATCCAACGAGGAATTTCAATTCATTACTTTAATTTGTTCGAAGGACTCTTTTGGGAAATATAATTTAGTATGCAAAATTATAGCTTCTCTTCCTTTTGGATATCATCATCATCATCATCATCAACATCGCCTTTCACTCCCTTGAGAGCATAGGCCACGAATAAAGGGTCTTCAGTCATCCCTTTTCTTGGAATTATTTATATGCTTCCTTCCATGTGTATCCCTGGTCTCTGAGCACTGTCATAATTTCTCTTCTCCAAGTAAGTCTAGGTCTTCCTCCTTTTCTATTTCCTTGAGAATTCCATGTCAGTGCCTGTCCTGCTATGGCGGTGTCGGGTTTCCTCAGAGTGTGGCCAATCCACCTCCACTTCCTAGACATAATTTGTAGGTTTTTATGTTCTTGTCTTGCCCTTTCCCAGACCTCCTCGTTCCTGATCTTGTTCTGCCATTTAA